>JAIWWG010000001.1:0-600000 GCA_025435555.1 Chytriomyces cf. hyalinus JEL632 | reverse complement strand
GACTGAGTAATTAACTGCCCGCGCTGTGACAGTGCATAGCTTGGAAGGCTCGGATCGCTAGCGACTTGCTTGTAGGCTATGGTCGTGTCATTGGATGTGTCGTTGGTGCTGCTGGTAGATTTGTTGGTAGTGCTGGTAGTTGCCTTGGAGGTCTTGAAAGTCTTGGTAATTTCGTTGGAGAACATTTATTGGGGTGGTTTGGGTGTGTTACTGGCTTGAAAGTGTGAGTATGATTGTTGGGTGTCGGTATGAAGCGCAGCTTGAAGCGCCCTTTTATAGTGTTGTTGTTTTTGTTCGACTGCGCACTTGACCACAAATGAAAAATTGTGGTTGGTTGAGTTTTGGCTGGGGCCCGGTTTGGAATGAGGTCACTGTGAAATGTTCAATTCATGGCTTTGCCTCACAAGCGTGTCATCAAGTCCGGAACGCCGGAGCAAAAACAGATGAATCATCATCAAACAAATATTTACCGCTGTTGCATGCGAAACGCCTCGTATGCCAATTGACACACAAGCAGCCCACTTCACACTCAATGCATGGTCCTGACACCGGGGCCTTGCATAGACAAGGGGGATTAATAACGAGCAACAGGCACGGTTGAATCATCACCAATTATCCCTCGCGTATCTGTATCATTTTCATGACGTGAAACTCGGCAGAAGCAAGGAGCAAAGGGGGAGTCATGTCTCATGATTAGATTTGTCAAATTTAAGAGCGAGAAAACGAACGCGTTTGAAACTCATTCATTCAGCAGCATCCACTGGCACCCATCACCAGCTACAACACAAACAACGACAACTGCCTGGCAGCACTGGATAAGTAGACACCTCGAGCGTGGGTGAGATGCAGGCCCTTGGCGCATGCGACTGATGCAAGCGCCCCTCTCCCACAGACATCCCGCCTAAACCCACGCCCAGTATAAACAAACTCTGCTCCAAATGAAGAAGGTGAAAAACGTGCCAGTTTATCACTTCCCTGTTTATCCCTTATCAGTGCTCGAACGATAAAAAAAAAAAACACTCGACAGATCTGGTCAATAGTCAAAAAAGACAGAGTAATGGCCGAAACACCAAAGGCGAGCACTTCTCCCATCATTCTCTCCATGTATCCAAGCCACAGCTAAGCAGGGTTGCTGTGCATCCAACAGGAGAAAGTTTGTTTGATCGTGATCGATGGATGGGGTGTTGCCCCAGAATCTGAGTCCCAGGGAGACGCCATCCGACATGCTTCTACTCCCGCCATGGACGCGTTTGAAAAGAGCACCACCGGATACTCAACCCTTGCAGCGCACGGACTTGCTGTGGGTCTCCCAGACGGTCTCATGGGCAACTCTGAAGTACGAAATATATTCCCATTTTCATGGTTGATCGAATGTGATCAGTGACAAGAGTTGCTTGTTTTCAGGTTGGACATCTCAACATTGGAGCTGGGCGTGTCGTGTACCAGGACATTGTGCGTATTGACCTGGCACTTGCTCGCAACACCCTTTCCGCACAGCCGCATCTTGCCGCCGCCTTGTCTCGTGCCGCTTCGAGCACGACTGGACGACTGCATCTTGCTGGCCTTGTGTCTGACGGCGGTGTGCACTCGCACCAGAACCACCTGTATGCGCTTCTGCAGCTGGCCAAGGACGCGGGCATTAAGGACACGTTTATCCACTTCTTTGCCGACGGCCGAGACACATCGCCACGATCGGCTGTGAAGTACCTCGAGAGCTTGAAAGCGAAAGTCGACGAGATTGGGTGTGTGTTCATTCTTTTATTTTGTATGGACGCAATCAGGAAACTCAGTCTGGGTTTTCAGGTACGGCACACTGGCTACAATCGTTGGACGCTACTACGCCATGGACCGTGACAAGCGTTGGGAGCGTGTGAAGCTTGCGTACGATGCCCTTGTTCTTGGAAAAGGCGAAACCAAATGCACAACCTTTGACTCCTTCATTGATACCGTGAAAGAGTGCTACACACGCGATGTAACTGACGAATTCTTGAAGCCAATTGTTTTGGACGAATCCGCCGGTGTCATCCAAGACGGCGACACTGTCATCTTCTTCAACTACAGAAGTGACAGAATGCGCGAACTGAGCAGTGCTCTTGGAATTGCGCCTCCTCCATTTGAAGTCGAGAAAGTTCCAAAGGATTTGGTAAATCTTGACTTCTTTTTTTTTTCAGGTTCTTATCGACTGACCCATTTCTTCGATTCCCCGTCAGTCAATCACAACAATGACTCAGTACAAGGCTGACTTTCCTTTTGCAAACATTTTCCCACCTCAAAAGATGGACAACGTTCTCGGTAAGCGTCATCTTCTTGTCGGTTCTATAATCTTGAACCCCCTGTTAAACATACTCGCGCATCCATCAGCCGAGTGGCTCGGCAAGCTCCGTGTTCCCCAATGCCACATTGCTGAAACGGAAAAATATGCACACGTCACATTCTTCTTCAACGGAGGAACCGAAGCCCAATACGTTTTGGAAGAGCGCGAGCTTGTTGCCAGTCCGAAAGTCGCCACTTACGACTTGAAGCCTGAAATGAGCGCAATTGAAGTTGCTGAAAAGGTTGCCGAACGCATCTCTACCAACCAGTTCCCCTTTGTGATGTGCAACTTTGCTCCTCCTGACATGGTACGTTCATGTGTTTGTTTTGCAGTTGTCTTGGTATTTAAAGTCGCATCATCAATTGAATTTCAGGTTGGACACACTGGAATCTACGAAGCTGCCATCAAGGGTGTCGAAGCCACAGACGCTGGCATCGCAATCATTGCCAAAGCATGTGAAGCAAACGGATACATTTTGTTTGTCACCGCTGATCATGGAAACGCTGAAAAAATGATTGCCACCGCCGCGGATGGAACCATCACCCCACACACAGCCCATACGTGTAACCCAGTTCCTTTTGTCATGACTTCCAACAAACATAAGTTTGTCCCAGGAGTTGTGGGTTGTTTGGCGGATGTTGCGCCAACGATTTTGGATGTTATGGGCCTGTCGATTCCAGCCGAGATGGACGGAAAGAGTCTGCTTGCCAAGGAGTAGCTGTGTTTTCTACCAATAAAACAGCACAATCATGGATGGTGAAGCCATATATTGTAAACTGAATGCATCGCTATATATAAAGCACTGCTCAACCGTTTCTTTGGAACAGGCGCCCACGTCGAGGCAACAATGCAAATGTATCTCCCAGCAAAGATTGAGTATCTTGCAGCAAAGACCGCGAATCTTCCAAATCTTCCTCTTTCCCTTCATGCACGGCGCGAAGCATATCCTTCTTGGTGACAATACCTTCTAATCGCCCATTAAACAAAACAACAATATACCGTGGCCCCAACTTTTTAAACATGTCCAATACAGCCTCCAGATGCATCTTGGGATGCACCGTCAACGGCGTCCGGTTCATGTACGGCGCCAAATCCACCATAACATCCGAAACATGCCTTAGCCCAGTAAATGACTCTCCGGCACGCCCACTCTCTTCAACTACACCACCAAAATTATGCTGCGCATCCTGAATCGCCTGCCACACATCCACCGCCTGTACAAAACCCAAAAACTCGCGCCCCCTCGCACTACGGACAACAGGATACCCTTTGAAACCGGCGCAATTTTCCGCAAGCACTTGCTCCGCCTCTTCTACCGTCATGAGCGTGGATTTGAGTACAGTGAGCTCGCTGAAGGGAGTCATGGCTTGTAAAACAGGCCGTCCGCCCGTGTGCTCATCTTCGGCAACTTCGAGGAACGGCAGGTTGTTTGCATGGATCGCAGCGTCCGTCATGCCACCTTTACCGAACGCGTCACCAACAAGTTTTGTGACCATGAGGACAATCATGCAAGGTACGATGTAGGTAAGTGTGCCGGTGAGCTCAAACATGATGACTGTGAGGGCAAGGGTGAGGCGTGTGACTCCGCCTAAGTGCATGTCACAGGATTGGATTACATTTTTTGGATTGAGAAATTCATTCAGGTGTGGTACCTAACGCTCCAAATGCTCCGAGGAGAGCGTACATTCCTGGAGTGACACATGGGGTGTCTGGCCGACACACGCTGAACATGGGGAGGTCAGGCCATGCTCTAGCGAAAGTGGTGAGGTTTAAAGGGTGAGAAAAAACCATCAGAATACGGAGTTAACATCATACTGCTGAAATGACTGCATCCAGATGCCCACGAGCCGACCAAAAAGCGCACCCCACACCATCGATGGAATGAAAATCCCGGCTGGTACTTTGAGCCCCAGTGAAACGATTGTGAGCCCGAGTTTCGTTGCAAGTGCCAAGACGAGTAGCAGGATTGTCCAGCCACGATTATTGAGCCTAAGATGAATTGTGTTGAGCGCATCGTTCTTCAGACAGAAATGAATAATGACATTACTTGCACATGCCGTTGAAATCAAACTCCTCGCATTCTTTAAACAACACTTCTAACAGCTCACTACTGTCAATCCTGAGAAAGTAGAGCAGAAAATTAATTCCGTTGGTCGTATCAATATAAAGCAAGAAAGGGGCCCACACCTTGTAAAAGGATTCAGATATCCAATCAGAGCTGTCATCGAAGCAACCACAACCACCTCCCGCACCGGGAACAGTCGCACCCACGACCGCTTCCGCAATCTCCCGACAAACCCCGCCATCTTGATAACAAACGCGCCCGACAACCCACCAAACACGCCCAAAAGAAGGAAAGCGCCCGTTTCGAAAAAGTGCCAGTTGCGCGTGTACGTGACCTCGATGAGCACGCGCTTGCCGCGGTACGGGTCGACCAGCTGCAAAGTCACGCACCCGACTAGCGCGCAAAAGTAGCTGCGCAGCATTGTTTTCGCGGGGAAGAAAGACGACAGCTCCTCCAGCGAGAACAGCACGCCCCCGATGGGCGCACCGAACGCAACTGCCACCCCGCATCCTGCTGCCGCCGATAAAATTTCGCGCTTCCTTCCTTTGATTGAAAAGCATTATGTTTCAGTTTCTCCAAGAGGGAGAAGTCCGGGACTCACCTTCATTGAACCGGTATTTGGGAAAGAAATCAGGCAATATAGCTCCCAGACAGCTTGCCACATGAATCATGGGTCCCTCTTTGCCGACAGCCAGCCCACTGGCAACGGTGAGTGGCTAATACATGAATCAGAATGCGCTGATATCCACGGAAGTCCAAAAGCAAAAAAAAAAAAAACCAATTGTAACCCACCAGCCCAATCGCCTTCACAAGCAAGGTTGGAAAATCCAAAAAATCTCGGATAATAAAACCACCCAAAATGGTCTTCACTTCTGCGGATCCCGATCCCGCAGCTTTCGGAGCAATTGTCACAACCATCACGGCAGTTGCGGCTGCAAATAATGTCTGATGTACAAGGATGAATATTTTTCCGTATGAAGTTGCATAGCTATGGAGCGCTCACCGAAAAGACGATGTAAAATAGGTAATTGATGACGTAGGCATCTGGCCCATAGAATGTGTTACTCCAGTCAATCCATTTCGGGCATTCCTCTGCATAGACCAATCAGTAACAATAAAACAATCCTCAATGATTCCTGGTAAGAAACCTGCAGGATAGCCCTGCGAAAGAGACACAGGTCGATACAAACGCACAGTTTCATGTCAGTTGAAAAAAAACAAACTCACAGTGCAGCAAATGCCCTTTGGCAGATACCATTCTCCGATACAGTGTCCCAGCCTCACGTCCGTCAACCATGCGGCCACAATATCGATGAATGCAGCAACCAGACCAACGGCGATACCTGGGGAAGTCCGCAGTTCGGCTCGTCAATTATATGCTTCGAATGAATAGATGGACAGACCAACGGCAGAGACAAGGAGCCACGACTGCATTGATTCGAAGGCTGACTCAAGCGGCGAAAGGTTTTCGAGTGCGCGTCGGCGTTTATGGTCCGCAGCGACATCGTTCATCCAATCGATGGTGTCGAACGCATCGGTACCCTCGCTTGGACGGGCTGTGTCTGAGTGTCCCGTCTCGTTGAACTGTGGGGCCCGCATTTTGTCAAATTCCTTCACATCTTTGAACACAGTCAGGAATTCATTTATTAAAATCGCCGAGAGAAGAAACGAATATAAAACAGCCATTAACATTCTATACAGGTGCCATGTCAATCAGGTCCACAATGTTGCCTTTCGGCTCTCTCATGCTCGTGGGAAAGTACTCCAGCAGCAATTCGTACAGTTCCGTTCTGGATTGGAACGGATTGGACCCTGTTCTCGCGTTTGGCGAGAGTTTAAGTTTCATATCACGGCAATTCTCTGCTGTCATTCGATAAGAAAATTACCTTCATTGCTCAATGTCCGCATCTCGTCCATCGCTACCATTCCACCAGACGCCAAACCGGATGATGAGAGAGCCACAGATGATGCTTGAATAGCGGCAGCGTTTTTCCCAGGAACCTTCTTCCAGTTGAATAAATGTTGAGTGAGGTCTCGGAACTCGGCGGATTCGGTTTCATCGCTGTGGTTCACTACAGCTGAAACTTCGCTTCGAAGATAATCCAACGCCTGGTTTGTATTCCCTGATTGACAGATTTCCCGAAATTGTTGGCGTCGAATTCTAAATTTCGCACGGCGCAACACATCTTCTGAGGTCGGCCTAGAAATAGGTGCCATACTCGTAAGCTTCAAGGCGTAAAGAGAAAGTATAAAACCGCACAAACCGAATCAAATGCAATTCCCAAAAATCATCCAATCGCAAATTCAGATTGCTTGTATCTCCAGGATTGCCGCCAAACAAGTAATGACATTTGCGCACATGATCATAGACCAATTGATGTGCAAACCGCGGACAAGGTTCCAAATCCTTCATCCGGCTCCAGTAGTCCGCACCAGTATTCTCGTTATGATACACGCGCGTCCATTTTGCACGACGCAGCGAATAACTCCAGAAACTGTTCTTCACAGATTCTTGAGTGGAATTCTTATCCTTTTGAAGCCCACTGAGAATGTAGAACTCTCCAAAGTCAGTGTCCATCGTTGCTCGCTGCGTAAAGCCAGCGTCGGGACCACCCTGCTTGCTGTAGTCACGAGACACTTCGTGAACTGTGTCTGTGGCGATGTCATACGTGTAAAAATCGCTCAAATAGTCCTTGTTCCGTTGCCCCGCGAAAATGTAGAGTTCCCGAGATTTAGAATTGAGGAGCATGCTGTGGCCGATTCGGGATTTAAGTTGTATACTATTTTCTGGCTGTGATGTGTCTGTGCGAAGAAGGCGCCATGTGTTGTTCTTTTGAGAATAAGCATACAGGCCAGAATAGAGAGTCTGATTGGCGTCAGGGCTGATCGTACGGCCACCGAAAACAAATAGGGTTTCGGATTCCGGGTCAACAACCATTTGATGATCGTAAATAAGTTCAGGACCACCCTCAGCCTTTGTGAAAACCGCCATTCAATTCAGGTATCGAGTAGAAGTTATTCAACTCAAGCTACCTGGGTGTTCAAGCTGATTCGAGACCACCGTGCGGTTTCGATGTCGTATCTCCAAAAGTCGTTGTCCAAGTTGACATTGGGCCTATTTTCTGGATCTACATATCGTCCCATCGTGTAAATGGACCTCGTTCCTGTGTCAAAGCAAATCTTGTGACAAGATCTCGGACCTGGACCATCGATTCTATGAAACGAGAGAAAAAGAAAGAGTCAACCTAAGAATGAAGATTAAAATTCACAAGAGAGCACTGTACCTTCGTGTATCCAAGCTGATGCACGTCCATTGCTTTGACACTACATTGTAGCTCCAAAAATCATTCAGATCTTTTTGACCGTCCCAGCCGCCAAACAAGTATATCAGACCGGCATCGGAATCCATACACATTTGATGCCCTCCTCGCATACAGGGTGTTTCGGTAACTATCATGGACAAAATGTGTTGGCATGAGCCAACCAAATTCATCCGAAATAATTATATGCGAAGCGTAAACACACCTTCGTGCTTGATGCGCCTCCATTCTGGCTTGTAACTGCATTCGCGAACATATTCAGTGTACAAGTCTCTCGTGTATGCCTGCTGAACGATGTCTTCGGCCACACTGAAGTCTCCATTCATGACCAAGGAGTCATGAAGCTGAGTAAGAAGTGGGTCTTCGAGCTGCAATTGAGTGCGTTTTTGCAAGCATTCAAACGCGTCAAGATAGTTTCGCTGGCGAAAGTGTTTCATGCACAATCGAATGACTTCGTTTTCACGATACTTGATTGAAAAGAGAGTTCGAAAGGATCAGATCAGGCCTATTAACTACGCGCAAAGGCGAAATATGTGCAAGAAACAAAGCTGCTCACATTCACATAATCCCAGTAAATTTTGTCAACATGCTCCGGTTGAGAAATTCCTTTCAATTCGACGAACCAGATTGAAAAGTTGAAGTTTGGCCCCCAGGCTAAGTGAGGTGCGATTTTGATGTACTGGCACGGAAATACCTGGGCATCCATTCACAGAAATGAGTTAAAAAAAGCATACAACCTGACTAATTCTGTGCTCACTGACCACATCATTGACTTTGTGCTTTAATGAAAACGTCTCAGCCTCACTGTCGTTTCTCAGCCCAGCATGCAGCAGCTCCGTCATGTTATTTGGCGATAGACCACCAAAAACTTTGAACTCCTTGAGATTGCAGACATGCACTTTATGGTATTTTCCGAAAGTGATCGTCTCTGGACATCAAGCAAAGGGAATGCATCACTATTTAAAACATAACGTCAAAAAAAAATACAATAAAACGAAGTACTCACGCACGACACAGATGCGGTCAAGCTTCAGAGTAATGTATTGCAGCTGGTTGTTGCTGCCGCTGGACCAGCGAGACGACTGGTCGGAGGGTCTGTTGACAAGGACATGGCGAGGGTGGTAGTTGGCCGAGTGGGACGACCATGCTGCAACATCGTATCCAAGACGCGTAACTGAATGCCCGGCTGCGGTGGGATTTGGCTGGGGCGTGGTTGATATCAGATGCCCGCTTGTTTTGGGCGTGGTGTGCATCATTTGTTTGTTATTCTTTATTTCATGTGTAAATATTTACTGTGTTTCGCAAAATACAGGCGTTCTGAGTAGCAAGGTAGCAAGAACTTTGCGCTCAGTATTTCTAACGCTCGTTGATAATCTGGACTTTTCTTTGCGTGCATTTTGGGTGTTTGATCTTGGCGCAGAGACAGGAGAGGGTGACTCTCTGTCTCCTTCACTTGGCACGCCCCACCGTGTCATGTATGCATTTTGTCTCAGATACGGCACACCGCTGAAATCACTGGATTCAGTTGAAGCAAGCAGCCAACTCATGGGTTGAAATCTGAACTTCCGCGCATCACGCAGCACGTGCCATCACAATTTACTTTTCTCGCCAGCCGAAGTGTTCGTAACTAGCCGCGATATATGCTCTTATGATGCGTACACGTGCACTCTCATACAATTCAAATCGCAGTAAAGCATCGCCAAGACTTCAGTTTGCCATATTATTTGATAACTTACACTTATTAACATCAAAGCATCGTTCAGAATTCCTCGAGCGCTGTTGCTTCGATAACATCGGCATTCTCACCCTGCGATGCAATGGTAAAATCAAACTCACGTCTTGTTTCCAAAGATCTGATTCCTTCCTCAAAAGTATCCTCCACTCCTTCATCCAAACCTGCCTTCTCACGGAAGTTGATGACATTTTTCCCGTTCCATACAGTGCTTGGATCCACCTCAAATCGATCCACTTCCACAAACTTGGCATTCCAGCAAGAGTCCACAACGAATACGGTGTGAGTTCGGGTGCCATAACCTTCGCGATGAATCAGGCAGATGGGTGACACATACTGCAAGAACGGGCTCAATTCCTGGAAACTGGCATCGTCTGGAATAGTATTGTCTCTAATCACGGGCATGGTGCCGAATGCGCGTGGTTAGACTTTGGCGGCTTCCTGCAAATGTCTTTGAAACCAAACCGTAATAATTCCAGCAGATTGGCGACAACCTGGTCCATTGTCATTGGTACTGAAGAATTGTCTGCTAATCCGTTCGATAATGTTGTAATTCGGTTGGCGTTGCTTCGGGCATCGTCGATGATAGTTTGTAAAATGGCGGTTCCCCGTTGTACTTTATGCCATGACTGTCCGGAGAGTAGAGTGCCATTACTCAAGCCGTACACAGTCCCAGCTTGCAACTGCGACGGTCCGCTCTCATTGCCTCTGTTTGCAAAGTACCAAACTTCGTTTGCAGGCAAATCCCCAACAACCAAATTGAAGCCATTGTAGTCGGAAGATTCGCTCCGCAAAGCCAAAAGATACTCTCTCGGGGAAGTATTCGAAAGCAAGAAATCCGAGCACAGGAAACCACGCCCCTTTGCGAGAGGGTTGATTCCACTCCGATCCATCTCACGATAGTTTGTCAGGAAAGCGAACCGGCCATGCTTTGTGACCCCGAGCCAGGTGCCGTAATGGCGGTTCTCACTCCTCCCTGCTGCCAGATCAATTCCTGCGAGGACACTTGCATTCGCTTCCCAAAAGTGCGCCCCTTTCGTTGGCCGTGCAATGAATTCGTCCCTGTTGGCGGCGACAATCCTGCATGTTCCACTTGTCAAGACATCGCCAGTGCATCAATCCACAACTTACAGGCGGAAGGGATGCACTCCTGCTTGCTGGAAGGCAAAGAAGATACAGCACATGATCTTGGTTTCCCACACTGTTTTCAAATTATTTTGCGCAGTGTGCCACATCACAAATGCTCACACAGCTATGGACTTCAGTGAACGGGAGCAGCTGAATCCCTCTATTAATCTCTCCATCACTGGCAGGTCACCCAGATCGCGGGCTACAGGAAGCCGAAAAAAGTTTTTGGAGAACCTGGGCATTGATCCCAGTGCCTCTCGCATGCTAAGCGAGCGCTCTACCATTTGAGCTAGATCCCCTGAAACTTAGCTAATTAATTGCTTAATAGAGATTTATTGCAGAATATAACTTTGTAAAATTGTCTTGTCACAAATCAAGATCCATGCAACGGCAAGTTTCGTCACTGGAATTCAAACCTCTCGAGCAAGTGCCCACAAAATTATCTTCTGACGATCGACCTCAATCGGTGCAAAACCCAACAGCGAGTGGCTTTTCAGAAATGTATTCTGCGAATTTCTCACAAAAGAGGAAAGAGATAAATCAAGAACAAAAGAAACAGAAACAAATATATGCTGATAAACAAAAGAAAAACAAACCACAATAAAAGAAAGAAAAAAAAATACAGAAAGAGGCGGCAGCCAGTTCATAATAAAATAAAGTATTCGAAGATACCATCACAGAACCCCAGCAAATCTCAGTCCGGTAGGATACTGGCAAATCCCTTCCATCACCTGCGCATCGAACCCAAAACGCTCCACAAACTCGGCAGCATTTTTGCGATTCATGTCAATTATCCTCACGAGTTCGACATCTGCTTCTTTTTGAGCATCCAGACATTTCGTGTACTCAGCTTCCAACATTTCCACCAAGTCCTGACAAGGCGGTCGCTCAGGTGGAACCGCATATTTCGCACTCGAATTGGTCAGAGATCCCGTGCCAAAGTTAGAGTTTCCGGAAGCCTTTCGTCTGAACGTGCCATTAGGTATCACGACGCTGGTCCCAAGAATTTTAACGACTTCAGGCGACACGGGCGTTGGATTTTGAATTAAATGCTCCCCTTTGGACACCATCCAGCGAACAGAATTCAGCAACTCATTGATGTACGTACTTCCTTGATTAAGAAACGTCATTGCACGGTCGGGATGCTGAATGTACAGTTCGTCCGATAACTCTCGGGTGTTTGCAACCGCTCGTGCAATCAATTCTTCTTCAACCGAATCCACGTCTTCATAGGCATCATCATCCTCGTCATCTTGTCCATCACCGTGGCCCGTGTTGTTTTCGTCGTACCGCCCGTCAAACCGCTCGGCAATCTCTTCTGAGTCATATTCATCCTCGAGGTCATATTCCTCTTCACCAGAATCGCCACGGTCGCCTTTGTAATAATACGCATCGGAATCCTCGTCATCATAGACTTCGTCTTCTTCATCATATGAGTCACCAAAATCGCTATCCACGTCCAAATCGTCGGGTGCATTTGGATGCTTCATCGGGAACGGGTTGATGTACTTCCGTTTCGAATCAGGCATAGTGGCTGCGATGTTAGACATCATGCTGGCAGCAAACGATGATCCAAAAACTGCTGAAGGCGAAAGAATACTGGTGCCATCCTGTCCAATCACATCTTCTTCGGCTCGTTTGAAATTTGGAGGAAGTTCTGGCCCAAAAAAGACGAGAGGCTTGGCGGCAAGTTGGGGAGGAATCACGGTAGGCCCACCTGCTGTGAACATAACCATTCCAGGAGGGGGGAAGGCCGGCACGCCTGAGGATGATTGCGGTACTCCAGACACTGGCTTGCCAGAGGGTATGGCTTTCACAGATTGTGTCACGCCTCCAGTGAAAAACATGACCCCACTTCCAGGGACTGCAACTGGCCCCGAAGATACCTTCATTTTGTTCGGGTGAGGTTGTGGAGGCAAGGGCAAATGAGCGAGATTCATTCCACCAATCCCGAACGCCATGGCTCCAGAAGCTGTACTTTCAAACTTGAAGTTAATTTCAGTTTGCCCAGTGGCGTCTGGACCTGGTGAGCTTTGATATCCAGTGGTTCCACTTGGCCCAGGCGACCCACCCAAAATGACCCCATTTTTCTCCGCTGATGCCAAAAATGTTTCAGCAATGGCCAACATTGTACTCGTCAAACCTTCAGGAGTTACTTCGCAATCAAAAGTAACATCAACTCCGCCAGAAGTACCCCCTGTAACAGCAACTCCAGCAGCCATATTTGAGAGCATTTCTTGCATGGAAGCTCCAGCATTTGAGGCGCCTCCTGCTTGATTTTGCATTTGCTTTGAAAGGTCCATCAGAGCCGATTTCGCCTTTGCATTGAATTCAGCCATGTCGGCAGAAACGCTTGCTGCATTGTTTGATTGTGCAATCATCTCATGGTACATCGCTTCCAACGTCTCAACATTCGGTTGAGCATCATAAAGTCGTGAATCTGGATTTAAGTCAGATTGAGTAGAAAAGAACTGCTGCTGATAATGCCCAAAAGTAGCTCCAGATGAACTTTGCCGAGCCGCCAATTCATCCCGCTCCCTCGCACGCTTTCTCCGGCTTTTTGAGGTCCCAATATCTGACATTGCTGCTTGCGTGGGATTTGATATCTGCGGGTTCAGAGCATCTGCTTGAGCTTTGGCTGGTTTCGAACTATTTACTCCGAATTTTACTGGACTCGTTGGCACATACACAGGCAGCTCAGGGACTGGCGGATCTGGATACTCTTCGATTGGGGCGTCGCTTTTCTCCTCCTGCATAACATCCTTGGGATCAAGCGCGGCAGAGGATATCGATTCCGCAGACGATTCGATGGATTTCGAAGCTGCCAATTTTTTTCGCGCTTTTTGGCGAGCCTTTTTTGACTTGGCCGAGGAGCTTTTGGGCGCACTGCCTGGTTCCAAGGTGTCCTCCACGCCCAACTGGTTTACACTTTGCGCCAATAACTCTGCCTCAATTTCTGCTTCAAGCCGGTTTCTCTCTTGCTCCAGTATTTCAAGTTCCTTTGCTCGCTCGGCTGCGTAGGCTGCGGCAACCTCCGCCTCATGAGCTGCTTTTCTAGCTTCTTCTTCCTGCTTTAGTCTGTCCCGTCGTTCCTTTTCTTCACGCTGAGCTTGACGGTCCTTTTCCCGCTGCATTTGCCTTGCAAGTTCCTTTTCTTTGGCTCGTTGCTTTGCCTTTTCTCTACGAGAAATGACTGGCGGTTGAACGGAAGCAGCTTTCGCCGGCGATGCGGGAGCGGATACTGACACTGATGTAACAGAGGATTCAGCAACATACGAGATCGTTGGTTTTTCCTCGCCAGGAGGACTTTCTTTCGACTCGCCATTGGATTTGCTCGCGATCTCAGGCAGGCCTTCCAAATGCGCGTTCACGGATTTTGGTTTTTTTACGTTCACCTCCACCTTTTTAAGGTTTCCGACCACAAATGGTTTGGATTCTTTTCTCGAGACATTCGTTTCGCTCCTTGCATCCTCAGGTTTTTTGGGGACAACTTCTGCCTTGTTCAGCTTCGCTGGAGCAGTCGAATAATGAAGAGGAGATGCGCTTTCACCGCGACTGGCTTCCTTAGTGTCTCCCTTTACAACACGAAGTCCTGGCGGTGTGATGATGTCTTCTTTCTTGCGAGGATTCCCCTCAGCTTTTAGTTTGTTTTTTCCTGAATGGCTGCCACCAATTCCATCACCACTGAACTTCAAATCATCAATAAAAATCCCTGCACCGCCTAACACTCCCAACAAATCACCCCCACACCCGCGTTCACGCACACCTTGCCCCTCAGTACCGAACTTTAGTTCGGAAACGCCCGCCGGCGCGCCGCTGCCGCTGCCATAGCTGCCTGCATACGACTCGTGGGGCTGCCCATACCCGGGGGTACTGCTCCCATTCCAGCTCCACCCTGTTGTTGTTGCTGCATGGCTTGAATCTGCAACCATTCCCGGTTCTCCCTGGCAATTTCGCGCTCCCGCTCTTGTTCCCGCTCCCTGGCGATCTGGCGTGCCAAATGTTGAACGTGAGGATCCATCGGGTTCAAAGAAGCCGCGTTGTTGTTGGTGTTGCCATGGAGATCCCGCAAAAAGGCTGTCTCCTGAGCTTTTCAATGTTAAATTCGGCAGGGGTGTGTGAAGCAGAAAATGTTGATAAAAAAGTAAGATAAAAAGGAAACTCTATCAGCGCTGATATAAGAAGCGCAACAACTCGAATAATGGGGAGGAGTGAAGCAATTGCAAAAAGTGAAACTCACCATAACCGGCACCAGCTCCCCAATTTGAAGCATCACTTTTCATGCCAAATGCCCCATTTCCAGCAGCCATCAGTGCATTTCGCTCTCTGATTTGGATGTCTCGCATGTGGATTTGTGTTTCCCTGAGTTGGGCATCTCTTATGTACGCACCCAGAAACTCGTCCTGGTTTCCAACACCGCTAATTGCGCCAGAGAACTGCTGCTGCTGTTGCTGCTGTTGCTGCTGTTGCTGCTGTTGCTGCTGTTGCTGCTGTTGCTGTTGCTGAAACCGCTGTTGCTGTTGCTGTTGTTGCTGTTGCAAGAGCAGGATCTCTTGTTGCTGCCGCGTGGGACCGGTTATACCAAATCCGACATTTCCAGCAGCCGACGCGCGAAGAAGTTGCTGCTGCCTCAACGTTGTTTCTGCGAGAATTTGTTCACGGTAAAGTTGCTGCTGCTGTTGCTGTTGCTGCTGCTGCTGTTGTTGTTGCTGTTGCTGCTGCTGCTGCTGCTGCTGCTGCTGCTGCTGTTGTTGTTGTTGTTGCTGCTGCTGCTGCTGTTGTTGTTGTTGTTGTTGTTGTTGTTGTTGCTGCTGCTGCTGCTGGTGCTGTTGTTGTTGCTGTTGTTGTTGCTGGGGCCATTGGCTGACGCCACCAGGGAGCTGGTCTTGCATCGGAATTTTGGTTGCAGAATCCATCCATCTTCCCTCAATGTCTGGCTGGGGTAAACCAGTCGAATACATGTTTCTCTGATAAGGGAGAAAAACATTAGATCTTTTATGGCAGAAGAAACGCTTCGCACCTTGTCCTGGAACAGCTTTTCTTCTTCCGACCGGCCTGTCCCTCCAAGCCCGCCAACAGCACCGAACTCTTCGCTCAAGTTCATACCGCGCACCAAGGCCATAGGATCGTTCGAAAAGGGGTCAAATAATCCAGAATAAGTGGGCTGCAAAATATATCCCATGTTATACATAGAGACACCCCCTTTTATGCTGTTACTGCCGCGCTTCGCAGATGACTTCATTGCTCTTTCTCGAGCCACTGCGTACTCGCTGTTAGCAGCGCCACGGCGGATAAGGTTCGGCACGAGCTCGTCAGAACCGTCATTCAGCGCTTTTGATCCAAGAATTTGGTCTTCTTCTGGAACGGAAGCAATGGCAGGGGAAGCAGAGGCATTTGATTTTGAAGTGGAAGCTGATGATACTTGAGATTGCTGCTGCGAGACTGCGAGCCCTGTGACTGGGGTCTCTTTGGGAGAATTTACGCTGTCGTTGCTTCGAGAGTTCACAAGACCAGGTGGAGGTTGCGGAGTGGAAACTGTAGAAGATGCAGCATCAATATTTCCTGCAGTGCCTGCCGGAGCAGCCGCAGCGGAAGCAACGGCAGTATTGCTTGCTTTTTTGTTTTTCTTCCGCTTTTCTGTTGCAAAGTCCGCCAGGCTGATAGTCTGCGTCGGTTTGGGCAAATCTGAATCCGAAAATTCAGAATCTGACATATGCGAAGAGTGATGATACATCATGGGATTGTAGCTGTAGCTTTGGGGTACGGGAGAGGCCACGGCCCTGCTTCCAACCGGTTTTGCCCTGGTGTAAAATACATTAGCTTGTTGGAAACAATAAAGGAGAAACTCATTTTACCAGCTGGCCGTTGCAGGTAGTGCGCTTTCTTCCTTGTCGTCTTTCTTAAAATGCGCCATGAGCGTCATAAAAGGCACAGGTCGTGGATTACGATCGCGAATAGCTTGTCGACTTGTGTGGATAGTCAGTATTTTTCCAGCAGAAGAAAACTTTGTCACTCACGACAGCTCTTCCTTAGCGTATGTATCGGCCTCCTCAGCGGGTTCATGAAGGTATTGACAGACAGCATGTTGACAGGCTTGACTTTTAAGAAAGAATTGACAATACTTTGTGGTGCCGTGCGTGACTCTGAGCGGTTGATGAATGTTACTTTGCCGTATTCAATGAAGAAGGGGTTCGATCTTACCTCAAGACCTTATTTCCGTCATACACTGTTCCATCGACTGCCTCTATCGCTCTGATGGCATCCTCTTTCTTCGCATAAAAGACAAACACACCAAGGGGAGACATGGACGAGACCACAGGCGTATGGCCGTGCCCTTTTCGGTTTATGACGACTCGGGCCACTTTCCCAAACTGCCCAAAGAACTCGGTCGATTTAAGATACTGTATAATTGAACGTGAGCACAATTTAACAGGCAGGGCAAGAAAAAAGAATAACCCACTTCCTCGGTTGCAAACTTCGGGGGCATCCCAACAACATATACAAGGTTTTTCTGAACGACACGTGCATTTGCAAGGTGTCTCCGGGCAGCATTGTTTGTTTCTTTTCGCTCTCTCTCTCGTTGCTTTTTTGCGTTTTTGATGCGGGCCAGTCTGATTCAGCGCAATCAGCGGGTTCATTTAGCAACAGATAGCGATATGAAGCACAGGATGGATGTTCTGGACTCACTCTTCCACTGAAACTGGGGTAAACTCGACCTGCTCCTCAGAAAATTGGCGCCTGCATGCAGGGCACAGTCCATTCATTTCAGACTTGATGTGGTTCCAGCAGAAACGGCAAATCTGGGATGCATGCAAAGAAGGGTGTTTATCGGAGATGGTTGCAAGATTGAGAGAAAGAAATCCAACCTGGTACCCGCATGGACACGGCTTGAAGTACTTATCCGTCACATCAATTTCCTCCATGCACAGCGGACACTCCATGTCCTCACTGTCGCTGTCGCTTGCTAAGAACGACATGGCTCTGCTTTTTTCTTGTTTTCGTTTGTATTTATCGCTTGTAAATATACCAATATTAAACTGCTCAGTTTACTGCGCTCACGTAAATACTTCAGGCAAACAATAAATTCAAGTCAAGCATCCTCTGTTTTGCAGCCTCTGCCTTGTTATCTCGAGATTTCTCCCTCCGCTTTCCTTTTCCTCCCAATCCATCCTCCCCATCATCGCCACCAACATCACCACCACGTTCTTTGAAAGCCATTTCAGCCAGTTTTGTCTTTCGTCGCTGCAGCTCAAGAATATTATCCTCAATGGTTCCTTTCGCTATAAATCGTATTGTATTCACGACGCGCGTCTGACCCATCCGATGCACTCGATCAATGGCTTGTGCCTCAACCGCAGGATTCCAGTACGGTTCCATTATATACACTCGGCTTGCTGCGGTCAAGTTCAAACCTACACCTCCTGCTTTCAGAGACAAAAGAAGCACAGATATTGCTGGATCCGTCTTGAACCTTGTCATTGCTGTGTTTCTGTCAGCACGCGCCATTTTGCCGTCCAAGCGGGTAAATTGAAAACCTGCATTTTTTAAAGGTTCCTTGGGCTGTGATTTAGGATTTCGAGGCCGGTCACCAACAATGAAACGGTATGCTAAATACCTGTATCAAGTCCAACACGCTTGTCCATTGACTGAATACAATACTCTTGATCAGGGGGCCTCCCTTGCTCACGCATTCCATCTTCACTACTGCCAAATCTTCAACAAGGGCTCGGATTTTGGTGCTTTGACCATCCATTTCAAGCAGCGCTCCCAAATCGGCAGCAAGGTCTGCAGCAGCCATAGCATCTTCTCCAAGATCTGTTTCCTTGATTTCCATGATATCCTTTTTGCCAAGTTTGTGATCGCACATTGGGCAGGATCCGCTTGTTCGCACAGTGTCCAAACACATGGTGCAGAAGAGATGACCGCACTTCGAGACACATAAAGACTTCGGAGCATCTTCTTCGCTATTGTTTTTTTCTTTCTTTCCAGACGACATTTGGGGGATCTGATTGTCTGAGCCAAAGGTCTCAACCACCGTTCCACAATAACTGCAAGATTCATCCCCAGACTCCCTAAGCAGTTTGAGTAAATGGATGGCTCGCTTTTTTGTCAACGGTGGCATCACCTCATTTTTCAATGAGGCCATTTGTTCGTCTATACGATTTGAGATTAATTCATGGGCTATCGTGGACAAATAAAGAGGAAAATAGGGAATTTCAACGAACCCATGGCTTTAAGCTGCGCATCAGCATCCTTAAACAGGCTTTTATGTACGCAGACCTGCCGCATTCTCAATATCAGCTCGAGTAACTGCACGTAATTCTGCATCACGTTTCCTTTATCTTTGAGCTCGTGAAAGAATGCTTTTCCTTTGCTGTGCACTTTATCATATAGTTCCTGCTCGGAAGGGGCAAGATCCAGGTGCTGAATTGCGTCCAATCGTTCCGGGAGGGAGAGAATGGGTTTTCCATTGATCTTTTGATTTTTCGTCCGGCGCAATGTGATACCCTTCATCAACGTTTGCAGGCGGTCAACACCAATTGAGTTTGTGCTGAACTTTACTGGCTTGCTGATGTATTGGTTCCACGACGATTTGTTACAAAAGGGCTGAATACGAAGGAATTTGATCAAACTGAACAAGTCTGTTGACATGGAAACAAGGATTTAGGGATGCATTTTTGAAACTGTCTGCTCAAAAGCAGTCACCATCAAGTTTGTTTTGAATTGGAGTGCCTGTGAGCGCCCAACGTCTCTCTCCAGTGAGACTACACGCGGCTTTACTCTGTGATGTGTTCGGGTCTTTGATAATATGCGCTTCGTCCAAAACAATCCGGAACCAATTCACAAGTTGAAGAGTGGAATTGACTGTCAGAGCAGTCTGTGATACGTCTCGCACGGATCCGCCTGCATTTTGAGTAACCATACTCCCAGCCTTCATATCGCGACCAAACTCAATTGAAAGCAGGTTGTACGTCGTGAGGACGATGTCCTGCAATAAAAGAAATCCGATTCAGAAATAATTTTCAATCAGGATTTCAACATCTCACGTATTTTGCCAGTTCCTTCGGATCCTGAATCCGATTCGGCCCATGATATACGCAAATTTTGACTGTATTGGGCTTTACATGCGCTGCAAATTGCTCCTCCCAGTTCTGCACTGTACTCAATGGACAAATAATCAGCGTAGCGTTGGATTTCACAAGCGAGTCATCATTTCTATCGTCGTCAACGACATCGTCATCTTCGTCCTCATCATCCTCGTCATCAATTTCAAAAAGGGGGATCTCTTTTTGGGGTTTCGGTTGAACGGGTGTCGCAACCGGTTGTGGAGCAACTACAGCGGCTACAGCGGGAGCTGCAGCTGCTGCATTGGGCCTGAACATTGAAATTCGGAATTTGGTATACTGCGGAATTATAGGCTCCTGCAAAGCCGGCCGGGTGCTCATGATGAGGGAAATAACTTCAATCGTTTTCCCAAGGCCCATATCGTCTGGTGGTAAAAAAGTAACAGTGAGCGACCGCTTACGAGTCAAAAACCAACAGTTTTTACCAGCCAAAATTCCGCCTCGATTACTTCTCGGTTTTTTCCCAGTTTTTTCGTTGGTGATAAGGTTCGTGTAGACTCCGTTCGCAAATCGCCACATTGAAGTTTTAGGATCGTACCGATTAAAATCAACTGCTTTTTCTTTTTCCGTCATAAAATAGAGCGCTTGCTTTTGATGCGAGTACATTGAAGTGGTGACAGACTCATCTGAACGAAAAACGAAGCATTCATCATATGATGACAAACATTTTCAAAAGTCACAGAGACTAACCTGGTTCCAACAGCGGCAGGTCTTCCGCAGCCGTTAATGCATTGTAAATCGCTTCGATTTGGGTTTTCGCTTCCTCTGCTGCGTTGCTCGAGTTTAACTGAACTGTTGTCACGCCACCCGGCCGCTGCATGAGGCCCATTGAGAATCCCCCGCCCCTCACAATGGCTTCATGTGGATTTTCGTATGGGAAACGGTATTGCCGATCCAACGGTTGCAGATGAAGATTATTTTGCAGAAAAAGTGCACCAATATCTCGAGCCATTCGACGCTGGCCCAGTATGGTTATGCGAATATCAAGGCGACCGTCACCCTGCAAGGTGTAAAACAAAATGAAATGAATAAAGAGGAGAGACAAAAAAATCCAGATCGTCACTGACGGAAAAATCGCGATGCGGTATCCAAGAATCCATCTGCATGTGCGCTATAATTCTCAAGAATACAGCCGCCACCCTTTGCATCAAGTATCCAATCGTTACAAATTGGCCCATCGCGTCTCTGCCCATAATCACTAATTTTGGATCCGTCGGCGACGCATTTGACTGGATCCGGCACTGCATAGAGCTTTCATTTCTGAAACAATTCATGTAATTCGCAGGTATCAGAAACTCAATAGGCGCCTGAATCACGCCGTAGCACACGAGTTCAGACATGTGTTTCGCAATTGCCATCTGCTCACGAGCTAAAGATGCTTTTCGTTCCTGCTCCAGAAGCGCCATTTCTTGCGGATCGTCGACATTAATAGCGGCAGGTTCTGATCTTAATGCTGATGTTGAGGATTGAATTTGACGAGGACTACTCGGCGCTATTCATCCCATCATCAGCCCAGGTGATCAGCATAAACATGAAGAAAATCATTACCGATAGGCCTGAAGTTGCTTCCCAACGCCTTTTGCAGAATATTCCTCGTGTTTTCTGCCTCTGACGGCTATTGCGAGAACGCAAAAAAGTTAGCAGGCCAAACAGACGAGGACGATCCTATAAAATAATCTCACAACTACAAAGACTCTCTTGTGTGGCGGCGCATTGGGAGGAGTGGCTGTTCTCTTTACAGGGATAACAAACTGGTCAAGTTCATCCTCGTCGAGTCCGGTCAAGTCCTCAACATCGTCACCCGTGAGATCAACCACCTGAACTGGCTTCGGTGCGTTTACATTGGAGTCTGTTGTTGGAACTGTCGGAGGAGTGCGTGTAACGGGGGGTGGGCCCGCGGGGCGGGGGTAAAATAGCGACGGTGGGGGTCCTCCGCCACCACCACGGAAGAGAGGGTTTGCGAGAGGTCGCCGTGCAGGCGCAGGCGCAGTGGGAGCGGGTTGGTTGGCCGCACTTCCTGATGCATTCACATCTCCAAGCAGAGAGTCCAGCATAGTGTCCATCTCTGCGCTCGTCTTGTCCCCGATGGATTCGAGCAGCGCTTCAAGCTCGCTGCTTTGCATACTGGTTCTCACTTCACTTCTCGTTTCCAGTTCTGTCAACTTAAAATCATTTGCCCATAAATAAATAAAATATTTCTTTCTTTTGAAAATCTGACAATCTTGACGCCAAAACAACCAACGCGCACTTCTCGAATCCAGTAAAAACAGCCGCTGCAAAAATGGCTGAGGTTCCGAAGGAGAAAATGTCCTTCATCAAGAAGCTCACAATCAGCGCCAAGGAAGGGACGCTTTTTAAGAAGAGCAACACCGTCTCGCCCTCCACTGCCTCCAAGCAAGTTTCAAACCGTGGCTCACAGTCCAACCTTGCTCCTGCGTCGAAACCAGCCACGGCTGCCTCTCCCTCTTCGGCAACGTCAGCTGCTCCTCCTTCTGCCTCACCCGCCGCACCGTCTCCGTCGAAGAAATCTGCGCCCGCCGATGTGGACCGCGCCGTGGACCCAGCCAAAGTCGCTACCCGTGGTGTTAACCCAGCAAATGCCCCACCGTTTAAACCGAAAGGGAAATATCAGATTCCCGACCTTTCCATCGACAGAACGCTGGGAACCGGTTCGTTTGGTCGAGTCCATATGGTCAGGCTCAAAGCCACTGGCAAGTACTACGCCATGAAAGTTCTCAAAAAGAACGAGGTTGTCAAAATGAAGCAAGTGGAGCACACCATCAACGAAAAGAATATTTTGGAAAAGCTTGATTACCCATTTTTGGTGTTCATGTTGGGAACCATGCAGGTAAATGCGCCGCACTGTGAATTCAGCAAGTTTCCGATAAATATGTTTGCATATCTTTAGGACTCTCACAATCTGTATTTCATTCTGGAGTACGTTCAAGGAGGTGAAGTGTTCTCGTTTCTCAGGCGATCCGGAGTAAGCCTCATTTGACATTGACACGTTTTGGCGATTGCAAGCGCGGTTCTGATCTACGCATACACTTTCTCACCCATTAACAGAGGTTCCAAAACTCGGTTGCAAAGTACTACGCCTGCGAAGTCATTCTTGCGTTTGAGTACTTGCACTGTCGCGACATTATTTACAGAGACTTGAAACCCGAGGTTTGTGGTGGATAAACAGTCTGAGTTCTGCTAAGTTACGCTCTGACATTTCCGGTTTTTTCTCCAGAACTTGTTGATCGATTCCAAAGGTCACATTAAAATCACCGACTTTGGCTTTGCAAAGCACGTTCCGGATGTTACTTGGACACTTTGTGGAACGCCTGGTATTTATTTAACAGCAAGGTTAATCCGTTTTTCTTTATTTACCCATTGGTTTCGTTCCAGATTACCTAGCGCCAGAAATCATCCAGTCCAAAGGTTACGGAAAAGCAGTAGACTGGTGGGCCTTTGGAGTCCTCGTGTACGAAATGCTTGCGGGCCACCGTAAGTGACACTTCTCGCTGAATATTCGGCACACCCCAAACTGAAAGAACAACCAACCAACCAACCAACCATAAAAAAAAATATAAAAAAAAAAATAGCACCATTCTACGATGACGACCACTTTAAACTGTATGAGAAGATCCTTGCTTGCAAACCCAAATTTCCGTCACACTTTGACCCGAACGCAAAAGACCTGGTCAAACGCATCCTCACCACGGATCTCAGTAAGCGGTACGGAAACTTGAGAGCAGGCGTTGTGGATATCAAATGCCACAAATGGTTTGCGGACGTGGAATGGCAAAAGATGGAGGACTGCGCGATCCCGGCGCCTTATTTGCCGCCGTGCAAGGGTGAAGGAGACACAAGTAACTTTGATCAGTACCCGGAGGATCATGAACCATATGGAGTTACTGGGCCTGACCCTCACAAGGACAAATTTATTGGATTCTAGATGGATTGGTTTTTTTAAACTTTTTTTTTTGTTGAAGAGTCGTTGAGGTGGCAGGAGGTTGGTGGTAGAGGCACACGACGCTTGTCAAGAAACGGATGGATGGTAGCTGGCGTTTTCTGAATTCTGTTGTTGCTGACCGGTGGTTTAAATCAACTTCAATGAACTTCTTTATTTTTCTTGTCGTATTTCCTTCAGTGCTCCATGCTCATCACACAAAATATGGACTGTCAGGGCATTTTTGCTCGTGGCGTTGATTCATTGGATACGAGGGTGGTTGGTTGCATTGCGGTTGGCTATACTGCGGTTGGTTCACCTGAGCATAGGTAGTTCCTGGTGCTGCACATCCTCCAGTACAATACGCCGCAGCTGGTCTCTGCATAGCTGCATGTCCCTGGTACCCTTGAGCTACAGCTAGCGGATGGGGTGGGACTTGGTAAATGTGCACGACGGGCCGTTGCTGTGTCAAAATCACCGGTTGAGGTGGCGGTTGGTAGAACGACCCAATCTGAGACAAGTAACTGAATCCATTCGAAAAAATGGAAGATTGGATCAAGTACTCAGATGAAGCACTGCTTTCCAGACGGATCCTCTGCTGACGCCGCTGTTTACAAAATGAATACGCGATGGCAGTCACGACTACCACTGTAACAAGACCTCCGAATAAGAAGTAGAGACTGAGGTCTTGACAGTCTCTGAAGGAAGCCTTTGCACAAGTTGATGTTGCTGCACAAGCATCCATCCCAGAGTTGAACATTCCACTGCAGAAACCGGAGGTCGTGAAGGACACGTCATCGCACGTGCATCGGACAATTGATTGCGCTGAAGCTTGTTTCGCGGCCAAAAGGGCCCAGAAAATAAGCAGGGCGGTCATGGGAGAAGGTGCTTGTTTTAAAGTGGGGTCTGTTTTGATCTTGTTCGGTTTGGTGACAATTTTGGTTCAAACAAGCTGCGCAATGAAGGGAGCTGAAAGCAGCGCGATCTGCTACGAATGAATTGGATAAAGACGCGTGGCGTCGGCCAAAGTTGGTTTCAGGTGCACGTTTAAATCCTACGCCAACTGTGCATGAGGGAAAGCTGCATAAAAAGAAACCGGAGCCCTATACGGCTAACGAGCATTGTTGAAATAAGCGTTATCTATCTGCATGTCGTTGTCTTCAACTCAAGAGCCACCATTTTCTGCAAGTCCAACGTAGATCACAAAGCAATATAGTGGACTGGCGGTTCCCCAAGTGTAGTTACGAGCGGAAGACTACGCCAAAAAGGAATGCGCATCTGACTGTTTGTGCAACAACTCACCAGCAAAAGCAAGAGTCAAGGAATCGACACGATCGTAAATATTTAAAACATCAATAAATTATGTCACGGTTCCACCGGCCCACCCTAGAAACCAAGCCAGCTAAATACGCGCCGTACTCCAGCGACCGAACGAAGAAGCCACTGGGTCGTATCGAAGGGGACGGTGAACTCGATCTGCACCGTCTCTCAGTTGTTGGCGACGCCGCCGGTATCGAACGTGTCCTCTCTGCCCACAATGCAAATACTGCGAGCGTTTTGATGGCTGCAGACTCTCGACAGAGAACAGTGCTGCACTTTGCCTGCGCCCATGGCCATGTCGATGTCGTAAGGGTCGTGCTGAGATATCGGTTGGGTTTGGATGGCGACTCGATCGTAAGAAACAGGTATTTTCGATAGCTGACATCTCGTTTCTGTTCTCATTTTCCAAGTGACTGAATACGTATTCCCCTGTTTCATTCTTTGGTGTCGCTGCATTCCAAAATGTCTTGGTGTTCAGAATCATTGGTGCACGGGATTCCAACGGAAACACACCCCTACATCTCGCAGTCACTTGCGGACATTTAGGAATCGTGTCACTACTAGTTTGGGCCGGAGCGGATCTGTCGAGTGTTGACGTGAACGCGCGAACCCCTTTACAACTCGTACAAGGTCGCCTCCGCTCATTAAAAGCACGGCAGCTGATGGCACCGTCTTCAGATGACTCGGATGTATACTCACACTCAGCACGAAGAGACTTGATCCGCGAGCTGAACGACATGATTGATATCATTCAAGTATATTCCAACAAGAAGGATCCCTTCTCAGCGCAATGGATCAGTCCCGTCATCAATTCGCTCAGTACACCGCTGAAAGAAGACGCCGATATATCTTCGCTCGAAGCAAAGTTTAAGCTGCTTTCGGCGTCAAAAAGTGTGGCACCACCAACCGAAGATGATCCGAAAGCGCCAGGGCCAGGCCACGATGATAAGCACGATATTCTCCCTTTAGATTTTGGAAACGACGCGGATGTGGAAGATAACATTACGTTGACTGTCACTCCTCAAACATCAAATCCAGCTCCGCAGATTGGGCTGGATCCGAAAATGGCGCATATGATTGACGAGATTGGGTCTTTACTGGATACGCTGCATGTGTAAAAAACAAAAGAAATAAAAGAGTAATGTATTTGGGTGTCAATAAGAAGCAAAGCGGATTCAAACTAGTCCCTGAACACACGCGTCTTAACTACTGAATGCAAGAGCGATGTCTTGACCGGCCTCTCTTGTCAGTCTCCCCAGTTTCACCATATATTTATCTGTTTGTACATAACATCAGTCTCCCCAGTCCATCAGCATATTTCTGTTTGCATATATTGGGGGGTCACAGATTGACATCTCCACATTTTGTCTGCCCGCACAATTTGAAAATGCCACGCGCCTCATTTTCATCGCGTTTCTTGTTAAAATACCATTTTTATTAATAATAATAATTATTAGAATATGACACGCGAATCAAAACAAAGCAATCCAGGGGTTCACACTACTGCACCAAAAAAAACAAACAATATGAAAAATAGCAACAAAAACGAGGTATACAGATGCCGCCGAGACACACACAACTTACTCCAAAACCCAACGCGAAAACATTATTATAGCGATACATAATTTAAATAGATAAACGTTCAAAGAGGAAAATTTCACAACGAGTACTCGACATGAAGAATTTACCAAAACGAGTTGAGCGGCGTCTCTTGCCATCCAGGTCGAGCTTGCGCCGACGGGTATGTCTGCTGAGGGTACGCACGCCCTTGCGAGACGGATTGATTTGAAACAAAAGTCGCGGAGTTGTTTCTGGAATATCCAGCCTGCCCCGGCATATTGCATGAACCATACGCCGGTGCAACAGACGCGCTTCCAAAAGCAACACGGCTTGACACATGCTTAGAAAACCCAGTCTGTCTTTGGGGTTGCGCTACGTTGTGCGCAAACTGTGGACCATTGGACAAAGCACTGCTCATGATTTGCTGATTGAAACTCATGACAGACTCCATCGCGCGTGTCTGTGCTAGTGACTTGGGGTTCGTAGCGTTGGAAACAACATTTGGAGTCCCGCCGCTCGGATAGAATCCAGATGACCCCACAGTTTTAGGTGGTTCGCTGACAGAGAATGAGCCAGCTCGCGATCTTGGGGCGGGTTTCGGAACGGGTTGCAGAGAATTCCAGCCCTCCACGCTGCCATACGCCATATTTTGCCCGCGCGCGGATGAAGGCGGCAAGGTTTTGCCCGCCAAGCCTGCATTCAAAGACTTTTGCTTGTCAAAAGAATGTGTCTCGCGAAGGGCAGCATCAGCAACCCCACACGCAACGTGGTTAACATCGGCCAGCTCCGCGTCAAGGCTTTGAAAATGCATCGAATCAAAACCAGGAGTAGGATTCCATGGATGATTCTCTTTCGCATCCACCGTTCCATGTCCAAGTTGCAGATTCGGGGAAGATGTCTTGGAAGAAGAAGCTTCAGACAAGCTACCCCATTTCGGGGTTGTGGAAGTACCAGTAGATTTCGATGTACTGCCTTCTAGACTCGCAGCAGGCGCGACAGGTGGTTTTTCCCAATAAGCCCCTGTTGAAAAAGGGCTCAACTTGCGAGGTGGTGAGTCCCAGGAACTGCTCTTGATTGAAGACGGGTCTTCTTCCACGGGAGACGCGTGCCACTTTTGTTTCTCGTTAGTCCAGGCTGGTATCATTATGGAAGCAGGCTTTGCCCCCCATGCCCTGCCAGTGTCCAAACTTTGTCCCACATTCAGTGAATCGGGGGCTGACGATCCATTATTCCAGGCGTCATACTGTTGAGCAAGTTGAGAAGATGTCATGAGTTGGGAACGCGCTCGCGTGAGCCCATTTTGGCCGACTCTTGTTGAAACTTGTGCTGCATTTATGGCTAAATTGCAAAATTCAAGAGAGCCCAGGCTGGAACTTTTCTTCAGCGAATGAATTGGTGTGACAGAAAGATGCGAGCTGGATTCTGATTGGCCAGACTCATTGCGCTTTTGCCCAAGTTTCTCGAGGCGACCTTGAAAAGCCGTGTTAAAAAAAAGGAAGAGAATGAATCATGGAAACGGTTTAACGTACTTGGGTCGTACTCGACTTTCAATTTGAGTCCGTGAAATCTCTATATCACAAGCAATGCGGTCAGTATTAAATGACAGAAAATGAACATCTTTTTGCACCTCGCCGTTCATTTTAAGTATAACATCACGATCGCATTCTTTCACTTCCATGAACGCGAACGGTCGTCTATCGGCCTTCTTGTTATTGATAATCTTGCATTTTAACACCTGGGAAAAATGTCAATCATAATCTGAAAACGGCTTCATCAGAAAAAAAAAGCAAACAAAAAAGCCCCTAATAAATGAATAACAGGCACAAAAAGCACAGCAGGAGAGACTTGGCTCCAAGATACTCACATTGACTCCGCGAAAGCGCGCTTTTAATTCTGTTTCAGTAGTTTCATCAGGGAAGTTTCCGACCAAAACTGTGCAAACGGCGATTCCCTGAATATGAATGAGGATATCAACGGCATGTATAAAAAGGAATTAAGAAATCGTCAAAGTTTAACCAAACCTCCATTTCCGACGTTTCCGTTACATCAGACAGGGTATCAAACTGAAGCGAAGATTCCAAATCGTAAATGGACGGTAAAGAATGGTGCGGCGCCAGCACATCGCCGTCATGGCACCATGAAGCAGAATTGCCTCTGCTATGCATTGTCGGGGTACTTAGTCTATCATTCGCATCCGAATTTGGGAAAGCATCTTGATTCCATTCGACGCCTTCGGTATGAATGAGGTCTTCAAAGGATGGCGACTGCTCGAGCTCGCGCTGCTGTTGTCCTGATTTGAATCAAACGGAATTGGTAAAAAGTAAACGCCGTCAAGCAGAATTTCGTGTCCTTACTTGGTTGAACCATGGTCATTGAAAGAGCAGCACAAGAAAGGTTGGCCAGGACATGACCTGCAGAAAAGTCAGGGATCTTTACGCTGATGGCGGGAGTGTAGTCCACCAAAGACTCCAGGTTTTCCAGGGAGACTTTAAACGCTTCAAAGAGCCGAAAATGGAGGTCACTGGACACATGCAAAGACGCTAATGTTAATATGTATGTTGTGGAAGTAGAAGGTTGCTTTACCTTGCTCCTTGAATTGCGTGTAGGCGGAAATATATACAACGAAGCAAAGAACGCGTGAAAGTGGATTGAGTGTCTGAACAAGGAGCAGAGCATAGGATATCCGCCTGAAAATGGGAAGGATGAGTCAAACAGAGGTTTGGAGAAAAGCGGGGAAGAAGCAAAGTAAATGAATTGTTGCCTGTGTCAAATGAGCTAAAGCGGCTGTGACAGGTTGCCAGCCAGAATGATTGATAAACATCTTGATGTACTTTTTCTCTGTGGTACTGGGACTGCAGTTGCTCATTTTGAGCAGGGCGTTGATCGCGTTGTTGGCCATGCTCTCTTCGGGAGCTTTATCATATGCGAGGGTGGAGCTGTCCCACGACAACGCCATACGCATGGCATCAGAAGAGACGGCGGACATATCAAGAAGTTGGAATGCATAGTTTTTCGAAGGAATAAATATGGTGTGAGAGACGTCAGACAAGACTTTTAAATTTTCAATGACAGTGGATCCGTCCAGGATTTGACTCAGCAGCGTACTGGGGTTCATCTGATTGCAGGCATACATCTATGAATATGCGGCGTAAAATGAACGCAAGCGGGTGGGATCTTACGCGCTGTTCGTGACTGAGCACAAGGTAGATGGGGACAGACAACTTTTTGGCACCGCTCCGGAGAGCCTGAATACAGACGTCGTACAGTTTGGCTGGATCACGCTGAAGAAGCTGAGTCCTTGACGGTGTGCTTTCCGCTTCTGGCAAAGACAGAAAGACACATGGGAGTATTATTAGGTAATTTTAAACGAATAAACACGCAGCGAATGAAGCCTCACCGAATCCAAAGTCCCCGAAATGAATGACCGCATCTGCGCCGGCAGCCAGTGCCGCGTCTTGGAGTTTGAACGCGTCGCCTGCGTCAATGAATTTGTGTCAGCAAAAGAAGGCGCCGCGCAGCCCAAGTTACGCACCCCCGCTGTTCCCGGCCAGGAGAAGCGCCGCTGCAGACGAGACGCGATGCGTGCGGAGCCATGGCTGCTGTGCGTGCATATGTGTGTGTGTGTGTTGGGAATATTTCGCAGGCTTGGCTTGGCAACTTTGGTTTTTGAGATGCAAATTATTTGACCCCTTGTCCCGCCCAACATGTCAATGCTTGCATGCATTATTTCCCGTTTATTTATACTTTAAGTTACAACGTCTGCTCCGAGTGCAGGAGGTCGCTGATGGAGTAGTACACAATGTCGAGAGTGTCGGACACAATTGCGACGACGAGTCTGCGGCGAGAGACCGGCATCAGCAACAGAGACCATACTGGGCCCGGCTTCTCACCCATCAGTGCCTTCGCCGGACATGTGCTTTGATGCGGAAATGTCTGCTTTTAGGCTGGGACGATCATAGAGGAGAAGAGGAATAAGCGAACGTGAGAACGCAGGCAAGGCGAAACAGAGAAACGAGAAAGACAGAACAGAAAGTGAGAAGATAAACAAGAAGATGGGGAGAATGCATGCAGCTGCACCTCTCAAAAGTCCATTCATGGGTGGTTGACACAGCCCGGACAATGCACCGTCTCTCGTTACCCCAGCACTGGATCAACCTGGTCCCGTCTGCACTTTCCACCACTTCTGCACGTGTCCATTTCTTCGTTCGAACAAGATCCGCCGCAACAACCTCCTCAAGACTCATGAGATGTCAAAGCCAAATTGCGTGCAGATGATTTTATTTGCGCAAAGATGGAAATCCTCTCCATCCCCGAGTTTATTATCCAGAGCGAAGTCGACGCCATCAGCGGGTCTGTCCGGGCAACAGTCCTCTCGGCATCCGACCAACGCGTATGGACGGGCTCTGGTGCGAGACGTCTTTCCATCAAAAGACACCTCAACTCATGTATTCACTCAACAGCCACACACAGGAACATCCTCGAGGCTTCATCCAGCGTAGGATACGCGGAGCAGTACGAGGACTTCATGCAGCTGATTCGGAATACACTTGCTGGTTCGGTGGACGCGAAAGGGCGCCAGACTGAATGCTCAGTCAACACTGAAGAGAAGAGGTGAAAAGGGTCATGCATTCGCCGAAACAACTGCCTTTTTCTTATTGTTTCTCCAAGGCTTTTTCTCAAGGTTTTTCCGACCGGCGCTCAGGACATTGAATTTGAGATTCTATCCATCCCGTTGAAATCGCATGCGCAGTCTTACGCTCAAGTTTCAACGACGCTGATGAAGTACTTGATCGAGGATCGCATTACAATGAAGGTTCAGTGGGCCCTTGCTTCACATTTTGTGCGCCACGAAGCTGACCAAACCATTCATTCTTGGCAGACGAAAATCACCGCGGCGGCGACAACGAAATCAATCATGACAAGAGACTTGAACCAGCTGAAACAGGCCTTCGATGAATGGTCGTCAGAGAAACAGGAGCAGTATGAAGTGGACTTGTACAAGCGGTTCAAGGACATTCTCAACATGAAGAAACGCAAAATTCGCGAGCTAATGGCTTCTCTTGAAGTGGCTGAATCGAATTTGAGCTTACTGAAGGATAGAAAGCCAATACTCGTGGAAGATTCGACCGAGAACGGTTCGCTTGCTATTTTATTTTTACTTATTTGTTTCTTACGTGTCGCATGAAACCCAGATTTCAAAAGAATGGCGTCCTCTCCTTCCAACGACGGCACACCGACGCAAAAAAATGCGTCCAAGAGAATGCGCATGGAAAGTCCTTTGGAAAATCTGTCTCAAAGCGATGATGACGGCCCACCTCCCATTCTTCTTGGTGGAGGTGGAAGCAGTGGTGGGGTGAACAGGACGCCATCCAAAAGCAAGAAATAAAGAAGCAAGGCACATCTGTATGTATGTATTATCAATCACGATCAAAAAGAGCGTGCCCATGGATCAAGAACGCGTGCCTGGAGCCGATGATCAGACTCTCGGGACAACAGGCAAACAGCCGTGGAGCGCTCGTCCGTTCGATCTTTCATCCATGGCCAACATTGGCATTTATCGTTTCTGGTCTCGTTTAACAAGCAAGGTAACCTTATAATCGTAACAAGAAATAAAGCGACTAAAAATTGATTGACATCGATCACCACAAATCGCACCAAATATTTCTCTCGAAGAACCACCACCATGACTGCCCTATCCATCCTCCTGCTTGTGCTCTTCGCACATATGGCCACTGCCGGCTGTGAAGACCCCAACCCAACCCAAACCAAGGCCCCTCTTCCTACCAGCACTCCAGCCGTTGCGCTGATTCAAGGCCAGTCTTTCCCGCTCGATGTTCCCATCGTTGATGACCACTTGCCCTTTTCGTCAACGGTGCCATCACTGATCGAGATTGGGTCAAAGTCCCGCTACGTTGATGCCGCCCCTCAGGATGCAAAATGCTCAGTCATCCAAATTCAAATGGTGGCAAGGCATGGAACGAGAAACCCAACTGCAGGTACTTTCACCAAGAAGCATCAATTTTTTGAATGCTCCTTACGCGTTATCGATAGGAAACTTGAAAACCATGACCGCGTTTCAATCAGCCTAGACTGCCAAAAATGTCACCAACCCAAAGTTTTCCTTTCTGTCCAACTTTACATTACCATGCAGTCCTGCTCAAGCTGGGCTTTTGTCTGGACAAGGAAGACAAGACCACGTCCAACTCGGGCAACGCGTGGCTTCCCGCTACGCTACTTTGATTTCTGATCCTTCCCGTATCGACTGGCAAGCCACAAATGTTTCTCGCGCGCTTTCAAGTGGTCAATCGTTTATTTCTGGGCTCTTGACCGGCGATGCAGGATTCATGGCTGTCCGTTCCATGTTCAACGTTGTCCCACGACCATTGGACTCTGATTTGCGCCCTTTCGACTCGTGCTCCACGTACCTAAAGGATTCTGCTGTACAAAAGAATCAAACCAACCAAGCTGACGACACCTTTATTGCTACAAAATATCCCGCGATTGCAAAGAGAATCGCCAAGATGATTGGTGTTGACAGCTTAGCTGCTACGCAAGTGAAGACAATGTTCGACCTTTGCTCGTTCGGCAACACTCTCCAAGGAGTCCAAAATCGCTTCTGCTCGGTATTCACTGAAGCTGACTTTCAGCTGGCCGACTTTTCGAGTGACTTGAGCTTCAACACGGTGAAAGGATAAGGATTGGCTATCAACGACAAGCTCGGCTGCTCGTTACTGACGACTCTGGAAAAGGACATTGCCGCTATGATCTCGAATCCGGACACGGCTCCAAAAGCAACGTTCAAGTTTGCCCACGCTGAAACGATTGCGCCTCTCATTGTTGGCCTGAGACTGTTTCGAAACGGTGCCCCATTGTCACCAAACATGACGGTAGACGGGATCCAAAGTCGCACATTTCGGTCGGCCAGATTCTCACCATTTTCTGCTAACGTGATGTTTGAGCTGCTTGACTGCGGTTCCAGTGAGAAGGCAGTCCGCGTATTGGTTGGAGAAGTGGCGCAGTTACTGCCGGGTTGTCCAGACGTAGTTTGCCCGTTGAGCGCGTTTCGAAAGGTGTTGTCAGGCAAGCTAAACTGCGATTACGATGGGGCCGTGTGCAACAACAGTATTCCTACTGTGGGTGGCGCTGCAAGGTTTCCAAACACTGCGACGATTCCGATTGGGAACATCATTGCCGCCTTGAATGCGGATGCTGATAACAATTAAAAGTATCAATATTATATGTATTAACACAATTAACTTCTGTTTTTACTGCCAGCAACCCCTTAAACTCAAAGGAATCCCTATACTGGCTCATGAGGGAATAAATGCACTCATTTCGCGTGTCAGCTCTGCCTCCTTAATGACATCCATAAAGATTTGTTCCAGCGACGCTGGAGAAATCCGGTACTCCACAATCCACCCACCCCGCTTCAATGCCTCGCATTGGTCAAACAATTCAGCCAAATTCGAGCCTCTCGCGTGGACAATATTCTCCACCTTCAAACGCACTTTGCACAAATCAATTGGACTCACAGCCACTTCCTTGACAGCAAGACCCAGGTTTCTCACGTCCGTGCGTGAGTCGACAAGCACCAAGTCAATCTCGTAATCGGATGCAAACTTCTTGCGGAGGTGATGCATGGTTCCAATGCATCTTAACTGGCCATGCGACATGATTGCCATTCGGTTCGACACAGATTCAGCTTCTTCCATGCTGTGTGTTGTGAGGACAACGGCGTGGTTTTCTCTCAGGGAAGTTATCACGTCCCACATGCGCCGTTTCGAAAGGGCGTCCATCCCAGTGGAAGGTTCATCCAGCAGAATGACTGGCGGAGTTCCAATCAACGCAACTGCCGCGGAAGTTTTACGCTTGTTTCCGCCAGATAGATGCATAATGTATTTGTCTTGATGAGGCGTTAGGTCGAGGCAAGCCATGAGATTTTCGACTATGGAGGGTAGCTCGGTTCTGGGGATGCCCTTGATTTGGCCATAGAGAGTAATGGTTTCCTTCACTGACAGGTTTTCTTGGAGCGCATCGAATTGTGGGCAGTATCCCATGTGCTGATGCACACTATGGATCTGGGTCAACACGTTGAATCCGTTTACAAACGCAGAGCCAGCGGTAGGCTTCTTTTTGCCGCAAATCATGTCGAATGTGGACGACTTTCCGCAACCGTTTGAACCCAAAAGTGCGAAGCATGTCCTGCAAAAAGTCCGAAAATTAGCGAAGAAAGAAATGAAGAAAAAGAATGGCCAAAATTTTCCTCACCCTTTTTCAACAGTAAGAGACAGCTTCTTGACCGCTTCGTTGGTGCCATATTTCTTATTGATATGCCGCAAAACCAATGCCCCATCGCCGACAACGGGAACTTTCAGGGTGTGCTCTTCTTTGATCACATCCTCGTCGTGATACTCCCTCGCAACGGCCGTAAATTCCTTAGGCGCATTCTTTTTGCTGCGGAAACGGAAGCACCCACGGCGTTTCAACGTTTGTCGAACATTCCCTCCAGGGTTCTTGTCAAACACATCCAACAAGAGCGTAATCACAAAAAAGAGCACGCTTTGCCCAAACATGGCTGTGATCGGCTTCCAAATGTCTTGGCTGATGCTGAGGAGTTGTGTGACTTCCGCGATGGACGTGCATCGAAAATTGAGCGCGTTCGTGTAAATGAAGTGGGACCAAAACAATCCGACAGGAGGACATAGCACAGCCATGACTATCCCTACAATGGTTACAATAGAGCTTCCACTGGGTAATTCGTTCGGTAGGATAACTACTTGCACCAGAAAGGTGAAGTACATGTAAAACCCAACGGCGAAGTAGAAGGCAAGGATCGAAGTCAAAGAGCTGGACACTGTGACGGCCGAAAAGGATCGAATGTATCCCATAGACAATGACGCCCACCCGTAGGCAGTGAAAGAAGCAAACAACCACACGAAATTCCCCGTCATGTTTGGAGTTTTCGCAATGAAGAACACCGAAGTGCAAACCAAGCACACAACCAAAACCAAAAGCCCGTCAAAGATAGCTTGACCAAACCAATACGATGGAATGCGAAGACCTGAAACATATTGTTGGTATTTGGCTCCAGAAACTCTCTCTGCGATCAGGGACTTGGAACCCAGCAGACCAGGGAGACAGAACATCAGCATCGCCAGTAGCATGTACACTTGGTCCAGCGGTTGGAAGTTCCAGTCAATTGTCGGTGGACCGGGAAGGTATTCAATGGATGCATTGACGAGGAGCCCAGGGCCTCGCTGCAATTTTGTTTGCAGAAATAAGTTTGTGGCAACCGACTGGAGCGCCACAGCCAATTGATCATCGCCAGCCACAGAGGAAAGAATGACTGTTGTTGACAAGGGAGACTCAGCACTGAAAAATGGAGGTATTATCCCAGATTTAAACGTGTTGATGAAAGCTTCGCGAGCCCCGATATCTGCCAAGCCAGTAACCTTGGCTTTTCCATCCAGCAAGCTGGACACAGGATCAACAAGCGACTGCGGGTACACGTACAATCCTCTCGAGAAGAGAGAAACGAGCTGCGGCGATTCGTCTGCCTTCACAAACGAGCATGTTTCAAAGCTGCTGTCCTCGCGCATGATGTAGGCCGAAAGGACTTAAACGATGGAAGAAGGAGAGAGAATAAGAAATCTTTGTGGAAATTGGAATAAATACGCTCTTGGTTACCTGCTGCGAGAATCGGAAGAAGAATTCTGCATCCAAAAACAAATCGATCCCGCATTGCCGCTTTTGCTGTTTTTTGGACCATGATTGCTGTTTGACTAAAAAACGATGGTCTCCCAGTGGAGGAGCCAGCTCTGAGTTGGATGTTCTCGACAGATTTGGGGACAGCGGTTACTGCGCCCATACTGCCCAAGCTACTCAGGTCGTCGTGAAGGTTGGCGCGCATAAAGACTTCGTCGAGAGTCGTCACCGATAAACCAAATGTTTCAATTTGGGGCAGCATTTCCAACTGTTTGATCAAACTGCTAAACTGCGAAGCATGTTCTTCGGACAAGTGGAATTGAATCTCGGATCCGGCTGAGCTGACTACTTCGGCATCCGGTGCGTGTTTTTGAACGGTGCGTGTGATTTTATCCAGAATTTGCTGGTTGACGACAGTGTTTTTGAGCATAATGCTGAGGTTGTAGCCAGCGCCAAACTTATTTTTCAAGAACATGGAACTTCCTACGCACTTGAGCTTCCCATCGGCAATGATAGCGATACGGTCTGAAAGCGCCTCAGCTTCATCCAAAAAGTGCGTAGTCAGAATAATGGTGCGACCAGCCTTGTTCTTGTTGACCACCTCCCAAAGTGCTCGCCGGGACACAGGGTCCACACCAGAAGACATTTCATCCAGAATGACAATGCGAGAATCTCCAATGAACGCGACCGCAACCAGCATGCGGCGTTTTTGGCCTCCCGACAGATTCGCTGCAAGTTCGTTGCGCTTTTCAGTAAGACCTGTAGACTCGAGGATCGAATTGATTTGGTTCGAGAGATCGTGTAGCGGCACACGCTTAATTCTTGCAAACAGTTGCAGCGTTTCAAAGACAGTCAATGTCGGGAAAATTGTGTCAAGCTGAGGGCACACGCCGAGAACCCCGCGCTTCCTTGCGCCGCCAGTTAGGATAGAGGCTCCTTCAACAATTGCATCTCCAGATGTGCACGGCAACAGTCCGGTCAACATGGAAATGATGGCTAAATTTGAGAAGTCAGTATGGTTTTTGGCAAGTGAGGTTAAACAGCATTTACTTGTTTTTCCCGCTCCGTTTCTTCCTAATAGTCCCAGCACAGATCCTTTTTGGATGTCCATCGTGAAGTTACCAACCGCCGTTTGTACGGCGCCCGTGATTGGGTGCTTGAACGTTTTTGTTAGGTTCCGGAACGAGATGCCAATGTCTTCCGACGCGCCCCTTGGCAGCGGCTCGCTGATGAGATCTTGATTTTCCATGGAAACGTACCCATTCCTAAGCGTAGATGATTTTGGTCTCCAATACGACAATTGGAACAAGAAGAAGGGCGATCTTGGAGATCCCCATGGTTGCGGAACAACTTCCGAAAGGTACCAACCAAGGCAGATGTAAAACACGCACTGTGCTGCCGTTAAGACACATGCACTCGTGAAGCTGATACCAGCTACTTTGTCTTCGACGAGGTTGGATGGGAGCATCGATTGCGCCATGCCAGTGAGCCCAACCCACCATGCTGCAGGAGCGAGAAAGAAGGCCAGAACAGACAGTCCAAGAACTCCGAATGAAATCTTGTTGAGGATCACAGTGAAAGCGACAACAATCACTAAAACGATGACAAGTCCAATTCCAGGGCCAGTTCTTGCATTTGACAAGAACGCACTCAGGACATGTGCGAAGCATAAAGCTGAGAATCCAGTCAGTAGAGAGAAGCCAACCAACTGAGCGTACGGTACGTCGGTAAGTGCAATTGCCCGGAATATGGCTGCAAACCCAACCCACGCCGCAAAGCACTGGATAAAACTAGTTAAAAACCAACTGGCTGTGTACTCGACATTGGTAAGACCCTGATGTCACGGGATAGAAATATACATTAGTCTTTGCGGATCCGCATGTTCTGAACTCACCATCATCAGCATGCTTTCCTTCAGGCGCGACTCTTTTTCAAGAGCAGTCCCTTGCAAATAATTGTAAATGATTCCACCAAAGAGTGTCAGATACATGGCAGACCCCCAGGTTCTAATCAGGGACTGCAGTTGTGCAATTTTGACGGTTTGAGAGGAAAACGTGCGAATGGAAGACTTCTGGTCGTTGATTTCTGCACTCGTGATGGAAGGGTACGTCAACATGATTGCCCGATCAACCGCCTTTTGAAGGTAGGGAAGAACCCGGTCTGTTGTGGGCGCTCCTTCATCTCTATCTCTGGAAAAGGAAATTGTTAGTTACCAAGCGTTGAACAACCCAACCCAAAAATCGTGGGTTAATTTTTTGTTCACCTTTTCTTGGCTACTTCATCCGTGTCTACCATCAATGTGTATTTCCACTGGGATGCGCTGCTGCTGTCGCCGACCGTTGGAGAATCTGTAAAAACTACCGCCCCGACGCATGCATTTTTTGAAGCCGCGCAATAGTCCACAATCTCCTTCTTGCTTGAGAGCTTGACAACAGCGTCCGCCGCTTTCACGCCGGTAGGAAACCTGAGATTACCAATGAACACATCCAGACTGACTTTCCGTGGCGAAAGATCCGCCACGACCAGCTTTCCATACGGCAGTCCGACCGGGAAATACAGACCCAAGTTGGTAGGGTCGTACACATCGTCTTGTGATTTATGCGTTGCAGAAAACCCGCCTTGCACGACGAATTGCGCAACGAGGAACGTGACAAGGAACGGGACAAGCGTTGAGGTCCATAACTCTGGGAAAAATCTGCGCCGTTTGATGCGAAGGTTTTTCAAAAGGAGTGCTGGGATGGCCGACATGTGTTTGCAGGGTGCTGGATTTTATAAGTTGCTTTTTTTTTGCTTCTTTCATTCTGGGCTTTCCTTTGGCCCTTTTATGACGCGTAGTGTTGAGTGACGGGGTCGAACTTAGGATTTGATAAGCTTCTGGCAAGTAGAAAATCCTTGTTTTGGAAAAATTGCGGTGAGTAGAAATCGTGGGACAAAGCACGCGATAAAAAAATGCATGACATGATACTGCCTTTTCCCTCTTTCCCTCTCTCTTTATATCCTCTCTCTGCTCCAGTCTCTTCTCATGTATGCAGCCAAGATTTAACGCGAGGGAGAGGCAAGTATTGACAGTTTACTGTTCCATTGCTCACACCGGTTGAGGACCTTCCCCACCACATACTGTCCATGTTCAACTTTGAAAAAAATGTGAATGGCGTATAATAAATTTGAAGGCTTAAGAATGTTTGTTTTGGAGTTGTTGGGTCTCATTTCAGATCCATGAGCCGGAGTATCTCGTTGTCAGACATGAGCTCTGTCGTTCCTATAACTGTGATTGGCGAGACAGGCGGAAGCATGGGTATGGGCGAAAACAGCCTGTGAACACGAAAGTCCGCCAAAAAGCAAAAGCCCTGGTCAAAACCATCCGAAAACCCACGAAAAAACAAAGAATCGAAAAAAAAAAAAAAAAAAGTTTGACAACAAACCGCGTGCCGGCTTGATCCGTCGTATCAATAATTTGATCCAGATGAAGCTCGCCTTGTTGCGTCTCGGGGCTGGAGTCTGTCTGTTGTTGTAATGATTCGGGTAGAACCTCGCGCTTCGGCCGGTCGCGCAATTCATCAAGCTCTAGGTCGTGCTTTTGCCGCTCTTGCTCTTGTTGCAGCTGGTCGGCATCTCGCTTTTCTGCCTTCCTCCGATTCATGGCCGAAATTTTGTCCATCATCTCTCGTCCAGCTTCCACATCATGCCAGCAAAAGACTTCATCAAATTCTGCCAGCAGTAAAATGAAAACCAGTGCCGGAACACCAAGAGTAGGTGCGAATACAATCCCAACGTTCCGGACCGTCATCTTGTTTGTTTCTGACGCTTGAACGATGGAGACGAGGTGTGATATTAGGACTTCGAGAAGCGTATAGTTTGATTTCGGCAGCAGGGACACTAAGCGAGATAGTTCAAGAACGCGGTCGTTGCGATCATCAAAGTCTATCAAGAGGAAACAAAAAAAAAAAGCAAAAGCGACGGTGATGAGGAAAGGACCACTTTGAGCTTAATTTTCAACTCACCAGTAATTCCAAAGAACTCTTTCTGCAGATGCGCAGTTAGGACTGGAGAAGGGAGCTCTCTGAGGTATAATTTTAGCAATCCAGACACTGTGTGCGCGTCAAACGTTTCCGTCGTTAAATTGACCAAGTCAACGTCCCCTTCCGAATTAAAAAGCATTTTGAGCTGCTGAATTGCGTTCGTAGACCCGGACAGCCGATAAATTCCTTCTTCTTGAGATGCTAAAAAGGAGAAAAACAGATGAAGTCAATGATCAGGGAGGTTTTCAAACCACTGGTTGAAGACGTACCTTTAACATGGTCGAGATATTCTAGACACCGATATATAATTGCTGGCAGTTCCAAGTCATCACTAATGCGAGACACCGCAATTGCATGATCGAGCGTCGCACCAAATATGATCCGACTCGGATCTGATGCACGCGGGGCATTTTCTGGGAAGAAAGAACACCCTTTAAAAAACCTACAAACTTGGCAGCACTTTTTACAAACCATTGCCAATCTTCTTTTTTGCGAACGCGTTCCTCATATTCATCAATCCTTTTACTGCAGAATTTGAACCACCCATCATGAGACTGTTGCCACCGACCGAGATCTGCGAGTTTTCTTTTCCCAAGGGAGCGGCCACACTCGCAAACAGTTTTGGCAGCGGGCGAGGGTTTTGCTGCATCGCTCGTGCATTGTCATCCACAGAGTTCTTCACGGCGCCTGCGGCTACAGTTGTGGTTGCAAAGTGGTGCGCACCCAACCCAGGATGCGATCCAGAATTCATTCCCAACCCTGAAGTACCACTTCCACCGCCATTACTAAGAGATCCTCCACTCACTGCAATGGGAGTTGGATTACCCACAAGAGTTGAATGTGATTTCGACGTGCGCGGACTGCTGGCTGTCAACACTCGATGAATGTCCACAGGCCCTGATGACATTGGCAAAAGGCTGCTCATTGATTTTTCTGGAATTCCTTGTAAATTGCGCGCATCAATGATTTGCTTCGATAGGACGGCGACCCATTCGTCGCGTTCCGCATCATCATCCGCTGCGAGAACGTGGCGATGGGAGATCTTCTTATCCTCTGGGGTTACATCCAACGGGACAGGATAAAATTCTCTGTAGAATTCAGTAAGAACGAAGCCGTGGGCTGATTTGGCGTCATTTGGTGTGTTTCGAATCGGGCTGACGTGGCAATGCTTCAAAGAAATTGTTGAAAGAATGTCTCGTTGTGGCTGTTGCATTCAGGAAAAATGGGTTATTGGGGGGAGCCATGAACTCAAGAAAAGACGCGTTTTCGTTACCGCATCTGCAAAGTCCAAAAAGAAGGGTTTGCATTTAAAGTACTTTGGCTTCCAGCCTCCAAATGTACTTCCGCGCTTCATCAGATACCCTTCCTTCAGCACGCTGACATCAATGGAAGATCCAAGCAATCCATCAATATCTCCTGCTTCTGAGCTACCACCATTTCCGCCAGATGCCAGATTCGGTATTGAACCTGATGCAAAACTGACGCTGTTTGTAAGAAAATCCAGTAAATCTCCGGAATCAGGAGCGGCGTGCATTATGCGTTGCAGGTACATTTCGAGTCCAATCTGTGGCCAAAATAAAATAAAACGAAGCATCAGATCGATTTCGCAAAGAAAAACGACGAAAAGGAATCATTCACCTTCCGCTGGTCACTTTTCAGCGGATTCACTGAGGTAAATAGCTGCTTGTCGGGTAATTTCCCAATCGCCGTCACAACAGGTCGCGTAAGTTTTGATTTGAGCTAAACAGACCGAAGAGGAGACATCGAACATGGACAAGATATCAGCCCATGATCAACTATACCATGCTGCTCAAGTGGAAAGCACAAACCTTGGTATCGAGATGCAAGAAATCCGAATATCTTTTCTCAATTTTCCATTCGTCTCCAGATTTGTCCTTTCGCACCATGAAAAAGAATAGCGTCCCATCTGTGCCGCTCCCTTGAAACGAACTTCCCGCAATTCGGACGTGGTATTCGTCGCCGGGGCTTAAAGATATGTTTGCAACGTTCGGGGTATGCTGAGTAGATTCGACGACTTCTGAATGTGTTGCGGATGCCAGTGTGGCAGGAACATGCCGAATCGTTCTGCGCGACAGACTACTGTAGGGAGAGTGTGTGCTCTGATGCGTGTCTGCAGAGGGGGATGATGAACGCGGGGGAGTATCGCCGCCACCCCTCCGCAACTTGTCAAACTCGGCTGGAGCAAGGATGGACGATGATCTCGATGGATGGGGCATTGCAGCAACTGACGCCGAGGGTCTGATGTAGTGGGTCAGCTCATCCCCAGTGTCCGGCGCAACGCCACCTCCAGCATCGTTATCTGACACATCAACACTGCCGCCGCCACCACCAACATCAGTCTTCAAGCTCTCAATCAGTGTTTTCTGTCTCTCAATCACTGTCCACAGCTTTGCATTCTGCACGCGCAAATAGTTTCTCTCACGAACTGCGAATGCGACTATCTGCTGTAGACTGTTCCCCGCCCGCGTGTGTGCCGTAATTCCGCCGCTGATGTCTCCGTCGTCGAAAGGGTCGCTTTCAAGCGTTGTGAAGCTCGTTGTTCGACGCCGCGCCAGGGATTCATGGGACATTTTTCAACTGATTTATTCAAGTGGAACAAAAAGAAGCTTGCCGCCAGACTTCTTCCGCTTGGACCCGGTCTCCTCTGCTGTTGTCATTGCATTTTCTGCTGACGAGCGCATCAGGCGGTGGAAATCATGACTTTTCTTTTTTTGCTATGCGGTAGTTTGAAATGCGGCAGAGACTTCAGTTCCGCAGGTATTCTCGGGGCAATGCTTCCATTGTCAAAACTCAACTACACATTGCTGCGTGATTGATGTGAGGCAACGCCTTGAACAGCACACAAATGGCCTCCCGTTCATTACTTGAAGGGGCTACCACATAATTTGATTGCATTCTAGCAGAGAATCTCACCTGCTCCTGGCGAATTTTCTGCCATCTTTCACTGTGACCAGTCGATCCAGCAGTCAACTATTCGGGACCTTAGTGTCCAGGCATCCTCTCAGCAGTTCCTCTTTATTTTCAGCAATTTTCGCCGAAAACACGGCGATAACCATCTTTCTGGTATCTAGCAGAAGCCCACCGTGCTTAATACACACATTTGAGTCAGTGACCTATTCAGTCATGCGCTACTGGCACTGCCAACCAACGAACATCCAACCATTCTTGGCTTCATTTGTATGCACGTTAGCTTGGTTTTATAGCAGCAATACAAGCTCCAATGCTCACCTGTCACTTTATTCCTTTTCAATCAAAAATATCAAGTTGCAACAAACTTGTCAGAGTAGTTTGCCTCGTCCCATCTTCTCCAGTACCTTTCCTAAACTACCACGGCGCTCTAGTTCATCTATCCATTGCCATCACTCCTTCCGCCTTTGCTACTTGAATTCTGCATCAAACTTAACAAGGTAAGAATAGATTAGTCTGTACGCACTTTGAAAATGGCCTCAGCGATATAATTCGATCACGGCAAATTGGATAAAAGTCTTTTCATTTCTTCGAGAGCCGGTAGCTTAGCTTGAAGTTCGCATCAGTCATGGTTGAGAGTAAGTTCTAGTAGCACTTGGGGCACTTGAAGGTACCTGGTGTTCTCTAACGCGCCACGGATCTGCTGCATGCGGTCATCCAGTGCATCTTCATCTTCATCGTCATTGCCGTGAGCCTGTCTTGCTAGTCGCCGCAATGTCCTTATGTCCATTTCTTCCCTCAGGTACGAGCAGCTCCGCTCTTTCAGTGGTATGGGGCATTTTATTGACGATTTTTCCGGTTCAGGGACTCAATTCGAAGAAACAATCCAAGAAGCAGAACAAAATTTTTTTTCTTCCGTTCCTGGATCTCCACCTTGAAGAATTGAGCAAGAATACGCGCTCAGTCAATGCGGATGCTTCGTCCTTTCCCGCTCGCTGTGTCGAGTTTGCGCAACTCCACAGCCAAAACTCCGTTCTCCATCTTGGCTTGGACAGTGGAAACATCAGCATCCACAGGCACGCAGAGTTTCACATCAACGCTTCTGGCGCGTTTCCAGCTGCTCGAAGTAGCGTCTTCGCCGCCTTTCTTGCCAGTGATCCAGAGGACTTGGGTAGAGTCCAAGTGGACCAAGGTCAGCTCATTTCTTGTGAACCCAGGAACGTCCAGTTCAAACATGTAGCCTCCGTCTGGAGTAGCGACTGGCTCTAAAACGGTTTGCTGTTGTTGCGGGTTGTTGAAGAGACTGGTACCACGTGCGTGTGTGGCGGAACGAGATCTGAGCGTGTTGTATTGGAAGAATGGAAGATCAATCACGACCCCATGGAACACTGTCGAGAGCGTGGACTTCAATGCGTCTGCGCCGTATTTACTACGACATCAAGGTGTAAGTTTGTGGCACAAGTGTCGAAGGGGCGTCTCTCACCGCTTCATCCATTTGATGGTGAGTTTCGAAATAACGATTAGCAGAGCCGAGTTCCAAAGGAAGGAGAAGAGTCCCATTTTTCAAGTTAAGTTGTGTTATTTGTGTGGAATTCCCCATGCTGATGCCCCCTGCTTTTATGAAGCTGCCCTTTCATTTCTGACAACGTGGCACTTGCCAGAGTGATCAAAAGGTTCCACGAAAAAAGATTTCCCCCACACATATCTGGTGGCCCAGGGGGGAATGACAACAACCTTTCCAAAACACAAGGCATCCGTCATATAACCTGCGGACATTGTTACGAACGCATTCACACAGAGCCTTTTGGATTCGCGTCCTTCCATTTGTGAGCTCCAACAAAAGCAACGTCAACCGGAATCAGAATCATCAACTTTTGCACAGTGATGGTGGAATATGAGTAGAAAGAAAAAAAACAAACCGAATGAAAAAGTGCCTCAGGCCGGGATTGAACCGACGACCTTCTCCTTACGAGGGAGACGCGCTACCGCTACGCTACTGAGGAATTGCGAAAATGTAAAAGTAGACTTTATAGAAAGTTATTGCCAATTCAGTAACTGACGCGTTTTATAACACCACTGACAGACAATATAGATGACCTCGTTGGGAAGTGACTTATTTTCTCTATTTGGATTCTGAAGATGACTTGTGGATCGGCAATTGCAAAAGGATGCGAAAATCCCAAGTTGCGCCGTCACCCTCCGTCGATCCGCTGTCCATCCAAGGTCTCCCATTCTCGCACTTTCACGTGCTTATAAACGAATGGGGCGGGAAAGAAGCGGTCGCAGGAATGAGTACGGCAAAAGTGTGCGAAACGTTCATCAAGCCAATGACGCGTGATGGGGGAAAATCCCTGTGCGCAACATACGCAGAGGGTTGCAACATTCAACGACAGGGTCTCTTGGGCAAGGCAGACTGGTTTGTTTCGCACTCTTGGGGATCACCATTCTTGGACACGGTGAACGCGCTGGACGACTTTTTCACCGACAAAGGGTTGGACTTGGACAAAACGATGGTTTGGTTTGACTTGTTTTCAAACGGGCAGCATGATACTGGATCCAAGCCGTTTGATTGGTGGAAGACAACGTTTTTACAAGCCGTGGAAGCAATCGGACGCGTGGTCATGATCCTGATGCCGTGGCGGGACCCGGTGCCCCTGAAGCGTGCGTGGTGCGTGTACGAGTTGTATGCATGCCACTTGTCAAGAAGCCGTTTTGAGTTTGCTGTCACGCGTGCGGAGAAAGCCGCGTTCATGGACTGGCTGTTTTGGCACGTGGAGTCCTTCTTTCTGGAGCTTCAACAGGTGGGCTGTGCTCAGAGCCAAGCCACGAAAGCGTCCGATCGGAAGGCCATCTTTGCAGTGATCAAGTCTGGCATTGGATTCGTGAAACTGGATCTGCTGGTCTTGAACACTGTCCGAGAATGGGTCCGGATTCAAATTCAACGTAAAATCAAGAATGAGCCATCTGTCAGCAGGGGCTGGCTGCAAGTTTATAAAGAGTTCAGGGAGGTAGAGAACGCGTTTGACGACGCGGTGCGACGTGCGACGAAGTTGTTTGGCACTAGGAACCCGCATCTGCTGAGGTTTGGAAGTTACGGCATGACCAGGGAGGAGTCCATCGAGCAAAAGACAGTCAGACTGAGCAAGATAGTGCGTAAACAGCGCTGGCAGAGTTGGAAAAAGAGATTCGTAATTTGCGCGAGAAAAGAAGATTGAGCTGAAACTGAAATGCAGAAAAACGCTCATAGAAATAGAACAGCCGCTCTTAAAAAATAATTGTTTTATGTTCTTGCGCCTATTTCTCCCAACAAACAGGACTCCTTTTTTCACAGGTTGGTAGCTGCCCGCCACGGTCTGCAGAATGGTGTTGTTAACACCCCCTTGTATCGACGCGCGTATCTCTGACTTCAGCATTTGCACAATTCCATCAAGTCCAGCTGACATCGCACTCTTGAAGCAAATGGTGTCCATGACCAGCGCAGTATACTGCATACAGCATAAAGAAAATTTGAGTTGTTGCTTCCAAAGATTGCGAAACTCGAAACGAATCGCCATGGCAAGCAAGTGCATCCCACTGAATTTGCTTTGAAACCATCGTTGATTGATGCGATTTCCGGACAAGTTCTGCATGTGGATTCTGCACGCGTTTTTTCAATGATTGGGTTCCACCACACCTGAGGTATTTATCTTGACCGCAAAAGTGAGATCTTCGTTATATTCCTGCTAATAAACGCAAACAAAACTTATAAACCACGTGAACGGCCATACTAAAACAAGAGAAGTATCCAAACAGAGAGGTGAAGTCAAGAGAAAAAACAAATGCATAAAGGCTCAGGATGGGATGTCAGTCCGACAATCCCTTCACTCAAAGCAAACGCAAAAAAAAAGACAGCGGGCGACTACAACACGGGAAACCAGCATAAAGCCCACTATTAAGATGTTAACTGATGAATTCCGAAAGTCACCAAAAAAATAAAGAACCCAAAACCAGAATCCCACCCAAGCAAGCAATCCAGTCTATCTACATACAAATAAGCTCCCTTGAACGGTGCAATTGCACACACGAGAGAGTTACATGATGCTGTTTTTGCCGCCCTTGCGTGGAGGTGTGATGGGTCTGTTTGCCCCACCATAAAACTTTTGCTTCTTTTCGGCAGGTTTGAGAATCTAAACAAGCGTTATTGTGACAGACGCGGTGAATAATTCAGTTGATTATAATATAATATTGTTTTTTGCAATGCAAGTATTCACCTGGAAGGAGCACATCAGACTCTCGTCGACACTCATCATTGCTCCAGAATTATCAAACTCCCCACAGTAATTAGGAGCACTGAACAGCGTAACAAGCTGTCTTTTTGCAAAAAATTCGTATCCGTCTTCAACCACTTGATGTGCCCGGCAAATCAAATCCAAGTCATGCTTTTGCAAGAAGCGAGTGACAACGTCTGGTCCAAAAGTGAAGGAAACTCCGCGATCATTTTCGCTCCATCCAGTCGTGTCTTTGTTCGGATCAGACCAGAGCAGGTCGCAAAGAAGACCTTGAGGACGCAATCATCAAAAGGAAGATGCTCAATTGGAAGCACGTATCATCACTGCAGCTGTTTCATACCTGTGTCGGGAATATCAGTAGGACGCATCAATCGACGGACTTGCTCCATGGATTGCAAATCAGGCGAAAGACCTCCATGCATTGTGAGAATTTTTTCATCAATAATTGCGGCGATAGGGAGGCAGTTGAAGCAGTCTGTAAACGTTTTCCAGAGTTTGATGTTGTATCTGCGTTTGCCTGAACAAAAAGATTTCCAAAGTTGCTTCAGCATTTTTACTCATGAAAGGAGGAAGGAAGTCAAAGTTTTTTTTTTTCGGATGCCGGTTTATGACGTTCAAAAAAAAAGTTGGCCAACTCACACTCGTCGTAGAATCCATAGATTCTGTTGATACTCGCAGCTTCGTGGTTGCCTCTCAGAATGAAAAAGTTTTCGGGAAACTTGATTTTGTAGGCCAAGAGCAGGCAGATTGTTTCGAGCGAGTGCTTTCCACGGTCGACGTAGTCTCCTAGGAAGAGATAGTTTGCATCGGGTGGGAAGCCACCGTACTCGAAGAGACGGAGTAGATCGTAGTACTGGCCGTGGATATCCCCTTTGGCAACAAATTTAGGAACAAAAAAATCACAAGAGCAGTGGGGGACAGGGATTCTTTCTTCCGTCGCACTTACCGCAGATTTTAATGGGTGCTTCCAGCTCGAGCAGGATAGGCTGACTGATGAATATCTCCCTGGACTTGTTGCAGAGATACCGCACCTCGTGTTCGGCGAGTTGCACTTGACGGCCGGGCTTTCCACCACGCACTATTTGAGTGAGTTTTTATCGTTGGGCTGTTTAGCGAGTGGAAACGGGAACAAGGCAGAAGACACCCCCATATGGCATCTGCAGCCCTCTCCGTTCGCTCTCCTGCGATCACGGCCGGCATCAGCAGCTCAACAAACTCGCTACGTACCCTCGAGTAGCCGGTCAATCACGGAGTCGATATCGATTTCTTGGTTGGAGTCGTCGGCCATTTTAACAATTTCACAACTTTCTTAACTTTTAAAAATTGTTGGCTTCTTTTCCTTCTTCATTATTCACCCAAGTTTACCACCAGTGCCTGATCAGGCACTTTTCGCCTGCTTTTCCAAGGTCACTGCTGTTGCGCTTGGCGTGGTCCATCAGAGTGCGTGCCATTGCCTGGAAATAAAAAAGAGAGAGAAATGCTGTCAGTGCCTGCCACAGTTGTGTGCGGTCGCTCCTGTGCATCTTCCCAAACGGTCAAAAAGAAGACTAACTGAGCATGGGTAGGAACAGGAGATACTATAAAACCTTGTATTTGGAAAAGAACCAAAGCTCAACATGAGCTCCATTCAAAAAAGAACAGAGAACTTAATCGTCCTCATCCATCTCATCCTCGCTATCGCCTTCTTTGTCATCTTCGACTCCAGTAAACTCTTTCCGCTTCACGTCTGAAGTGTCGTCCACGCCTCTGACAACCCTCCGCACACTAGCGTTTCCTTCCAAATTCCAGACCATCATTTTGCCGGCACCACCAGCAACACCGACAACCATATCATCATCCGGACTGAAAGCAGCTGAATACACTTTGCCGACTTGCAAATCGCGACTGGCAAGACACTTGATGGCCGTTGCATCCTTTGTGGACCATACTTTGGTGGCTTTGTCCGTACTTCCAGTAACAACAAGTCCATCGACTCTTGAGCTCACGTCCAGAGCGCTGACGGCGCCATCGTGCGCGTGGATTGTGAAGACGGGGGTTTTTGGGGACCGACCGTCAAAACATTTCACGATTCCGTCTTCAGTGCTAACAAGGAAGCGTTCAGGGTGAAGCGGGTCCCATTTCAGGCATTCGACGTCTGCAGTGAGTTTGAAGCTCAGCACGGAGGCAGGTGTACGTGTGTCAAAGATGTGGGATTGTTTGTCGTATCCACCAGACAAAAGAACTTGTCCTTGAGATGGGTTCCATGCTGTAGATGAAGTAAATGCTTAGAATTTCATATGCCCTTCATTTGGTGGACAGAAAAAAAAGCGTCCAAACTTACCCAAGCCTTGCACTTTTGCTTTATGGTTGGTGAAAGAGCGGATGGCGACTTCAGGAGTAGATGAGCTCAGATCCCACAGTTTAATGGTGGTATCTGCGCTTCCGGATGCAAGTAGAGAGGGGTGCATTTTGTTCCATGCAAGACACATGACAGCGTCCACGTGGTATTGGTCACTTGGCTTTTTGGAGCGGCGCTTCTTTTTGCCGGTGCCGAGCGCTTCAGTCGGGTTTGTGGAGCCGCCGAGAATCAGAGTTGGGTAAGAAGCATCGATAACGTCCAGATCCCAAATTTCAATCTGCAAAAAAAAAAATATAACGGTTGTTGGAACGAGAATCCAAAAATGCGAAAACAAAAACAAAAACAAGGCTCGAAGGATTCTCTTACCTCTGGGTCGAACGTTCCAACAGCAACAAAACTCCGCTTTCCTTGCCCTTTTCCTTCGATATCGTAATTCATCCATTCCAGACACAGTGGGAAACTGGGCAGCATGATATCATGGTGCACAAATAGGTTGTCTTCCTCGCCTTCATATAAGTACACTTCGATGTGGGAGATGTCGTCTTCCGTTCGAGCAGCCAAGATCAAGTTGTCTGAAGGAGCCACCATCATTTCCTCCAACTCCTCTGCTTCATTCACGGAGTCATCCAGAGTCACGTAAGGGTCTGCAGAGTCTCCGTCATGGTAAGTGAGTCCCTTGACAGAGGCAAACATGTTGGTGGAATCTGAAAAAAGCCTAATCAAGACTCGGGCAAAGAAAGAAACACGCACAAAGAAGAAACACACCATTTCCCGTCTCTTCTTCGCCCTCTTCGGCAGACATATTTCCGTTGTCGTCATCGCTGTCGTCATCGTCGCCGCCCTCGCCATCACCCATAAAGTCGACATTGTCGTCCTCGTTGTCGTAGTTGTCCAGATCAAACTCTTTAATCACAGCTTCCTCTTCGGTGAGAGCAGCAGTTGGGGTGGCGTTGCTGGCAGCTTTGGTGCTGGTGATGGTGGATGCGGCGGCAGGTTGCTCATCCTTGATGTCCTTAATGTGAGTAGCGATCTTGGACTGGATGGATTCGTACTCCGTCTCGCTCAGCTGAAACCGCGTGGGCGTTTCCTTCGCAGCGCCCTTGGGCACCCAGACGATGCTGCTGATGGTCATTGGAAAGGTGCGTTGCCAGTTATATAAAAAAAAAAGAAAGAAAGAGACGAAATAACATCAAAGAACGAATCCCATTTATTTCATCACATCTATCACAGAAACAAAGTCTTTCTACTACTACTACTGCTTTCCCATTACATGCGTTCAAAGCGCTGTCTCAGCGCTGATATTTCATCACCTTGGTACTTTGCCTCTCCGTCGATACGCTTGACGTACGCAAACATGGACACGAGCAACTCATTCTGAGCATCCAATTTCGCGTGGAGCTTTTGCAGGTGGCTTTCAAACTTGGCGTCCAGCTGCGCAATTGTAGTTGCCTGACCCGAAGGGATGTCGGCTCCAGTGCCAGAGGTATAAGAGGAGCTGGATGCAGGAACAGGATCATGCACCGGGTACTGTCCATCGCGATTGTTGCGGTTGGAGTGTGAGGGGGTAGGGATTTGCGGGATATTGTGTGCCGCCATTAAGGGGCTCGTTGGTGGGATTTGCTGGTCGCTGGCGCCTTGTCGAGAGGACGGGCGGCTTCTTCCGTACAAGGAACCCGACTGGTTCTGGTAATGCTGCTGGCTGGAAGTCTGTGGAGGGATTGGAGGTGAGTCACCTCCAAAGTGGATGGATGAACTCTGAGCATGCGCCCTGTTTGCGTACGACCCTTGCGCGCTGTTGGGTCTCGTGCTTGAGGGAGAGGTCGGTGTTGGGGATGGTGGGTTGTCTCCTCCAAACATGACGGAGGAGCGGGTCGCAGATCCAGTGATTCGTACCATCAAATGTCAATTTGCAATGCGGTCAAAAACACAAGCAAGTCTCAGACACCTTCATAGTAATCTGTTACAACATGAACACCTCATAGTCTTTGCACCCGGCTCTGCCTTGAAACGCGCAGCCAAGTCCATCTGCTTGTTGCGTGCGGAAGAAATAGTGCTGGTTACATGGTTTGCCGCAATTGCCCGAGACAACGTCTGTAGCAAGAAATCTGTTTGGCGCGGTATGGAAACGGTGTGGATGCGTGAGTGGTACATATAATAGATTGTATCTGTTGGCTATGGTACAGGGGAGAACTGATGAATGCAGGGAAGCAGTGATAGATTTCCTTTACCTTGATGAGCAGACGCGACGATCGTCTGACAGCAGAGAAGTCACCTTCATCTCAAAGTGGTATGGAGTCAGCAAGGTACAAGAAAGCGGATGCAGTTCCTGACTCAGCTTGACCACCAACACAGAACCGACGGAACGAAGCGTCACCCAGCACATTATAGAATCTATATATTTAAAACAAACATAATCTTCATCGGAGGGTTAGCGCAGTGGCAGCGCATCAGGCTTCGAACCTGAGGGTCGTGGGTTCAACCCCCACATCCTTCGATCCTTTTTTACTTCTTTACCAAGGTGGCCGAATGAGTTGACTTCTCTTTGCTGTTGAAATGGAGAGAAACCATCGAGCAGACAGGAAGATGCATACATACGAGCAGTCCTTGCCGTGATTCCGTCTGGGACGAAACAACGTTTCAGTCGAGATTAAAAGTCAAGGTCAATTTGGAGCAGCAGCTTTTATAAACACCGCAAAAAACCAACTGATGAGTCGAGTTCCGCCTGGAGGCCACTCCACACTCAGTTTCGGATACGACGCACCTGCGCCCGCCACCAGATCCGAGCAGCGTACGAATCCACTGCTCGGCGGTGGTGCCGATGGCGAAAGACAGCCTGTGCGCAAGCCTTCTTACGGGGCTTCGCTGCGTTCCAATGTGCCGCTGGGAACTGCGTCTGGGGAGATGGAGGCTATGGCTGCACCTGTGATGCGTCGTTCTCACTGTGAGTACCCCGTGCTTCAATATGGGAAGAAATTGATCTGACTTGATCTGGTGACCATTCCAGCCGCAAAACCAACCAAGAGCAGGGTCTTTGGGGATGACTATGATGCAGCGCCGGCTCAGCCTCAATCTGTAGCAGCTCCAGCACCAAACCGTACACAATCCTCCGCGATCCCAGTCGAATCCGAAGTCAAGCCATTTACACCGGGAAAACGCATCCTCAAAACCGCCGCCAATGCGCAACAAGAATCGTCTTTGACATCAGACGAAAAGTTTGTTCCAGGGTTACGTCAATCCAACAACGGCAACAGAAACCAAAGCTCTGTTGATCTCGCTCTTGAAGGCCCGTCCAAGTCCGTCGGCAGCCGTTTGCCGTCTGGACGGCACTTGAAATCAGTTGTTGCTGCGAACCAGATGCAAAGCACGTTCAAGTTTGGAGATGACTCTCCGCGGGCGCCCGACTTCAGTCCCAAGAAGTTCAACAGAACTGGTGTGAAAATGTTGAATCCTGAGGTGACGGGGGTTGCTAGAAAAAAGAGTTTGGCCGAATTCACTGGATTTGAGGCTGTAGGAGCTGGTGGAAAGAATGCCGCGGCGGAGAGAGTGGACCCAGCCAGCGTCGAGACCGTTGCCGGTGCTTCGACGGGCAAGCATCGCGTTTACTGAGACGCATGTTTTGTCAAATGGAGAATGTCGGGTGCTGCTGAGAGGTGCTTGCCAAAAAGTATCATTATTTTCCTTCTCTTTTTCCCTTCTTTGTCCCTTCTAATTTCACTTTTTGGGTCGCTCATTGCTTGTTTCAGCTGAATAAAATGCTTAATCGTTACTTTCGTTTTCTTTGCGCAGAGCATGCTCGCGTGCAGTCCGTGTAGTCTGTGTTGGCGTTGGGGAGGGGAGATGTGTCAAGTGCTTCTCGATCGATGACAAATAAAATGATAACCATCCAACCAACACATCATGCGCAACCTCCCAGTCGAACTCGCGCAGAAAATCCTCGTCCAAACTGCCGTGGATGCTGAGTCGCTCAAGCAGGTCGGCCTCGTTAGCCGGTTCTATGCGGCACTCGTGTTTGCACAGGCGCGGTTTGCGCATGCACATGTTGTCCACCAGATGGGTCTCCTCTGCCTGAATCGGACAAACGATGGTGCTCCCGATGCATCGACGGCGCTAACGTCGAACTGGGCGGCACTGCCTATAAGTTACAAGGTGCGGTTGAACACATTTGTAATCATACACACACTCATGCCTACCATCACATTGACTCCGACGCAAATACGAACCGCTGTGTGACGCTTAAATGGGGAACATGTCAAACAGACGGTGTTGGTTTCGATGCACTGCACACTCAGAATTATCCTCGATCCGGCGCCCAGCGCTATCACGCTCTCTGCTGCGGAATCTCTTGCAGTTGTTCGTGAGGTGCATACTTACTTTGACTTTCTGCATTTCAACGAGACTGCGCCAGCGCTGTTTCTGATTCTGTGCGAGGTTGGACATGCGGATGCCGTTCTTTACCTGATGCAAGCAGCAAATACCAATGTTGAGAATGCGATGGTGAGTGAGAGTGCAGTGGAAGACCCTCTGGCAGACAGGGGCAAGAGTGAGGTTCCTTATCCACTGGACTACAGTGCTGGGCTTGGGCTATGCAGTGAGCAGGGACACACGTCGCTCGTTCAGCATCTTCTGAAACAAGCCGAGGTGGATCCGAGTCAGAACGAGTCATATTGTCTTCGAATGGCGAGCGAGAATGGCCACGAACAAGTTGTTGCATTGCTGGTTCAAGACGCACGCGCAGACCCAAACGCTGTCGACAACGCAGCGGTTCGATTCGCGGCGCGTTCCGGGCACGCGCGCGTTGTACAAATTCTGCTTCGCGACACGCGCTGCGACGCACGCGCACTCAACTCGTACGCGCTTGTTTGGGCGTCGAGAAAAGGCCACTGCGACACTGTGCGCATCCTTATTGATGCAAACAGCGTAAATGTCAGCGCAGATGACGACGCAGCGTTTCGAGCTGCGTGCGAGTATGGGCATGTGCATGTCGCGGAATTCTTGCTGCAAACTGGTGCAGTCGATCCGTCCGCAGACATGGACTATGCAATCAAATGGGCCTGCAGGAATGGACATGAACAAGTTGTCCGGCTATTACTCGGCGATCCTCGGGTCGATCCCACCGCCGACTTCAATTACCCAATCCGGTGGGCGGCTGAAAAGGGAAACATGCCTGTGATCAAACTACTTGCACATGATTCTCGCATTTCGTTTCAGGCACTTCCCGTTGCTGTAAGATGGGCCTCTCGGGCGCAACAAACCCACATTGTGGATTACCTGGTAAACACGTTTGGCTTGTATGACCTGCTGGAGTAATCTCATTCAAATAACTCATCATCTGCAATAAAATTAACTTCCTCTTCTCCCAACATGTATATTCTACAAAATCTGTGAAAAAATGAGAACTAAAATCGTCCTTTCTCAAGACCGCTCTTCAGCCTGTCTCACCATCCGTTCTGCATCTCGAGCAAGTTTATCTATTCGGCTCTTCATATCTGGGAACTCGTCAATGACTGCTTGAAAGTCATGTCGCGTCAGTTTATACAAAACGCTGGGCAGAACAGCCATAACGGTTGCTGTTCGCAAATGCCGCGTTATTAGCGATACCTCTGAATCGTTGGGTGTTATTGAGTGACTTGATAAGAATACGCGGACCAACACCCTCCGGAACAGATTAACAACTCACCTCCTATGTATGCGCCATCATACAAACTCACAACCTTGGTTCCATTCACAAACACATTCACTTTTCCAGACAGAATAAAATACATTTCGTTTCCCGAGTCGCCCTGTTTGATGATAAAGTCGCCCGGGATAAAGTACCGTGCGTGAAGAACTGACGCGATCCGGTGGTAAAAAATCTCGTCTCGTCCGTCAGCCTCGTACCGCTGCAAGAAGGGTACCTTTTCAATGAGCCGTTGCGTGTTGTGGAGCGCAATTTCCTAAATGGCCCGTTCTTTTTAAAGCGATGAACATGAGTGTTTTTTCTTTTGTTCTTTACCTCTCTCAAGGATTCATTCATATCTGTCAATAGCGTGTCCTCTTCAAAGAATTTGCCACGGTATTTTGTTTCATAGTAACTAATCAGCTTCTCCTTGGTTTCCTCGCCCAAGTTTTTCCACTTCACATAATCAATCAACTCTTCGATTTTTTGATTATACAAGCGGCCTGACGGGTTGATGGACATGGCTGCTGACGAAACGTATCCGACAAATGCTGCGTACTTCGTTGTTTTAAGAGTCAGTGCTCCTCATTTCCCTTGTTGTTTGATGATTGTTTAGTACTCACCAAAACGGCTCCAACCACAATAAAGATGATGGCAATCGCTTGCTCGGGCGCGGTTTGGGGCCTGTTTATTTGGATCAAATCGCACATTGAGTGACGAACGAAAGTTAAATAAGGTGTTGAACAAAATCGACTTACTTGAACGACATTGGGAAAATATTACCAAGCGCCTGCAAACACACCGAAAAAGAAAAGCGCAAAAAAGTTTCGAATTAATTTAAAGAGTTCGTTCTTTGTGTGCGTTGATATAAGAAGTTGGAGAGGAACGTGTTTTGACTCGTCAAAAAAAGAAAAAAGAAAACACAGGGAAACACAGGATCCATCACCTGGAACAGCGTCCACGTATAAATCTGATACATGCTCGACTCCTTAAATTGCGGCCATATTGCGGCCCAGCCAGTGAAACCAGACTGACGTCCAATCAAGTACATGACACACGCGTCCAGATGGGCCAAGAAAAAGATTCCAAACGCAATCGGCAACACTTTGAAAAACCCCATCCCCATCATCCGTTCCAAGAACAGACGCACTTTCGCAAACAACGCGTTCCTGCTGATTTTTGTGGGGATGCGGTAGATTCGAAGAATACCCAGAAGAAGAAGGAACTCGCTATATTCAACATGCCGGAACATGAATTCGAATGGAACCTGTGGTTGTTTACTGGAAGTAAGCCCAGTAGCAAAAAGAAAAGTCTCGGAGAATTTATACCAGTGAGACAATCTCAAGAATCATACACTTGCGTACCCACGCGTGCATCCATTGATTGAGTGCGGGACGTTCGAGCTCATATTCTCTGAAATTACCCATTGGGTTCACGTTCTTGGGTTGCGGCGTCAGCATATTTGTCAGAGTATCGATGGCAAATAGAGTCGTGGTGCTGTAGGCGCGCAGAAACCCGGTCAAATCGGTGAATACAAAGGGCAGGTGATTGCATACCACAAAGACAGAGAGTTCATTGAAAACGCCGAGAACGTGTGTCTGAAGCTTATAACCAACGGCAAGAAGAAAATCCACAGGACGTAAATCACTGCAGAATATATGGTCAGCGACACATACTACTGATACTTGTCCGAACCATAAATAAAAAAAAACCAACCGGAAATTGCAAAGTCCCACATGGACAGAATGTACGATTTCGGATGCAGCCCGTTGATTTGAAAGCTGATTGCCTCAAAGTCAGCGTCGTCGAATTGGTCCAGGTTTAGAGACCGGCCCTTGTTATCGTATGCGGGCAGAAGAACTAAACACAAGTATCTTTGTGACAGCGTAAGATTTGTGTCTGTTTTGCGAAACACAATGTTTGGGATGGATGAAGGCGCCTGGGAATTGGTCTCCATTTCTGCCGCAAGGCTGGGCATAACGTATGATCTAAGTATGCTGGGTCTTCGGCTCTTTGCAAGGGGAAATGATTCGCTTGCCGTGAAAGCTTCACTCGGGCGGCGGAAACTCCTCGCCAAACTCATCCGGCTTTGGTCGACGCTTAGTCTCGGGGCTGCAGAAGCAACGCTGTAGCCCATGCTTGGTCGCTGTGCAGGGGAAACGGATGCCCGGCCTTGCTTCAAAATGGAATGAACTGAAGTATTTGTTACACTTCGAGCAAGCGTGACTGTTAGTTGGGTTCCCTTTTCCCCTCCTTTTTCTTTTGGGTGGTGAGGAACCCCAGGCTGAGCGTCTGATCTAAGAGACGCAAATGTGTATCGTGGAATATGTGTGGACGCAATGGACCAGTTGCTACCGTCTTGTTTTGTGCGTCCTAAACCATGCTTCCTCGATTCCTCCAGTATTTGCGGAGAGTTGGAGTCTTCGGATTCGTTGGATCGATCTGACAACTCAGACAGCTCGGACTTGACTTGACTGAGGTGGCCAGTCTCTTCGGCAGAGAAACTGAAGGCAGAACCTCCTTCTTTGGATGCTGGAAGCGCCTCGCCACTTTTTGAAGCCATTTTGAGTTGCGAACGGACCTGGTTGGGTGATAACTTTTCAGTGGAAATCACCTTTTTTGATTGCTGAGGGGTGAGAGCGCTGCTCTTGTTAGTGTTTGCGGCTTTGTCCCTGTCTGGTTTCATTGCAGAAACAATCGGTTTCGATTTTGCTTTGGAGAGCCGCATGTGTGGGCTACTGTCTTGCGTGACGGGCATTGGATTATTGAAGGATATTGATTTGGATATGGTGGCTTTGCTTGAAACCAGTCTGGACGACACGGACGCGCTTTTGGACTCGTTGCCGTCAGTATGCAGTGGTTTGCGTTGGAAACTAGTCGTGGAACTTTGAGAGCGATGCAAGTGCGATATTTCAGGAGTCTTCAATTCGTCTGCCACTGGCTCAACCTCGCTGTGTTTTATCTTTTCGGCGCTTGTGTGACCACTGTCGGACACGTTGGAAACCCCATCTGCCAACGATCGTCGCCTTTTCTCGTTATCCTGATTTGACGGTACATTTAAAACTGCGCTGGTATTTGAGTTTGGCGTCGAGGATAGGTCTTCGTGTGATTCCTTTGAAGCTGTTGTCTCCAAGTCTGAAGACTCAATATGGTATTCCGCAACCTGGTCCTCCACTTTCTTCTTCAGCATATTGGCGGGTGAAAACAAGTCTGTGCCGCCTTCGGAAAGTTCCATGTATGAATCAGTTGATTCGACTAGAACCTGCAGTGGTCGGAGCATTGCAGAGACGGGTTCTTTCGGGGCTGACGATTTGCTTCGGTCCGGTTCATGGTTTTTCTGGGCTGGGTTTAATGAAGTCGATTTGTTGCTTGACAGCTGAAATTGCTTTGGCCCAAATGTTCGGACACTGCTGGAAGGTGGCTCGCCCTTTTTTGAATATATTGAGGAGGACGTGGTTTCTTTCGAAGAGGTTGAATTTGAAGCTACTGGTGCAGTGACTTGGGGTGCAGAGAAAGCTGGTGGAGCCACACCCAGGATATCATCAATGTCCATTCCCAGCAAGTTATCAATGTCAATGGCAGTTTCGGGCTCTGGGACAGGCGCAGTGGGTGCAAAGATCAGCGAGGCCCTTCGCGCAACTCCCGTTTTCATTTGATTTGGAGGTTGCGCCTGTGTCGTTTCGCCGCTGAGGACTGTGTCAATGTCAAAATCTTTTGAAGTAGTTGTTCCAGCAATATTTGCATCCTTCCTTCCCATTTTTGAAAACAAGCCACCATGCTTGTCGCCGCTGCTGGCCGCGCCCGCTGATGCAGCGTAATCGACAGCGCTGGAATATGTCACGCTCCGGTCAATTCCCGCCTCTGGAACAAAAGGAAATAATGAAGCTTACTTCAGACGTAACCCCAAGTCCAAGTAATTCCCCGCGTCCATCATTTCCTCATCCTCTTCGTTAGGATCTGATCGGTGTTGTCTGGCGTTTCCCTGCGATACTGGAGGTCGACCGCCCAGTTGTTCAATAAGATGGTCAGCTTTCTGAAGCGCGTTGTACACTTCGGTCCTCAAACTCATCACGTCCGCCAGGACTATCCGGTTGAACTCGACGCAAGATGGAGTTGCGCAGTATCGAGGCATGTCTATTTTTGTTACTTCGTGTTTCTGCAAATCTCTGGATGGAAAACCATGTCAATTATCTTTGTCAAGTTCAGCTTTATCTTACATTCAACACAAAAATAATGGAACACCAAAGAAACAACTAAGATGAACCAAAATAAATGGGAAAACTACTAAAAAAATAACGTTCGCCCGTTAATTCCTAGCTGGTAAATCGCGCCACCCTGCGCTTGGTAGTTTGTTCCGGAACCACCGTTTCATCATTGTTTTTTCTCTTCCTCCCTCCTGCAGCTTGTTTCTTGGTCCTGGGAGCAAACACGGGATGATTTTTCCCATGCTCTAACCCATGCAAAACTTGTCGCTGGAAGTTGGCCAGAGCCATCACGTCCCGCTGCCACCACCTGCCGCATGTTTCGTTTTTGCAACGTAGCAAGTGATGAATGTCGCGAGTCCCGCCATCTGGTGTCTGTCGACTAAGCGGATGTCTCACCTCCGAATCACAGTGTGGACATACACTGGACGTATACCGCTCGTCCACAGTGACCGTCTTGAAGTGCCGGGCCATGATTCGACGGATTCCAACTCCCGGGGTTGGTGCTTGATTTTTGATGTTCGGGGTCCTCCCCCAGTTTCCCCAGCAAAGTACCAGCTCCCGGTCGCCGTCTTTGAACTTGGACCGGATGTTGTTGGCCAATTTGCTTTCGGAACTTCGGACCCCAAGCTGGGCTCGGTATTTGCGGCGCCGGTGTTGTTGATTCTGGAAGAAATCCGACAAGACATGTTTCCAACGATGTCGCTCAACCAAGTACGCGCGGAACCGCTCAAGGTTGGATGAAGAATGCGAACCCGTGTAGTCTTGTGCATATCCCATGCTGACGAGCGTTTCGAGCGTTACCACTCGGTTCACATCTCCAAAGTCGGTGTTTTGAACAAACGTCAAGGCGTTTCCGTTATTGTCTCGCACCACTCTCGAAATAGACCCATTGTACTCATCCTGGTTCCGCTTCAAGTAAGCTTCGCGTCGACGCTGAACCATCGTATACTTGATGACACCCCCACCTTTGCACCCAGTTCCAATCGTCAAAATGTTCTTCTTGCCCGGGTCGACAAAGAGTAAGCGGTACTTCTGGGAATCCATAAGATCCATTCTGTCTTGCTCGGGTAACTTTGTGACATACGGGAATTCAGTGTTGAAGTCTTTCCGATTGTTGACAGATTTGCAGTCCGCGTGGCCGGCAAGATAAGCTTCCTCGTTGACATAGTGGATACCAGCCTTGTGACCGTCCGTCGTCACCGTGTTCTTGAACATCATGGCTCCATATTTCAGAAACCCAAATTCACGGTTTTTCTTGCGTTTCTTTTTCTTGCTCCGCCTGCGACCATGGAACCTACACACATACTGCCAGAGACTTGTGTTGAAAAGCGACGGGTTGACATCTGGAAGAAATTTGTTGACGGACGAGAACAAATCACCCTTTCCCTTGAACTTGGACAAGTCGTACCCCTGTCTTGCCATCCACACCCGCAACGCATCAAAGTCGGTCTTGTCCTGAAACACAAGGTCTACCATTGCTCCAGTGTTGAGCGTGATGGAGCCTGGTACGTGAGTCGTACGAAGTGGGGTAGGGTTCATGGTCTTTCTGCTGTGGTGTTCGAGGAGCCGGTTGATGGCAATCATGTAAGGGAGAAACACGGCAGGCTTCATCGACGATGACTTGAGATGCAGAAACAACTTGTCATGCTGGGTACACGGTGGAATTAGCGACTTTGTTTTCTCCAGAATATCCTCGGCCCATGGGTCCAATGGTTCCGGTTCCTTCACGTACGCGAACATCAGTCTCTGAATTACTTTAGACCCATCAGCCTTGACAGTTTTGCGTTGCTCCTTTGTCAAATCGGCCACAGTTGTCTGGTTAAAGATGGGAAGCCAGTGAAGCTCTACTGACAGCCGAATGAAACGCTTCAAATACTGCGGGAAATGGAGTGCGACGTTGTTCCGGTACGCCGTTTCCATTTGCACTGCCATTCCACCGAAAACGTGACTGAGGTTACTGCCATTTCCCCGCAGGTCTTCAAGCGTACCAAGATCAATGTATTGGCTGTAGAGGTCCATGTATCGTGTCATTTTGATTCTTGTTTCCTCCTTGAAAGGAGGTCCCTGTTTCTTCTCCAGTGATGAAGTTGTCACGGTGGACAACATGTGTCTAAAGAAAGTCTCGTCAATTGCTAGATCAGAGGAAACCCGAGAGGCAGTGTCGTGGTTGAAGTGGTCTATGGGGTTACTGGCACCACCACCGGCCAGTTGCATGACATTGTCAAATCGGTCCAGGATGACAAGTTTGGCCAGGAACAGAGCAACTTCAAAGCATTTGCTGGCTCTGAGGACGGCATCCTGGATACGGTCCTGGAAGCGCGGTCGGAAGAGGAGTTGAAAGCGGGTCAGAAGAACTCGCTCCGTTTTTTCAACCTTTGCTGCCATGAATAAAATAGCAAGAGGGAATGAGGCTTCTTTTTATAGCTGTTCCTGCTAATTACTCATTTCATTATTTTTTTTTTCTTTTCTTTTTTTTTTTGTAATTTGGAGACTGTGCCACCAGGACGCGGCTCAAAGCACGGACCACAGGGCCTGGGCTCGCGTAAAGAGGGACGGGAATGTGGCTGGAACCACCTGTCGGAAGGCATGCTCGATCAGCCGGCAGTAGCCCACTGGCTGCTCTGTTGGATTTAGAGTCGCCGTAATTTTGCGAAAATGGTGCTTGGCATTTCCAAACAAATTTTCAACAGGGTTGAAATCCGGCATTCCAGGAGGCAGAAACAGAAGGGTCCAGGCCTTGGAGGCGGCAAAGTCCCTGATGCGCTTTGTCTTGTGAATGCTTGCATTGTCCATGATCAGATGGGTCCCAGCGGGTGCTTGAAGTCCAGCGAGGAACCCCAAAAAGGAGTCTCCGTCAAACGCATTCTTGCGATGGACAATGTGCCGGATCCCAGTTTGGTCCGTTGCCACGCAAGTGGATATGTTTCTTCTGTTCGTCTTGCTTCCAATGTACCGCATCAGGTGAGTACCTTTTACCGCGTATCCGTAGAGCGGCAAAGAGTCGCAGCGAAAGCCTGTCTCGTCGATAAAAACAAGATGGGCACCCAACTCTTGCGCTCGTTGGATTTCAGATTTGAATTGAACCATCTTTTCAACATGAAGACGGGATCGGTAATGTGTTTTCAGTTTGACACGCGACATTCCTGCGACCCGAATGGCGCAGTAACATAAAGTCAGCGACACTGTTGTTCCAAAGACACGGTGAATCTTCCTGCGCAGGTCCCGACCAGTGTTGAACGGGTGATTCTTAAGGGTATGTCGGACAAACGCGACAATCTGAGAAGTGAGTTTGGGCTTCGGACCCGGTTTCATTTGAAGCGCGTTCAGATCCGACTTGGACCATCTGAAAATGGAACTGGGCGACACTTTGAATATTTTGGACACCTTGCGGAAGCTGTGCAAAAGATTGTAACATTGAACCGCGGCATTTCTAAAGTCAACAGATTTGGTCATTTATAATTATAAGTATAATAAGTATAATAATATTTATTTTTTAGCTGGTGTTCCATTATTTCTGCGATGGGTGTAATACACGTTTCTTGAATGAAAACGAGTCGCGGTCAATCACGGTAATGACGAATCCTCCAGTAACTTCCGAAGCCTGCAGGCCACCAAACACTCCAACGGCACCCAAGATGTAAATTGATCTTATCCATCACTCTCTCTCTGGGAACCCAGATCTTCACAAACAGCTCCACAAAGCCCACATGGCGCATGATCTATCTCGCTACATCTCCAAGTCATTGAGATATGGAAGCAGCCGAAGGGCCAGTCGAAAAAGCACTCGAAGACGCAGTCGAAAAGGCAGCCGGAGAAGCAGCCGCAGTCGCAGCTCCACAAATAGTAGCCGCATCAAACTCAGCCACAATGGGCACTACGTTCATCATTTCTGAGTGGCGGGATTGAGCTTTATAATAGATTGATTTCTTTCTCTTTCTTTGATTTTATTGTTTGATGCAGTTCCCGTCGCGTCTGACGATTGAGATTAAAAACCAGGCGGGGTGGATTAAAAGCGAGGAGCAACTCATGGTGACACGAGAGTGCGATTCGCCCAATTTGCACTCTTGAACAAAATGGTTGCTTTATTTTGCGGGATTGCGGAAGGGAGTGGGAATAAAAATAAGAAATAAAAAATATGAATATTTATCTTAAATATTTACTGCACATATGTCCAGCATCGTTCACATCAGCGAGATCCACAGCCACATCAGCCACATGGCCGGCGATTCGGTGCGCGTGCTTGGGCGGTTAGTCTGTTAATGCCGATGGCTGGTTCATCCGTGTTGACGCAGGTTCCCAGCATCGTGGAGACAGATCCGAAATCGACGCTTGTCACAATCGCATTTGCGCAATCGCCCGCACTGCTTATGGACACACGCCTGATTGGCGCGCTCCCGCGGCATTCTTCGAAAACGCTGTTCCAGGTCTGTTTCCCAGTGGGGTTCATGGACAGTCGCCGAAATTCATGCTCACTGCGAAAAACCAAACAGTTTGTTGGAGACATTGAACAATGGGACGATTTACCCGCAGCTGGTCTCAGATCATCCGTCGCTTTGCCTGTGTTTCTGAATGCCCGCATTGCAAGGGTTATGGACGGGTTGGATGTGGCTCTCTTTGACAAGGCATTAACTGCACGGCGCGTCTTTGAGAGTCAGCGGGGACATCTCGCGTTTTGACGCAACTGCTTCATCATATAATAAAACAACCTCATCCCACATTTGCTGAAAAGTGAACTGCGTATTCGGACATGTTCCTTCGCACGTGACACTTGTTGAATGCTGGACATTGCCATGACTTTACATGGATTGTAAGGGGTACTGGGCATTCGCCGCTCTCGGCCGCGCACTGCGACACTCAGTTCATCAAGAGGGCTGTGGGTTTTTTTATTTTTTTTCTTGAGAAATCAGAAAGAGAAAAAAGGGGTGATAAAACTTCATAAGAGGACTTCATAAGAGACCAACTCTCTCTATTTCAATGTGTGTGTGTGTGTGTGTGTGTGTGAGTAAACGCTATAAAAGGCTTCAAACATAAACATCAAAAAAGTCATGAAAAAAAGAAACCGTTCTTCAAGCGTCCAAATCAACAACGGGCGCCTCAAGCTCCCCTTTCCTCCGCTTCTCTTCTTGATCCAAAACCTCCTTCAAACCCCGATTAAAGTTCCCAAGACAAATGAATCCATACACGAACGCCACAAGCACAAGAAGGAACGAGAGGCATGCGTACAGCATGAAGGGCAGTTTTGAGCGATCAAAATAACTGCTTTCTGGTGTTTCGTATTCCTTGTAGTAGGCTTGCCAAACACGTTGCACAATGTAGGCGAGAACGCAGAGGCAGCCAAACATGTAGAGGAAAATCAAGTGTTTTCGCTCATTCCGAGCGCCGTAATACCCGCATGCGGGCACAAGAATTCCCACAATTGCAGCACTGATTCCAATAATGACTTTTCCCTTATCTGAAACGGCAGTTAAGACCTGGGCGGTGAGAAGCTCGTTAGGAACGAAGTGGAAAATTTCATTCGTTAAACAAACCAGGTCAAAGATGGTGAATCCAATGACAAAAAACACGGAGAATTTGAGCAGCAGAAGCAGAATGTGGTAGGTGAAGAATACTGAGCGGTTTTGGGGAGAGAAGTATAATTAGTCAAATAAGGCAACTGGGCACGTGTTGGCGTTGAGACACACCATTTTCGAGCTGCTTTGATCCACCAGTGATACGATACTGCCTCCATCCAAATTCACCATGAAGTCTGTACGTCAGATAGGCAAATGAAGGTATGACGAATCCTATGATGGCGGGAAGCATGACTTGCGCAAAGAGAAATAGTCCCGTATTACTTGCAGTTGGATCGTCCGGGTTTTCGAGCTGCGGTCGAACAAATTCGAGATCCGTTTTCGTTTGAATGATTTGCAGAAACGAGTATACGAGCAGGCCAAAGTTGTAAATGTTGACGGACAGAACTTGCATCAGGTTTTTGTGCATGACACCATCCCAAGTGACGATCATCCAGAAAAGGAATGCAGCAAGAAAGATGCCATGGTATCTAAAGAAATGTGGTTGTGATATTCGTTAGGGGTTTGGTGACTGCAACGAAAGGGGCGGACTCACGTTTGCCCAACAAGAAAGTTCTCCTCCAAATCATTGTAACCATCGGGGCTCGCAGCTTTGACGTTATTGATGAGCCAGTTTTCGTTGATCATGATCCAGGATTCGCAAACGATCTGTTATTGAATGGATGATTCAGCCTCCGAATGGAATCGCATCACCAGCAGACAGCGACTATTACCGCCAAAACTCCTGCGATGAAGATGGCCAGGATGGTTGCTCTGGACCAGTAGACGGTGACATCGTCGGTCTGTTTGCTGTAAATGGTAGGGTGTGAGTCACCGGTGCGGCATGCGCATTCGAGGCGAGGGACTCACGGGATGATGCGGTCTTTGAAGCTCTTGACATGGTCCGCAGCTTCGAAGCCATGCGGTGGTGGTGGTGGTGGTGCCGTGTCTTTAGCGGCCATTCTGTCCACTTTGAAGAGAGTGATTGCAACAAAAATTGTGACTTTGGAATCAAAGATCGTTTTTCTTCAAACATGCTAAAATTAGTTGTTACCCAAAAGTCATTCTATGCACCCCGCTTCTGCTGCTTCCCTATAAACGACTGCCTCCAACACACGCGCCTGCATCTCATGCGTCCAAGTCAATCTCACGCATCTCTTGCTCGCCGTTGCGCAGCTTACTCTCAGCGTCAAGCACTTCCTTCAGCCCCATCCCGAAATTACGATAACACACCACCCCATACAGAATAGAAACCGCAAGAATCACCAGCGAAACTTCTGCAAACATGAGAAACGGTAGCTCGGCACGCTGGATGTTGTTTGCGAAATCAGTTGACCGCGCATAAGCCAGGTACACTCTGAACGTAATGTACACGAATTCGAGAACACTTCCAGCAATAAATACGCTCAGAACAATCGCGTTTTCACGTCGGACGCCAAGGAAACCTGCGCTTGATATCGCAATGCCCAGCAAGCCGCCAAGGACTGGAATGAGAATCAAACCATTGAATGACACACTTGCTAGCGCCTGATAAGGTTTGAAAAGAAAAAAACAACTTCCGTTATTAAGATGCCACTGACCGTTCAAATCAAAACGTCTTACCAAATCAAGCACAGTAAAGCCGACCATAAAAACGATCCCATACTTCATGAGAAGTAAAAAGATATGATAATCCAACAGCAATCGCTCCACTGCAATGTCCCCACCGGAGATTCGATAAATGCGCCAACCAAATTCGGCTGACAAACGAATCGTCAAATAAATGTAGATGGGAATGAAGATGCCAATCATAACCGGTAGCAGTATTTGTGCGGCAAGGAAGAGTGGCTTTCCATTAGCAAGTTTGGGATCAGCAAGAAGAGGTCGAATCTGCTCCAGGTCATTGCGTAGCTGAAATATTTGCGTGATGCTGTAGATAAAGAGGCCGACGTTATAGAAGTTGACAGAGATTATCTGAATGGTGTTTTGCCGCATCAAGCCATTCCATGTAATGAACCACCAGAAACCGACAGCAGCGAGAAAGACGGAATGGAACCTGGAATCATGACGTGTCACAGATCTAATCCAAACCGGAGCAATAAGAGAGATTCATACGTTATCTCAATGTTGAAGTTCGTCCGGATGCTGTCGAGATCAGAGTCAGAGTCTGCGCCAGTAGTCAAGTCCTGTCTCACGGCAACCTGGTTGGCCATTATCCAGGCTTGGCAACCAATGCAGATGATGGAAAGCGCTGTGATGATTGTAAGCGTCCGCAGGGCCCACTTCACGGTGATGTCCTCAGTGGCTTGCCTGTGGGAGTGGGTCGGTAAGTTTCTGCATTCTCAGACACCGGCACCGTTGCATCAAACTAACGGTAGTACTGCTATGGAGCGCTTTCCCGAAGACTGACGCCCGACGCTGAATGCTGTTGCAGCTCGGGATGCCATGAATGAACGTGTGGAGATGGGAGACAGACTGAAAGCAAATTTTTATTCCCAGGGCACCAAATCACGTGAACCATAAATTTGACAAGTGTCTTGAACTTTGACAGTCCATCAGTTGCCAGTCAGATCGCACACGTCCGAAACGGCCTCAAGCAGCGTTGCTGAGCTCCACGCCTGCGTTGGGCATGAGTGGTGGCAGTATTCTCCGTTGGCGTTCGTGAGTTCTGGGAGACCCGCAAACGGATTCGCGACAAGATTGCGGATGTGCTGCTTTTGGTTCAGCATCCTTCCTTGCACCCAATGGATCAGTTTGTCCTGCAATTTCTGAGTTAGCATCTCTTTGGGCCTCGCATCAGTATTTAAAGTCACCTTTTCGCAGCCTGAACTATGCGCGTTGAATTGCAAATATGCTGTCAAAAAGAAGCCAACAAGCCATCCCCATTCCTGGACACATAATTTTAGGCTATTCCTTATAAGCAATCAAAAAAAGTTTCTGACATACCGGCCCATTGTGGTAGTTGAAGCCGTGTGCAACTGTACCATCTGTGGAATCATTGGCGTTATCGTAGTTGCCTCGGTAGGCCCAATCCGACGGATGCAGAGTTTTCATTCCTAAATGAATTTTAGTTTGCTGGGCTATGAGCAGTCAAATGCCCCTATGTACCTAGAGGTCCGAGCATATCCTTCTTCATTTGTTCCAGTGCAATACGGGCGTGATCCGGATTGAATAACTCTGGAGCCTGAATGGAAATATGAGAACGTTTCCATTCATGTAGCAACGGAGGAAAATGCATACCACCGCCAATGCGACACAGAAGTTGGGTCTGAATTGAACGTCCGTGTATGGTTGAGAGGATTCGAGGGTATCTTTGTAAATTCCGCGTTTACTGATGAACGCGGATACAGAGCTTAATTCGTACTGATCATCAGTTGCTGGGTCTTACATGAACGTGTTAATGGCGATTTGATGTCAAACTTCAGAGACAGCTTACCTTCCGGTATAAAATACCATTTTTCGAACGAATCTTTCAACATGAGGTTCCAATCCGAATACAGAATCTTCTTCTTGTCTGTGCCTGATTTAGAGAACCCGACCTTGATTCAGCCTATGCCAACAAAATAAGAGCAAACCTCCGGAACACATACCTTTCAGAACAACTCCGTTTGCAGGGAAAAAATCTTCCCAATCCTTCGAAACCAAAACATCTTCTGAAATCCACCGCAAACTCGCCTTCAACAGTCCTACAATCTCAACTGACCCACCATCTCTCGGCGTCGCGGGTAATCCTTTTGTTCCAGCTTTCTCACTATCACCCATCTTGTCCATCCAAGTCCCGCAGTTGAAGCGATTTCCCCCAAAAACGATGCCACTCTGATCGTCAAACCGCGCGTGACAAGAAACACGGAACCCATCATCTTGCATTGCATGGTCCAACTGTGGACCTGCATTCCACTCACGGAAATCTATTCCACGTGCATGGCGCTCCAAAATCTCATGACACAGTTGTCCAATCGTGCTCGAATACTTGTACATTCGCTCGTCATTCGTGTCAACAAACACGTCCCCTTCGTCTCCTGAGACGTCCTCCGACTCTTCAACCACAAGGTAATCCGCGGTTCCTGCACGATATCTGCGGACAGGCGGGAACCTACGGCGGACAACCACTTTTAGAAATTGTAACCCCTCAGGCGCGTGTTTGCAATACTGCTGGACGCCCCAAAGCCACCACCACGATGCGTCACGAGCATTGTAGCGAGGATAGTTTCCTTGGTCAAGTAAGTTGGGAATTAAACCGTGGCGAAGGGTGCTGCCGAATGAAATCAGATGACTTTTGGCGGCATCGTAGTGGCCTGGAATCAGAAACAGCCCACGAAGAGCAATAAAAATATCTCGACCCCAGCAGCGCATGTGACGAGACGCAAAATGAGGCAGACCGGCGGCAAGACTCGGTGCACCCGATGGGCTATTATATGGAGCATCTGGATATCTTCCTGGTGGAAATAAACCTGTAGTGGGAATCCGTCCGTAGAGTTGATAGGTTGTCAAGAGAAGCGATTGCGACAGAACTTGAAGCGACGATGCGTTGCTGGCCTTTGCCAAATCTGGGCAAATGAATTTCGAACGCTTTCCAATAATTGCTGACACGGCTTTGTAGCGCACTGCGTTTGATGCGAGGAAGATGACTTGCAAAAAGTATTTGGGAATGTACGATGGAGAGAATGATTTGATAATCTCAAAGCGCTCTTCAAACCATTTTGCAAGCATTGCAACATTTGGCGACTGGGAAGAATACCTGGCCAAACTAGTTGAGACTTCTTTCAAAAAGAAAGGAAAAGCTCTTGTTGTCGACTCACTTTTTGAGACGAGAAACTACATATTCCATCATCCAAGGACCGGCTCGCAAGTTGGCGCAAATGGCATGGCCCAAATCATTCTCTCTTGCCACCGTTTCAATCACCGACATGAAGCCCTCAAGCCCACAGTATGGCAACTCTCCATGTCCAGGAATATTGTATGCTCCATCACCTGTTACGCATCAAAATCAAATTAACGGTTCTGCTCGCACGAGAAACTGTCAGGACATACCAATTGAATCAGCCTCTTCATTTCCGCAACGGTAAAGAACGATATTGATATCGGCATCCGTTAAACAATCAACAGCCTCCCAAAGACCAGGCGGCCATTTACCCTGATCATTGGTAAGCCACAGCTTTCCGGCATCCAAAGAGTCTCTTCCCATTTGAAGCATAATCTCGGCTCCGCGATTCTTATTTTTCACGCCCATCAGTCGCCACAACATTTCCAGTTGTCCTTCTTCTGATGTTTCGTTCAAACCGCGATGTGCCAGTCTCTTGAGAAGAATAGGAGAACGCAGTTTCTGACCAAATCCATTTGCAGAGGGCGTGGTCAAGTTTACAGCGGTGCGAAGAGCAGATGGAAGTGGACTCGCAGTGAAATCCGGGTTCGTCATGTCCAATCCACTCCCATTCATCCAAGTACGAAAGAGAACGATACTGCCCGGTAAAAACGCGCCACCGTTAATGGTCAGCTGCGTTTCCATGTTCCCATCGTCAAAGGAAGTTTCTTGAGTTTTTATAAGAGTGGTCAAGACTGCACTGAAATCTAGAAAACAAGGAAGCCCAGCAATGGCACCGATTGTTTTTCGGCCTCGAAGTCGAGCGCGCTCGTCGCGTGCATTTGCAATTGCACGAGCATCGTGAGGTCCATACGGCCCAGAAGACAAATCGTCGGCATGGCTGGTGAAAGGCGGCTCATGATGTGAATCTTTCAAGTGGGCTTGCACACGCAGACCCGCACTTTCCACCACATGAACACTTTGGTTACGGAGGACGATTGGGCTATGGACACTGTCTCCATGGTTCATGGAAAATGCGCAACGAGCAACAAGCAAATAACCATCATGGGTTATGGGATGGATACGGTGAACAGAGATGAACTGTAGCATAGATGTTAACCACAATCACGTTAGGCGATGCATCGAAGCAGTTATGGCTTCACTCACGTCATTCTCCTGGTTTACGTGAATCTCGGTATATCCTTCCCGCGCCATTTTGGCATGAAGATCCAAAAGGATGGACTTTGCTGGAATAATTCCTTCATATTCTTCTGCCAATCGGTACTTTCGCGTCTCCGTTACCACGTTCAGCAGTTCAGGAACAACCTCATCGAACCCTTTGACGCTTCCAACTGCACATGCTGTCATGGCTACTAGCGCAGCGGTGGGTAGTGTATCTTCAGCCGTCCTTTTTTGGTGTGGCGTCTCATTGTCGTGCGTGCCTTTTTTTTGTTTTGTGAATGAGACGAAAATTAATGAAAGACACATTTCAAAGGCAAACGAGCAAGTTTTTTTCAACGTACAATCCATAAACAGCGCATGTGGAGCTGATCCCTTTACATCCACCACAATTTCTTCCGAGTCCTCAACTGTTTGGAAAAATTTGGAGTCAAGCGGATGACCCATCATATCCAGCGGGAAATATTCTTCCTTGGATGTCAATGAGCCTGTGTTCAATAAAAAAAACAGCAAAAGTTCAATTATAAATCCTGGCTATACAGAAAATGGAAAACCCCTCTTACCAATCGGCGTTCCTCCATAACGATGAACCAGGCGACTCATCTCCTTAGGGTCCCATGCACTCATTGCTTCGCGAATTAAGGAATTGATTCCCAATTTACTGACAAACTTTGTATCGGTTTCTTCCGAGCCCGTGAAAAGTTCAGCAAACACATACAAGTCGGGATTGATTTTACGTGCTGCATCAAGCAGGTACGCAGCCACATGAATCGGCGTGCTATGGCAATTGTCAATTCGGAATCCATGAAATAGACGCGCCATTTTTTCGGTATACGCTTTTTGATGAGCCCATAACCATGGGTTGTCCGACTGGTGAAAAAAAAATGGTTGATTAGATCACAAACAAGTTGAAGAGACAAAAAAGTACCGGTCCGGTTCCATAACGCAGTTTGACGCAGTCTCCCCAAGCAATGACCTCACGCCTCAAGTAAGCTTTGCTGTCAGGGCCTGCAAAATTTTGAAGTGGGTCACCGTTCCAAATCCAGCCATTGTTTGCCAGACACATGGTGTCATCGTGGTATTTGCTTGTGACTGTATTTAGAGGCAGGCGCGTAAAGTACGTGTCCACAAGTGGGTCTCTATTATTTTTTGTTGTAAGAGCAAGCATGAGCACACCACCATCACATTGACGCAAAAAAAAAAAAAAAAAAATCGTACCTGTTCGAAATCAGTCCCAACTGCGGACCGTGTGGATCAACGCGCATGTATCGGGCTCGTGACCAGACATTTTTGATGATGTAACTGACATCTTCGTCAGCCTCGGCGTAAAACGGCGCATTGATTTCGTTTAAGATGTTCGTGTACACTCTCAAGACGGTTTCCATCGAGTCGGATTTTTGGGTCAAACGCTGAACAATTGGAATAGCAGCAGAAACGGTGACGGTTTTGTTGAAACGGGTGCCCACGTTGGAACTTGATACGGCTGCATTTTTCAAAGTGTCTGCCCAAACGCGCAGCCCCGAAGACACAAATCCATGATCGTAGCTGCCTTCTTCTCCAGCGACAAACTCGTGCTTAAATGATGCAACGGAGGCCGTAACATCGATAACGTAAAATTCCCACAATTTCAGTCGGGGAAGAACAGTGTCTTTGAAAACATTCATGATTTGAGTCAAATGATCCTCCGTTTTCAGAGAAGCTGAAACTCCCGCCGACTCCAAGTCAGCGTGCATGTTGCAGATGGCTTCGTCCAGCTCAAATGCAGCTCTCAGGTGAGGAGCAGTTTGTAAATTGTATCCAGCCTCGGGATGCTCTTCCAGCCACTGGCTATTGTGAGCCGTATGATTCCAAACAACGTCTGTGCAACTCAGAATTCCAAATTCGTTACGCGCTCGCAGCAGCATTGATTTCAACAGCGATTCCTTGACAGGTTCATCATACGCGGAGTCAAAGAGATCATGTGAAAAAGACAGCTGGTCGTATATAGAATATGGACTGTTTGACGCGCCGCGCGTATTGAGGGGGGCAAAGTGGATCATATTGTATCCCGCATCGGCAAAAGACTTGAAGAATGGCGGCCATTTATCGAGAGTTGGCATCCATTTTGGAATGACAGTCAAGACACAAATGGCATCGAGTGGCAGTAACGTCTCGCTTTTGCTCACTTTCTCGACTTGGGGTGACAGCGAATCTTCCACCAGGCGATTCATGACCGATAATCGAGGGTCGACCACCACAGCACCTCCCTCGCCGCTACCCACACGATACTCAAACACGCCCGGACAAGTAATTCGAAGAGTGACAATCCCATCACCGAGACCGTCGGGACCGAATTCGAATGGAACTTTTCTGAATACCGTACGGTCGAATCTAGTTGCAAGGGTTGCATAAGGCGCGAGATAAAACAAAAAAAACACGCTCCAAAAAAAAGGTGTCAAAACCCGTTTGCGTTGTCGGTATGGTTTGTTAAAAGGACGGCGTCTTCAGTCGCCGCCGCCGTGCCCGCCGTGAGCACAAATCTCAGGGAAAACGGACTTGAATCACGCGGCGGCGGAAGCCGGACAAACTGTTGTCCCGATGTTTCGAATTAGTGTTCTGCGTGTCATTTTCTTTGTTAATGCACCTTCTTCTGGCCACTTGGGCTGCCGTCGCTCCCGAGCCGTACTTGAAAGACAATCATTATTCTGTGATATTATTTTACTTTACGCATTGCAAATGCATGATATTCTTCCTATCATTTCATGACTCACTGCGCAACAAGTTTGCCCACTGGCTGGGCAGAATAATAATACTGTGAAATACCAAATAGTGTCGCAAATTCCTGCTCGACGATTTGTTTGGAGCCAACGCCTGCGTATTTCCTTGGGGGATGGGATGCCTCTGACAATTAACGTGGTAGACTCAAAATGATGATTCCCAAACAGCATTCACTGATGTTGCTTGAGAGAAACGGCTTGTCAATAATGACGCCGGGGAAAAGAGAGGCAAACTACGCATTCATTCATTCAGCATGATCCATCCATCCATCCATCCATTCCTCTTGCTGCTGCTGCTGCTGCTGCACCAGGGTCTCTCTCAACATTAACAGAAAGTACTGGACAGAAAGAACAGTGAAACCGATGCCCGTCGTACCGACCGTAGAAACACGCAACACGCAAACGTATTCGAACACTTGCTTCAGAACGGGCATAAAATCCTGTGTGTGCCCGCGTGATTTCGATATTTTACAAATTAATCAAACATGCAAGTGCGGCTGCATCTCGTACAAAGCAACAGCAACAGCATCGTCGTCGTTGCGGACACGGGCGCGGCACTGTACGCACGGATTGAGATTGTCACCAATCCAAGTGCTGTCGTGAGGAGTATTCCTGGTGCTGGCACTGTCACTGCGGTCATGCTCGCTTGGCGTTCCATCCTGCACGTCGATGCAGACAAGGTGTTAATGGCAAAGGGTTCCATCCCTGGCTCTCGTGCAAAGAAGCCGGCCCCAATCCACGAATGCATCCATTCAGGCTCAGCGACCTTCTCCCCAGGTCCCGCAGACGCCATCTATGAACTGTTGATTCCAGCCGATATCCCTCTTTCATCCGCATCGGCACTCTTTTCAGTGTCCCATTCTGCATCTGCACACCTCACATTCAAAGATGGTTCCACCGCCGCGAGCGATTCCATCCCTTTCACTGTTGTACGTCTCCAAACAGACCCAACCAGGAGTATCAAGTTCAATGTGTCACCAGGAACTTGCCCCGATGACCTGTTGCAGTATGAGATGTTGATTCCGTCGAGCTGTGCAAATGCGGACAAACTACCCCTACAGTTGGTGCTGTGGCCTCGGGCGGGTGTGAATCGGATTGACTCGGTTACATTCCTGCTGAAGGAGGTGACGGAATACAAGTGAGTACGAGGCCCCCCACCAAAATGAACATACTGCGCGATGTTGACTTTTGTGTTTCGTCTTTTGCAGTCTTCGAATGACCCCAACTGTGTCAAAAGTGACAGTGGTGAGTTTTGGGATTTTTGTCGCAGGATTCATTCCAACCTCCTCACTCCCTCGTTGTTGCTCAACAAAAAAACAGGCAGACGTCCTCGATAACCCAGAATCTTCTAACCCTTCCAGTACCCCATCCCCAGCATACCCCAAACAACAGCATCTTAAACGAATCACCATCGAAGAAGCCGTCGCCAAAACAACCGTCAAACTCAACTTCAAAGTCGACCCAGCTCGTCCAAATCCCGAATGCAAAATTTCAAGTGTGCTTGCACTCAAGTCGGACACGTGTGGACCTGATTGGTACTTGGGCGACTCACTCGTGACGCGCAGTCATTATGTGAAAGCGACAGTCTCATATACAGTGGAGAGACCAGGCGGCGGTGGAATCACGGGTTGGATTCAGGGTGCAAGGACGGATAAGTCGTTTTCGACCACCTCTGCCATTTGCGTGCGGAGTAACAGTGTTTAACTTATTTTCTGAACTGTAATCTATCAACACATGCGATCAATTGCCTCAATTCGTAAAACACGTGAAGAGAATGAATGCAACATGTGTTTTTATTGTACACTTCAACGACTTGGCAAATAAAAAAATAAAAGCATATCCCAAAAAAGTAAAGCAAGGGCGATTATGCTCAATTTTCCACCGGAGATTGCTGCTGCTGTTGCGGTTTCTGGTCCTTAGATCTGAGGTATTCGATGGCCTTGGCTAAAACGTCCAGTTTGGATGTCTTCACGTCCGAAAAGGTCTCTGTTGGCAACAGCGACTTTAACTCATCAAACATTTCATTCATTTTGGTCCGTCGCACACGCTCAGCAAGTTTATGAGAAACTTTGCTGTTGGCTTTGGTCTCGCCACTGTGCTCGTCGTCTTCACAGTCCGAGTCATTTGATATTAGTGAGGTAATGGAGTTGCTGCGTGACTGTTTTCCTTGCAAATCCAACTGTTGTTGTTGTTGCTGCTGTTGTTGCTGTTGCTGTTGTTGGTGCTGTTGTTGCAGTTTAAGGTGAGCTTCGACATTTTGACGCGCTTGAGTTTGGGGTGGCACAGGTTGCGATGGAACAACAAGTTTCTGATGATACTGCGAATTCATTGCGGGCAACGCCCGACTCATGTTGTGAAACATGGGTAACCGCATCGGAGGAGGCGTAGCAATCACTTGTTGTTGCCCCTGCTGTCGCGGCAATTTACTCACAACCACCGATGGGTGTCTTTGGTCAACTGGCGCAGCAGAGTTGTTTCCATAGAAAGCCGCGACTGAATACCTTCTTTTGGCTGGGGGTAGCTGCGCAGCCGAGACGGTGGGATTTTCAAGGGGTCGTTTCTGGACCTGAGGTTGAGATGGGACAAAAGGAACGCGCATCTGAATTTGCGGGTTTGGCATGGAACCTCTTCTCGCATCCAAGTGGTTGAATGTGTGGATAGATGAAACTGACATTCGTCGGTTTGCGGTTGCTGCTGCTGCTGCTGCGGAAAGCCCAAGACCCACATTCACATTCAAATTCGAGTTGGAGGGTAAGACCATTGGAGGGACAGCCAGTGGGGTCGATGATGGAGAAGTAGCAGGGCTGTTGGTGGCGCTCATTCGGCGGTGTTGCAGATATACTTGTGTGGGGTAGGTGGAGTAGTGCTGAACCCTTTGAAACTGAACTGCTGGCTGAGTCTGCTTCAACAGAGAGTGCAGAGGTGGGAGTGAGACGTGCGCAGGTTCCGTTTTTGGGTTGGAAGAGCGGAGCAGGAGGAGATCCATGGCAGCTTTGTCGCTCGCATCCAGGGTGTGGGGTGGGGCATCGTCGTCACTCCTGGCGCTGGGCAAGTCAGGGGACTGGTCTGCGTGCTGCTGAAGAGGTGGAGTTGGAGGCTCAGAGCGAGTGGCGAGAGCGGTGGTCATTTTCAGGAGAGTTTAGAAACGTGAAAAGGAAGTGATAAAAGGGTAAAAAAGAAACGGTTTCATTTGTTTGTCTCACGTGCCACTCCCAAATGAATAAAATTGAATAAAATTTATGTGTCCTTATCCACGTGACTGCAAAAAGTGTCAAAGGAAACAGCGCTTCTTTTTTCATTACACCTTTTTTTTTCATCACGAAATTCCACTTGTCTCGTTGTTGTTATTTCAGTCACGCCTCATTCATTCCACACACACCCACCACAACCCCACCGTCCGTGCAATTAGCTTTCCTGTTTTCTTCCCCGCAATCTCCACGCGCTTCATCTGGACCCGTGACTGCTTCAGAAGGTGCCACCACCACCACTACTGCAGCTTTCTTCTTCTTGATGAGTCCAGAATGCAGCAGATTGACAGAGCTGCCTAAAGTTTGCCCATTCTTCTCTTTCAACGCCTTTTGCAAATCTGTCCCAGTTGTTGTAAACAGATTTTGATTTTCGACAAGTGGCGCAGCCGCAGCATGCACTTGTCCAAGTTCCGATTTCGTGAAATTGATGATGGAGCAGTAACCGTCAGTCGATGCCAGAACAAGCACTCGTCCATTTTGAGACCTTGAGACGCGTTCATTTTTTTTTTTTTTTTTTTTTTTTTTTTTGGAATTATCATTTTTCAAACGAAATTTTTTTAAAAAAAGAAAACTGCGAACAAAAAATTGACGACTCACCATGCAACATCCGTTAGTGTCCCATAATGCAAATTAGAAACAATCGCAACAGGCTTTTCAAGACGCGATGTGTCATACACTACCACTGAATCTTGGCTCGCAACAGCAAACATCATTCGGTACGGCAATATTAATTTTGTTGTTGATGGATTGGATTCACTTTTGTTCCTGTGCTCGTATAAAACGGGGCTGAAGCGCGCAGCAATCACGGGTTTCTTAAACCCTCCTAACCGTGCGATTGGGTCACTGCGGGACAAGAGAAACATTAAGAATTCGGTAAAAACCAGAGAGGCAAAAGCGATACATACCCGCGTAGGTTCTCTCTAGTGAAAAGATACACAACATTTTTTGGAGCATCTTTTGTGGTTTCGCGATGTAATCCAGCCGGGACTACCAATAGTGATCCATCAGGCGAGAATGTAAGTCTTCGGAAAAAGGAGGACAGTGTATCGTCGTGAAACATATTTGCAGTTGATATTGTTGCAATTAGTGGTACAGTTGAAGCAGGCATATCCGAAACATTGGGCTCCACGCTCGACAGTTCTCCTGAATTATGATTGCTTGACGTTTCCTCCGCAGACGTGGCTTCCAGCTTCAATTTCTTGGCAATAGAAGTTTCGTATTTCGCCACCTCGAAATCCTGGGCTGATGCTTCCGATTGACAATGGTTTTCTGAGCCGTCTTTTGTTGGTAAGCCGTCCACATCCATATCATCATTTGCAGTTCCGTTTGAGACCGCCGCCCCAACAATAGGCTCCACTAATCCAAGGCTGGCAAACTCGTCAACAACCGTGCGGATAGTTTTTACTCTGGCTTGCTTTGCTATGCATTGAACATTGATGCTTTCGTGCCCAACATCAGCTAAACGCTCTAGCGAATACACATGCATGGTACGATCCGAGCTTTGCGTTGCAATAAAATGATTCAGAGGATCCCATGACACTCCTTGCACAAAGTTTTCATGATCTGTCAGCACCTGGATACACCGATCTAAGAAAAATGAGCGTAAGGTTATGATTTGTCGGCGTAATCATGTTTCCAACTGTACGGCACGTTACTTTCTCGCACGTTCCAGATTCGAGCCGAGTTATCAAGGCATCCAGCAAGCACAAAATTGGAGTCAGGGGACCAAACGATATCGTAGATGTCAGATGAGCAGCCGCGCAAAAAACTCAAAACTTTCCAGTATTCTTTGCTTTCTAAATCTTCGGCGCTTTCGAGGGAATTCAAGTCTTGCGACTTTTTATCTGCTTGTTGCCAAAGAATAAGCGTCCCATCTGGAATGTGAGTCTTGTTAGAAACTCTTTGCGCGCATCATCTAGAGTATAGATTTGACCGTCGCCTCCAGATGCTAGGATGCTGCCTGTGTTGAAATTTTGAAGAAAAAAAAGTGATGTGAGGGGCGATGTCCAGAAATGGCAGATGTTGTTCACAGCAACAGAAAATCAAGTACCCGAGTTTGACCAGCGAATACAATTGACAACGGAAGAGTGGCGATTCAGGGTCGCGACATAATCAACCTTTGACGTGTTGGACACATCGTCAAGCGTCACGTTCCAGAGCTTCGAAATGAGAGTCAACAAGGGCCAGCCAGACGAGGAGTAAAAAAAAGTATGCAATCGATAAGAGTGCCAAAAACATGCGGGGGAATGGAAGCCATGCAGCGAAAAAGATACCCGAATATTGTGATCTCCGCCTGCTGTTGCGAGTTTGTTGATTTGTGAGGGCTCGCCTTGGTCTCCATCCAGCGCTGAAGGAGAGGTTTCGAGCACAGGTTCCGAGTTGAATGCGACCGAAAACAGCGGCATTTTGTCGTGCCAGTTGATCTGAAGCGTTTTGGCTTTCATGTGTGTGCTATTTGTGTTAAATAAATATTGAATATTGTTCGTAAATAATTCTGAGCATAAATTCAGAATATATTCCAAACGGACTTGGTGCCAACTTGCCATCGCAGGAGTCTTTTTTGAGAATGCACAACCAAAAAGCCTCTAAACTCTCCTTTTTGTTTTTCGTCTTTTTTATATGTTGAATTTGCTAAGACCTCAAATTTCCCTCCCATTCTCTTGTCAATCGCCAATTCACTTCAAACGCTTTCGATCCATCGCTCCAGCTGTGAAAAACTGATGGCAGGTCTTTGTTGAGTCACATCATTGCTGACACATACGAGCGCTTTGCAACACAAATCCGCGAAATTCAAGTGGGGAATATTCTGAGCAGTTCAACAGGACCAAAACTAGAACGCCAAAAAGTCTGGCTCTTTTCCATAAAAATCAAATCACAAACCCTTGCTTTTAAAAAGCGGTACACACCAAGGTTTATGCCAGTTTCTGTAACAATAATTCTGACTGTCCTGTGTGGTCACGCGCGCTCACACGCTGCCCGGTAATCCCGAAACTAATGCGACCTACTCACGTTGACTCGCTTCGCTACCATAAACTGACTGCATGGAAGTACCCAAGCCAACGCCATTTTATCCAAAATTTGTGTTAGTCAGTCGGTAAGCAATGAATGCCATCAAGCACAGGGTCATCACTCAGCGGAATCAGACTACAGAGTGAACAAATGCGTGTAAGTTGATTCTGAGACAGCCTTTGCCGCTTTTGCCAGAAAAGTGGGGGGGATTTCAGCGAATAAAAACGTTAATAAAGAGGACGGTTGGGCAGTCTAAACATAAAATGCGAATCCTCACCCATCGAATATGCAAGTTCTCCAAGATTGAAGAAGCTACCTTTTTTTTTTGAAACAATTTCTTTTGGAAGGACAAAGAGAACAATCGTAGAAGTCTGCGCAAGTCTCTTCCAAAACGTAAACTCATCGACCGCGTCAGACTAGCAAGAAAACAAGCTTGCCTCGCGTCGTCGAAACAAAACCTTGTCCCCCCACCATTGACCAAATGTCCGACGGAACGGCATCGCGAGAAGTCGCGTCAGCAACGCAGCAACCCCAGCCACAGCTATCCAGGGCTCCCGATGTTCAAAAGTTTCTTCAAGAACACATTCTGTTTAAAGGACTCGATGAGAAGTTTCTAAACACGCTGAGCAACGCTATGCAGAGTCGTATTTACAGTCCTGGAGAGTTCGTTGTGCGGAAGGGCGAGATTGGAAAGGCCATGTTTTTTGTGTTGAAAGGAGAGGTGGAGGTTATTTCTGAGGATGGTAAGCAGTGCAACACCTGATACGCGTTTCGTTGTTCCTTCGCGTAATTTCTAACCACCTCTGCTTTCTTCCTCCTCCTTTTTTTTTCAAAATCATTTACCCAGGTGAAACGATCCTCAATGTGATGAAAGAACAGTCCTTCTTCGGTGAAATCGGAGTTCTTTTCTCAGTGCCAAGGTATCATCGCCACATCTATTTGAACCCAACACGCGAGTTAACAAAACGGAAACAAACAGAACTGCGTCCTGTCGCGCGTACGGGCGATGCATGATTCTTGCCTTGACGAAAGAACGACTTCAAAAGGTGTTGCAGTTGTACCCAAAAGTGGCCGAGGCAATCTCAATTCTCGCCGAGGAAAGATATGCAGCGCACATGAAACAGAAGCAGGCCGCAATGACGGTTGATTTTGAAGATGAAATCAACTTGTCAGTCACAAGCGATGACCTTAAAAAGGTATTTTCCTGGCCTTAAACACCATGTGGAAGAATGCTCACCGTACGCCCAACTAAAACATAAAAAACAAACAGATCCCTCTATTCCGAGAATGTGATGCGAAATTCCTGCACTCTCTGGCCCTCAAACTGAACCCAGTACAATACCGACAAGGCGAACAAGTCGTGACGAAGGGCGAAATTGCAAACGAAATGTTTTTCGTTGTAGGCGGCACTGCAGAAGTATTCAGTGAAGAGAACGGAGCCGTATTTGCCGAGTTCCATCCTGGCACCTTTTTTGGTGAGGTTGGACTGTTTCTCGAGATTAAGCGCATTGCGTCGGTGCGTGCGCAGTCGAGCGTGATTACCGTGTTCAAGCTGACAAAGGCGGATCTGGACGAGGTCCTACTGGCGTACCCAGAAATAAGCGCAAAGATCAAGGCGGAGGCCAAGCAGAGATACGAAATGAATCAAATTCGTGAAAAGTCAAAGCTGACCACCACACAGGAGGCCGTAACTGAAGTTGACGTGCTGCGTGAGACTTTGAAAACAGTTTCGTGCAATTCTATTTTACTACTGTGGCACAGAAGGCGTAACTTAATCCCACCGAACTTTCTTCAATGCGCAGATTCCTCTTTTCAAAGGCGGCTCCATCTCCTTCTACCATGAACTAGCGATGGCACTTAAGTTACGAATCTTCCAACCCAACGAGAACATTATCGTGCAGGACGAACCGGGCTCAAGTATGTTCTTCGTAGCCGATGGAACAGCCGATGTCGTGAGTAAAGACGGCAAAACCGTGTACGCCGAGTTCCGTCCTTCTTCCTTCTTTGGCGAGGTGGCTCTGTTCTATGTCATCAACCGCACGGCCACGATCCGCGCAAAGACCGTTTGCACAACTCTTGAGCTGCACAAAGACTCCCTGAGAGCAATCCTGGCCCAGCACGAGTCTCTTGCAAGAACCATGCTGGCGAAGGCGGAGGAGAATTACAAGTTTGCAATCGAACGGCAGAAGGCTGTCAAGAGGCTGCAAAGTGATGGTGATACGCACAAGTTTACTCTCGAGGATACCATCGATAGGTTGAACAAGGTAACCCTTATAATATTGTTCATGTTTGCAGAACATGATAATTGATCCATGCTCACTCATTCACTCACTCACTCATCACACAAAGGTACCCACTTTCCGCAAAGCAAGTCAGAACTTCATTCGAACAATGGCCCAATACACATCCGTTCACCGCTACAAAAGAGGCGAAATGATTTGCAAAAAGGGCGACATGGCCAATGAAATGTACTTTATTGTGTCCGGAAAAGTTGAAGTTGTTTCGGACGACGGCCTCAAAGTGTTTGACACGGTGCAAGACGGAGGGTACTTTGGCGAAGTGGGCCTGCTTCGCGGGATTGCAAGAACGGCGTCTGTGCGCATTGCCACCGACGCGTGCGATGTGATCATACTCAACAAGACGGCGCTTGAGAACGTGCTGAATGAGTTTCCGGACAGTTTCCAGTCGATTGCATTGGAGGCTGACAAGCGGTTGCAGCAGGTTCAGACCCGTAAGACTGCTGCAGAGAATGCCTTGCATCAAATGGACCACACCAACACTGGACCAGATATTTTGAAAAAATTCATGACTGGTTTTTCGAAGACGACTAAATCCAAGAGTGCAGAACCTGTTCCAGCGTCCGACAAAAAAGCGAATATGAACCTCATATTCAGAGTTGGAAGAAAGGAACGGAGCACCGAGATTAAATCGAGCATATCGTCCACTGGAAGCCGTGATACAATTATTGACGAGCCGTTAAAAAAGGAAGAGAAGGTATGGTTGTCGGAAAAGCTGACCTGATCCGACTTCGACTCCTTCTGAAAAAATGATCCCCCTAAACAGGTCAATAAGCTCGGGAAAATGTTCAGCTCCATCAAAAGCTCGTTTGTTAAAAAGGAAGAAAAACCTGGCAAAATTGCGCCCATGGCCACCACAACTGTTGTTTCCATTTCAAGCTCCACCAAATTTTCCCGCGAAAATTCCTGTGTAAAACGCATCAATCACATCTACGATGTTCCCGCCGGAATAATTGCCACGTCTCTGCAGTATCTCGACCCCAAAGAGCGTTCTAAATTGCGCAGACTCAGCCAAAAGTTCAATGCAATCGTGAGCGACCCTCGCTGTTGGACGCATTTGAACTGCGGAGCCATTTTCACCAACTTAGATCCCGACATTTTCTCGGGCCTGTGTGAACGGGCCACCGATCAGTTGACCCACGTGAACCTGAAAAGCTGTTGGCAAGTTTTGGACGACGAGCTCGGAATCATGACAAACGCGTGTCCCAACATTCAAAGCATCTGCCTTTCAAACTGCTGGAAGATTACCGACCGAGGGCTCTCGTACCTGGCATATGGACTCACGCGGTTACGTTCGCTTGACGTCAGCTACTGCGGCCAGTTGAAAGGGTTCGGGTTCATTGATCACAAGTGGTCGCAGCTCAAGACTCTCAACATAACGCACTGCAAGCAGCTGGGAGATGAGCAGTTGGAGAAGATTTTGTGCCAAGCGACCGAGATTGAGGTGATTAAGATGCGGCGATGTGTGCGTCTGACGGACTTTGGTGTGTTTCTTGTGATTCGGCACTGCCGGTGAGTCCCCCCTCTCTATGCCATCACTGTTCTCACGCAATACGATTCAAACCCAGCAAAATCACACATCTGGATCTCTCCGACTGCGACCATGTGTCAGACAAATGCCTCAAGTGGATTGCATCGTCACCATCAAAACTGCTGGACGTCCGACTCTCATTCTGCACACGCATTACAAATGCTGGGCTGTACGATCTGTCGCTCGGCGGGCATGCCCTTGAGCATTTGGACCTGAGTCACTGCCAGCAGATTACAGATGCTGCCATCGTCTTCTTCTCGGAGACCATCAGGCATTTGAAGGTGCTTGCCTTGCGAAGGTGTCGAAAGATCACGGACGGCATTGCAAGCTATTTGGCAAAGGTATCTTTCCTTTTTTTTCCCTGATGTCCACTTTCTTTTTGATGTTTTTCGGACATAAGTGGTAACATTTTGACATGTTAGAACGCAACACGGCTGCGGCTCGTCGACTTTAGCGGCTGTCCACAAATCACCTCAACAGCAAAAAAAATCCTGAAGCACAATCTGCCGGGCATTGAGGTCATCATCGACATACCGAGGGAGGCTCGCGGCATCAAGAGTCCTGAAGAGGCCGGAAAAGCGCGGGCCATTGAGGTTGCCATCACGAGCGTGTACACAAGCGGACCCAAAGGCATGGGACAGATGTCCTCAAAGAAAAAGGAGAAGGGCAAAGGAGACAAAAAGGGACGCAAGAAATCTGTGGCCAGCGACTGAGACGAACGAACAACAATATCCTTCAACACAGTAACGAAACGCCGTGGTTTTTTGGTTGCTTATTTCTTGTCATTTATTTTCACAACTTTTTTCTAAAATGGAGCTGGAACATAAAACGCGAATCTTTCTTTTTTTTTTTTTTGAGCCTGAAGAATCCACACAAATCATTTCTGCAAGTGGACTATAACTTCTCCTTTCCCTTTCCCTTCACATCTAACCCATCCCCGCTTGCTGCACCGTCCGCATCTTCAGCAGGCATCAGATCCACCAGTTGCGCAAGCCTGACACTCAATCCAGCCAGCTGATCCTGAATTGCGCGGACGTCGTGCAGCCGTGCAATTATTTGCTCCCGCGACCTTCCCTCGAGTGCTCGAAGCTGTGCATCAGTCAGAGATCCCAAAGGGGCGTCGCGAACTGAAACTGTAACAGAAATTGCATGAAATGGAAGTCGGTTCAGTTCTGGTCACAAACAAAAATCTCGGGGTATTGAAAGGGCTTAAACCTGATGCATTTGTGAGTGGTGTCAGAGTGAATGGATACACGACATGTGGCATGCTACCCAAATTCTACAACAGGGGTCACTAAATGCATAAAAAAAACTGGATCGAGAATAATTCTGAAATCGAACCTGTGCCACAGGCATAGTGCTCTCGAACACGCGACTCGGGCCGCCACCGACTAAAATAGCAGGCGCACTTCCCACATTTTCAAGGGTCCTCTGCTGTCGCTCGGCAATCTCACGCTGTCGCTCGGCCATCTCAAGGTGTATGCGCTCCTCATGCTGTGTTCGCATCAGCGCTTGCCATGGCTCTAAAGCCGCAAACCGATTTTGCCGATCGGAGGCCGTCGTTGGCGGTAATGCAGGTGTTGCAGGCGGAGGTGCAGGTGTTGTCCCCGGTGCAGGCGCCAAGTTTGCAGCTTCCCCAGCGGGTGCACCTGGTGGTGGCCCAGCAGGCACGACTGGAGCAGGGACGGGAACAAGCACGCTCCTGCGACATGTAGGACAGCTTTGTTGACGTTCGAGCCAACTGCGAAGACAGTTCAAGTGGAAGAAGTGGCCGCAGCCCAGTTTCTTGGCCACATTTCCTGCGGGTGTTCCTGCCACGGGCACAACCGGTGCTGCGACCATTTCCTCGCGACAGATGATGCATACACGATCGGTCGCGTTGAGTTCAGCTTCCGTGGCGTTCGGGTATCGTTCGTTCATGTTTCGCGTTGCTCGGTGGTATTGAACGAGGTCTTTGCACCGCTGAACAAAGCTTCGAAGGATCATGTACAAGTCCCGGAGAATGTGAAGGGGGAAGCCATAGTAGTGCATAATAATGCCAAAGAAGGCGAGATATGTGCACAGTTTGAAGAGGTCTGAAAGTTTTTCTGTTAGTTAGCGGGACGGCGTCATGCAGAGACTTTCGAGAAGAACCAAAAGACTTATCACCAATCACAAGTTCTGAGTAGAATATGTACATGGACTTGCGCTCCCATGGGTGTTCGCTTCGCAAGTCGATAGTATGGAAAATATACTTTAACCCTGCCAGAACAACACTGGACATCATGATCAAGTTCTGGCAATTTTTCGTTGATGTATTCAGGGACTCGGCGTGCATTTAAAAAAAAGGTTGCGCACACCTCGAATCCGAAAATGAGCATCATGCTGGGCCCTTTGCGCGTCGTGTAGTCGATCGAATACGCGAGTACTGCCGCATCGATTGAGAGCAGAATGAAAATTATGCCGCACATTTTAACGTGAAACATTCGAGTTGGCGGGGTGGGTGCTTGCTCCATCTGAAAAACAAGAAAAATCCAACCTCAGTTTCCCTTGATATAGAAACCGACATTGAAAGATTGACTAACAAAATCAACTCGATCCATGACCAGCCAATGAAAGATCTTGACAAGCAGCAAAAAGCCGAATAGCACCAGATACATTGCGTCAAACTGGTCCCGGAAAAGCGTCATGGCGAGACATGTTTCAGTAACTGCGTACCATGATCGTTCATATAAGTGCTGTTTCGATTCGAATCGTGTCAGTTGTTTTCGAAGGGGAGAGGCTAGAAAGGAGCACCTCCACTTCGATGGCTCGCAATTGTCCGAAAAAGATACGCTGCATTGTACGTCCCACCATAATTGCGCCAAATACTGCAAAGTTGAGCAGCACCTAGGTGAGAAGTGGTGAGAAAAGGCCAGAAGAGAGTGAATCGCATGAAAATACCAGAAGAGAGGTGGAAGAGCGAGTCAGATGGATACAGGTAGAGTAGAAATTGGTTCGCACGGTCCAGGCGGAGGAGATCGCCTGGAATGCGAGCACCGTCGAGATGCCGCCGTACGTGAACAGCCGGGACATTTGGATTTATTTATTTCAGATTTATTTATTTACAGCAATTTGCTACGTGTGAAATCTGGATGAACAGAGAGCCTGGCCACGTAAATACTGAATTGTGCTCGCGTAAGATGCAATGCGCTAAGCCATTCAACCAGCTCGGGCGTGAGGTTCAGACCGTGTCCAGTGCTGTCCGCATCAAAATACTAAGCATGGTACCATGTCTTGGCCAGTTGTATCTGCCTGTCCCAGTCGCTGAAGTTTTATTCCCGGACAGGGCGAACCCTATACCGGCAAAAGTTGTCTCATCAAACGGTACTGCGAAGGACGGGTGCGGACCAACAAAAGAAACGCGTGTTGTGACAATTTCTTCTGACGTATCACCACCAGTTTGTGCCAGAGTACATAAGCACGATTGGGATCGACTACGGCGTTAAAACAATCTTGATGGGCGAAGACGAAGAAATCGAAAGTACGAACTGACGAGTGCATTCCGAGCCATGAAGAACTGACCCAACTGTTTGTCCTTGAAAATAAAACAGTCAAGGTGAATTTCTGGGATGTGGGTAAGCGCTGCCCCCATACACACGCAGTGGCAAGACGGTAACACCGATTTGTTCAACGCAAGCCGGCGACCCCGTTTACTTTGAAATTCGGAACGAGTTCTACAAAGACACACACGGAGCCATCCTTCTATATGACACAACGTCTCGAAAATCCTTTGAATCGCTGGAGAAATGGGTCGAAGAACTAATGGCATATTACACGCAAGAAGTCACTATATTTCTCGTGGCCAACAAAGTAATATGCGTACCCAAGGCATATTATACCTCGCAAGCGCTGAAGGTTCTTTTTTTTCGTGATGAAGGTCGACTCGAGCCCTCGAATGATAAGCACGAAAGAAGGCATGAACTACGCTGAAAAGATGGATTTTGCGTGAGTCTAAGATTTCTCACGGTGGTCTCAAACTTACTCATACGCCAGGTACTTTGAGACAAGCGCGCTGACCGGGGAGGGTGTCGCGGAAATGTTTACAGCCCTCTTCCAGAAAGTCCTTGCCACCATACAGTAAATAAAAAAAAAAGGAAAAGTTTAAAATCTTCCATTTTTCACAAAATCCTTGCATATGGGGACTCTACTCCGTGGCAGTCTCAGCCTCGCCGCGCTCGGAGGATCCCTTGGGCCACGCATCCCAAGACTTTTCACACCGACCCCCGTCGCAGCACCAACATGTTCGGCTTTCCCTTCGCTGGTCAACCACTCGCAAGCCCGCGGCAAGACTTTCCGTAAGAAGGTGTCGAAGCCACAGCGACGATACTTCAGGTACGCTGATGGATTGAAGGCTCAAGGACTGCCCGTACCCAAGACTCCTGTCAACGTGATTGAGAACAAGTTTTGGAAAGTGAGCAATGGCATGAAAGTGTACAAGCCCGTGTCGCCTGGAAGTAGAAATAGACGGCATGCGACTCGATTTCACTTGCACAAGGTGCTTTCATCGTGTTTTCGAATATTTTATGTTGGTTTTATCACTTAATTTCTTGTTATATCAAGGGCTCTTGCATCCGAAGACTCAGTTATGGTAAACGTAGTACCGGAGGTCGTAACAACAGTGGACGAATCACAATGCGGCACAAAGGAGGTGGTCACAAACGTCGTGTCCGTTCAGTCGACTTTATGCGTACCTCGATGGCTGGACAGCAAGTTGTTCGTATGGAGTACGATCCAAACCGAAGCGCATCACTTTGTCTTCTCCGCTGTCTGAGTACCAACGAGTTCAGCTACATTGTGCAGTGTGAGGGTGTCCAAGTCGGTTCAATTCTGCACAGCTACAGACAGGGTATTCCCTCTCCGAGAGAGGGAGAGGACCCCATCCCACGTAGTCAGCTTGTGCAGCAGGGGAACTGCTTGCGACTCCGCGATATCCCTGTCGGAACTTTGATTCACTGCATTGCTTTGCGTCCAGATGGGCCTGCCCAGATTTGTCGTAGTGCAGGCACAAGCGCTCAGCTAATTGCCACCGACATTGAAACGGGTCACGCGCAAATCCGCCTCGCTTCGAAAGAAGTGCGTATCGTCTCTGTTGACTGCGTTGCAACTATCGGTGTTGTTGGCAACAAGGACCATCGTCTGAGAAACTGGGGAAAAGCTGGTGCGCGAAGAAGAAAAGGTATTCGCCCGTCAGTAAGAGGTATCCATATGAATCCATGCGACCATCCACACGGTGGTGGAAGCAACTCAAAGGGTAACAAGCACAACAGAACTCCGTGGGGTTGGCTCACGAAGGGCTGGAAAACCGTACGCAGAAAGAGATGGTTCATTGTCACCCCCAGATGGAAAGCGAACAAAAAGTAGTCTGTTATTCAATGGCTGAACGTTGTGATGGGCTATTTGAAAAATAAAACGACTTCGCGAAAGATGCTCGTACCTTCTTTTGCTCACTCAAGTCTTCCTTATCAGTGAATTTTGGAAAATTTACTTGCAATATAAGCCGAGAGTTTTGGTGAGAAGACAAGTCCTGTTGGCGGAGTGGTTAACGCGGTGCCCTGCTAAGGCATTGTCCTCTGGACGCGCAGGTTCGAATACTGTGCAGGACGCTTTTTCGCTGCTGCTCGCAGGGAAAGAATTCTTCGGTGGCGGATGCTGTATCATCCATCTATTGGGAAACAGCTCCGATGTCTCTTACTTTGCAACTGTCATTCGTTGGAGCACGGATGCTGTTGCACGAGGGTATCTTTGATGCATCACGCTTAAATTTAACCAAAAAAAGGTCAACAATGAGCACTCGTCACGAACGGATGGGCAACAAGTCCCTCAACGAGCAGCACGCAAAGATCCTCAAAGAGCTCATGCAAAGGGCGGACAACCGAAAGTGTGTCGATTGCCGGAAGAAAGGTCTGATTCTTTTTTAAAACGACAGCTTCGATGGTGGTTTTTTTTTAACCTGCGTACATTCCCTGACGCTGTTTTGCAATTGTAGACCCACGATGGGCGTCGTGGAATATTGGTGTGTTCATGTGCATCAGATGCAGTGGTGTTCATCGATCCATTGGAACCCACATCACAAAGGTTTGACTTTGGTTTTTACCGCATCCACTGTTTTTACTTTCTCCTCACCTGCCTTGCACAAAGGTCAAGAGCGCGGATTTGGATGCATGGACCCCCGAACAGATTGCGAATATGCTCAAGTGGGGAAACGGTATGTGGCATTTTTTTCCCCTTCCTTCTTTTCACTTGTTCTGAAACATGCATGGATGTTCCTCAGCAAAAGCAAATGCATATTGGGAGCATTTACTTCCAGCCGGATTTGAAGGGCCTCCCGAATCAAGTATTGATCAGGTTCATTCACTTTTGAGGCGGGTTTTTTTTGGATGCTTTTGGAATAACCAAACCTGCCTCCTGGAATATATGCAGTGGATCCGTGACAAATATGACGGTAAACGATTCGCTATGCGTGGCCCCATGCCGGACCCGGATTCTATTCCTTTACCCGAGGGTATCTCGAGTGTGAACAATGCCGCCGCTGCCGCCGCCACAGCGACAGGATCAATCCTCCCGAGAGCCCCAACTGCCTCGTTTGCTCAATTCCCTCCACAAAATCAACCCGTTCAGAAAGCGCAGACCGCGACAAACGCATCGCAGGACTTGTTTGATGCATTTCAAGGGCCGTCAACTGCCGCGCCTCAGCAGCAACAACAGCAACAGCAGCAAGTGAACAACATCAAATCCGACATTATGTCACTCTATGCAAACCCAAAACCAGCATCATCCTTTCCACAGCAGCAGCAGCAGCAGCAACAGCAGCAACTATCCGGCCTGCAATTCTTTTCAACCACTCCAGCAACGCAGCAACAGCCATCATTTAACCAACCGCAACAATCCTTTGCCAATTTCGCTTCTTTCCCGGCCGCTTCATCAAACGGTTTTGCAAGTGGTGGAGGGTTTGGCGCGACGCTGCAGCCTGCCGTGGGGAGTGCATTGTTTCCGGGGGCATCGAACTCCTCGTCGGCGTCCGCGAGTGGTGGAATTCCTGATTTCATGGGCCTCGGCGGCGTTGTGGGTGGGGCGACGTTTCCGAAATCGAGCGGTTCGAATGCAATGAGTGGGGGTGCAAATGACAAGGATATATGGGGAGAGTTTCAATAACTGTTGACATGTGTCGATGACGGGGTTTGGGTTGACATACGCGATTATTTTTCTTATTTCTTATATTTTCTTTCTCTTTTTTGTGACACGCCCGCTTCCTAGTTCTCTTTTTTATCCCTTCTTCCCCAACGGGTGAATTTCACGGTTGTCTATTCCCTCCTTCGCTGCCTCTTGTCGTTCAAACTCGGATACCAGTATCGATAAATGGATGGAACAATTTTCCCTGTTCAAAGGCTGCGAAAAAAATTTCTCTGAACTGTCCAACTCTCTGAGGCAATGAGACGCCCCCTTGCCTCACTCGTGACAGGAGTAACACTTTTCGCTGGACCTGCGTCTGCATTTGCCGAGACCCGTATCCTTATACAGGCATGCACATCCGCAGTCCCAGAGCAGACAAACCGAACGTTCATTCCACCACAACTCTCCATCATCTCCTCGTCCAGCAAAAATACGTTCGAAATCCCCGCGGAGGGCCTGCTTCCGAGCCTCTCGCTCACGGCCTCGTGTGGGAGTGTTTTGACACCGGGGTATATGGAGGACGGTGCGTGCTTGTTTGTGCTTGACGTGAATGCGTGCCCTGGTGCTTCGTAAGAACGACTATTGGAATTTAAATTCTTGAGAAACTCACAACGACAACAGAATGTCCATTCAGTCCTCGTACGCCATGAATTTGGACGAATTCAACACTGCCATTGCTTCGGATGTGCACGTATACCCAATCCTTGGCAACAGCGGCAACAGCGGCAGCAGCAGCAGTGCCGGGGTCATGTCAGGTAGCTCCCCAGCTACAAGCAACCAAAACAACATCGATATCCAAGCCACAACAAACACTACAAGCCAACTTGAAGCTGAGAGAGAGCACGCGTTCCCACTCGTGATAGCTGTGCATGCATACCCCAACACCACCAGTTTCCAAGTCGCGTTCCAGATAGCGGACATGCTTCCCAATCAAACGTTGTCGACAAACGTGTCCGTGAATAGCAATGCACGTGTGTACCACGTGCACGTGAATCATGTTACCGTATTCGCAGACACAGCAGGTATATACCGTGTTGACGTTGAGGGGGGACGTTGTGCATCCAGTAGTATGAACTCAAGTGCAACACCAGCAATGGAGTTTGCCGTGTACTCCTGCGATGCGGGAAGCGACGGGATGCCCGGCAGTCCTACATGCACGGACGGATATATGGGGACGCTCTCGGTCTGTGCTGTGGGGAAAACTGGTGCAAGTGTTGGTGTGCAAGGTGCCTTGGCATTGGGCCAATTTGTGACAGTTCCAGTTGGTGGAGCTTTGAAGTTTAAATTCCCTCAAGCGCTCGGGAATGAAGTCGATATTTCGCAACTCGTTATTGAAGGCGCCGGAAAGCGCGTGGTGGTCCGCAACTCGTGTGCGCGTATTGATTCGGCGGTTCTCACTTTGGATCTGTCGGATTCTTTGCCTGCAGATTCAAACTGTGAAGTAACTGATACGGCTTTGGCTGCGCTGGAACCTGGTGTGTACTCAATCACAATAACGTTTGTCGGTAATCTGAACATGAGTATGAAACGAAGAGGACACGCAGTTGGTACAATGAACGGCGGTTCAACTGTTACGTACACTGCTTCTGGATCTTTTGAAGTACAAAGACCCAGACCTGCATCTCCAAATGCATCTTCAAATGAATCTTCAAATGAAGTCTCAGTGGCAATCAAGAGCGTGTTTGGGCTGTCCGGTATAGTGATTGTGATGGCAGCTACAGCCGCGGGAATTATCCTGTGGAGGTGGCGGCAGGAAAAGCAGCCAAGCCTCAGTCTACCAAAGGACGAAGCAATCTCTTCAGTTGAGGAGTTGGAATTGATGGTTACATGTCCAAGCATGTCGAGTGGCCCTGCTATGTTATCCCCGAACGGTTATGTACTCCAGAGCTCAACGCCGGAGGACTTTTTGGTAACTTCAGTTCCAGGCTCGCATTCACTTGACTTAAGTACGTCAGTTCCCTTTCAAAAACAGAGGTAAAAATAAAAATAACGGAATATAACCAGCGCTATATGAATTGCCACCAGTGGCATTGCCTGCATGTGCGCCAATCAAATGAGATACCAGTCCTTGCTACTTCCATCCGCAACACTACCAGAGATACCGCGACCACCCTTTTGTTCCGCCTGGTTTACGTGACCTCACGATAGTTGTCGCACTATCCCCAGCGGGATGCATACAGTTTTCAGGTCAGAATCGACTTTGGTTGGGTGTGATGTCACTGCTCGTTTCCACATTTTAAGCAATATTTAGAATGCTGGAGGTTGAATAAAACCCAAAAAAAAGAACCCATCCCCCCACCATGTCCAACATGATCAACGTGCGGTCCGATGTGCAGGACAAGTTCTACCGTTACAAGATGCCCAAGGTGCGCTCTCCTTCCTAGCCTCATTATGACACTCGTCGCATGTCTCAGCCCCCAACAAAATGAACTCACCTTGTTGATTTCACAGCTCATCTCCAAGATTGAGGGAAAGGGAAACGGAATCAAAACTGTCATTCCAAACATGTCCGACATTGCAAAGGCTCTCAGTAGACCTCCTTCTTACCCAACCAAATGTGAGTATTATTGGCTCTTGTGCCCCGCCGCCATACTGACCGAAAAAAAAAATGGCAAAAATGACGCCCTCAAGTCTTCGGATCGGAACTGGGAGCCCAAACGAAAGTGGACGAAAAGCTCGACAGATACATCATCAACGGTGCTCACGATGCCGCAAAGCTGCAAAATCTTTTGGACAGTTTCATCAAAAAGTTTGTCTTGTGTCCATCCTGCTTGAACCCGGAAACCGACTTGGTAACGATTATCTATCATCTTTTGGTTTACCCTTGGCTCTCACCATTCAGCGGAGAAGCTTGTCCAGCGTTGCTTTCATGTTGATTCATTTATTTTTTGTTCTTCTTCCCACCCTTCTTTGCCGCCGCTTCAGATTATCCAAAAGGACGAAACAATCACGCGAAACTGTCAAGCTTGTGGAGCAAACTTGCCCGTTGACATGCGCCACAAGCTCTGTGTCTTCATCATCAAGAACCCACCTGCGATTTCTCAAGCAACTGCAAAGTGAGTTGACCACCAAAAAGAAAAAAAAAAACAAACTCCCGCCCGCGCGTGCTTTCCTTCAAGAAGGAATCATCCCGTCTTCATCGATCTATTATCGCTCGCATCTCTCACCACCCGACCACAATATTATCCGAAACTTACTCCTCCACTAAACTCACTCCTCCACTCTACTTTGAAAAACAGAGCCGTGAAAGCCGCGAACGAAAGTACCAACCGTCACAACCTTAATTCGGCGACCGCCAATGATAATGACGACGAAGGTAACGAAGCCCAACAAGACGCTGCCCTCGAAGAATTTGCCACCTTTGTCACGGACCTCCTCGCCACTGGCGACCCCGAAGCAGACATTGCCATCATTGACAAGGCCGAAGAGCTTGGCCTCAAGCATGCTAAAGCCTGCCTCGTACTCGTGCAGGTGATTTTCACGGCCGACATGTTGCTGCAGAACCAAGTCACGCATCATGGCGTTCTGTTGCATCATTTCGTCAACAATGAGAAGGCGCAGAAGGCGCTTTTGGGTGGAATTGAGCGACTCGTGAGTGGTGGTGGTGCTGCTGATGAAGCGGAGGCGGACAAAATGAGGGCTGCCTTGTTTGACAAGGTGGCGCTTGTGCTGAAGGCGTTTTACGATGAGGAGTTGTTGGATGAGGACGTTTGCCTGGCGTGGGGAGAGAAAGTGTCGAAAAAGTATGTCGACAAGAAAGTTGCAAAGGGCATTCGGGAAAAGGCAGAGCCGTTTTTGCATTGGTTGAGGACGGCAGACGTCGCCGCGGAGGAAGAAGATGACTGAATTTTTTGATGTTTTTTGAGAATTGTATGAATTCAAACATGTCTGTCCATTTGTTTTGGGTGCCGGTCTCGTCCATAAAAATATCGCCCTTTCGAAGCTCATTTTATAATTTACACAAGACACCTCCCCGATTATGGTCATCCAACACAGGACCGCGACAACAAAGAAAAAATGCAAGACACTAAACCGCCAAAAAAAAAAAGAAAAACGAAAGAGAAGAAACAAAAGAAAGTCGGCCAAGAAGCTGAAAATTATTGGCTGAGTTACTGTATTTATCACAATCAATCAGCTCAAATATTCATGGCCCCAAGTTCTGCGCCAGCCCCACCGCCTGCTAAGTCTCCCCCAGGCGCGCCAGCAGCAGGCACGCCTCCAAGTTCTTGACCCGTCACACCTTGATTTTGTTGCTGTAACTGCATTTGCTGCTGCTGTTGATGTAAGTGCTGTTGTTGCTGTTGTTGCTGCTGCTGCAACTGCCTTTGCCGGTTAAAGTACGCTTGGTACTGCATCATCTGCGCCTGAGAAAGCATGACGCCGTTTCCAAGCGCTCCGCCGCCACCTTGCTGCTGCTGTTGCTGCAACTGCAATTGTTGTTGCTGTTGCTGTAACTGCTGTTGCATGCCAACCGCACCACCCGCACCGCCGCCAGCACCGGAAACCCCGTTCGCTGCTCCCATCAGCGCCATAATCATGCGTTGTTGCTGCTGCAACTGTACCTGCATCTGCTGGTACACTTGAATCAAGCTCGGCGGCACAGGCGTTCCGTTCGCGGACAAGTTCCGAATTTGCGTGGCAACAAGCATAAGTCGCTGCTGCAGCGTAAACTGCTGTTGCTGTTGCTGCTGCTGTTGCATTTGTGGCATGTTTCCTGCTCCAACTAAGCCTTGCTGTTGCTGCTGCTGTTGCTGTTGTTGTTGCTGCTGCTGCCGCAAGAACGCCTGCTGCACCAACTGCTGCTGCGCAAGAATCATGGCCGGGTTCGGGCTTCCATTCATTTGCATCGGCACTTCTCCACCAGGACTCATCGCTGCAGAAACGCCATTCAGACCACCGCCAGGGCCCATGGGTGTTGAACCCGCTGTGCCAAGTCCATTCATGTTTCCTACAACACCCGTAGTCGCAGCGGCGGCATCTTGCTGCTTCATCAGACTCGCATTCATTTTGCTCAAGTCAAGCATACTTTTGACTTTTGCATCACGTTCGTTGAGAACGGGCGGGGGTCTCTTGGGTGGCTTGTTTGCAGCTGCTGCGGCTGCGGCTGCCGTGGTGGATGCAGCCGTTGCACCCTTTTTCCTACCAGTTTGTTTTTCTCCAGGAGCGGCTGCTGCAGCATCGCTTGACGCAGGAATGCTGGGAGTCCGCACAATGTCGTAGGCTGGAAGAGGTAGTTTGTTTGCGAGGGGATCGGACGACGGTTTGGGGTTGATTTGGTCAGGGTGGCTCGGTTTTGTGAGGAATAAATTCACATCATCGCTGGTTGGGGACAAATAGAATGCACGGAAAGCCATATTTCTGCACAAATTGAATGTTTCAGCTTTCAGACGACAGTCCACAACCTCAAGTCAAAAGTCAGTTTGTCCTCACCGAACATCGTCATGCATTTGAAAAACAACACCATCATCATAGTCCATAAAATGGTTTGCCTTCTGATACGCATCAGCAATGTTGTCAAGCTTGTTTAGAGTTTGCTTTGCTTGAAGGATACTCATGCGACGGTCGAAGCACAACCTGCCTCCACGGCCAATCCGCGCACGTCCACACGGAATGCGCTCATTCTTCCGATTGGCAGATGATGGCGGCGTGAGGGGTTCCAGCGGAGATAGGGCAGGAGGTGTTGCTGGCGTTACAACGCTGAGTGGAGTATACGTGGACACTGAGAAGGGAGATTGCCAGAACGCTGAACCAGGCATGGAGGAGAGTGAGGGTGGAGGGTTCTGAGTTGAGGAAAGCCAAGGAACCAAATGATTAGATCATTATGCAAGTTAAAAGTGTCCAAGCAAAAGACTTTTTTTTTTTACCTCAGTCAGGTCAATCCATCCTCCATTCTCGTCATCCATTCGTCGGCGTCGAACGAGCTCGAGTATTTTGGCATCCTCTGACTGTTGCAGCTGTTCCAGTGGTGACTTGAGTTCTGAAATATCTGTGCTTGAAGTCCGCAGCTTGATTTTGATGGATGACGGTCTAATTGCAGAGAGGATCAATCAAGTGAACTTTTATAAAAAGAATGGGTTGACAAGTACAAACCTGCTGTCTTCCACTGCCGAGGCAGGGGCACCAGATCCACTTGCCAAGGCAGCGGATACCCCTTTCCGCTTTTTCTTCTTATTCTCATCACCATCTGCTACGCCAAACGCCCTCTTCAGCTTTCTAACAAGCATGCGCTTTTCAAAAAAGGCAGTGTCCATGGCAAGCACGTGCCTTCGCTGAGTTTCACGCACACTAAGATGCTCACAGAGGGTCCGTGCGTCCATTAAATCTTGTAGCAGTCTCTTGAGCTTGTCAAGACTTCCCAGCTCATGTGAACCAGCACCGGAAGAAGAATGGGAGTGCCCACCATGATGGGAACTATTGGTAGCTCCGGCAGTGGATTTCCGTGTCCGTTTGGGTTGTGTTTTGAGTTCACGCTTGCGGAAGCAAATGTAAGGGTCCGAGTCATCTTGTTTGGCGTTGCCAGTAACATCATCAATACGAAGTGGCGGAGCAATGGGCCGTCCTGGTGTGGTGGAGGTGACGGGGATACGAGGTGCTTGGAAACGACGGTGGGTCCAGTGGTTGAAAAGGTGGGTGAATGTTGGTTCATGTATAACCAGCTCAGTGACGTATTTTGAAAAAAAAGGTTTTGCATGGTCAACAGTCGGGATTTCATTCACTTTGAGCTGTTTGGGAGAACATGGATTAGTCTGTCGTTCTTTTTTTTTTTCTTTTTTTTGGTGGAAGCAAAGTGATTTACCCATTTGTCTCCAAACAGTTCAAATCCATCCATAAACTTTTCAAACGTGTGTTCATCGGGAATATCGGCTAAAGTGCCCACGGTAGCATTTTCTTGTCCGGGGTCCGTCTCAACGCCGGCGCTTTCGGTAGAGACCCCTTCTAACTTCATGTTTTCTTTCTTTTCCTTTTCTTCACAGGCGTTCCGCCACCGTTTCAGGAATGAATCATCGACATCGTCGAGGCAGTACCGAGCACCAAGGTAGCCATCCATGTTCGCCGAAAATTGCACATAGGTCTTTGCAAGGACAAAGTCACGGGTATAATATTTCTCAAATTCGGCAAACTTCCGGTTGGCGTCCGGGGTGGGGATGAAGACAGACTGTTTCTCTACACCGGCCTGATTTGCATTCAGAGCCGCTTGCAGATGGTGTTCCTGTCGTGGTTGAGGAGGCGGGTGTGAAAGTGAAAAAGTAAATATATACAGTGGATGTGAAAAAACGAAGTGAGTAAGAATGAGTCATACCGACTCCTCCTCCTTGTCAACACCGGTCCTGATGGCGGGCACGCCCCTGCCGAGACCGACGGTATCGTCCAGCTCGCCGCAGTCTGCATGGCGGAGGACATGGAAGGCGCGCTTGAAGTCGACTTTTCTTGAGCGGAGGGACATTTAAGGGATGGGACAGGGAGAGGGAGGGAGCTGTGCCAGTGAGTGTCTCTGTCTGAGTGGTTTCTATCAGCGGCTGTCTCCAGGTGGGTGTGGGTATCCCAAAGTGGGTGTCTCTGAGGGTGGCTGTGTGGTTGTTGTTGTTGCCTTTGTCGCTCGAGAAAGTCACGTGACAATTGACTTTTTCTTTCTTGCCCCAACGCGACCCCAACAACTGTTTCTTCTGCACCCTCCTTGCCTTCATGCGTCTTTCTCGCAATCATTTTGCGAGCCAGTCCACGCCATTTCTGCGCACCCCCAACCCCATCATTCGATACCATGCATTGCTGCATCCCCCCCAGCGCTGCCAAACATACACACATTCCATCCGCACATTCACACCTATATCACGATGAAATCTGCCGACAGTTACCTGAAGCATTTGTCAAGTCCCTTGTTGTTGGCAAGTGTTTTTCCACAGCTCCATGAGTAACGTAAGTACAGCTGCAACAAGGTTCCACGCCACAGCTCCCTCGGCATCGAACACGGAATTCCAGTGCGCGTGCTTGCTGATGTTCCATCCGTCAAAAGATCCTTGGCTGGAGTTGCGAGGGTGGACCCGTGCGAAGCAGCTGCCACTAACGCCGAGATCCCGCTGGCTGCCAGCTTTCGCGAAGGAAGGGCGCTTGTCTCTCTGCCGATTGCGGCTCAACTTGTCGGCGTCCTGTGTGAGTTACCGCGGCACATGTCTCGTTCGGTCTTGAAGGCACTGAACTGTTTCTTTGAAGAAAAAATTTGTATTTGCATCCATCCTCCATTATCATTTTACGACACCCTCTATCTGGCGCTGCCGGTTGATGTGTGCAGCGCCATGTTTGCACTTCCTAACCCCCTATGTCGCACTTTTCTCCACGGACCTCTAGTACTCTGTGGCTATGTTCATATCGCCCGAATCCGCATTGATAAATATGACTCGCTATGCATGCCCATTGACTTGCACATGAGCGGAAATCTTCCCGTCTCATCTATCTCATGAATGAATCATACAACTACCCACTCTTTTCGATGCATATTATTTCCACCTTCCTCCCTTGCTTCGAGCGGGGAAGTGCACTTTATTCCTTCTCCAGATCTCGACAAGTCAAAGAAGACAACCGAACTTGTCGAAACGACGCATGCGCATTTCCCCGCACTTCCCATGCTGGCAATTTACTTCTCACGCACTTCCTATGACCCAAAACTGGGTCGTCTTTTCTTCAAAAAATGGACAAAAAGACGGCAATGCTATCGTCACGTCCTCATTCTGCATTCAGCCATTCCAGATTTAGAGTGACTTCTGTACTTTTTAATTTTTTTTGGACGAAATCAAAACAAACCAAAAGTACATGAAAGCATCTCCAAAACCAACTCCAAAAGGCTCCATCGCGTCCCTATCCATTGCTCCAGACTATGATCTCTCGCAGTCAAACCACTCCGGCCCGAAGCAATCGTACAGCGCAAGCGGCGAATCTCACGCTGACTTGAAAATTCCAAATAACCGCGCATCAGCCCAAAATTTGCTTCGAGCACTGGAAAACGCGAGTTCAGGAGGTGGATCTGGTGCGGGGTTTGATCTGGGAGGTAAATGTCATGCCAACAAATTTTGGGTTTAGGCTCATATCTGTTGTTTCACGCTTTCAGCAAAACGGGTGTTGCATTCGCCAAGCCGATCGATGACGTCCCTCCATCCGCGAGATATTTTACCGCCGCAAATTCCTTCATCCCCCATGATGCAGGCAGCTCCAAAAATCCACCTGGAACAATCACCACTTGTGCCACCGTCACCGTCATTCCTGCCGCAAACTTTCAATCAGTCCTTTGAACTGGAAGAAAGGATCCGCCAGTTGGAGGTACATGTTTTTTTATTGTCTATACCGCGCTTTTCAACGCGACCTAAGTTTGGATTTCTGCGCAGCTCAAAAACAAGTCTCTCCAAGATGAAACCAAATTCCTACACGAACGCAATGACACCCTCCAGCTTGAAATACAAGCAAAAAATACAACAATGAACATTTTGAAGCGAGATGGAGACTTTTTGGTGGGCCGCTTGCAGCGCGAAAAGGATGAACTGACATACAAGATTGAGATGGACGAACAGGAAGCAGACAGATATGTGAAAGCAACGCCTGAGGAATGGTAGCAGTGGCATGAGTCCTGGCCTTCTTGTCATAAACTGACTCCTTTCATGGCAGGTCCCAGCTGAACCAGAAAATCGAAGTACTGATTCGAGAAAACGACATTCTTGTTGAGGAAAACAAGACGCGATCTAACGGCATTGAGCAACTGCAAGAAATCATTTCGAGTCAAGCGGAAGAAGGTATTGTTTGTCTTTGTGTCTGAAGTAGAATCTCGCTTAAACATAAACCGCAGTGTCACATCTGCGCCAAACTGAGTCGTCATTGACTTCTCAAATTGCTTCCCGCGAGGAAAAAATCCGGCACGTCGAAGCCCAACTGTCATCGACGACCGCCAAAATCAACAGCCTGCTTTCGACACTTTCGACGTCGAATGCCGAATCAACTCGTCTCGAGCAGGAATTAGCGCATGCGCTGGAGATGGTTCAGACTGAAAAGGGCCGCTGCGAGAGCGTCCGCGAGGCGCTGGACGCTGTCACGGATAGGTATCGAGAGCATGTTTCGGAGACTGAGCACTTGGCCGTGAGAGAGAAGCAGTTGATTTCCATCTTGAAGAGTCTGGAAGCTGAGAACGAGGGTCTGTTTACTTTCTGTGGATTATGGAGTCGGCTGTCCAACTTACCTTTTTCATCACATGCACGAACCAAGGCCTTGCGGGTGATGTCTCAGAGCTCAAGGCCGAATGCCAGACCGTCACAGAAAACCTCGAAAGCATGATATCACTGTCCAAGACACTCGAATCCAAGATTCAAGATGCTCAAATTTCCGAGATAGACGCTGCGCAGCGACTGCAACTTGCCGTACAACGGTCGGAAGAAGCGTTCTTGGAGAGAGACAAGGCCTTGCTTCGCGAACAGCAATCGTTGGAGGAGATTAAGCGTTTGAATGAAAAGTACTCAGAAACGGCGCAAAAGTATAAACTGAAGGCAGAAAACGAAGTTGCGAGGTGAGAAGACTTGTTGACTGCCCCCTCGCCTCTTTTTTAAAACAAGCGAATATGTAGTTTGAGAAGCCAGCATCTGCAAGACCGGCGAAAGTTGGGCGAAGACATTTCGAAACTTGAAGCGTCGGTTGCGCACGCGCAGGTATCCTTCCGGATGCTCTAGCAACCAGCTCGTTCAACTTAAACTCTTCAAACTATTTCAAAACAAATGGGCAAAAAGGCCCAAACAGACCGCGCCATTCGCGAAAAACGTGCTGCCGAAAGCGAGCTTGAAAAGATGTCACATCACATTCCAGATGAGGTTGAGCGGCTGAATGGGATCATTGAAGAAGTGGCTGCGCGTCTTCGGTCCGCTGAGCGAGAAAAGGCTGAAAACATGGAGACACTGAGTTCGTAAGTCTTTCCTGTTTCTGTTCCTGCCTTCTTTTCATGTGTTTATTTTTCCCCTTCTTTTTTAAATGGCATGCTTTCGAAATGCAGGCTGCAGCAGAAGCTGTCTCGCGATCAGAATCGCCATGAAAAAGAAAAGGAGGAATTAGTGTTCCAGGTGGATGACTTTTACCGCCGCTTGCGGCGCGCCGAGAAGGATCTAGAAGATGCAAAAGTACGAACTTTGAAAAAGTCATTGCCAAACTCGAACAGCGAACTCATCTTTGAATTCGCAGGAAAACACGGTGAAAATCATGTCCCAAGTGAGCACATTGGAACACGACAACGAGAAACTGCGGGACTCCAAAATCAAGTACCAAATGAACAAGGAAGGGGAATTCCAGTCTCTTCTTCTCAAGCACGAAAATGAAGTGATTCCGACTCTTGCTTGTGCTTCCCCTCGCTCACTGGCCCTCTCACTCACTTACCGCCCCACTTGAAACCAGACTTCAGATTTGAAATCACGCCTCTCCGCCGTCTCCGCATCACACTCGAAAACATGCCAAGAACTGCAGCATCTGATTGCAACGCAGCACGATCTATCCACACGTTGGAAATCGGAATCCGCCTCCCTCGTTTCTCGCTACGAAAGTGTTGTCAACGACCTACGCGCGCAACTCACTCGATACCAAGAAAAGATGAAGGAAATGGAAGTGGAGATTGGCGACGTGGCCCAGCTGCGAAAGGAGGCCGTCCTCGAAGTCGAAGCCGAGCAAAGAAACACTCAAAAGGCAAAACTGCTGCTTCGAGCTGCTGAGGACAAGTGCGATTCGCTTGCAAGACGAATTGAGGGGCTCATGAAGAATGAGCACGACGTTCTCTCTGAAAAGAAACACCTACGTGAGTGCTCAACTCATGGCTGCTTGTTTTTGACCTACAATATCTTGACCTCGTGACCTGTATCAACAGAGCGGCAGCTGGACAGAATGCACATGGAAAGAGAGCGCCTTGAACGAGAGCGATCTTACAAAGAAAACAGAGAGAGTGGCCAAGTTCGGTACGCGACAAAGTGAGCTCCGCTGGAACTAGTTACCAGCTCCTAACTTTCCGTTCATTCCTTCCCAAGGATGGCGCTTCAGGAGCGTGTTACCCCTTCAGACACAGAAAGCCAACAAGATGTGAGAATCATTCAATATCTCTTAACCAATCATTTGAGGTGGGCCGGTTAATGTTGAAATCGGAGCAGGTCCGAGCCTTACAAGCTGAAATCGAACGTGTCAAGAGCAGAAGTCGCGCAGCACATCATAATTCACATGTTGGAGCTTTTATTAGCGGCCTGGATGATGAGGGTGACGAAAGCGACGGTTGAGAAAAATAGAATTATGAATCTGGAGACTGGACACGTAATGAAGCGCACTTTTGGCGTTTTTTTTGGAGGGGGATCGTTTATATACATTGCATCTCAAAGTTACTGCTCTTCCAAGAAAGGCAAACAACGGCAGCTGCATGTTGGGTTTATCGCCCCTCAACATGTTTGATGCAAATGAAGTCAAGCAGTTGTCCCATTTCAGCTGGCTTATTCACATTACCAAACTGCGCCTCCACATCTCACTGGGATCGTTGCACGTTGAACCATAGCGTTCGATAAGAGTAACTATCCGCTCCAGCAGCAGGTAGCAAGCCCAGCCCAACCGCCGACAGAAGCGCAAGACCAAGGAGTAAGAATGCAAGGCCGAGTCCTTCCATATCTAAAGGAAAGCAGTGTTGCATTCACTTTTGCAATGAGGGCATTTTAAACGTTGAGAGGATCCAAAAAAAAAAGTGAAGTTGGAAAATGGTTTTTCCACTCCTTATTCGAAAAAACAACAAACGACTGCGAATATCGTGGGTTTATTCCCACGTCTATTAACAAGGGCAACTTGTTCATTGATTTGCGGCGTCACGTGCGAAATGGCCTCATGAAGAGGCCTTGGCAACCTGAAAATTCGAAGCAGGGATTGTTTCAGCACTGAAACCAGACAGTTCCACATCCGTTCCATCCCCAACAACATGCTCAATCTTCCACAACCGCTGAAACACAACCCCCAATAATAACGACAATGCAATAAACGCGGCCCCAATCCAAAACGTGACACTATAGCCCTTCCGGATCTCAGCAACATCGCGAGACCCAGCCGTGACTGAATTCGCAACCGTGAATTCGATGGCAATTCCAAGCCCACTTCCAAGCTGCACAATCGTGTTGAGCATGCCTCCGGCAAAGCTGCGGTGCTCCTCAGCAACGCTCGACATCATGAGGATGTTAAAGAGGTTGAAAATCACATCGAAGCCGAGGACAATCAGGCACAGTGCTGGGAATGCGAGTGCCCAATATGTAATGTTTTCGGTCGACAGAGCAAAGCAGATGCATGCAGCAATCATGCAAAAATGCCCAAACACCAAAAATGGAAGCGGAGCTGGGTACCTTGTAACGATGTACCCCGTTGCGCTGGCTGTTGCGAACCCAACCACCATCATTGGGATCAAATGGACGGCTGTCAGGACGGTTGAATAACGGTACACATTCGAAAGACTAAGGTTGGCAAACACTGCGAAGCCGTTGAATGCGAAAAATACGAGAAATGTCATTATGAGGATGAGCGTGGTTTGATGGTTGAAGAATGTTGGCGGAATCAGAGGGTTTGCTGCGCGTCGCTCCCACCACACAAAAACTGCGCAACCACATAGAGAGACTATCAGAGGGGCAAGGACAGAAGCGGAGCTCCACCCTGCTTCAGTTCCAGCCCTGAAAACGAATTATCAGCAAGCCAAACGTGCTTGGGAGAAAAGCAGACTCACGATATTGCATAGATGAAAAGAATGATTGATGCAGTAGAGACAAAAGCGCCGAAATAGTCAATGTTTGCAGCGTCTTTTCGCATGTTGCCCTTGAATGGCTCATCATTTGGAAGCACAAAAAACGCGGCAACCAGCGCAGTGAGAGTCAGGCCTGTGTAGATGAAAAAGACATATCTCCATCCAACTGCTTGAGCCACGGAGCCTGAGATGAATAGTCCAGTGATAAACCCAAGCGGGGAGGCTGCTCCAAATTGTGACAAGGCGACGTTTCGTTCTTTCGGGTCATCGAATAAATCTGTGATGGATCCAACTGCGCTGGGTATGTTCGCTGCAGCCCCAATTCCTTGTAACGCCCTTCCAATGATCAGGTGTGTGCTTGAAGGTGCGAATCTGACCAAAAAAAAAAAAACCTTCATATTTGGCAGTAATGAGAGTGTTGTGCCAGATAATCGCTTACCCGCAGTATAGAGATGTCCATGACAACCAAAACATCCCAAACAAGTACCCCTTCTTCTTTCCAAACAAGTCTGTCAGGCGTCCAAACAACAGCAGAAGGCCTCCAAAGGTGAGCCTGATAGGATCGCATAGCCAGGGAGGTTAGCAACTCAGATTATGTAGCTTTGAAAGCAAAGAGAGCCTTCTTACGTGTACGCATTCAGGATCCACTGCTGCTCACGCTCGTCAGCGCCAAGAGACTCGGTGATCAGCGGGAGAATGATTGTAATTCCGATAAAGACATCGAGAAACTGAGCCGCACAAAGCAGAAGATGGCTCAGGCGCTTCTGCAGGGGTCCGCTCTTCATGAACTTATGTTGGGTGTGGGCAGATTTTCTATTCCGAATGCTGACCAACAAAATCGATGAGCGACATTTCGAACGAACGAACAAGGGTTTTATTTCAAATGTTGATAAACACGCCGTTCAAATGTTGTCAAACGTGTTCTGCGAGGGAATTTCGTGCGCCTTCACTGGCTTCCCCGTAGTCATCACTTCCAATTCGTGCGTGATTCTCGCCATAGCTGCACTCATGTCATCTTCAGGGAACCCATAATTTTCATCTCGAATTGGCTTCTTGGCACTAGTATCCGTTTGATTGTCTGGTCCCGGGATATACGTTCCCCACTCCAAGGCCAACGCTTTTCGAACTCGCTGCGGCAAGCTTGGATTCGCCGCGCCAAGAGAAGCATCCGCCATATGTATGCTTCGAAAAAGGCCTCTGCTGTATCGCGTGGTGGGGTCCATGGTCCACTCGTGTTCCTTGGAGTTTCCAGTCGCAGCCTTCACTCCACCCAAAGACGGGGTAGGCGTTATGAGGCAGCCTTCTTCCAAAGTGTACCACTCCATCACACGGAATGCAGTGTACCGCTCATAGAGCGCAGCTTCGAATCCTTGTTGTGCATGAATAGTTGCAGCATGCACGGCGTCCAGTGCGCTATGGATTCCACGGTTTACTCCAAGTCCTTGCGGCCAGTACGGGTTTTGCAGCGCGTCCCCAGCTGGCAAGACAACTGCTTCGATTGCAGCAGCCGCGGGATTCGTGGATACAAGTTTTCGCATAGTATCAATACATTGCCCTTTGCAGCTGAAGTCAAAGATTTGAACACCATGTTTGGCGCTTAACGGACACGAAGCTGGAACTCCCGCAATGTTGCCCAATTCGCGAGCAAAAGCGCGCAGTTTGTCTAAATTCAGGTTATCGTACTCGAGCAAATCTTTGATCGTGTCCTTTTCCTCCTTGACAATGCCACTGGACAAAACACTGGTCTTTTTGATGGTGCACACGAAAAAGTGCGTTTTCATTGAGCGCAGGTATTCCATGTTTTCGAGCTCAAATCCGAGGGCATCCAGCTTCCCCAATGGTCCTTGGCGCCAGGTGGCAGCCATTCTCGAAACGACAAATTCTGGGAGACTTCGCTCGGAGCTTGACATGGATTTAAGGGCGGATGGAGTGATGTCCAAGTTCACGACAATGCCTGTTATTTTCATGCTTTGGGTTAATATGGACGGTCAAATGAAACAGTGACGCAAGCAAAACCCACCAATCATGTTTGCAAACTTCCAAATTTTGCGCGAGAAGCCCAAGTGCCTGATGAGTCGAGACGATTCTCCCTCTGCCACGATCAGATAGTCAAAGGGAACGAGATTTGCGCCGGACTCTGAAGCATTCCGAAGCATGGCCACGTCGGCTTGATGCTGCATCTCCTCGGACTCCGATGGAGCCGCCCCACTCTCGAGAGACCTTGCATTGGCAAAGCTGCGAATGACAGCTCCATCCTCACTCGAGGCTGGCTCAAAGAAATCAACGCGGTTCCTTCGGTGCACGCGGGTCAAGTCCTGCTCGCCTGGCCTCAAGGCAACTTCTTGACCCTTCTCGGCCGCGCTCGTATCGATGCCATCCATTTCAGCGCGTCTCTTTAGTCGGAGTCGTGCCTCAGCTGCTGGGAGGGTCCACACACTGAACTTTTGTTTGAGTCCAGTATCATTGCTGGTCTCAGATTCTGCTTCAATGGTTTGAATCTCTGCGGCCGGATCAACGACGCCGCAGACGCCGGTCTCGTATTGAATCTTGACGCCGAGGAGAAGCGCTGCCTTGAGTAGACATGTTTGGATTTCCTTGATTCCCAGATGCAGGGACGAGTTTCCATGCGCGCTAAATTGCGGGTAGTAATGGCCAAGTCCGAGCGAGATGAGATCCGTGATGGTGTGGTTCCCTGCGTTTTTGTCCACAGTCAGAAACCAAGTGTGGGATGAAAAAAAAACAGATATACTCACATGTCTTGATGACGTTATGTCTTGAAAACTCTCCTCGCAGCTCGAGGACAGTTACGCGAAACCCAGCAAGAACCGCCTCAACGGCGGCCCTGAGCCCAACGGGTCCAGCACCAGAGACCACCATTTCTTTGCCTTGACTGGACTCGTTGGCAGCCTTCGAGCTAGCCAGGATCTTGCAGTCGAGAAGCTTGAACAAGGCTTGGCGCTTGTACGAGAGCAGTGGCTGCGCGAATGCCTTCAATTTGGTGTACGAGTATTCGGAGGATTCAGGCAGAAGTGCCGTGAAGCGAGTGAATGCGGAGACGGTTTCGCGCACTTCTTCAGTGATGAGAAATTCTTCAAAGGCCGCGGAGAAGTCGCTTTTGGTTGTTCCGAGCATGGTTGTGTTTGTCTTGGATGGGAGCTGCGAGTTGTCAGGATGAGGATGCATTGGAGGATGGTTTAAATGCGATTCGTGCGAGAGTGGGGTGGAGACTGGCTGACGAGTTACGGGGTGGATGTGCTTGATCCACCCCTCAACACTTGGTTTTTGAAAATCCAAAATTGAAAATCCTTGTTTCTTGTGTCACTCACGCTTGAGCGGAACGAGGACATTGTGCAAAGAACAATCCCGGTTATTCCGGGTACGTTTCCCGCTTTGTTGTCGCAATAATGAATGCTTCCCAACGCGCGTACCTCACAGTCGCTGTTGCAGTGCTCAGCATATCCCTGCCGCTTAATCTGGTCGTTCTCTTTGCCAATGTCTTCCACCTTCGCAAGCTCGCGCCCAGCTCCGTTCTCATCTTCTCGCTCTGCTTGAGCGACGCGCTATGCATCGGCAATGTTCTCGTCGTCTGTGCCACAAATCTATCCACGTCCTCGCTAAACTATGACAAGGCAGCCTGTCAAATCCATGGCCTCTTCACCACATTTTCAGCGCTCATGTCCCTTTTCATCGTTTCCGGCCTCACCCTCTTCCGCTACCTCGTGATTGTGAAGCAGGTGCGCTTGAAACCCTTATTCGCCGTCCAGTACTTGTTGGTAGCAGCCGTGCTCTCAGGCATCACCGCAATGCTGCCCTACGTGTACAACATGGCCTCCGTATTGTATGTGCTGGAACCCTCGGGCCTCCACTGCGGCGTGGCTTGGTACAGCCGGGATCCGAGGAACATGGCCATTGCCATAGCTTCCAGCGTGGGAGTTGCCGGTGCAGTTGCCGGAATTCTGTATGCGTATCTGCGCATTTATCAAAAGGCGGCCTACACGTTTCGAGAGTACAAGCACACATTTGTACTGTCTGACCATGAACTCCAGCAGCACCAGCAGCACCAGCAGCGCCAGCAGCCAGGCACATCAAAGAACACTCAGATTCCCTCGGTACCTCTCAAGAGCAACGCGATGGCTGAGGCCAGCTCTACTCCGTTGGAGCAACCGTGGAATGGTCCGAATGAACCCGTGCTACCCACGGCTGCAATGGACTTCGAGGAGGAGCAGAAGCAGAAGCTGTTACTAGTGCAAAGCATTGCGATTGTGTGTGTGTTTGGGTTCGGGTGGACTCCTTACATGTCGTGGGTTGTTGTCCAAGTTTGGATGGGAGAACCAACGAGCCAGGTTTTTGAAGTTGTCTCCGGTTTCTGCGTGCTGTTGAACGTATTGTTGAACCCGGTGGTGGCGGTCGCGTTTGACGCCGAGATTCGGTCCAACCTGTTGCAACTGTTTTGCTGGAGCAGTTGATGGGGGGTGTTCAACTTTTGTTTCGCTCGAGTGTGGTGACAATAAAAACTTCGGTATCAGCCATCGCATGAAAGCTGGCCCATTTCACGCAAGAGCATACAAAGGCCACGGCCACGTCACATCCTTTGCAGCACTCGTGTCCCTTTCTTTGTGACTCTCGTACATATTCTGCCAAATGAACTTGAAGGTCATAGCGATTGCACTTTACTCAGAGATGAAGCACAAACGAAAAACACGCGTCTAGTTTGAAGAAAACGTTGCAGGAAAATACCAACGGAGAAATGCTCGCAAAGATTTAAAAAAAAAAAAAATGGAAGCATTAAAAAACATTAAAAAAAGGAATAAAAGCTTTTCGTCTACTGGAACACATCATACCGTCCCTCCTTTTGCTGCGAGTATCGTTTTTGTCAGTGCCACTTTTGTTGTTGTTCTAGACACCGTGAGAGGTGTTCCCATGTGTCATCCCCAGCCGCTTTACCTCGCTCGGCAGCAGTAGTCTCCCACCCTCACCCACCAACAGGGAACTTGTATCTGGATATCCTTCTCCAAGCTGCGTCTTGAGCACAGCCTGCTCCACATCCTCCACCACCTTTTTCGTGAGAACCGTGGTCGTCGGAGGAACCGGAGAACTCGATGCACTGCTCGACCTGCCTGCACTTCCATGCACCATTTCCGGCGACAGTGCACTTCTTCCAGAATACGATGCACTCATTCCAAACGACGTTCCTGAACCTCCCAACCCCGCCTTCAAATACAACGCATTCAATCCTTGCTGCTCCACACGAGACATGTAATCGTCATCGCTTCGTTTTGATTCAAAGCTTTGTGTGCTGCGGCTGCTCTTGATGGACACTGCGTCGCTGTGTGTTGTTAAAGTAGCAGAAGAAGTGGTTGCAGTACCAGTGGGTATCGGAGCAGAGACAACCAGTGTGGACGACACAAAGTGTCCCGGTGTGGGCGACGGTTTGATCCAGTTTTTGCGCTTCTGAGAACTGGAGTCGTTGCTGCTGATGCTCTTGGACCGTTGCTGTTGATTGTGGAACGAACTGTGAGATTGGATGGGCGTCATGACTGGCGACGAGTACGGCGACGTTGCTGAAGCGGAAGGTGTCATTGAGACGGCATTGATAAACTGTTGCTGCGAGTGCGCAATGTCCTCCAAATCTCGTTGGATGGAGTGCAGGGCGGAGCGGAGAGAGTTTGCCTGGCTCTGGCTTGAGATGGATGGGGAATCTTGCGTGTTGGGGGTTGCTTTCTCGGTGCTACTGGATGCATGGGACCGGGCCAGAGACTGGTACGGGCTTGTTGCAGTGCTAGTGACGTCGTCACGGTACTTTGAGGTGGCTGAGGTGGAGCGTTGCGGTGCGCCAGGTGTGGTGGGTGTGATGGGAGTGCTGGGAGCTTTGACCTGGTTCGTAGGGCCCTGAGCGGCCATGATGCGTGTGAGGAAGCCCTTCAAAGAGGCTTTGATGGTCTTGGGGTCCCCCTTCACAGACTCGCTGCTGCCACCCCCCTTCTTGTCCCGCAGCGAGTGCAGGGAGCCTCCCTCTTCGGTGTCGATGCTGCTCGAGTGGGATCCTCGTCGTTCTGGGTGCATTGAAGGATGGATGGGTCGGTCTGTCTCCGTTTGGCTGAAATTGAAGGCAAAATTAATTGAGATTTCTGTGTGCGAGTGTGTTTGACCCCAGATTATTATTAATACCGTTGAATCCAAACACGACGCGGGTACGGCCCAGCAGAGCAGCGTGCGCGTTATTCGCGTTTTTTTTGGTGTATTTTTGCGCATTATTTTGCGTTATTGGTCGTGTTTAAAAAGCGGTAAATATTTCATGAATATTCACAGTGACAAGACACTTTGGACCCTTAAAATGGGCCTGTTCGTCTGTTCAGGAACCCTTGGGATTCCAGCTGCAGGTAAACAGTCAGCAACGCACGTCGATGTTCTCATGTATATCGACATTGGTAAAATGTGAATGGCCATGCTCGCTTTAAGGAAAAGAGACCGACACGAAATACGTAAATAGGAGAAAAATAACTCGTCATCGATATGCAAAATAAATATATAAATGCTTGGGATGCTTCATGCTGTGACGTGACAAGGATTTTTGCAATTCGTCATTCAATCAAAACACTTGGATTCGATGACACAACTGTCGCTGCTGTTGTCTTGACCGCGCTCCACCGGTTAAACAGCTGGTACTGGATTTGCACAGAAAAGTCCTGCATCTTGGACGACAAGTGGCTCACCACTGGGAACCCGTCAGCCGGCGCGTCCTCGTCCCGCTCCACCGCAACAGACACGCTGACTGTCCCCAGTCCGTAACTAGTACGCTCCAGGTCAAACACTTGAATTTGGTCCATTGTCACGAGGCAAGACTTTGCTGGTGCCAAACATTGCTGTACGCTTCCTTCGATTCCTTCCTTGATACCAACTCTGGAAAACTTTTTGGAGCCCGGAGCAGCATCGCACGAAATAAGAGTTAAGTCTTGAATGTCAGCCGTGGAAGACGCGGTGTCAAATACAAGCTCGCCTGAGGCAGCTGGAACAAACGTTTCAATGAGCACGATGCGGCCTTCTCCTTGGAACTGATTTTGGGAAGCGTCGCAATCGATTTCGAAAATAATGTCGTTGATGAATTGAGCGCGTGCAATGTCTGCTGGCGCAGCAGATTGGACTTGGAGTGACGCGGCGAGCGTGAGAAGGAGAGTGAGGGCGGGAAATGACTTCATCGTTTTCTTTTTCTTTTTCGGATGCTTCTTTTTCAAATGCTTCCATTCAATGGTCCAGTCGGCAGGATCTATAAATACGCTGATCCAGACTGCGATACGCGTGTTGACAATGCTGGGATTTAATAAATTGAAGGGCAGAAAATATATTCTTGTTTGATCGTTTGATCAGTATTTATCGTAAAATACACACAAGACACCGCATCCAATGTCGCTCTCAGGGGGAATCAAAACCAGCGCATCGCTGATTGAAAAGTTCAAGACAAGCGAGGCTGACAAGATTCGATCTTTACGCATCGTCATTGACGGCGAGTTCCTTGTCGACTCGGACTTTACGCTCGAAACTGAGGACTTTGACGCGGATTTCAAACAACTGGGGCGCCTTTTCGACACGGACAAACAACCTGCGTTTGTGGCAGTCAAGGTGGAAAATGGATGGACTCTGATTCAGTGTTGAGTGCATTTGCCTTTTAATGTATGTGCCCCAGTGCTGCTTGTTTAACGAAATCACCGCCTTGGCCCCGATTTTTTTACTACACACCCTGCGCGAAAACGGATTCTCTTATCATAGATGTCCCCGACAATGCCCACATTCGCGAAAAGATGCTCTATGCCTCGTCGAGAGCAACTCTGCTTCGCGAATTGGGTGCAGAAAAGTTTACTGATTCCATCTTTGCAACGACCAAGGTTACTCTATTTCAAAAAGAGAGATCAGCCGTTCTTTGGTTGTGCTGACTATATTTCAATTTTATTTTTACGCCATTTCGGATTTGAAAGGCCGAATGCTCACTCGACGGGTACAGAGCGCATCTTGCCCACAAAGCTGCCGAAGCCCCACGCACTGAAAAAGAAATTGAGCATGCGTTACAAATGCAAACCGAGACAGGCGCGGACATTGGAATGTCGACTCGCAAAGAAATTGCTGGTGGCGTTGGATTCGCTTTTGACGCGTTGGCTGTCGAAGCAATGGAAAAGCTTCGAACGGGAGACTTGAATTTGGTTGCTCTGGTGACTTCATCGTTTATCTTTATTGTTTTACTTTGTTTGATATTTCATGCTAACTGATTCCTCTTGTTTCGTTTTTTCTCGTCCATTTTTTTTCAAGTCCATCGACAGCACATCTGAGACAATTCAACTTGGTACAACAGCGTCGGACGCGACGCCCGAAACGCTCCGATCAATTCTTCCAGAAGGCGACCCCTTTTTCGTGTTTTTCAAACATGTGCACGAATATGACGGCGTCCAATTAGACCCGACCTTGTTTTTTTACATGTAGAGTGTGGATTTTTTGTTTTCTTGTTTTTTTTTTGTTCTTTTTCAGCTAATTGCGACAACACAACACCCCGGCCCACTATTTCTAGCTGCCCACCTTCTGCGAAAGTGAAAGCGCGCATGCTCTTTTCAAGCTCGCGTGCAAGCACGCTTGAATTTGTTGAGTCGCAACTGAACATTTCTGTGTTGAAAAAGGTGAAACTTTCACAAAAAAAAAAGTATAAAAAAGTAAAAAAAACTTATAAACTTCAATCTTTCACAGGTTGAGCTGGATTCAGCCTCGGAAGTGGACACTGGGCTCATCACTGACACTCTTTACCCTTCAAAGACGGCGAACCAGGCTAAACCTGCTTTCAAAAAGCCGTCCAGACCTGGAAGAAAGTGAAGACTATGGCAAAATAAAACAACACCATCCCATGAAACATCGGTCTTTTTTGAACAACACAAAACATTATAGGGATTTTACTGTTTACCAATTATAAGGATTACTAAATAGGCTCACTTTCAGCAAAACAAAAAAAGGTAACGAGCAGCATAAAAAGCATCCATCAGCAGCACAAAAATGTTGAAAGAAGGGTTTGAAAACAGAATCAATACACAATGTAAGAAGCGAAAAAATCAATGTTAGAGGAAGACAAACACCAAAAAAAAAAAAAAAAACAACAACAACAACAACAACAAAACATGGGGCGTTTGACGACAGCTGGGGAAATACAAGAGAGTTGCCGAAACTTCCATAAAAAGAAACAAAAAAAGAAAAAAGAAAAAGAGAGGGTCAGAAATTCAAAATGGGAAAATATGAATCTGCGAAGTCGAGTGGGACACAAAAAAAATAAAACAAGTAAAAACCGACAAAAATACAAAACCAGAAACTACTTCTCAGTTATAACGAGGATCCCCACCATATTGTTGCTGCGGGTTATACTGTCCTTGATGTTGCTGCTGAGTATACATGCCCGCCTGCGAAGGGTAAGCGCCATAGAATTGCTGCTGGACAGGGTAGCCGCCTTGCAGATGCATTGCATATCCGCTATTGTACAGTTGCTGCTGCTGCTGCTGCTGTTGAATCTGAGGACTGTAGTAGGCTCCATGATCTCCAGCTGCTTCACCCGGCAAGGGCTGAGAAAAGAAGCCAACATTCGGGGTCAAAGGCGAAACAACATCCTGCCGACCACCGGCGTCAGAATCACCGTATCCATCACCTCCACCATCACCATCACCTCTGCCACCAGAGTACAAGCCACTTGGAATCGCCGCAACTTCATCCAAAAGCCGCTTGTAAGCCATCGGGTTTGTCTTGACCTCCACCATATGAGCGAGACAGGTTCGAACACGGTCCCCACATCGCACACGTTCTTCGGGACTCACACAGCCGGCTGCAAGTATCTTTTGGATCATGGAGACACCCTGGGTGTGGTCAGAGATGATGTCACGGAGGTTGTTGCTGGTGCCGCTGGAATCGTCCGTCTCACGGAAAAATATTTCCTGAAGAATCATGTCGCGAGCGTCCAACTCTATACGCTGGTTCACTAGATATAACAGAACGGCGTTGATAAGAAAGCAGGAAAAAAAAAAAAAAAAAAAAAAAAAAAAACAAAAAAAAAGGAAATGAGAAATTCGGGTGCCTACATACCCAATTTCAAAATGGTTGCTGACGCCAACTTGTGGCGACACAAAGCAGGGACCTCTGGTGCAAGCTTTGGGGCGAGGACGCGGTACCTTCCCGGAAGAGAGCTTGTATCCAACAACCATGCAACAATAATGTTACCGTTCATATTCGTGACCAACTGCAAAGCATGCTGAGTAATGGCAACGGCAACTTGCTTCTGTTGTCGCTTGGTTGTGTACTGACTTTCGAGACAGCTCCTCATAGCACGGCTGCCGAATCGGCCAGTGGCGATATCAATACACTTGTGTTGAATGGCGTCGAAAATAAATTGGTTTCCTTGGGCACCAAGGCGCAAGCAGCATTGTATGACATAGTTTCCAAATTGGTCCAAGAGAAGGCATGGGGCGTATGGACGGAGGGCTTTGACAATGAGGGCGGCTTCGGTGGTCGTGCGAGCTGAATCGATCGCCTTTTGAACTACCCAAGTACCATTCTTGTGCACGCCCAGTGAGGCAAGGTACTTGGACAACTTTTCAATCAAAAGCGCACGATGACTTTCATCCACTTTGTCCACAAGTTTTTGAAGAACGACATTGCCAATGTAGTCTGTTTGGAGGGGAAAGAAAAATAAGCGTACCATTTTTGCACATGCAATTTCAGGATTTTCTGACCAGTGCAGAGCTCAACCGACTCATCAAAACATTCAGCAAATATTCCCATAACTTCGTCTGTATCCACCATTGGATTCTCCAATCGCTTGCGCATGTCTCTAAGCCTCGTCTGATCTACTTTACGGAAGGGATCCGGTTCAGGCAACGCAATCAAGCTGGCAGCGTAAGCATGTCCATCTGCATTGGAGGTACAGAAAAGATAAGCCAAAAAAGCAAAAAAAAGTAGACCTCCTGAATGAACAAACCAGAAGCATCAGTCGCCCCATCGTTGCTTCCCAAAAAGACTTCTCCGCCAGCGCCACCACTGCCAGAAATGAGAACTGTCCTGCCACCTTTCGGTGGACTGATGGGATGAGCAGAGTACGACCCCGCAACGCTCTGACTGCCGCCCGTGCTTATTTGCAGTCCATCTGTTTTGGAGGGCACCTTTGCAAAACCGACTTTGATGATCATGCCGTGAATTTCTTGACCGTTCATCGCATGTTGTGCTTTCATTGCATCATGGAGGCTGTCAAAATTAACAAATCCGCAGCTCTTGTGTGTCTGTCATTGTCGTGATTATGTTAATATGTACCGATCTTTTTTTCCAAAATCACCATAAATTATCTACCAAAACTCGGCAAGACTCCACAGGTCCGAAAGCCGAAAACATTTTTTCCAAGTCTGAAGAAGTGATTGACGGAGGAATGTTCCCGATCCCTGTGACCCGAGAAATCGTCAGCATCCAGGAATGGCAAAAGGCGAAGTGTCAAGTAAAGAAAGAAATGAAGAGCAAACTCAAACTCACAAACACTCTTTGTGGGTTGCATTCCTTGCGTGTCTCCAACGGCTTCGTTTTTCCCAAACCCAAGCCGGACAACGCTGCTTCCGATTTTGCGTCCAGCCATGCCGTCTTTGGCAGCCAGGGCGTCTTCAACACGCACAAAGTTGACAAAGACACATTCTTTGTCGGGAAGCATACGCAAGGATTCGATCGCTCCGAACGGGCTGAACAAGCTCAAGATTTCTGGAGCAGTGATGGTTGCATCCAAATTGCCCACCCACAGACTTCGACTTGGTGTTTGAAAGTCTTGATCCTGATCCTGGAATAGCATAAAAGTGAGTATATTTGATCATGCCGTGCTTCAGCGGTGTAAAGTTACCGAGTCGTCAATGTTGAACTGCATTTGATTTGACTGCTGCTTTGCCTGCTGCCCCATCAAGCCGTACAAATCAACTCCATCTACAACAAAGCGGTCCACAATCCCAATCGTTGTCGCGCGAGGTCTTCCTGCAGTCAGAACCCCACTTGACTTTGGTATATTCATGGAACCATTTCCCATGGCCTGCCTTCCCATCCCAAATTCAGGAGCATTTCCTCCAACGGAACTGTGTGCACGCATCCGATTTCCAGCCGCAGCCGCGATAAGACCGCCGCCCCCACCCAGATACAACTGTTGCTGCTGTGGGAGGGCCTGGATGTGTGATTGTGGTTGCTGCAGATGAGAATGGTAGTTTGAAGAATGCTGCGAGTGATGCTGCAAGGTTGGCGGATTGGGCCGCTGTGGGCTGTAGTCATCAATCCCGAGGTAATCGAGAGTACGAGTGATGTTGCTCATATCAGCTGCAGTTTCAACATCAAACGAGGTTTTCAATTTGCTTGGGTGGGAAATACTGCCAGGAATCCCGGTGGGCCCAGGCCGGAAACCATTGGTGGAATGGTTGCCGTTGTTGCTGATCAAGCTGTTGTTTGGATGGTTGGGGGCTGGTGTATTGGACAATGAAAACCCCTTTTCGGACCGAGGACTTGAGGTGCCTTCACCCATGCTGCTCCAAGCAGCGCGGACGAGGTCCGGGGAGCCAAAGACGCTTGCGCTGCCATTGAAGCCACTGGGTTTAGGGAGTGTTAATGAGCCAGCACGGGTGCGGTTCGTAGAAAGGGGGCTGCCAGAAGCACTGGATGGATTCAGAAGGCTGTCCATAGGCGTGGAGCTGCGTGTTGTGGACGGGATATCAGCGGACGAGACAACATCAAGGAGATCTGTGGGGAAGGCACTAAAAGTTTCGGCACGGGTCCTGCGGAAACTCCCCGGCGCTTTGAGAAAGGTGCTTGGGCCAGACGAACTTGTCATGGAATTTGGGTTTGCAAAGAAGGAGTCGGCATTTCGGTTGCCGACGTTTGAAAAAATGGCGTCTTCAACGGTGGCAAAACTGTGCGAATGCAGAGTGTGTTCCAGACCAGGTGGTCGACTAGAAAGACGGTTTTTTTAGTTTCGCACATTCAAGAGATGAAGGGTTGGGGGTTGTTTGAAAAGGAATGGGTAAGAGATCATCACGGCAACAAAACACTTTTGAAACGGCCTATTCGCCAGAAGAGTCATCCTTCATTATAAGCCCAGACGCGGGGCTTTCGTTTAGATAAGCCGTTGTAGCAGGCAAATGCTCCATCCCTGATAACGTCTTTCATTGCTTATCGCAAGGTGAGACCCGCTTCCAACCATCAACTCGTCTACTTATTTTACCACTGAAGAGTGCATAGCAGTTGGGCCGCACTGCACTGTGTCACACACAATCTTCAGCGAGACAGTAAACCTTCAGCAACCGCGTGTAGGATCCGCTTGAGCGCCCGCTTTCAGCAGCCCAGACACTGCTTGTATCAAACAGCAACATGATCCCCGCGGCAGACAAGTCGAGTGATTGGGAGACACGGTGCAGAAAAAAAACAACGAAGCTCACCCTTTCGGCGGTGATCCCATCGCAGCTGACTTCTCGTTGTGTTTTATCGATGCGCTGTGTTTGCTGCCGCTGCTGCTGTCTCGTTCTTGGGCTGGACAGACGTGTGGAACGTTCAAGTACTGGTGGAATCAGCACAAAGGAAAATTGTTTTTAAATATTTCCGATTTTATCGCACATGACGTTCTCGTAATGGCGTTCGTATTAATGTGCACCGCAGACACAGCTGCCAACAGTCTCTGTCCGTTGCCTCTGAGACGCGCGTTTGTTTCACGTACGCGCTCCTTTTTCGTTTCGGTCGTGTGTTTTACCAATTGAATCTCTGCGCAGCCATCACCGCAAGTTACCGCGGAGGTACCAGCAGCTAGTACTGCATTGATTCCAGAAACTTGAAAGCGCAGTTATGGCTGCAGTTCATCAAATACCTGAAAAAAAAAAAATTCAAAAATGGGATGTGCAGCGTCAACGCCCGATGTCGATCATGACGTTGTCGCCGTCAGCAAACGGATAGACAAACTCTTGACGCAAGAGCGGAAGCAGATTGAGGCAGAACGCGTGATTAAGCTGCTGCTGCTGGGTTCGCTCCGTTTTCGGATGTTTGGCATCCCATACTTATTTCCAAATCCCCAAAAACAAGGAATCGGAGAGGCTGGAAAATCGACCATCCTCAAACAAATGAAGATTATCTATGGATCCGGTTTTTCCGAAGATGACCTAAAAATATACCGTTCCGCAACCATCCTCAGCGTTCTAACTTGCTTCAAAACTCTGATTGCCGCCATGGACCTTCTGCAGATCCCTTATGGATTTACTATTCCGACGCCTGACGATATAAAATCGTTTCAAGATGCATTTTTCGAAGATCCTGAGCGTGACCACGATTTTCTTCTCGGCTTTGACATCAGTGCTGGAGACGTGGTGCAATCTGGAATGAGCGGGCTCGTGCTTCCCGCTGAAGATGCCGAACCTCACCCCAAAAAGCCGGATATAATCGCTAGAATGGCTGCAAATGAGTACCGATTAAAAAGCGGCAGGAAGCAAACGAGTGAAATGGCCGAAATCGCGCGTCAGTTTATCGACCAGGAAAACCATGATTTGTTTGGAGTCGGGAACGACGAAAATATTCCACCGCACAAACTGGAAATGATGATAAAGCTGTGGAACGACTCTGGGATTCGGTATTGCCAATCGCGGTGGAAGGAGTTTCATCTGATGGAATGCTGTGTTTAGTTTCGTATGACCTCCCTTTTCGGGCGCTTGTTTTTTCAATGTCACCAAACAGAATTTCGTTCCTTGTAATTGTGATCCACAGTTTGATGGAAAACTTGGAGCGCATCTGCCATGTTGCATTCACACCCTCCGAGCGCGATATTTTGGCACTACGAGTCATGACCACGTCCATCACCGAAACCAAATTTGTAGTTGAAGGTACAATATGTCGGGTTTTCGATGTGGGCGGGCAGAGAAGCCAACGAAAGAAGTGGGCACCGTTGTTTGATGGTACGATCTGTTCAAAACCAGACACCAACATTTTATGAAGACGCTCTTTTTATTTTTCTGCCACGCAGACGTCGACGCCATCATCTACGTAGCAGCAATTTCAGCATACGATCAGGTGTGCTTCGAAGCGCGAGATGTCAATCGAAGTAAGGATCATCACCTCCATGGATATTAGTTCGACTCGTAACGCCACCTCCAACCAACCATCACTGCTCCACAGTGTTTGAAGCGTTAACAGTATTTAAAAGTATCGTAAACCACAAACTTTTTGAAAAGACTGGAATCATTCTGTTTCTCAACAAGATTGACCTGTTCCGGGAAAAGCTCAAGACAACGCTCGTTTCGGACTATTTCCCAACATTCAGAGGTGCCCCATTTAATTTTGATCTGGCTTGGATCGGCGCGTGTGGATTAACCCTCCAATCATAATTGAGGCGAAAATTCGTTCAACGACGCGATTGAGTTTTTCACCGACAGTTTCAAGGTGCTCAACAAGAACCCGAAACGGAATATTTACATACACCAGACTTGGGCAACTGACACAAATCAGACCAAAAAAGTGCTGGACTCGGTGTATGCATGCATTACTGAGTTGAGTAATTCTCATTGGGATATTTCGCAAGATTTCGCAGCCATGATTTTGTGCTAAACAGAAAAGCATATTCGCCAATGCAGTTTTAATCTCGCCCAGGGCGGCCTTTGACAGAGCCCTGCTCTCAACTTATAAAAACAACGTAATAATGACAGTAAAAACTGTAAAGGAAATATGGCGCGAAGGGAGAGCCTCTCGGCACAGCTTCTGCATTGAGATTTGAGAGTCACCGATCAAAAATAGCGCCTTTTATTTTTTTGTTGGCATTGTCTCGCTTCCCAACGAAATAAAAAAAAACAAAATTGTCACCATTTTTTGAAGAGCCGACGCACACTTCGCTCGCTCACAACACAATGGGCTGCGCATCATCCGCTCCAACCGCCGAAGAAAAAGAAGCCGAGGCGCGGGATAAAGAGATTGAAAAGCAGCTGCTTCAAGAGAAACGCGAGCTCATGTCTGAGCGGACAATCAAACTCCTTCTTTTGGGTGCGTTCCCATCCCCCGGATTTTGGTTTTACCTTTTCCCCCTTTGAGCTCGCTTAGCACCTTAAAAAGAGTAGCGCTTATTGGAAACGCGGTATTCCAGCTAAAAAAAACATGTGTTTTTGGTTCCAGGTGCGGGCGAAACCGGAAAATCAACCATCCTCAAACAAATGAAAATCATATACGGCGTTGGGTTCACGCCCGCTGAAATCTCGCTCTTTGCCACAACAATCCAACTCAACCTTCTCCAATGCATCAAAACACTGACCATGGCCATGGACATTTTAAAAATCCCTTACGGATTTGATCCTGAAAATCCAACCGTCATGCAACGAAAACATAAAATCCAAGCGTTAGAAAAGGAGCTGAATCAGGAACTGTCTCATGTAATGTCCGCGATGGCATCAAATAGTCCTCCCGAGATGAGCGCAAGCAATCTGCAAGCGCTGGCGGAGGAGACTGCTGGGTTGCTGAGTCCCTCGTCCAGCATTCGAAGCAGCTTTCATCTTTCATCTGGGCGTGTGTTGCAGCGGGATGGGTCCATTGCGAAGATGGCACGGCGAATTTATGAGGAAGATATGGAAGAGGAGGCCCGGCAAAATCGGAAGGGTTCCTTCGAGTTGAAAGGTGATCATGTGATGAAGTCAGTGCGCGTGGTAAATTCAGAGCGAATTCAAAAAGAGTTTGGCGCTGGAAAGACGATCCCACCTGACTTTCTGAAGGCCGTTGAAATCTTGTGGAGTGACAAGGGTGTACAGTATTGCTTCAGTCGGTCGAACGAGTACCAGCTTGTAGAGTGCTGTCCATAGTACGTCGGTTCCCTTTTAACTGTCCATTGGTTTCTTTTCTGATAGATTTTGTTGTTACCAGTCTCATGAAGAATATGAAGCGGATATGCGCAGCGGGTTTCAAGCCCACGGAGGAGGACATTCTGAACGCGCGAATCATGACAACGACCGTCTCCGAAACGCGCTTTATTGCAGATAACATCACGTATCGAGTGTTTGATGTGGGCGGACAAAGAAGCGAGCGCAGGAAATGGGCTGCCTTTTTTGACGATGTCGAGGCCATCATTTTCTTGGTGGCGATTAGCTCCTTCGATCAAACATGCGCCGAGGCGGAAGGAATGAACCGAAGTGAGTGCATGGCCTGTTTTTGCCTGATGAAAACTGACTTTACTGAATTACCAAAACTAACTCAACTGATGCGCGCAACAGTGGTCGAGTCTATCAACGTGTTCAGCTCCATCGTCAACTACCCCCTATTCAAAAAGACGGGCATCATTCTCTTCCTGAACAAGATCGACCTGTTTAAGGAAAAAATCAAAACTTCGCAAGTCTCAAACTACTTCCCCACATTCAAAGGTACAATTTCTCCCACACGCCAAAGTTCCAGGCCGAATTTCCTTGCGCATTCACTTGCACCTATGCGTCTCATGCCCCATCTCATCACCCATCCTTCGCTCCATCTCACAGGAGACAACACCTCGTTCGAGGAAACGTCGCGCTTCTTTGTTGAAAAGTTTGACTCACTCAACGGCATCCCAAACAAGTCCGTGTACACGCACTTGACGTGGGCAACTGATACCAAACAGATTACAAAAATCCTGAAAGATGTGCGAGCATGCATCCGAAAGTAAGCGGTTCCCACCTCTGTAAATTTTGAAAACTAAAAACGCTGCGTGTTTTTGGTTTGTAGATTAAATCTTGAATCTGCCGGCTTGGAATAGCAAACTCTGCAGGGCTGTTTTTGGTCTCCTCTCTCTCCCCCACACCCATCCCTACAAAGCATGGTAAATAGATGCTGTACTTAAATAAAGAAAGCGTAAGAAGAAAGCGAAATGAAGCGAACGAAAAACAAAGCCAAACGACGGCAAATTTGGTTGCCAGTTCCTTTCGGTTTAATGCCTTAGAATGCTCACGTAAAAAAAAAGGATCAAATCTCATTCTCGCTCCCGTTCCCGATATTCAGCACCGTGGGCTCAGAATGTTCTTCAGTGTACACGATTCCATAACGGGGACAAGTTCCCGGCAAATAAAAGTCCGCATTTTTGGCAATACCCGCTCCAGATCCCTGCAAGACCCCCGCTTTTTCAGTTTCTGTTTGCCGATGGAAATCAAAACGAATGAACAAACCACAAGTGCGAGACGAATTTCAGTCAAGTAAGGTCCTTTGCATATCAGAGCAACGCTGAGCTGGCCAAACGCATTGAGCAAAGCAGTTACAATGTCGGCGGATTTATACGCGGCAGTCTTTGACGGCACAATGCTTGCCGCCTTCAGCGCATTAAACACGTCATCTGCACGGAGAGGAAAGGTCTTCAGAAAATCTGTAACGGGGTTACAATATAAAAAAAGGTGGTTTTACATTTAGAGCGAAGGTACAGGGCGTCTGTAAAGAATCTCTCAACATCGGCACCCTTCGAGGAACCAACGCACTGGATTGGTAGAATTTGGAGGGCCGTAAGTGAACTAGGTTGCTGCTTTTTTTTAAATCTATTTGATGTGACGTTTACCTCAGGGTTGGACGGCGAGTAACAAGTGCCGTGCTTGCCGAATTCATGGCTCCAGAAGTCGTTAAAGTGAGACACTTCACTGCCTTTGAAGGTTACCCTGGTTAAATGGGACGAATTTAGGGATAATGCGCGGGCTGCGGCATAAAGAAAAGCCGGCACCAGAAACGCGTCATGTTCTGCAAGATGGGCGAGTAAACAATACGATCACGAGTGTCTTTGTACATTCTCTTTCTGTCGCAGTCAAAAATTTGGTAATTGTCGCACGTGTTTGGCCACAGTCCTATGGGGGTGCGCAGAAGATGGAAAATGAAGTGTCAAAGATGGAAATGGACAGCACTGGAGCAAAACTCCACGCATGCTAAAAACCACACCATGCAAAGTCCACTGTCCCTTTGGAATCGCATCCATCACTTCATGCGAGCATGCTCCCTTCACTGCCTTACAATAGCCGGGCAGAAATTGGACCGCCAGAACAAGATTTCCGTTTGTTGGCAAACAACATGTCGACTCGGAGGGTGCCTTGCACGCGATTGTTTCGGGCCGACACTGGTCGAGGGAGAACTGGGCGGCAGCAGCGCTTGCGGTGAGGAGGCACAAAGCCACTTCGAGAAATCTCATTTTTTGATGTGTTTTGTTTTTTTCCGGTTGATTTTATTTATGTCCTGTCACCCGCTTTTCAAACTCGCACTAACCAAACACTGACGAATACGTTGGGATCTTAGCCTTGATCATCTTCAATGCTTCAGCTCCCGCACTGCCGCCGACCCCGCGGTCTCCGCCACCAACGCCAATCCATTCTCCTAAATTCACAACCCGCTTCTCCTTCAAGCCTCCCCCGGCAGAAGAAACTTCGACTTTTCTTCCACCTCCCTCTTCCGCTAAAACCGTGCCCGAGTTTTTAGGATCGTAGGCGATCGCGCTCTCGACGCCCTGCAAGCACTCCACGACAGTCTCCTTGATTTGGTTATCTCTGGAGTGAGAGTGCAGAGCAATGGGTGGCAACAGAGACGGCAGGTACGGCAGCAAGCTTGACCCTAAACACGCTCCAAGATGCTTTACGGTTTCAAGGGACGACAGGATCGTGCTTTTGTGTTTCGAAGACAGCGCGTGGCGGAGCGACGGGATGGCGGATGCAATCATAGGCTCCACCTTTTCTCTGTTTGTTGTGTTTATATTAGTTTGAGAAAACATTCACGGATTTGTTGCTTTGAACGAGCCTTGCGTTGTGCGCCAGTAGCATGTCTTTGACCGCATGTGGGACGAGGAATAAGAACGGGTGTTCGGTTTCGCGGAGTCCCTCAAACAGTGTCGCCAGAAGCGGGTTATACGAGATGGACGCTACTGGTTGGGCCCAGGAAACCTGTTCGGGCACGAGTTTTGTCAGCCGCCTGATGGGTCAACGGGTCAACGGAAGAAAGACAGACAAACCTTGTGCTTCACAGATCCGTGCTCCAGCCTGCATGGAAACCCGCCTTTGGAGTAAGCTGCACTGAAAGCACTGTGCCACAACGTCCAGATTTCGAAGAAAATTGAATGAGCAAGTGAACAAAAATTCAAGGAAACTAAACGACGTTTACGTTTTATGATTGCCAAGGCCGAGATCAAGAATTGCCTTTGGCAAGCTGCGATTCGAAATCTTTGTTGGCGCGAGTTTGGGCTCCGCAGCTGGAGCAATTGAACCCTTCTTAATGCTTGAACTTGGCGGTTTGCGTGCTGTTTTTGGAGCGGCAGCGCTGGCGGCGGTGTTGGCGGTGCGCGTGGCAGTGGACGGCTTGGACGCGGTTTTGTGGGCGCCAACGTCGCGCGAAGCAGTTGAGAACATTTTGTTGGAAGATTTGTCAAAAGTTTCAAATCAAACTATTTTTTATGCAGCAACAGCAAACCAAAAGGGAACGTGTTTTTTTTAAAGAAGAAGAAACGCAAGGAATAAAGACGCGAAAAGCGTGTGCTCAACGCCAGACTTGGGTGAAGACGATTTTGCAACGGTGGCAGTCGCAACTGTTTTCGAAGAATTCTGAAGGGCATCCTTTATAATTGGCAGAGGGCTTTGACCGGCCGAGTCTCTTGTCGTGGAAGCATCTGGAGAAACGGATGAAGTGGCTACTGGCGATGGCACCGGAGATTCGGCTTCGTAGCCGGGGATCACAAGCTTGGTGGTGCTTTCGAACTGGCCCGAATCGAAAAACTGTTTCAAGACCGTGTTGTCGTACCCAGACGCTTGGCCCATGCATTCGTAAATTGGAACCACTTTTCGCCCCGCTTTCTGGACAATGTCGAGCACAATAACGGCAACATCTACTTCAGACCTGTGTGTGGAGAAAGGTTTCATACTCAGGCAAATCTCACCAGCAGCGTAAACAAGTACGCGCCACATACTGTTTTAAATCATGTTCAAGAGAAATGCCAAATGGAGTTTTGGAGTCCAACCATCCCTTCACAGCGGCTGGAACCTTTTCGGTAATCGCGGTAATGTTGTCGGCGAGTTCCCAATCTCGAGAATCTGTATATTAGTTTTATGCTCTTAATCCCCATTGGAATACAAAAGCAAGTGGGAGACAAAGAATGACAGTACCGTATGACCACTTCACGGACCTCAAACCCATGCGCGCGGCCACCTTTCGTACACGTGAGTCAATATCTCCAACCGGAGGCCTGAACCAGGAAGGCACGACACCAAGGATCTGATACGTTGCTTTTGCATTGTACACCAAATCGGCGACAATCTCGTCGTCAGTGAGCTGCGTCAAGTAGTTGTGGCTCCACGTGTGTAGTGCGATTTGGTGGCCGGCTGTGTGCGTGTCAAGAAGGATTTCTGGGTACTTGATAATGTTTTTGCCGATGGTGAAGAAGGTGGATTTCCAGTGCTTCTTTTCAAGGGCTTGTTTTTTTTTATCAGTGAGAATTGAGTGTGCCTTTTTGTAGTGTACCTGTAAGCAGCGTCGGTGTGAATGGAGAAGGGCCGTCGTCGTAGGTAAAGGCCCAGGCATCCGGCGTGGGCCCCAAACAGCGCGTGACGTCGGAGTCTTCATATGCTGGGTCTGGATTCGTGACTTGAAAGTATCGACTCCACACTGGGATCCCTGCAACTGGCATGGTAAGCGAACTGGACAAGTTGTCGGCCCAGCTGAAGTCAAAATTAGGCATGCGTGGTTTTTTGAGAAAGAAAGTAGCGCTGGATTCCAAAAATAAAAATACTGCTTTTATTGTGCAAATATATGGAATAAAAATAGAGAGGGATCATAGAAGTTATAGAGAAGATCATAGAAATCTGCTTGTTTTTACGTTATGAGAAGGTGTCTAAATGCTGGGCTGCGAGCGAGCTGTTTGCTCGTTAAAATGATCAATAGATATGTGTCTCACACGGACAAGATAAGTGCCATGAATGCAGCCAAAGAACCCAACACCGCCTGGAAACCGCCCGGGGCAGCTGCAGATTGCTTTCCAGCGGACGTTGCCACCTGGTTGATTCCAGCATCCCCAGTCACCACCGCAGTAGCTGTGGCTGCCGCCATGTATGGAGGCATCACCGTCTCCTTGTTTTCAAACTGTCCACTTTTAAAGAAGCCCTCCATAATTTGGTTGCCATACGGATTCGCGTCTTCCAAACAGTCATGAATCGGCATGATATTGTAACCGCTGGTCAACAGAATATCCATGGCTGTGCTTGCAACTTTGGCCTCGTATTCCCAACGATCATGTTGCAGCGAAATATCCTTGTCTCGTCCTTCAGACACAAATGTTTCAAAATTTGCCGGTACAATTTCGTTCGTCAAGCTTTCGCTGACATCGACAGAGTCTTCGGAGTCGCCAGAATCTGGGTTGCCAAACAAAGACGAGTAAGAAAGAGGGATGATACTTTCTTGTCAAGTGAGATGGAGTTACCAGCAGTCCAGACAATGGAAGTCAGTCCAACAGATGCGGCAAGGCGGAGCACTCGCTCATCGGAAGCGCCGTATGGGGGGCGAAAGTATTTGGGGTAGATTCCAAGCGTGTCCACAATTGCTTTCGCTCCCAAGACCAATTCAGCAACGATTTGATCGTCTGACAAGGTGGTAAGTTTAGCGTGGCTCCACGTATGAATTCCGATGCCATGCCCCGCATTGTACGAGTCTTGCAGGACGGATGGAAACATTGCAATTTGCGAGCCAACGACAAAGAACGTGGTCAACAGACCCTTCATCTTAAAATCTGAGCATTCCGAGGAAAAGTGTCAGCTCATGTCCGCCGAACCAAGGGAAAAAAAAGAGAACGGCAAACAAACGCACAGTCTTGCACATAGTGCGTAAACTCGCTCGGCCCGTCGTCGAAACTTGCACCCCACACTTTGCTTCCTTTGATCGTGCATCGCTCGAGTTCCGCAGGAACGACCAGCTGGCCAGTGGGGCCCAGCGACGCCGTTGCAAAGTACTCTGTCCATGCAGGAACACCAGGCGCCGTATCGTACAGATCAAAGCCGTTGACCCAGGTGAAGTTTGCGACGTTCACCAAGACTTCCGGCGTTTCAGGGTCATTATGGCTGGGCCCTGGGCGCGCATTCGGCCTGTTGAAGTGATCGGGCTTATGGTGGACGGGCATGTTCCTGGTTCTTGCGATGTCAGACAACATTGACGGACCCGTTTATATTTTTTATACTTTTGTGACAGCGACGAAACTGAATTGGATGCAACAAATTTTTTGACTGTTACACGAGTGCCATTAAATCACTCACGGGAATTTGTCTTTGATTGTCGGTAACCGTGCCATGTATCATACGGTGGGCGATGCATCGTGCACGTTGACGGCGATGCGCCAATGTTCGCTCAGTCAGGTTACCTCATGGATTAGTAAGCGCCTTTGAACACTAGTTAATGGAGAGTAATATCGCATTTTGATCGATGCAATTTTCCAGAATTATTGCCCAGGCCTTTCCCTTTCTTCCACCTAGTCTTAACTTTCTTCAGACGTCGTTTCTAAATATTTAAGCAAAAACCGCTTCTAAACTTGACACGTTTACTGCTGAACAGAAAACAAATCACGCTGCGCTTTTAAACGGACTTCAACCACACACAATCCTCCTCACTGGCCCTTAACCGCCTTGCCAGCCACAACCCCACCTCGCGCTGTCACAGATCCAACCGTATTGCCACCCAACTTCTCCAACTGCCCCACCCGAATCTTTTCATAATCACCTTGTCCACGCACAAACACCCACATCAAATCCGACATGACCGTGTAATCCAAAATCTTCAACAACAACCGGTTTCCAACAGTATACCAACCATGCTCCACATTCACGGTACGTCCAATGCAGCGCAGCGCAGCATCCACAATCGCTTGTGGGCTTCCCGACAGTTTCTGGAACGTGGCGAGGGCGCTCATGTTTCCGGCACCGTTGTAGAACGCAGTGTTTGTTGGGGATGGGTGGATCACGCACACGTCAATGTTATTTGGGGTCAGTTCTGCTGCAATGGATGCTGCAAAGTTTGTGAGGAACGACTTTGTGGTGGAGTAGAGTGGGGCCATGGGGGATGGCATGAAACCACCCGGCGAAGACGTGAAGAAAACGGCACCCTTTTGTGATTCGGCAACAAGACGGCCAGTAAAGTGGTGCGTGATTTGCTGGAATCCATCCGAGTTTTAGGGGGCAAACATGTTTGAAAAAAAAAAAGCATCCGTTCTTTCATTCCGGGAACTTACCACAGCCGCGATGTTGTTGCAGTTCAGGCAAGACATGATCGCCTCCAGACTAGTCAAATGAAACAAACCCACGAGAATGTATCCAGCATTATTAAACACGAGTTGAACAGAGATGTCGTTCGTTGCTTCAATCAGCGGGGTCATGTACACCGTTGGGTCGTGGGCGCCCAGATTCACTGAAACAAAGCGGAACTGGATTCTGGGGAATTTGCGCGGCAACGACACCTTGGCAGACTCCATTGCCTTGTCGTTCAACGCGGCCTGATGACAGTTGCAAAATTCGTGTTACCAGACTCTGTTGATACCTCCAAAGCAGAGTTCCACCCACCACCACCACGTTAATGCCTTGTGAAGCCAGCGTCTCGCTCATTGCAAGTCCAATCCCAGAAGATCCACCCGTAACGAGCGCCCACTGAGCATTGTACTTCTTCTTCAGGTTTTGCACGTTGAAGAAGGTCGTTTGGAAGAGGAGTGGGCCCACGTACAGCGCGATGCTGAGGAAACCAATCACTGCAAAGATGGTGGTCAACATTTTCAAATGTTTTTATTTTACATTCAAACATGGCCTGATTATTTGTCAGTTTTACTTTATGCATCTCCCTGAATCTTTTGAATTTTATTTTGTTTTTAACTTTCCCAGTTCCACCCGGCGTGCTGAAAGCCAGGCTTCAAGCATGAGAATGCGCCTACCAACAGCTTGCATTCATATGGGATGCGGCGCTTGTTTTTTTGAATTTTTTTGTCTTGTCCGACACAAGATCCTTGCAACAGGCCGGTCGTTGCATCAAATTCAAGCTTATTTATTTTTGAACTCATGTAAATAAGACAAGCATACATCACCGCAGGAAGAACAATAAAATAGGATTGCGAGCGTTTAGTCATCCATTTCCTCCCCTTTCGACTGCTGCGGAGCTTTCGGGCCACCAGCAGGTTTGCTCATAATGATCTGATCCACACTCAAAATGGTGCATGCCGCATGAGTCGCCAGTTTGATGGCCATTTGCTTCACCACGAGCAAGTCGTAGATTCCAGATTTGGAGGCATCGAGGACAGAGTTGTCTTCCCCTTCCACGTCCACACCAGTTGAGATGTTGTTAGCGTGGTGCGAGGCGTACATGCGTGAGAGAACTTCAGTAGACTGGAACAGATATATTGCGTCAGTTCAAGCAACTTTCCAAATCAAAAATGCAATAAATAGGCTCACATCCAAACCAGCATTCTCTGCAAGAGTCCGTGGAATCACTTCAAATGCCTCAGCAAATTTCTTGATGGCGTACTGATTCAAGCCAGCAGTGCGTTCTCCAAAGCTTGTCAACTGTCGCGCAAGTTCAATCTCAGCAGCACCGGCACCAGGGACGAGACGGCCATCCTTCACGGCGGCCTTGATCACATTGACACCATCGTCAATGGCACGTTCCAAGTCATCAATGGCATTTGTGGTTCCGCCGCGCAGGACAATAGTGGCAGTCTTGGTTGACTCACCATCCTGACGGAACACAGTGCAGCGGTCTGATCCAATTTCGACGGATTCGACAAATTCACAGAAGCCCATTTCTTCTGGAGTTGGTGCACCCTGTGAATTGAAGTCAGAGACAAGTAAATAAATGAGGAACACTATTAAAAAAACAAAAAACAAACCATTCGAGTCAAGGCAGTCGCCCCCACAACCTTGCACAACCTCCGAATGTCAAACTTACTCAAAACTTTGACAACCATGATCCCGTATCGGTTCATGAAATGCAATGCAAGCTCTCCACATCCACTTCCAGTGACGACAACCTTAACTCCAGCATCGGCGATTTGCTTAACGACTTCCTCGAGCTTGGATTCTTCGCCCTTGCTAAAGTTGAGCATCTCCTTTGCGTTGTGGATGAGGACTGTTCCCTTGGTTTCGGTGAGGGAAACGTCGATCGGACAGGTGAAGATTGCAATTTTCGCGTTGGTTGCTTTGGTCACAATACCTGTCGCGGGGAATGTGAGACATCCGGGTTTGCGCAAACGCCAATAAAACGAGGACAATACCTTCCGCCTCACGCCCAAAGACCATTCCCTTCACAACTGCAGTGTCATGAATGCTTCCACCCATGATTTTGACAACACGGACTGAGTCCACGTTGAATTGCGATGCATTCTTTGGCATGATTTCCAGCGCAGCGGATGCAACAAGTTCTGCCAAGAGATCTTCATATCCGTATTGCTTCGAAGCAATGGCAGGCTTTACGAGGGCGACCAGGTCCGATTTGGAGTGGGCATTTTCAAGTGTGTGGACAGACAGGGCTGGATATATGTGAGTAGGTGAGCAAAAAGCGACCGCGTAGCAGAATTGACACAACGTACTTTGCAGAATCTCAAACGACTTCTTGACGGCAACTTCAAAGCCATCAATGACTTCACTAGGATGAAGTCCCATCTTAAGCAGGTATTCCGCCTGTTGCAAAAGCTCTCCGGCAAACACAACGACAAAGTTTGTTCCATCTCCCATCTGCAAAATCACGGCGCGCAAAGGAGAAGAAAATGCATATGTTTAGTCAGTGAAAGTCATGGAGAACGAGGGAAGGTTCACCTCTGCTTCTTGCTGCTGGGAAGCCCCAACAAGCAGCTTGGCTGCAGGGTGAATCACTTCGAGCTCCTTGATAATTGTTGCAGCATCGTTTGTGACAAAGAGTTTCTCCAGATGGTTGATGACCATTTTGTTGCGTCCTGCACAGTTTTGAAGAAGTAGTCGATGCTTAGCACTCGTGCATAATTCAGGACAACGAATGTAAAAAGGGGTATAAACCGTTGGGTCCAAGAGAAGTACGAGTAATCTGTGACAGTTCTCTGGTGGCAGCAATGTTGCGGTACACAGCTTCGTCGAGACCTTGCATGTGCTGCGAGTGCCAGAAATCAGCAGTTCAGCGTGTGTTTCTTTCGAATGCAAACGGCGCTTTGACAGGCGCATGATTCTTACCTTGTATCCATCCTTGAGCATCGTGTTGAGCCCGATCTGCGGAATCTTGAGAGCCATTTTGGAGTTGTTTGCGTGTTTTGAGGGTGGAAAATGTCTTGAAAAGTGAGTGTGAATATCCAAATATTTCTTGTTGCTCAGAATATATTTATGTAAATATAAACGTATGGCTACAAAAGTAAAATCCAGCCAAAATGAGTTCTCTTCTCGTCGTCTTCCTCTTCGCAGCAGCATCGACACTGCTCAACAACAACTACAACAAGCTTGCCTCGTTTTGTTTCAACTTCGTGCGGCGTTTCGTTCCGTCGAAGGAGACTGAGAAAATTGCGAAATTGAAGGTTGTGTATCGTTTACTTGCCCCTGTTTATCTTGCGGGTGCTCATTATGCGTCCTTCTTTGGCTCCAATCTATGGCTGAAATTTCCGAATGTATCTCCTGCAGAAGGATCTCATCGCCGCAAAAGCCGTCCTCAACTCGATCTCAGCACAGGACGAATTCGCAAAGTGGGCCAAGGAACGCAGGCGCCACGACAAACTCAGCACCGAATTCGATGCACTCAGTGAGTCGCAAAAGCGCTTTTGATCACATGAAAACTGGGGGTCTCTTTTTGCTCAACAATTTCCTGTGTGCTTGCGTGGCGTTTCAGATAAAAACCAAGGAAACGATAAAGCCGCCTTCGAACGCTCAGTCTCTTGGGGTGTCTGGGGATTCATGTGGTTTCTGAACATCTTCTTTGTGTTCTACTTTCGCAAATCCGCCATGTTTTACGTGCCCCATGAATTTGTGGGACCGTTTTCGATCGTGCTGCGTTTACCGTTTGCCCCTCAAGGTGAGGAAATGGTTTTCTGGTTAATGTGGTTCTGATAAAATTGTGGATATGTTCAAAAAGGGTCTGTTTCGTTTGCCTTCTGGCTGTTTGCTTGCAAAAATGTGATTTCGAAGCTGTTTTCCGTGTTTGCGCCCGCGAAGCCGGTCGCGGCTGCTGCTTCAAATGCATCTGAAAAGACAGTCAAAATGGAGTGAGTGTGTTGCATGGATATCAATTTATTGTCAGGACAGGCAGGGTCAAATTATTGTGGTTTTCGAAGTCTCAGGGAAAAAAATAAAATAAAAAAAAATCAACGGTTAAATACAAAAAAAACTCTTCCCCAAAAAGCGACTCTTAAATATCTGGTTGGTAGCGGCGTGTTTCTCAATCCCGCTGTTTTGCCACGTTTTTTGACGAACTTGGCAACAGACTCGAAATAAATTCACCAAAACTGTGTGAGGAACCCGCCCCGCCAGCTTTCCAATATGGATGATCTGGCGGAGGGTCTTCAAAGTCTTCTTCGCCACCATGTTTGGCGTGGCCGATTTTCCAGTACGGATGATCAGGGGGTGGGTCTTGAAAATCATCTACGGGATGTGGATCCTCCTCCGCCTCGACATCCGTCGCCACAACTTCGATATTTGCTTGCACATCAGTACGCTTCCTTGGCTCTCCCTTTGGAGTTTCCAGTGAGTCATATCTGGCTTCGATCGTCGCTGATTGTGACGTGGAACTTTCAATTGACTTCGGAGAGCCAACAAGATGTATGGGGGTATGCTTGATTTCGTCTCTGGCTTCGGATTCACAATTGCCGCTTTCTCCAGACAAAAATTTGGGTTGCGGCAATAGTGGCGGCGCCAACGCGTCCAAGACACCCGCCAACATATTCGACTCTCCTCGCGACACAGGGGAAGGCATGGATATCATGGACAGGTATCGTTCCCCAGGCGTCACTTCCGGTGAACCCAAAGGCTCCGCCGTCGGCTGCCTGTCTGAAACCTGCTTCACCGCCTTCAAACCAAGCGTCGGCTGAAACGCATTGGCCAGGCCTGGATTCGACACCATCCGCTGCAACTTTTGCGCCAAAGAACCAACAGCCGACACAGTTTCAGCCACAGCCAGAATAGATCGACTTCGGCGGGAGGATGACGTGCGTGACAGGATCATACTTTGCTTTGTGGTGAGTGCGGAAGCGACTTTTCTCCCGCGTTCTTGATTCGACAGTTCATTCTCGGCTTTGCTTGCTACAACTTCAAAATAGGCCAGTGATAGGTCGTTCACACTGCGTTTGAGTTGGGCAACTGTTCGGAGGAGTGTTTGAATCGTTTTCACTGTGGGGTGGATGAGGGTCGTGAGTTGGTCGTGATATGAGGTGACACCTTCGTTTAGGGATGAACGGGAATTGCTGCTGCTGTTGTGTGTGGTAGCTGTCGGGAAACGCTGCATGAGGTTTTCGATATCGGATTCAATGTTGGTAATAACGCTGTGGGAGAGCCGTGTGAGTTCCGCCAAATCAAATGCGCGTCGAAGACGGCCTATGACGAGTGGAGGGGAAAATCAATATCTCAATCGACTGCAGAAAACAACGAGATAAGAGCAAACAAACTCACGATTGATCGCAACCGTGTCTGCCCCCAATAGCCTTGCATGAAGGGAAGCTGCGCAAGAATTCAAAGTCGCCATCATTGTTTTTGTGGCGTTGTTCATTTTTGACGAAGGGGTTTGTGAAACATCCCGCCCATTCAAGGAAGCAGACCGAAAGGGCGCTTCCGCTTTCTGAGACTTCAAGCCGCGCGACCATTCGGTTTCTAAATGCCGCGGCAGGGAAGTTCCAGCTTTTGCGTTGAAACCACCAGTTCCAGGTGATGACGCCGATCCTTCTGTGTCAAAACCTTCATCATCGTCTTCCCCTCGACTGCGTTCAAGAGACGAGTCACCGGCGAGCTGCATTGACTGATCCAATTCATGTGCAAGAGAAGACTCAGGATTCCCCAAATCGTGCGGGAAAAAGTCCTGATGCTGAAGCTCCTCAATATGAAGCGCCATGCTGGAAACTTGCGCTTGGCTCGCCTCAAGGAAGACGCGAGTTTCTTTCAAATCGGCGCTCAGTTTCGCATTGGCATTTGTGAGTTCTTGAAGGAGTGACAGCATAATGTTTTCGTTCGTAGATTGATCGCTCGGTTTTGAATGGATTGCTTCTTGTTCGAAGTTGTTTGATGCGGCAACTTCAGAAATTTTTGAATCCAGCCACGTTTTGCTCTCCTTGAGCATTTGGATTTGCTCGAGGAGGGCCTGAATTCGAGATTCCAAGTCTGCATTGCGCGATGAGGTCTTTTTCAGTTGCTTGCGTAGGGTCTGTATAGTGTTCGTATGAGAGGAATTGGTTTGGGAGGGAAAGTTGTCTCCCTCCGCAGATGTGAGGCTGCTGCTTGGTTGGTGCGTGGATGAACTTTTGGCGGCGCTTTTTTGAAGCTGGATTATTTTCAATTCAGCCTGGCGCAGATGATCAGCCAACGAGCCGTTCTTCTAAAAGTTTGCAATGTTCAGAAGGCAAGGGTTTGGGCCATGGAAAGAGACCCAATTTTACGTGTAAAAGATGCACTATTTCGGACTTCTTTTCGGCGACGGACGCTTCGAGACTGGTGTTTGAAAGGGACAGCGTTTCGCACTGGGGGAAAGTGGGGTAAACCGTGTGGCACATTGCATCACAAGCACCAAAAACCAAAGAACCTGCGCGCGCATCGACTGGCACTCTGCCTGAGAAACATCAAACAAGTGAAGAAGGAATTGGCCGCATTCTGTCGAATCGTTGCCCTTGAGCCACTCCTTTGAAAGCGGAAGTCGAATACACAGCCAAACCTGAGGCTATCCGCAAACACGAGTCTCTTTCTGAGAACAGTGATTCAATCACGTGCGAAAACTGCTCCGGTGTTTCGAAAGTCTGATTCGCAATGGACTCCTCTGTTGGAAGGGGAGGGTATTTCAGGGGGCCTGACGGTTGACTGACAGTAGCTTTCCAATAGACTCACGGACAACAAGACGCCGCCAGAAGGCTTCATCACGACTTCTGTCGAACAGAAAGGCTGGGTCCATCCGGAGAAATATTTTTTATCAAGCGGAAATCTCCAGCTTATATTTACGATCTGGCTTCAGAAGTAATTGTATTGTATTTACACACACGGCCCACACAACGGTCATCTCGCTAGACATTATATCCCAAGTCCTTGATGCTCGACCTAACGGGTGGGTGCGGAGAGAGGTTCAGCAGGGCACTCGAAACATTACGAAGCAAACCTCAGCAACGTGTTGGTCACAGCCTTCAAAACAATAGATGTCTGACCGGTATCCGTCGCCCAAGTCAAGTGAGAATAGAACGTGCGATCACCTACACATTTTTCAAATCGGCGAATAAAGTACCTGGAGCTTCCTTCGTACGTGTCAGGTCCTGCAGTCAACGCAGCATCAGCATCCTTCCACCATCCGAACGAAAAAAAAAACAGTAGGTAAACAGTACCGGTATATCCCGGGAAATAAAGCGCGATGGATGCCGACTTGATTTTCTCCTTGAACAAATCAATCTTGTTCAAGAACAGAACAAAGCTCATCTTCGCAAACAACGGATGATCGCAGATGGACTTAAACAGAGTCAGAGCCTCCACCAAACGATTCGTTTTCTCGTCTTCAAACAAGACCTGGTCGTACGCGCTGATTGCCGCCACAAACACGACGGCCGTTGCGTCTTCGAAATATGCGGCCCATTTCTTGCGCTCACTTCGTTGTCCACCCACATCAAACACCCGTATTTCATTGCTTTCGATCTTTAAACGCGTCTCGGTCACTGTCACAGTCATGACGCGTGTCTGCAGAATGTCCTGCTGCGACGGCTGGTACTCGTGGTTGCATAAGCGCTCGATTTCTGTCATAACACTGAAGAAATAACATGGTTAATATAGCAGTGTCACCATCCATAAATAACTCAACTAAGAACAGCAGTCCATCAACTGAACCTCATTCGAGCGACTGAAACAGTACTGAATCCCAGAGTCATTCCACAACAGTTTCATGGCATCTAAGAGATCTTGCGGGATGGGTTCACCAGTAGTAAACTTCTGCATCGTGTCTCCAGAAACAATTCGCCGCGCGGCTTCAGCAACACGACCTTCTTGCAATGAAGTACCTCCAGTCACTTTGTATGCGCGTTTTGCAAGGATTGATATCGCATCATCTTTTTTAAGGAATCTGCCATCCATTTCATGCTCTTCGTTTTTCGCAGGTGGAATCAAGTCTTCAGCGGAAGATGTCGATACGTCCTGTGATTGTGATAGGAGAGAGCCGCTGGAGATCTGGGCCACTCGTTCCGTCAGCATTCCCCCCTTTGGTTGAGCTTGCGTCTGAGGAAGGGATTGGAAATATTCATTGATTTCTCGCTCCGTTGGAAGCTGGAATTCGTACGGAATTTCGAGCTTGTCCATCGAAAAGATGAGTGTTTTGAAGCAAGTGAGAAGATTTTGAAGGATGGATGATTTGAAACTCCTCATTTCTTGGTCCGTGAAAGGGACCCCATAAACGAGTTTCATTTGTTTGAGGATAGTGGACTTCCCGCTTTCTCCTGGGCCTTTTAAAAAAACGAACTTTGAGAGTGCCGTTCATCGAATCAAAGTAGGGGTGGGGCGGGCAAGTGATATTACCCAAGAGCAGTAACTTGATGACCTTCTTCTTTGCCTCGGCTCGCTTTTCTGCAGCCAGCTGCTTGTTGATTTCCTTGTTGTGCGTATCTGACTCTGTGCTCGCTGGTATCGATGCGGAGCAGCCCATGACAGAAACAATGCGAAATCTGAAACAAATCTGTGAACCAATCCCCACAAAATCTGAAAATTTTATGAAAAAAGCAGAAACTTATGACAGAAGAGTAAAATTTGGTATTGAGCGATACAACGCGCAAACTCCCAAGCAAGGAATCAACAGTGGCATCGAACCCAACTCATTCAAAGTGAATCACCAGTGTCAACGAAATGGGTAACCCCGAATCCGTAACCACAACCGTGTCTCCTTCCTTCACCAGCTCTGACACAAGTTTCTCCAAGTTGGGGCGCGTCGCTGCTTCGAGGGGCGGCGGGCCTTGCATGTACAAGCTCCGATCCCCACACGCCAAACTCGGCTTCTTCATCTGAGTTCCTTGTCGCTCCAACAGTGATTCCATTAATTCGTGCAATTTCCACGTGGCAGGAATCGCCAGTTTTACCGACTCGGTGCCACACACGGGACAATCCGCCTTCTTCTCCAACGGAAACGTGTACGTGTATAGACCCTCGTCGCCGACGTACATCATGTAGTTATTGACGGTTGCGGCGCAGCTGGTGGCAAGTTTGAATGCTTCGTTGGCGGTTGCAGCTGCAACAATGGCGTTCGTGCTTGCGATTGCGGGGATAATGTTTTTAACGACTCCCATGGTCAAGGTCCGGGTGACGCCACGGATTCCGTACTCTTCCGCACGTTTTGACGCTTCGTTGAATAGCCAATTGATGTGGTCTGGGTCGTCTCCATCAATTTTTGTGGTGGGATACTCTTTTGGCCAAAGAAGAATGGATGCGTACTGGATGCAGTGTTCTGGCATTCGAGGTGTGTTGGCGATTGTGCAGATCTGCGCAAAAAAAACGGTAAATATCGAAGACGGTGCGAAATCCCATTGGAAAAGAACATACTGGAAAAGTCACTGGTTTTGTCTGCATATCTAAGGAGCATTCGTAGCATGCTGTTGACTTTGGAATAATCACACGAGACTGGCCCTTAAATCCTGATCGAAAAAGAAACGTTAAAGGTCCGCGAGAGATTAAGCATTTCGCTAACCTTCAGTTCCACCGTCAACGATGGGCTTCAAAGTCGACGGATCATCCTCATCATACATGGACAGAACAGTCGCGTTCATCCTGCCGAATATAAATTACTTTAGAACCAAGATTGATGGTGAAACAGCCAAGCGCATTGGCACCATCTTCTCGCTTCGACGCTGTCCAGTCCGCAAATAATGATTGCGAATTGCGAATAGTACTCCTCATCTTTGTCTTGGATTTTGCCAAAGTAAGGAGTGACGACACAGCCAGGGACTCTCTTCATGATGAACTCGGCAGCGACCTCCGCCTTACTCTTCCCTACGTCCTTGTACCTGCGATAGTTCATAAATAAGAGTCCGATCGGGATGGAAATGGCATGGGTATCACCGAAACAGGAACTGGCGATTCAAGTTGGACACGTCTATGGTATCTACAGAGCAAATGCATGGTTAAGGTGTTGAAGCAAGACTTGCACGCAAGTTTACCCATGTCAATCACGTCGATAGACTTGAAGCCCATCAGCGCCAGATTCTTAAGGAGTTCGCAGCCCAAACCACCAGCTCCGACCACAAGAATTTTGCAGTCTTCGCTGTGGATGAATTCCTTCAACTGAGAGTAATGGTGTGATTCATTTGGGTTGCAACCAGCGAAAGCGAAAAGGACATACCTCGTCACCACCGATGAAACTCTCGGGTGCAAAGGGGCCGCCTCGATCCATGTACACATCGGGATGCCTCCAGCGATTTGGCCAGTCGTTCACAACTCCGTCGACTTGCATTTCGGATATTTTTGGTGTTATTTCTTGGTTTTATGGCAAGTGGGGAAATACATTGCTGTGCTTCGATGACTGTCTTATTGCTGTCATATTCCCAATTCCGGCGTTCCAAGCGCTTTCGTTCTATTGTTTGCCTCTCTGTCCGACAAGTTTTCATTGTTGCTCGCAAGACTGGAAAATGGGAGAGTCAGCAAACTCACCTCCACCAACCACACGCACATCGCTTGATGCAAGACCCTCAATTTACGCCGGATTCCTTCCCCGCGTTTCGATTTCTTGTTTAGAACCCGAACATATTTCGAAAACGGACGTCTCCACAAAATGCTCCAGTGTCGACAGCCTTGCAGCATCGGCAACCGTCCCAAGCGGCTTGAGCAGCTTGAAAAACTCTAGCCTGAAGCTACCGCGTATACCACCCCCAAAGCGAGCACCGAAAGCAAATCACCGACTGAGCGGCAGTTTTGTTCCATCCCTGCCTCACATCAAGGGTGCCCACACCATCGATAGAAACTCCAAACGCGTATCAATCAAGCGGATGTCTGTCACCGTCAACAGCTCGACCATGCATCATTTCGAGGAGATGGAAACGAAACGACGAGCAATAGAACGGTGGAAGGGTGCCATCACTCAAGTGTTGCGCCGTTTACGTGCCACTCGAAGTATTGGCTACGTGAACAAACACTTCTTCAATCCTGTAGCTGTTCATGCTTCATCATCCGCAACTGACACGGCCACGATGCGCCAGTTACGGTTCGACCCAGAAATGTACCGGGTAGTTAAAAAGCCAGGAGGCTCGTCTTTGGCAATGATGGCGTTGTACAAATCGCCAGAACACAGATCTACCGAAGACACCAACTTGCTCGAAATCATGGCGCAGAGTCTTCCCGGCTTTGAGAAATACAGTTTTGTCATGCGCCGAGCGTTAGGACGCGTAATGAATTTTAGCCACTTCAACAACAAAAGCGTGATTTTGAAGCAGGTGATGAATTTGAGTTGCAAAGGTGTTGTTGCTTTTTTTTTAAAAAAACAAACATTGTAGGGCCATCCCGCACAGAGTTTTTACCACATCCTGAATGGAGAACTGGAAGTCAGAATTGTCAGACCTGATGGAGCCAACATCCGAGTCAGAGTTTTACGTTCTGGAGATTCGTTTGGTGAAATCGCGCTACTTGATGCAAAGCAAACGAGGCGAACTGCAACAGTCACTGCCATCACCGATGTCGATTTACTCTGGTTCGATCGAGACGATTACGATCAAATTCTCAAAGGCGCCATCGTGAAGGAAATGGAAGAGCGCGAAAACTACATCAGCAAAACTCCATTTTTCGCTGCTATGGGGCCGGAAGCTGTGAAAGCACTGGCAAGCACGGCTGAAATGCTGGAAGTACAGGCGGATACTACGATATTCTCGGAAGGGGATGTGTCGCAATTTATAATGCTGATTTGCGAAGGAGAATGCAAAGTGCTGAAACTTCTTGATTTTGCGAAAGTAAGAGTTTCACATAGAGGAAACACACGGTTCCAATTGCATCCACACCCGCTGCCAAATACCGTCGATTCGAGCAATGTATACGCAGTTGTGCGCAAGCTTGCGAAAATCGACAAGCTGGAAGAGCAAGCGCACTGCGGGGTCACTTCTGCAATCATCACAGCCGGATCTCCGTCTCAGATTGCAACCATTGGACTGCTAGTCAATGTTCGGAATACAATTTGGATGCCGTTTTCTTTGGTCTCGGCGAGTCGCCTCAAGTACATTGCCATCAATCGACATACGTTTTGCAGGGAGTTGGCCAATTTTCCAGAGCTACTGGAGAGAGCTGCCGAAGAGCATCTCACGTTCATGGAAAGGTATTCGAACGTGCGGTCGATGCAGATTTCATTTATTGAACGCAGGCTCTGGGAAATGTACAAAAAAGAGGCTGTCAAAAGCTACATACAAGACATCCGAAACAAAGAACTGGATCGCAAGATTCTGCACAATGTTTTCCAATGAAAACTCTCAAAAACCGATGCATCTCAAATATATTTACTGCAGACACTTTTAATAAATACAAGTCCAATTCGATCAAGTCATCATAGACACAAGCGCCTCCTGCGCGTTTCTTCCTTTATATTCTCCTTCAGATTGGCAATCACTTCCAGCTTGTATCTTTCCCAAGCGCGATGCTCAAGAAACAAGTCATGCAATCGCGTTCCAGTGTTGAGCAGTTTCATCAGTTCCAAATGCCGCCGAACGCTTTCCTTGACTAAATCAGGTTTCTGAATAAGTTCTCGCATGAACGAGTGCTTGTTCAACCCAAGATACTTGACGTGCGTGCAGCTGACCAATGAAAACGGGAATTTGATCAGGCTTTCAATGTTGCAGATGGAACCAATCGTTGCAACTTGGTTGGGCGCGCCTGAGGTGGACAAGGCGGACGCGGCTCCAAACATTTCACCTTCCCCCACTTTTGCGCATCGTATCAATTTTGAGACCCTCTCGCGATTGTCTGATGCATCCGTGGTAACAGCAAAAGTCGGCGCAAGAAGGCTGTACGCATTTTGTCTGGCTGAAGGTTTGAACTTTTCGAAATCAAGCACTTTGGTGATTCGGCATTCTCCCTCACAAACAAGATAAATAAATGCCGCCGTATCGCCTTCTGTAAAAATGGTGGTTTCCGCAGGAATTTCGTATGTGATTGCGGTTTCTGCAAGACTGTTGAGTGCTTCGCCGCTGAGCTGGCCCAGAAGAGAGTTGGTGGCCATGAACCGCTTTCGATCGTCAAGTACTTTTTTGGTATCATATTCGAGCATGTCTTCAAAATCCTCTTTCGTTATCCAGAGTAATTCGATATCGGAAGTAGCTCTAACTGAAGCTGTTCGATGGCTACCTCCGTTGATTAGCGCAGTGTCACTGTTTAATGTGTTTAAGATCCGTTCAGTGTCCATCCTGTTTCTTGTTTGCGACGTGCGCCAACTCACCCAAAAATGTCTCCAGCTCCCAAAGCGCAAATCCAGTAAGTTCTCTTGTCTGCAATTTTGGTGACTTCAACATCTCCAGAAATGATGATGTAAAAATGCTGGGCTGGATGCCCCTGTTTCAAAATGATTCGACCGCTTCCAAATCTGCTGTACTGAATGACGCGACTTAAACTTTTTCTGAGAGGGGGGCTATATTTTTTAAGTGCTGGTAGACTTGATAGAAAGATGTTGATCCATCGCATATCGTCTTCATCTCGGTTTTCGGGCAGTTTCATGAGAGAACTCATGATTTTCGCGCTTCCGCCAGGCTTGCTGGTCACTTTGTACGATTCCAGCTTGAATCCTAAATCAGCCAACTGAAACTGTTTCTTTCGCGTGATTTTGGTGGTGGTCCGTTCGGGGGCACTCATCATCATCATGTCCAAGTTTGCTTGAGAATCGAAATACGTTTTTGTTGAAATGGCGCTTGTCGCTTGTGCCATTCGAACCACTTTTTCAATGGCCCATTTCCAAAGTTTTCGAATGCGTTGCTTCATTTTCGCTTGTTTTGCAAGTTGTTTTACAGTAACAACGGTCCGCCGCGACATTCGGTCTTTTAAAGTCTCCATTGTGACACTCGGCCGCCCCGCGGTATTCGATGCGGCAATTCTACGGGGAGCTTGTACAGTAGCGGCAGCAGGGTTTGCATTGTCCAATTGTTGTCGAGGATCTTGTTCCAAACTCCGGGCAATCGAGTCACGATTCGAATCTCTCCGATCATTGTGTTGCTGTCGTTCACTTTCCGTCACTGCAGTCATGATGATTCGTTTATGGTCCATGAGACTTTGGTGAAGCGAGCTTCGTCGGCGTGTGTTGGATTTCTGAAACGCTTCCATGATGCTTTTATCGTTGGCGGAGGAGGATGCACGCGGGCGCGCTATCAGGGGTTTCATTTTGGATTGGGCATCGGCTGCTGCTGCATCGATGGAATGTTGCCGACTGCTGATTGACTGGGCGTTGAAGGAAGATCGTCGGTATTCGACGACGCCCTGCACGAGGTTTGCTCCAAAATCAAATGGATCGTCGAAATCGGAACTGCTGGATGCTACAGAACTGTGAACTGATTCTGATAAAGCGGTTCGGCTGTTTGATGTTTGAGATGCGGATACGCTGTCGCACTGAGAAGTGTGTGCGGAGTCATCGCACGTCAAACTGTTTTCGAATCGCGATGGTTGCCGCTCTGGGGAAATACACATGAGAAACTAAGTAACGGCGGTTGCAGCGGGATATAAAGCCACGTTTCTCACTGCACGAAAGCTCCTTTTCCAATTTGTACAAGCTCTTGGAAGCAGCGAGAGTTCGCTTGTTCAGGTCCCCAACACTCAACGCCCTCAAGTTCCCAATACTCAGCGCGCTTTTCGAAAGCGCGTTCGTGCTTCCGAGCAGCGTCAGACTTTTATCTGATAGGTCGTTCGCGAGTGCTTGTGATCCAGGAATGCCCAGTATGCCCGTGGAGGAGCTGTACTGATTCAGGCTCAATCCAGACTTGCTTAGGTTCGAACCAAGACAGCTCGCATTGTTTATCCGCGGCATCAGTTCGGCGTGCGGAGTCAGGGAGGCAGTTGAGCTGGAACGAGACGCCAGACTATGTTTCTTCATGATGAAGCTGATGGAAGGAACCGCGATCGGAGCCACCGGCGGGAGATGAACACATTCTTTGCTCCGGTGGTCTGCGGAGACCTTATCATGGCTCATTTGGTCAATTCAAGGGAATTACTCAAGCTGAACAATGGGATCATCGCGTTCAAGACTTGAAATATGAACATATGGTTTATTTATTTTTTACACTAGCAACGAACGCGCTCCATTCTCACGTTCACAGATGCCTTTTCGGCGGATTTTTCAGATATTTTCTTCAGCGTAGCGGATAGAACCTGGTCCTTGTGCCGCTCCCACAGCCGGCGCTCCAAATACAAGTCTTGGATCTTTCTCGGATTCGAAAAGAATTTCTTGACCTCCAAGTGCCGCCAGATGCATTCCTTCACCAGATGCGGGAAACTGACCAGTTCGCGTATGAACGCGTGCTTATTGATCCCGATGTACTTGACCTGGCTCTTTGTGATTGCAGTGAACTGCGCTTCCTTCAGCAATTCAACGTCGCAGCTATGCACGGTTACTGATAAGCGTTTCGTAAAATATCTCCATAAACACACCCGCTTACATGGTTCCCGCCGTGGCGATCTGGCTTGGTGTTCCTGCTGTTGCAATTGCGGGGGCGCCGCCGAAAAATTCGTCTTGTTTCATTCGTGAAAAATGGATCAACTTGGAGACAATCTGGACTCCGTTCTTTGTGTCCACTTTTTCTGAAAGCGGGTGGGGATGCATGATGAAGCTGGAGTTGCGGTTTGAAACGTTGACTTTGCAAAACTGTAACACTTTGCACAGCGAAATGTCTCCATAGCTGCAGTGAAGAAGCATATATTAGTTGGATATAAAAGCCTGCCTCTGTGAGGGAATTACTTTCCATAACATGTACACGAATGGAAGAATATCTCCTTCGGCGCATATCGGCGTCTCTGGGGCTGCGTTAAACGTCTGAGCAGTTTTTGCTAAGTTGTTTATAGCGTCGATGCCCAGTTGCTTGAAGAAAGGGTGGCTGCCAATATACTTTTTGCGCTCCTGTATTTCTTGAACGATTTCGTCTTTTAGGACCGCTTCAAAATCTTCACGCGTAAGCCATAACAGTTCCGACTCTTTGGAGGCCATGACAGTAGCTGAACGGCGAGAATTCTCGTCCAGCAGGGCCAAGTCTCCAAACACCATTCCGGATTGCAGATGTCCGATAAAACAGTTGCGCTGATCAACTGTTTTTGTAATTTCGAGCTCTCCAGACATTAAGTAGTAAAAGTTTTGAGCAACTGTAAACGGTGCTTTAGTCAGTTCCAAGTATCAAACCGCGAAAGTAGTTTTTACCATGATTTTGCTTCACAATCACTCGGTTGGAGTTGAATCTGCTGTACATAATAACGCGGCTAAGTGCCAATCGCGTGCCGTCGGAATATTTCGAAAAGCTTGAGAGCGTGTTTATCAAAACATGGAGTAAAGCAACATCCTCTTCGGTTCGGTTTTCAGGATGCTTTACCAACGCAGCCATAACTCGAGTACTCCCGCCGGGTTTTGAATTGACTTTAAAGTTATCCAGCTTAAATCCCAGTTCCGCCAGATTGATTGCCCCACTGCCAAGTTTACGCGCTCTGTGATGGGTCTCCTCCAGCATTCGCAAGTCCGCTTGGATATCGAAAAAATTCTTGTCACTGATTGCGTTGGTTGCTTGGATCATGCGAACGACCTTCTCAATGGCCCATTGCCACATTTTCCTAATCTTTTGTTTTCGAACAGCTTGCCTTGCGAGCATCCGAACCGCCATTTCCGCGCGCTTACTAATTTTTCCCATTAGCGCTGAATTCTTTTTGATCATCAGTGGAGGATGCGAGTCGGCGACCTGGTTGCCCGTTGCGCTGTCGACAGAAGTCCTCTTTTCATGGCCGATTTTGTTCAGATTCCGTCTCGATTGATTTCCATCTTCTCGTATTTCGTCGGTTATGGATGAAAGGGATTGGAGGCTCTGACTCTGCGCAACGACTTTCATGAGAATCCGTTGATGTCCTTGCAAAATATCAAAGCTGCTTCTCCGCCGGTCGATTTGCTCATTGGAGTAATGAGAATGGTCAGAATGATACGAGCTGCGTCTATGATCGCTGAGACCGTTTGTTGCATGCAAGTCAGGTGTTTCGATGGAGCTTCGCCGTCTCGAAACTGAAGATCGTTTGGAAATGTCGGTTGAATGAAAGGACCCCCTTTGCGAATGCAAGGGTGTAACGGAATCTAGATTTGAATCTGGTTTCAAGCTGTGGACGCCGCTGTACTTGCCGGGCGGTTCGGAGAATTGGAGCGGCCTGAGGGTTAATTGGATGCTGTCACGACTTTTGTTTGCGTATTCACTGCCCCTTCGAGAAGCTCCCGCAGATCCTTTGACGGAATCGAGAGACCCGTCAAAACGCGACTTGGGTACGGTGTCTGAGAAAGTGTCAACCGCGTTTTATGAAAAAAAAAAAATTTGAAGAGCTGGCAACCTTTCAATTTCGCCAAATCAGGATTTTGCGCCCGTTCAAGTTTATACAACATGGACAAGTCTTTGCCATCCAACGCAGTACTGCTCCGGGCAACGTGTTGGCTGTTTTTCGAAACGTCTGATTTTGAATTGGAATGCTGCAATTGGTTCACGGGTTTCAAGGAGGTCGAGCTGCGCGAGCCGATGACGCTACCGCCTTTGTGGACAAGCCCGTTGTGTGTGACGGAGAGTCGGGAGCCGCCGCTGTTGTTGGGTGCATCCTGGGCATCTTCTTGCTTCGATTTGGACAGACGCGGTTTATCTCGCGTGCCTGCACCGCCGCCACCGGAAACAAGATGCCATGCTTTGAGTTTGGCGTTGATCTTTGGAGTGATGGAAGGGTACAAGGTTGTGGTAGCTGGGTCTGGATCGTTCATTGCTGGCACAAAAATGAAACGAACAAAGGCGCGCAAACAATGGAAAAGAACGGTATAAAAAATAAAAAGTAAATATTTCATTTTCGCCAAGAAAATAAATAAATAATTCAAAGAAAAAGAACGAGCAGCGGCCAATTCAAATAAATTTTTACCTGATCTCCCACTTTAAGAAATGGATGCGTCGCTCATCTTTGGCACAACGCTTCTTGCTGGTCTGTCCCTCAGTCTTCTGGCTGCCCTCACGCTCTACGTGTACATACGTCTGCGATACAGACGGGATGCCGCCAATCACGCCGCAATGCTCAGCCAGGGCATTCAAAGACCCTACGACCGACCTCCATCCCAGGATGATGAACCGCTTCCAACCTACATGTATCGCAATTTTGCTAGAAGGGAGCGGCTGGGTGGCAGTGAATCAGGCGCAAACAGTGCAGCTGGGAGTGATGCGCATTCATCCGTCAACGACGACGCATCTTATCATGGCTCATTCTTTTATTGGCTGGGAGTACGGGCTCCCTCGTATGAGCAGTCGTATCGGCGGGAGAGGTCTCGCGGTCCGACAATTGAACTGGTGAGGGAGATGGAGGAGTCATCTCCTCCTTTGGACAACACCACAGATGATCCCGCCATTGCAAAACTACCCACACCGGCTGCAAGTGTGAAATCGGCATCGAAAATAACCTCACGTGCTGTACATGATGACGGGCTGGAGAGTGCGGGGCCTGGTGGAGTGAGTCAAAGCAAGGCTCCCTCTTGCGGGGGATAACAATGTTGGCAGTGGTGGTACCGGGCAGAGGAGTTGTTGGCGGAGAGGGCACCCGCTGTATGATTGTCGCGTGGCATCCTTGTAAATAATAAACACTCAAGTAACTTGTGCAAACTTGCCGTGAAACATTTTTGTTTGCCAGTTGGATCGAGCATCTCCATCTCTTCCATTGTTGTTTTCTCCAGCGGAAGGGCCCCGTTGGATTCTTTGAATTTAGCAATGTGGGGAGAATGCCTCAATGACTGCAAACTGTTAGTTGCGGGTAATGGAGCATCCACACGGGAAACGCGGGTCATTCATCGATGTGATGCAATCGCTGCAAGTTTGAGCGTTATTGAGCTGCCTGATCTTGTTTTCCCAACATATGATCAATACACGCGTATTTTTTATTCAACGAAGAAGCACATTTGAATGTGCTCGATGAACTCTCTCAATAAACTGGTGGTGATGTGCAAGTAATATTGGATGCTGTGGTTTTATTCAAAATTTACGATCCAAGCCAAAGAACATGACCAAACCAACTCCCACCAGACTCGATATTCCAGTAGCTCTCCACCCAATTCCCATACAGACTCCCTCCATTCGTAACCTTTCGGCTATTACTCTGGCGGCGCCGTTGTTGATTTTCGCAAAACAGGCGTCCGTTGATGCTTGATGCGTGCCGTGAGGATCCCGTTCAGTTCGTTTATGACTTGTTGTGGTCCGTTCATGCCGCCTGCGTATGTTTGGTGTCTTGTGTGTTTTCCGTTGCAAGTAACCTCGGCAGATGATGTTTTGTTGTTTTTGGTTGCGTTTGACGCGTTGTTCATGAGAGAGGAGGTAATGCATGAGGGAGTGGTCCCTGAACGGGCAAACAAGAGCGGGGAGTGTTTTATCATTTGGGTACCACTTTTTGAGGACGTGCTGCATCAAACACGCTTGCCACTCCACGGACGGGATTGCGGAGGGCAAGAAAGTGGGGAAAACCGGGGATCGCGGCATGATTCAATGAATCAGCGGCAGGGGAGGGGGGAACTCCTCATCTGAGATGATCGAGCCGATAAAATATATATGGCAGCCGCAGTGAAGCAGCCCTCCATGTTGGGAAGGAAGTATGAGTGTTTGGGGTTTGAGAGAGCAGATGGTCTTCTTTTATGCGTTGTTTTGTTTGGAATTGTCCCGCCCATCCTTAACGCACCAATCAGAATGGACGAGATGACTGCGCACGCCCTTACAGCTGCTGTTGTCGAGACACGACGCTGAGACTTATACGCGAGGTTCGGGATGCGTTCCTCACACGCTGGCTGTCGAGAGCCACGCGTGAGCACGTCCCTGCTTTGCATGCGAGACGTGCAAACATTTGGACCCGAAAATCACGTGACTTTCTTGGCTGTTAAATTTTAAAGTGTGGGGTATAAATATATTTCGCCGTCCAATTTATATTTATTCTTAAGTAAATTTAAGAGTGCCGAAAACATGGACAATACGTCCGGAAACTCTTTGAATATATCCGCACGGTAAGCGAAAGGCCCAATAAGCCACAGTTATCCATGTACGCGCTCCGTTCTAGAATCCTGTGTTGGAGTTGACGAGAGTGAGAGTTGCAGATGTTTGCGAGTGATGGTGGCAACGTGTTCCAGTCTGTTTACCGCAATGACAACAGTATCAAAATCGATGCTGGCTGGATCTCCCTCGAAAGTCGTGTGTACGTTGAATGGCTCGCGAGAAACCGGCTGTCATGAAATCATTGGAACTCCGTCCGTAATTGTTTTCGCGGAGCGATAGACACGGGGACACCACAAAAACGCTTTGAATCAGAGTAAGTATTGTGAGCATTCTTGTGTCGGGAAATGCAAGGGACAGGAATAGTTTTTTCACAAGTCCGCTGCCGGCCAGCGAGTATTGTCTCTGAACCGCAAAGTTAGATGAGCTTGGTGTGGGCCGAATGCCCAGTCAGGCAATTCCAGTACTGCGACTTCTCTGCCGATGGCAATTTAAAACTTAAATAAACTTCAAAAACGCGTCAGATCTGTGTTTGAATCCAAGACTGCGTGCAGCTTCACAGTCACACAAATGGATATTATAGTTACAAATATTGGTCAAGCCATCACGGGTTGAGTGGCGCAGTTGGGAACGCGTGAGAAGGGAGAGACAGCCACTTCAGCAACCAGGGTTTGAATAACAAAGGCTGAAGCCGGGTGCGGACGTGCCGATTTGAGAGATGGGAATGGGAGGGGGAGGCTCAAAACAAGCGTTGTTTCGGACGTACAAAAGATGTCCGCAGCCAACATCGCTCAAGTTTTTCCTTGTCAAAAAACGCGAAAAACAACCGACTGCTGCGAAAAAGTCGGACTCAATAAACAATTGGCCACGCCGTGCATTTATCGGCTGTTTTTTTCTCTTGTATTATGTGATTGGTAAATCTCTCAAGACGTAAATCACCCCAATTAAAACGCCGTCAAACGCCTCTGCCGCACTTCCAGTTTTCACAATCCACACCACGACCCCAAACATAAATGAGACTCCACTTTCTCGCGTCGCTGCTCTTTGTGCACGTGGTAAACACTCTACCGCTAAAAGTTGGATGGAAAGAAGAGCAAGAACGCGGCCAAGACGAGCAATTTGCTCATGTGCAAGATATGGTTGGAGGTCAGTTAGTTTCCCCCCTCCAGAATCGAGTGTCGCCGTCTTTTTTCCTTTTTATGCTCACTACCCCCTTCACCCTCTTGAACAAAAAGACGCAACCGCCGATTCTTTAAAGAGTGTTGCAAAACGCGACTCCATCACCCCGCTCATGACAGACTGCCAGTTCAGTATCATGATGCAGATCACCGCAGTTGCTGAAACGTCGAGCACAACGTAAAAACGAGTGTTTTCAAAAAATATGTGTGTGTTTCTGATTTTTTGAAACCATGTCAACAACAGCGGCTACGGAGCATGCGACACGCTCGATGACGGGCAGGGAATCAGCGCTGGATATATACAATTCACTTCGTGCCATGGATCTCTGCAGAAAGTATACAAGTCATACTGCGATCAAAACAGGTACGGCGTAAATCATTTCAAAACCCCCAGTTTTCAAATACCCCCCTACGGAAAAAAAAAAAAAAAAAAAAAAAAAAAAAAAAAACAGCAACGATCTATGCACCTCCGATTATGAGTCGGCCATTTCAGCTGCTCAGGGGTACGGCGACTGCGGGTCGAGCAACTCAGGCAAGAACCAAGCACCCGGTTTAGACGGCTTCTGTGACGCGTGGAAGAAGCAGGCCAGCGAGGACACGGACGCTTTTGCAAAGGCACAGTTCCTTGTTGCCAAAGCAGGTTACTTTGACACGATTACAGACTCCGTCTCCAAGTACCATGTCACGACAGCACTGGGCATTGCGCAAATGTTTGACACGGCCATCCAGATGGGCCCAGGAACTGTTGACACGCTTGCAGACAGAACTAACCAGAATGTCGGAAACCTCGGAGACGATGGGGTCTCGGAAGCTGATTGGATCAAGCAGTACGTGTACGAGAGAAAGCTGGAGCAGATCAATTGGGGCGGCGCGTACGTGGGTACCACGGCGCGTTTGCAACCGTTTGAAGAGTTGATTGCGGCAAACGACTTGAACTTTGACCATAATGATGTGACCATCACCCTTTATGGATCGAGTTACACACTTGTGGCCAAGTGCTGAAGCAAAAAAAAGACACGCAGAAGAAACCCACTCATTTATCCACATTTCATCGTGATATCCAGTTTCCTTCTTTCTTAGATCCCCCAATATAAAAGAGCATTTATTCATCCAGGTCCCACATTTCCTCAAACATGACCATTGTATGGAACTCACCCCGTTCCCCCATCAAATCCACGTCCTTTGGAAAATCAGCACCTTCCACTAGCTCCTTCGTATACGGATATAACCCTTTTGCACCCGTTTCACGTTTGTACTTTTCCTCAACCCAACTCTTGAACGCTTCCCTCTCCAACGCGCTGAACCCAATCTTGATGTACAACTCATCACAAAGCTGCCACAACCGCGGTAAAAGCACCGTCTGATAATCTTCACTAAACAGCGGAAAACGCGTCCGGTATCCTAGACCTGCCATGGATTCCTCCCGCCAAGACCGTATATCTTCCAAAAACAAGTCCCCAAACACAAGCGTCTCAATGTCGGCCTTCATTTCGAGTTTGACGGTTTGAATACCGCTTTTGAGTGCGTCCAGATATGCTTGGTTGTTGGCGCTTTTCGTGAGAGGTACAATGCAGAGTGGCAGATTTAAAGCGCGGGCTTGTGCGACAATGTCGCTCGTGGCAATATTTTGAATCGATACAATGTTCCGTTCCGAGTCCATCGATGTCAACAAAACGACACGCGAAACAGGGACCTCTTGCAGCAGTTTTGACAGGGACAAGAAGGAGTCTTTTCCACCGCTCCAGAACTGAACAACGACTCCATTGTTGTTATTATTCTTGTCGGTTGTTGCAGGAATGGATTCGTTTAAATGGTCCAATACTCCGACTCGTGTTTCGATGCGTTTTAAAAACACGTTTGTTTGAACGCGGTTCTTTCTGCGTGAAGGGTCTTTTACGTTTGCGTGTCCGTAAGGACAGTGCCGGCACGCATTACCACAGCATTGTTTGCGCTGCGCAAGGTACCATGCGGTCATGACGCTGTACCCAGTCTTGGGGTCCGTGTAAAACGCTTGTTCAGCATTGCACGCAGCTTTATGGCATTCCTCAATTTCCAGAGAAAAATCACGTTCTGCAGGTGCTTTCGGAGCTGTCGACTGCGTGTTGAGTTGCAGCACGGGGAAATTGAGTTGTTTCTTGGAAGGACGCTTTTGATGAACCACACTAATGAGCCATTCTAGTGCATCCAACAGTCGCGGTGTTGGCCGGTGGAACATACTGTTTCCATCCACAATGTACACGTGGTTTTGTCGGACGGCAGAGAGTTTCGACCAAGCCTCGGTTTGAATCATGCTGGACTCGTTGAATTCCTTTTGCGCCGTGGGAACGTCCAACCCGCATAAGCAAATGATGATGATTTCAATGTCATTGACGCCAAGCCCCCTTTGCAGGTCCGTTGCAACCGAGTCTGGCTGGCGACCACTCTTTCCAACAGCTGTCGCACCGGCCATTTGAATCAATTCCGGTGTCCATCCGGAGCCCAAAAACAGCGGATCTATCCATTCAAACAATGCAACTCGAGTCGTTGCTGATTTCTTTTGCCGATACGACGCCACTTTTTGGGTCAAAGAATCAAGCCGCGCCTTTGTCTCCGCCACCAACATAGCAGCTTCATGCTCCAACTCCATCTCCTTCCCGAGCATTAGAATGCTGTGTTCAAGCGCATCGCTCAAGGTCTTTGAGTTGACGGATACGATCTTGACGTTTCTTGGACATCCTCCAATTGCATTCTGAAGCGTGTCCAAGTCTACGGAGCAGACTTTGCATGCGTCTTGGGCGACAACGAGGCCCGGATCCAGGGTTGCAATCTGTGCATCGTCCACGGTGTACAGCGAGTCCGAGCCGGCAAACACGCTCTGTACTTGATTATGTGTGGATCGACTACCATCAAACTGTGTTTTCTGAGCTGTTAAAGATGGAAGTGGGAGGACGGAGGTTGGGTAGTCGCACTGATGTTTTTTGTGAGGGTCTTGTTGAGCATGAAAAAAGGTGGAGAGCATTGAAAGAAAGAGAAGGCAAAGAGCGAACCTCGTGCGATCGTCCCACGAGTTGAATGATTCGGCCTGTCCGTAAACTGTAGACGGCGAGGCTGTTGCTGTTGGGGACCGGCTTTGCATGTGAAAAGATTGCGCAGATCCTGTGTTGTTTTTTGTATGCCACAGACTCAGCATCGCACGGAATGCGATTCGGAGGGTTGAAGGTCACTCACAGTTCCGTGGCTGAGGGAAGCAGCGAAATGACCCGAAGAGGTGAAATCACGGACATGGAAATATTTGCGAAGAAAAATTGAGTCATGACTGCACATGCACTGTTGGAACGAGTTGAGTCCGTTGCCTGCGCCAAATCAATCCCATCTCAAAAGGACTCTCAAAACTCACCCAGACGGGTCCTATCGTCATCGTTGCAACGGCAATTCTCCTCATATACTCGGACTATGCACCACACGCACTGCACTTCTCTGTTGGGGCAATCGTGTCCACACTGTGAGCATACCCACCACTGAAACCAGCGTGGACACAACAAGTGCTGAAAAAACGTCACTTCAGAACTGCAAAGCTGCTCAAACGATTCCTAAAACAACCCCGACCATCCTCAATCAATGGTCACCATGACCCACATAGAGACTATGGAATGCCTTCCTCTCATTCAACCGCAATCGCATTTATGGCCTCGTATGCCATCCTATGGACACTTTATGACTCTCGCACGAGCGTTGGCATCACGTTGGCACTCTTGTTGTTTGTTTCAGGGGGATTTGGTCTTGTTGCGGGATCCCGCGTGGGGCTGGGTCATCATACACTGGAGCAGGTTGTTGTGGGGTCAGTCGTGGGCGCGACTGTGGCCCTCCTGTGGTATTATGGCGTGTTTTGGGTTGTAAAGGATGCGTGGGTGCTGAATTCAGTGCGGGAGTCCCCGTCATTGCGGCAGTGCGTTTCGGTTGGGATTGGGGTCGCCGTGTTAGCCGTTGTGGCTCGGAAGGAGCGGGAATTTCGGCGAATAAAGAAGCGGGAGTAATCGGGAACAATCGGGAATAATCGGATGGAGCAGGAATGGGGGCAGAATTTGTTCAAAATTGTTCCGCGTTTTTTTAAAAAGTTTTATTGAAAGAGATAAAGTCAGTCGCGTAACAGTGAGTCACGCTGATCAGATCGCCTTTTTTTGCATAAAAATTTGTGCTCGAAGGCGTATAAAAACAGACGCTCTTTCTCGTAAAACAAGAAACCAGTACTTGTGTTGTTTATAAAATAACGAGTTAACAATGACTGCCACTCTCACTCACGCCCATTCAGATCCTGCCTTCTCAGAGGGCACGGCCTGGTCACCAACAGTCTCGCCCCTCCCGCACTTTACTGAATCTTCAGATCCCGCAATCGCAACGGCGAATGAGCATTTCCCGCCTTGGAGAACAGCCCTCGAGACTGCTCTCAAAGACAACGAACGCGCCGACTCTGCGCACTGTGAGTTTTATCTTTGCTCTCATCTCAACCCAATCAAATTCTGACAATTGCAACAAACACAACAACTGCACACACATGCACGCGTGCACAGTATACGCGTCACTTGCCACCATCAAACCGTTTGGAAGACCTGCAAACCGAAGCGTCTACTTCCGTGGTTTCTTGAGCGACGGACTTGACATTCAACCGTGAGAAAATGACCCGTTTCCTTTGTGCCACCCCCCCTTTGCCCTCTTTTTTTATTTTTTTATTTCTTGGCGCCTCCTTTTTTTATTTTAAGTATGTGAGTCAGGATGATCTAAAATTTGTCGCCGGAAATTTTTTCAGTCACCGACCAAACAACGCATCCCAAACACATGAACACAAACATCGCCATCGCTACCAAAGAAAGGACACTGTCTTGACACATGATTCCATCGAGCGTCTGTCCAACATCCTCATGTTTGTCGTTGATGTTCGCAGCGGCAGTGTCGAGGATGTCATCCACGGCTCCAAGTTTGGAGAAGTTTGCTGGTAGGAATGCTTATTAGAGCTTCACATTGAAACGAATCCATTATTCTAAACATGACGCAATTCTTGCAGGATCTTCCCCGAGACTCATGAACAACTTCGCCTCTCTGGACAACTCCACCTCATCCTCAGCCCAACGCACCCGCTCTCACAGACGCACCAAATCCCAGAGCCTTTCGCATCCTCATCTCACTTTCCTCATTTGGACTGGGAAAAGACGCGTCTTGAAATGTGGCGCAAGATCTCTTCACTGCGTCGGGCATCCTTCACATGGCCAACAACGCGTCATGTGATTTCGGATGCAGGTGGACATGGGTTCCATTCACACGGCGGCCCGCATGCACATGAATCAAACCACAACAACAACAACCACCATCACCACCACCACCAGCAAGACCAAGAACAAGAAGGAGAATCAGCTGTACACACATGTGTTCTTGGCGGCGCCATATCCACTGCTATATCATCCCCAAAACACAAATCGGGCGCTTTATTGACGAAAATCGATGTCCCCGAGTCGAGCAGCGGGTCTGAAGCTGGCGGCGCACCACATGAATCGGCTCCACAAACTGGATCCGCTGGCCTGAAGCAAGTACATTTCACTGCGGAGCCACTTGAAATGAGAGAACCAAGCGTGTCAACCCCACGAAACGAACATTCATCAAGTCCACCAAAGCAGCACAAATCAGCGACGGGGCACGACTCGGCGACTGACTTGCATTTCATGGAAACGGCATTGAACAATTTCTGCATTTTGTTGCTGGATGTGGACGGTGCGGATCATGTCCAGATGCAAAAGGCGCCGCACGCGAGGGTCAAGTATCGCAGAATGGTTCATGCCATGGAAGACGGAGCGGCCAAGGAATCAGGTTGTGCGGATGGAATTGTTCAGGTGGCGGAACGTGTGTTTTCAGTTGATGATTTGGTGGAGAGGCGGTTGTCGAGCGTTGATGGAATTGTCCGCAAGGTTGCGCACTGGTCAGTGAAGGATGTGCTTGGATGAGAGCGTTTGTTGGGTTTGTTTGTTTGCGTTTGAACACGTGGGCGTCGCACTTGTTACTTGTTTGGAATAAATATGATTTGAAATGCATTTGATTGGTCAGTCAGGTGGCGCTGTTTTTTTAAAGAGAGAAGAGAGAGAGATGGGGGCTTTGTGTTCATAGACCAAGTCACGTGGACTCAATGTCACGTGACTGCTGAGTCACGACAAAAATTGAGTCCGATTTCACAAAAACGCAAAAGCGCTTCTTTCCCCACACGCACACTCACACTTCTTTCCACGTGAGAAATCAAAGCAGGCACATATCCAGCAAACTGCACCCAGCAACCACCCCCATTGCAACAACAAGTGCAACTACACCTACGAGCAATTCAACCTCAATGGCTTCCTCCGTCGTCTCAGCAGTCATCATCAACTTCAGCCCCGCCTCCACAGAGAACCCAACAAACGCACGTCCATCAACAACCCCACTTGTAGTGGCTCTTGTGGCCGTCAACCTGTTTGTCCTCACGCTTGTGGCCATTGTGGCATTCAAGATAGACACCCGGCGACGCAGAATGAACGAGGCAGCAGCAGCCGAAAAGGCGGACCTGGAATCCCAGCACGCTCTACCCATGGCTCAGATACACGCGCAACAACAGCATCATCATCTTGACCACACCTCTTGTCCAGTGCCCGTCGTCTACCTGCCGCCCCCCGCACAAGTTGTAATCCCCATCATTTCAAACTGTGATTACCAATCCGAATCGAACTCGTACTCCACCACGGACTTATCCATGCAAGAATCACCGTTGCATGCGGACTACGAGTACCAACACCATCATCACCACAACGAGGACGACCTTGAGGATGAAACATCGCTCTACTCGCTGACGGTCTCTGAGATGGCTGAATTTTTTGCATTGTCGCCCCCAGAAGTGTCCGACTTGACGCTGCTGGCAGCACCAATTGTGGCGGAGAGGGTGGCACTGTATCATCACGTGCCGCTGGGTGTTGGGTTGGGAATCACCTTCTGACGACACTTGTTTTGAGTCCTCCCCCAAAAGACATCCCTCTGCACGACGCCTTTTGTGCTTTCTGCTTCGTCAGTCCTGTGTTATGCTAATTAACTGTATTCCCGCATTCCCCGCCATCTGTCACTCTGCCACTCTGTCTCTCTGACTGTCTCTCCTGTAAAATCTGTACTATTTCCTCTCCTTTGTTACATACCATATTATAAAACGATCCCGTCTCGTGTGAATAAAAATTTGTATATTTCCTGCACGCACCGTAATGCTGAATCATTGCAAGTTCCCGTGGTCAAGCTTGGGCGGAATAAACAACAAAAAAATCTGAATCGATTATAAATGCCACCCACCAACAACATGCCGTCATTCCTGCACTCAAGATCCATACCCTCCACCCTCCCAGACGATGTTCTCTATCGATGGACAGGCATCGTGTTTTGCGTCATTGCGGGAATCGTGCTACTCGCTTTCGGGCTCTGGATTCATCGGCACTCTGTCGCCGGCCTTTGGATAGATTCACGCCGTCGTGGAGAAGACACGGAAGCACAGCAGCAGCATGAACAATGGGAGCAGCCGCCTACAAAGGAGAAGAAGCACCAGCAAGACGCCGGCAAGAGCAATGAGAAGCAAGAGTCGTGTCCTGGTGGTTTGGAGTTTCTTATAAATCAAGACTCGGAGCGACGACATGCATAGCGCTTTTTTTGGACTCCCAAGCAAATCAAGCAATAACCCACCCCCCACAGCACGGGCACCTCATAGCTAATTAAATGGCTTGCGTTTTCTACTAGTCCTCCCGACCCAACCCCCTTTTTTCTTATCCACTTGAACAGCTTTAATAAAAAAATAACAATGGCTCTTTTTACTGCATCTGTGTGTGCGTTTTGTTTTTTTTATGTTCGTAATTCGATGGTTGCGTGAAATCTCGCGACAGGTTCATGCTGCCTATTTATGACTGTTAGTCGAAGCCCATATCGAACGCAGTACCACCACCCTGCCGCCCAGTCAGGGCTCATCTGCGCATAAAAATCGCGTTAGGAATATGAGCTTGCTACTCTCATCACTGGTCGAGAGTTAAGAGATTGGGCCACTCTCACTTCAATAAAACTCAGAATTGTCACTCAAAAGAAAGAAAAACGAACGGCATGTACCCAGGAAACCAAGACAGAGTGTATCCACAACCACCTGGACCCGCTCCTCCTGCTTACTCGCAGCCCATGTATCCGCAACAGCCTGGCCAACCCGTCTACCAAACGTACAATCATTCGCCCTACGGGACACCGCAATACCAGCCAGCGGGACAACCGCCGCCCCAAATCATTTATGTAGTTCAAGAGGAGAAACCGAAAAAGAACAATGGGTTGTCTGAAGTTGAGTTTTTTTTTTATTTTTGTGACGCGGTTTTATTTTCAATGCTTTCTTCATTTTATTTTTTTTGAAGCATTAAATTCATTCGCAAATAGGGCGCAGCAACTGGAGCTGGAATCTGCGCAGGATGTTTGGCGTGTTATGCGCTGCAGGAAATCATTTGCTGTGTGAGTTAAGAGTGTGTTTGTTGTTTGCTCTGTCAGCATCAAAATCGCTGATTGTCTTTTTTCTTTTTCGACACGCTCGGACTGCATTCGGACACTCGTGTTTATTCATCCAGTTGATATGATGTTTGTTAATAAATCAAATTGTGAAGGAGCCCGCCATTCATCAAAAAGGTGTGCAATAAGTTAAAAATAAATTGGCACATGCACAAACACGGAAAACCCTATCACTCACTCCCTTGACCAATTTACAATAAAAAAAAATGAACCAACAGCAGCAGCAACCGCAGTACGCCCAGCCAGGAGCCCCACCCCCAGGTTCCTTTGCTCCACCAGGAGGACCACCTCCAGGCGCTTCCTACGCTGAGCCAATGGCTCCTCCTCCCTCCGCCACCGCCGCCGCCGCTGGCGGCTACATGCCAGCAGACTACAAACCACCCATGGATGGCGGTGCCGACAAGAATGGACCACCCGGATACGGATCGTACCCACCACAGCAGCAGCAACCGTATGGACAGGCTCCCATGCAACAGCAGCAGCCGCAGGTGGTTTACGTGCAGCAAGCGCCTCAGCAGCAGCAATCGTCAGGAGTGGTGAGTTGGAGCGGGAACAGTTGTAAAAAGGAAAAAGAAACTAAGTCTCCTTTTTCATTTTTGGCTTGATTGCTAGAATAACCTTGCCGCCGGAGCTGCTCTTGGTTGTGGTATCTGCTGCTGTTTGGATGTGAGTGCTAACGATTTTTTTCAACGTCACCCGAGATGAACCCTGCCTGAAACCGTGTTCTCCTTTTTTTTTATCAGTGTCTCTTCTAGATGGACCGTTTTGTGTTGTGTTTGTCCCGTTGGCTCAATAAACCCATAAATACAAGAGTGTATAGATAGATAGATAGTACCGATGGTGACTTTTGCAAGTCGACTTGATCGGCGACTGTGTTTGCAGGCATCGTCAACAGCATCTGGAGGGACAACCAACGCCAGTTCTTTTTGAGGCAGTCCTTGTTGACGCTTGACGCTGCAGGAAAATGAGGGTGGGCGTTGGAGGAAGGGCGCCATTCTGCCATCAATTTTGTGATTGCTGAAGGGAAGTTGAACTCTGTGGAATGTGTGTGTGGGGGATGAAAAAAGGTTCAACATGCTCACAGTCCAAAAGAACAGCAGTCTTTCAAAGGTGTTACGATGAGTTTTTATTGGTTGGTTGAATGTATGCGGCATATATGCGTCGTGTTGCTTATGAGAAGGGGACCCTCCTCCTCTGTCCAACTGACTGATCGCGCGGGGCATGAAGGGGGAGACCGTAAAAAAAAAACAGGTCATTGGCAACAGAACCACCAGCTCTGTTTGTCCAATTCTTCATGATCATCCGAGATTGAGTACAAGCTTGCGTCATCATCCTTGCCATCCTTCTTCTTCATGTCTTGCTGTTGCTGTTCAGGAGTGACCCGCATCGGTTCCTTGTCTGGATACCGCGGTGAGTCTGGTATCCTGTCAATCAGGAAGCGCGGCTGTACTGCGTCAGACATTTGCTGTGGGGATTGGTTGGGCTGGTGGGCAACGGAGTGGTACGGATAGTTCATTGTGCTGGTTGTTTTCGAAAAGGTGTTTCAAGGATTGGAGGATGTGTTTGCATTCTTGTTTGGTTCATATCGGGCGTCGAACCCTGTTCATATGAGATGACTCATCGTGGCATATTAACGGCGATGCACTTGCGTCCATCTCTGTGCGCAAGATTACCCGCTGAGCAGTTCATTGAGCAGCCAGTTGTGTGTTTGTTGTTGTTGCTGTCCGTGTTCTGCAATGCACCGAGCGAGCGAGTGACAAGCGTGAATCTTGACCGCTGCGGCCAATTCAATTGCGCAGATGGATAATCAGCGGCACAATCAAAGCAGCACACCATGCCTATCTGTCTGCCCCCGAGGAGGTTTGAGAGTGAAGAAGGAATTCAGTCAGTCTGGACCATTTCTTGAAATCTTTTTACTGACCCCAGCCGTTACATAATTCCAAGCATCTGGAAGGAAAACCCAGCCAAGCGATCAAACAAAACAGAACAGTCACACAACCAGCTTCCCTCCCCGCCCAAAAAAAAGAAAGGGTCCAATGAGCACATCCCCGCCGGTATTTGTGCCTCCCAGCATATCCATACCGACAGTGTCTGCCGCAGCAACACCAGGCAACAGCAACAGCAACAACTCAAACAACTCTGAAAGCGGCCTCCCTCTTTCAATTGGAATCCCACTCCTTGTCTCCATCGGCATCGGTCTCTTGATTGCCATCGTCGTCCTTCTATACCTCGTATGGAAAGTATGCCGTGAAACGCGTCTTGAGCGGGAATACATTCGCCAACAACTGCAACGCCAATACGACCACACGCCCGATGCTCCTGATGAACCGCTACCCATTTACAAGTCGCGGGACTCGGAAAACGGATTCTCGTCCACGGTTCTTCCAAGTTTGTGGGAGAGACGCGTTTCTAATACGCAGTTTCTTGAAGCAGCTCCAAGGGTTTCAATGTCATCCGCCAGTGTGGTTGATGTGGGGGGTGCGTCGAGTGTGGCTGGGGTGTCGGATTCTGCGGCACGGGACAGTGTTGCTGCGGGGAGGATGGGCGATGGAGACACGTGGTTTGCATGGAGTGAGCGGAAATCGTCCTTGTTGCCCATGCACGGAGCGACTAGACTGGTCGTGCCGCGTATTTCAGTGTCGGATGTATGTGTTTCCATGTCGGATGATTGCGCTGGTTCTGCAGTCTCTGGCCGTGGGACTTTGACACCGAGTCCAGCGAATCCGTAAAAGCAAGGGGGTATAACTAATTTCATTGATATTATGATGGCGAGAGAGAGAGAGAGAGAGAGAGAGAGGGCGTTAGAAGTGATTTATTGTTGCTGCATGCATGTATGCTTGTGTATACTTTTGTTTATCTTGTTGACTTTATTTACTATTTATACATTTACATTTATTCATTGTTTAACGTACTGTGTATGTTCTTCACAGCTTCCATAAAGACTCTTTGCATGCAGCGCAAGTTGTTTATCGTTTAATAAATGGAGCGAGCGGATCAGGGTTCGAATCCGTGACTCGGCTTCATTGGTGATTTCCTTTTCAAACGTTATTTTGGCAATCACCAAAAAAGCTCACCAGAATCCATTCTACAATGTACAAAACCCAACAGGGACTGCCCGCATATGTCCCTCTCGATTCCATGCAAGTCCCCACGTCGTCGTCCTCCAGCCAGGACCAGGCCCCAGCTGCCGCAGCCAGAACAACAGCCCCACCACCACCCAGCAACATGTGGTGGGTGTGCTTGCTTGCGCCGGATTGGGTGCCAGTCTGTTTCGCATGCTGTCTGTGCTGTCAATAGCGTGCATTTTTCGAATTGGCGACACACACACAAGATTTGTACAGAACCCTGTGAGGAAATAAAACAACGGTTATGATGATTCTTTTTACAAGTGATTGCACTTCGTATTTGCGCTGACCGGTATCTATAGATGCGGCCGGAATGATATGGAGAATGTAAGTTTTACAGAGTGAGTTTCAGAACTTCTTGCTGGGCAGTGCCAAACTGATACATCTTTGCGCCATCACTTCTCTTTCTCCCGCGCGCGCGCATAAGCGCGGGGTATTAGTTCCAAACAGCCGCCCAAAGAGTATCCATCAACAAATCTGAGTGCATGAAAATCTTTTTGCTGACAGATGTATTGTGCGTATTCCCCAAAAATGGAGTCCTGTGAAATGAAGGTCCTCGCAAAAAAAATGCTCGCAAGACTCCTCGCAGCCAAACCCTAGTCCGCCACTTAATAAATGTATCAACCTCACTTAATCCCATTAATGCCCACTTAACGTTTATGGGAGGTCAATATTATTAATATATTAACAAGAGGATCAACATTATAAAATATGAAGTAACAGGCAGAATGCGTGAACAAAACAAATTCCAGTGCGTCAATGACTCAATCCAGCGGGTCAATGACACCAACCCCAATGACTCCAACCCCTCACCCTTCTGTGGAAACTGTCCTTACACCAATGGTAGCTTGCTCAAGTGTCTGTTATTATTTCTCAACATCCAACACCATTACAGACCAACACACCACCAGAAACAAGCACATCAGCGCCAATTGACAGTGTAGAAACGCCTTCTGCCTTGCAGACCTTGTTCAAGGTGCCATTCAACGTCCTTACAAAAGAATTCAGGAACCAGCAAGCTCAGTACACCCAAGAAATTATCATTGCTGCAGACGACACCGACTCTTTCAAGCAGCAACTTTGGACAGTGATCTTTCAACAGATCAAACGCGCCGTGTTGTTTGAAGGAGATTCCTGTAAATGGGCACCGATCCACAAACACGAGTTGACACTGGCAGACATCGACAATTATGCTGTGATTCGCAGTTTGACTGGAAACTGAGGCATTCAGATTTCAACTTTGGACTCTGCCAAGATTCAAAGTATGCATGGAAAAGTACACGCGGTCTGGATATTTCAATACTCTGGAGTGGTTGTCACTGCCGCTATGTTCAAAACTGTCAAGAAACATCTTCTCGACCCAGCTGTTTCAGATCGATCTGGGGCACCAGCTGAATCAGAACACCTGGCCATGGTTGCTCAGTTGAAGGATCACCATTCCGCAAATTACCAGTCATATGATATCAACTGGCGGATCTGGGCAAACTATGTGTTAGCTGGAGATGCAAGTTCCCAAGATGACCGCTTCCTTGCTGCTCCACCTCTCCACATACTGCATTTGTTTTCAGTTGCGGATACTAATCACGCAGTTGCTAACAGAAGCCTTGCTCGTGGACACCGTGTTGCACTCGAATCAAATGGCAGATTTGCAGGGCAGATAAATCAACTCATTGAAGTGTATCGTGGGGTCAAACGAACAATGGAACGAGCATTTGAAAATGCTCTGGAAGATACGACAGAAGTTTTCGAAGCCAGGATCCATGCTATTCAAGAGGATATCAGGTCACGCGAGGAGATGCTCATTGCAATGCAGGAATCTCTGCCGGTGCGAATGAATGGATACAGTGCTGGCCTACTCAACCAAGTTGAGAATCAGGAAGATGTCGATCACCAGTAATTCAACTTAGGTGTCAACCAATAAAGAGTTTATTCAGAAGTGTCTTGCACGTCAAAACCAAACTCAGCAAGGGGTACATTAAAAGCCACACCAGGATTGAAACCAGAAACTGAATAACCACAGCTTGCAAAGATCTTGTGGAAGGAGCGGTTTGTGTACATTCGCAAGACATCCGAGATGAACTCAGCCAGGTCCCGTTTACTATTTTCGACATATTGGCGCTGAAGCGACTTCTTTATAAGTCCGAAAACAATTTCGATGGGGTTGAAGAATGGGCAATACGCAGGTAGAAATATTGGGATGATTCCAAGATTGCGCAGGAAACAAATCAGATCAGCACTGCAATGGATCTTTGCCCCGTCGAGAATATGCACACTATGACGTCCTGGATACTGGTAGACATGGCCCGACCTGGTGCAGAACTCCTTGTAATAATAAGCAAATTTAGTACAGTCAAAAGTCCCCTCTGTCATGGATGACTCCAACAGTCCATTGACTCCTATCCAGCAAAGCAGCGACACCCTTGGCTTTCGATTGAACTCTCCACGAAAATAAAGCTTTTGACCGCGTACCCCCCACCCTTTTGTTCGGAGCATTGCGCGATTATCGAAGGAAACTTCGTCCAAGAATACAAGGTTTTCCAGTAGAAAGGGGGTCATTGCAAGATCGTTTGCGAATCGAATCACGTCTTCCTGATTGATTTGAATCGCGCGTCTTTCAAGTACTTTCCATGAGAGCCCAGACTCACGAAGGATGACACTGATATGCTGAGGACTGATCGAGCCACCGAACTGATTCACAAACAGGTTTTTGGCTTCGTCCAGCAGCAGCACCGGCCTTTTTTTGTACAGATCAACAAGCCACTTGCGTCGGTCAGGGCCAAACTTCCTGTGCGCATCGTCTTTTTGCTTTCGACCCATGTCCTCGCCCCTTTCGTACGCGGTAATCCATTCGGCAATGCATGATGGTGTCTTGCGAAACAGCACAGCCAATTTAGCCTTGCTCCAACCAAGGTAGAAATGCATGTACATGCAGTAGACCTTGACTTGGGGATCCGCATGGCCGGATACGACGCCGAGGATGTCCATTGCCTGCTGCGTCTGGATCAGAAATCATGTGGAATCATCATGTGAGTGAACGAGGCATGTCTAATGAATAGGACACTAAATCAGACGCTGGGCTTACCAAGCACGTATTCTTATCTGTCTGATGGCCGAACTGCCTGCGTATCACTTGTTTAGGTCCTGGTCACTTCACTTGCGAGGACTCGTGCGAGCGTTTATTTGTGTTGGAAGAATTCTCGCAAAAATCCATTTTTGGAGAAGACGCACAATATCAAGGGTTCAACAAATTCCATCTGGTCCGCTGCCAGTGTTTCATATGACCCAACCAAAAGGGTGGCATTGCAGTAGTCGACAATAATTTCTGGCCTTATGAGGACGTCATACCTGTACTGTTCTCGGCAAAGCACCCCCCAATTAAATGCGATTCAAAGGCGAGGTCCAATCTTCATTGGACCAAGCGGCTGTGTTCGAGTGCGTCTGAGCAAAATTCCACGCAAATCGGTTATGAAACCCCGCGATGCCGTCTTCAGCGGTTGCGGGACAGTTCGAAACAATATGGAACACAGGCATTCCTGTAAATCAGTCCTTCAAGAAAAGCAGCCTCAACGGTTGTGGTCCTCTCAGAATGAAAAGGCTTTGGCCCTTCTTTGCAGTTTCTATTCACACGCCAACGATCGCTGATGGTGCAGTGGGGGAGCCTGATTATCACTGTCCAACGACAAACGATAAGGCGGCCCTTTGAAATGCCAATCTCGGGAAAGTGGACCAAATTGAGTTAATTTGGCGTCAAAACCCTCAAAACCCTCGCCTGAACACGAATCCGCTTCCCGCAATTTTTCTACTCACTGTGACGTCATTAAGTAAAATCTCCCGGCGACCCCTGAAACAGTTTTCGATCGTGAAGTCGATATTTACTTGTGAATGAGGGCGGACTGGGGTGGGTTTATACCCGCAGTTAGGGATCCCTATCTGAAGATGTTGCGTGTGTGCGGTTGTTGAATTGGGCACTTGTTCATGGGAGTGAGTGAGCAGAGGCAATTAGTGTAACTCCACTGTTGCAAGAAAAGTGAGGCTTATAAATCATGCACTTTTGATCGCAGCTGGCACACGCTGGCAGCAGTGGGTCTTAGTTGCTGTACGTGGATAACGGGACAGGCGTGATCCCAAATCCGAAGCGTGCGTTGGCCAAAATGGGATGTGGATGGGATGGATGGATGGGATGGATGGATGGATGGATGGGATGTGGATGGAGATTCAACAAATTGTCGGGAAAAAGGAAAAAGCCCCTCCAAATTTTAAATTTTCGTCAAAACAAATTACGAAAATTGGTGGAGATGGATGACAATTTCTGCAAATTGGTTTTTAATTTTAATTGCTTCAACCGCCTGCCTGTTTTCAAACTGATAAAAATTGCTCAAGTCGCTTTTTAAACAAAAACTGGTTCGCGAAAACTTAAACCAAAAAACTAAACGCAGTCCATGCTCACTGTCTGCTTTCTATTGGCTGTCGCGGCTCATGCCCTCGCACAGGACGTCAGGAACTGTGGCAAGGCAGCTGACTTCTTTGCCTTCAACCCCCCTGCCCTGCAATACCCTGCCGGCGTTGCTGCCGCCAACTTCACCGTCATGCTCACCTCAAAGCCTGTCGGTGCTGTCTCACAGGCACTCAACATTGACGGTTTCACCATGCACCCCAATGTCCTCAAATACACCAAAGACAACTGGAATGTTCCTCAGACTGTCACCCTCGTGGCAAAGCCCAACGTGTTCTCTACTGGCAGCGCTGCCGCCTTGAAGCTGCGTTACGGCGTGAACGCGCCTTGCTCGCCTACCGTGCATACATGCGAGTCGACCTATGATATTGAGTACGAAGCGTCTGCACCAAAGACCTGTATCAGTATCGGAGACCCACACTTGCGTCTGTTTGATAGATCCAAGTGCGAAGGCCAAGAAGACGGAGCCTTTTACTTGGTCAAGAACCAGCACATGGAAGTTCAGGCACACCACTACAAGTGTGGTAGATTCCGCTGCAACGGCGCCGCATCCATCAGGTGTGTGTGGTTTTTTTCACCCTTAATTTTTTTTCTTTGTTCATCTCTCCTGAACCCTTATTTTTTTTGCAGATACGGTGACTCTGTCGTGATTGTGTCGGCCATGAAAAAGTACGGCTCTGACGGTGTCGGAAAAACCGTCGAATACACCCGCCTGTCCCAAGAAACCACCGGAATCTCCGTCAACTCCAAGAACAAGGACCAATGGATCTTCACCACGGACGATGGAACTGTCATCACAATCGCCACTCACATGTTCACTGAAATGAGTATCACAATCAACATGTCTCCTTACATGGCGAGCATCAAAGATAACTCTGGAGTCTGCGCCAAGGGCTGCAAGTCCTGGTCAGCTCAAAAAATTGCCAACAATGACAACCACATGCTTGGAAAATACGTCAAGGGTGCCTTGTCTGCCCCTTTGGCCGCCTTGTGGGGAAAGGAGTACAAGAACTTGGTGTCTGGATTAAAGTTCACTGAGGCGGATTTCGACAATGTCTGCACCGCCATTGCACCAACCACCACCACTACCACCACTTCAACCACTTCAACTTCAACCACGTCAAGCACCACTAGTACCTCCACCACCAGTACTTCCACCACCAGTACCTCCACGTCCAGCACTTCTACTACAAGCAGCACCACGTCCACCACAACAAGCACTACTTCTACCACAACAAGCACAACCAGTACCAGCACAACCAGCACAACTACTACCACCAGCACTACTTCGTCCACCACAACCTCTGCTTCGGTCTCTTCCGCCGACCCCGCCCCAACCGCGCCCCTCACAACTTCCACCGCTGCTGCCTCGCCATCACCCTCTGTCTACGTCCCAATCTACGACCCAATCCACTACAACTACACCGTGCCAGCCGTCAACAACACCATCCCAGGAACTCCCATTTACTCTGACGCCGACAAAGTCAAGGCAACCCTCCAATGCCGCGAAATCTTGAACGTCCCCGGCTGCGACGAACTCATATCCGACCACATTGAGTTCCTCATTGGTGCCTGCGTCGATGACTACCTCCTTACCGGTACCCACGTGTTCAGTGACGCCTACCTCACAGCCCTCAACGCACAATGCCACCACCAATGCCAAACCATCATTGCCGCTCCCATCCAAGTATCCAACAACACCAACGTTGCCGCAAACGTTCAAATCGTGGCCGGATACAACAACAACACATGTGTCAACAGTTGCTCCGGAAAGGGTCAATGCGCTGCCCTTGGATGCGTTTGTGACGCTCCATGGAGTGGAATCGATTGTTCAATCAACTTGAGCCAGTACTCGCCTCCACAGCCTCCTGTGATGAAATGTGAGAATGGTACGACTTACCAAGGAAACTATGTTGCTCCTGTTGCTTTGAATCCTGCTGCTGCGGCTGTGATTGCGCAGTACCAGCCAGTTGCACCGGCATCTAATGGTGGTGTGTACACTGTTGGACCTTTGAAGACTTCGGCGCGTGTTCCAGCTGCTGCTGCCACCGGTGTGTTGGTGTCTGGTGCAGTTTCGCAAATGGTTGGTTCGGCGGTTATGGGACTTGTGTCTTTCTCGTTTGTCTTCATGTGTTGAGGACTTTTTTTTTTTTTTCTCCTTCACATTTTTTTTTGTCTTTTATATGCTCGTTTATCTTAGATAGTTGTGAAAGTAGACGCTAAAAAAGCAAAGTACTTTCAAAAATTGAAGAGTAGAAAATATACATGTTTTCCTCCAATTCCTGAGCATAACCAGGCAATTGTCAGGACACACCAACAATTGGCGCTTCACTCGCCTTCACACATACATCATCTGACCGCCAGTGCCTGCATTTTCCACGAGCACATGCATGCAAAGAACGGCACAAGGATTCATGATAATATTTGTCCATCGCGTCTGCTGAAATTAGTTTTACACCCGGACACGGCAAATGTGACTTGCATTCGGCATGAGTCGCATTCACTTGAACGTCTGGATTTTTTGCCAAAAGTTTGGCAATGTAATGGTATTTTTGCTGGCAACAGGCCGTGTCATAAACGCTTTGTAGGTACGCCGGTGAGAAAATCTTTTGCTTTGTTTGAATGTATCGTGCCATGGGAGATTCCGGCGAGTTTTTATCCAATCGGTTCATGAGAAACGTGCAATCTTCCTTGTCGATTGGGCGAAACTGCTGGCAAGAAGAGAGCAAATCCAGAAGCTGAGACATGTTCAAATTACCGCCTCTTCCAATCAAAACATTGATGAGATTGGCAATGTTGGTTTCGGGGTCTGCGAGCAACTGCGTCAGGGTGTAACCCAGAATCTGCATATGGCCGCTCTCGATGACACAATGCTTTTGTAAAGAATGTCGCAGAACAAAATGCCATTTGCTGCAGTCAGTGAAAAACTGCGCTTTCAGGCGAGACGTCATAGCAACAAACATGTCCAAAGCGCCGTTTCGACAAATGAAATGCAGAAGTTTCCAGTACTCTCTCGGCACAGTAAACCGCGTCATTGTAATCAAGATTTTGCAGATGGAGTGGTTCTTGTTGCGGATTGTTTCCTCAATGAAATAAATCAGCTGGGATGTGATTGGTCGCACGCGTTTATCCTTGAGAAGGATGCTCAAAACTTGCGGTTTGTCGAATCGGACGGCAAACATGACGCAGAGAGAGTTTGGACACGCGGCAGCATCGAACTTCGGCAACGCGAGATAGCTTTTCACTTCATCCACCCTTCCAGCCAACACTGCCCTGAGAAATTTTCCGTTTGGCAGCCGAGGGTCCGAAGAAAGAGTCTGCAGAAAATCCAAGTCCCTGCAGCTTCGAAACAAGGGAAACCCGTCAAAGGCCGAGTCAATCCCAAGATTCTCCAGCAAGATTGCAGCCATTTCGGAATTTTGGTTCGAAATAGCCTCTTGAAGTAGTTGGCTGTGGCTGTATATGTAACCCCCCAATATCTTCTGCATGACTTTACACCAGCCCAATGATACCGCGCGCATTTGGAATAGCGGTGAAAAGCACACATCCTTATTCCCGTGTTCAAGTACTTTCAGAGTTGCCCCTTCCGATTCGTTCCAAACGCATAACCAGTCCAGCAGCCGGCCCAATCCCATACAGTCCAAGCCACCATTGTCCCACAAGTACGACACGATTTTGTCTCCATGAACTCTCGAAACGTCTAACCAGCATTCACCGTCAGTGGGGCGTAAAGCTCTGGATCTCGAACGAAGGCATCCGTTCTGGTCTCGAACATATCGGCTTGGAAGGTTTTCGACGACACGTTGCAAGTGGCCGTTTTTGCAAAAGAACGCTTCATACCAGCCTTGAATGAAGCTACGGAATGGGTCTTGGAAGCGGACGCGGAGGGCACAAATCAAATACGGCACGGGCAACACTCGGAGATCGGTTGTGATGTGGGCAAAAAAGTGCAAGTGTCCACACAGCGCAATGTCTCTTGCGACATGTCTGGCAGCGAAGGAGACGTCTGAGAGTAGAAGCGGGGCAAACATGGGTGAGGACACGGCCAGGTGGGTGATACCGAGGTCGACGGGGAGGTAGAGGAAGATGTCGATGAGGAGTTCTAGCGGGAGGCATTCGAGAGGGGCTCTGTTTGTCATTTTTCCTTTTCAGACGAATGTTATTGTAGCTCCGCCACTGACCTGGATGTTTGTGTTGGCTTCTCCATCATTTTTATTGAAAGCGTGGGGTTTTTCAAGAATGAACAACAAAAATGAACATGGCCAGGGAACACCACGCCTGTTCTTTTGACAAGAATTGACAGCAGTTGCGATGACGCGGCAATGTGTATCCTCGATGCACCAACCAACCAACCAACCAACCAACCAATCAGAGAATGATGGCGCTGTCAATGCGTTGATAACAGAACATGCATTTATTTCCCAAGGTATTACAGCAAAACCCCGTCTTTTTCAAACCAACTCAATCTCGTTATTGACCAACAGGTACACTTGCACTCGTCTTGGATGATGACCTTGGCGAAATTGCGGGCCGGAAAGGTGTCTGCGGCTCAAGCGAGTGGGATCGTGTGGGTGTCAGGCGTCGATTCGGTGCGTAGTTGGGACTATTGAATGTTGGCTGAAGTGGTGACGGCGATGCTGATGATGATGTGTTCGATGTGCGAAGGGTGTCGATCGATGTAACGTCATTGGAGTTGACTTCTTCAGTGTCTAGCGCATACAGAGATATAATGTCGAGGATGAGCAAGGACGTTCGCGCGGCTGTTGTCGTTGGATCGCTGGGGAGTGGCTGCATGGTGTTGTATGTTTGGGTCATTGTTTCGTGGGTGGGGTTTTTTTGTGGGCTTGAGAGACACAAGCTTTTTTTTTGTGTGGGGAGGGTCAGTAAGCAGACTCATTGAGATGCGTATGGCGTCACTGTGAATGTGAAATGTGGGCATTTCCCTAATGAACAGCTACATGCATGACGAGAAGGGTCATCGAGAGAACTCTCATTGCACTCATGCCTGTTGGCATTGGCTGTATCTCACGTATGACAGCAGCCTCAGCGGTGTCAATTGGCGCAAGTGGTGCATCGCTATCGAGTCAGCAAGCGTGGGTATCATTCTAATGCTGTCAGCTACCAAGAAACACAATTCTCACGCACTTGAAATCAAAGCAAGCGTGCGCTTAAAATCCGTTTCGTTTTAGACAAAAATGTGTCCGCGAATGATAACTTAGGGATACGAATCATCTTAGCAGTAGTTTTTGCAAACCCATTTGACGCACTGGGAGACCTTCACGAGGAAAGGGAAAAAAATAAAGCGAGCGTACCAGGGGTCGAACCTGGAATCTCCTGATTCGTAGTCAGACGCGGTAACCATTTTGCCATACGCCCTCGGAATATAACAAAACTTTGTTACATTATCATGATACGTTAAAAACTTCGTTTTCTCCGCACTTGGATGCGTTCCGCAGCCTCACCACACCAATCACGACCATCTTGAATCCGATGCAAGAAGTGAAAGGATTTTAATGAGAGCATTTGCGCTGTTCTCCAAATACACATTCAATGAACCCGTCATGAAAACAACATGCAGAAACAAACAAAAGCTAACGAGGATCGCTCAATCCAACCGCGGGATCGTAACAGCATACGGCACTGTCGGCTTTTCAATGTCCACATTCTCGACATGCAAATACATTCCCACACTCATATCCGGTCGGAATTCCATACTCGCCCAGTTTCGGCGAGGGAGAAGTCGGTTGTCTTCACGGTCTGTGCCGTCCACATCCTTTGAGAAGAGTGGAATCATTTCCTCGCAAGTCTCTGGGATTTCTGATACTTTAGGGCTGAGGATGCGGTTGTTCGTGTGCAAAAGTTCAATGACTGCGTCAGGCGGTGGTGCTGTTGCGATTGTTTTGTCAGCAGCAGGTTCAAAGGATTCCAACAAATAGAACGTACCATTTCCGATTCCGCTTGAAATGAGCTGGTACATAGCCCTGTGGTCGCTAGTAACGTCATTTCCAGCAAAGTCAAACTCGTCACTCTCCGTGACCGTTCTGAGGCGGCCCATGCCGCAAATGTGTACATCACCCGACAGAAACGTGACACGAACGCGGTACCTTTCTGCCAAATGCTGAAGCTTGGTGATCATGTTGTTTCGTTCTTTCACCTTGGAATGCAGGGAGTCAGCATAAAGTGAAGCCATGCCAAGTCAACAAGAGTACATACATGACGTGCATGAATCCAGGCATCCAACAAATCGTCCCGCAGTTCTGGCTGCCCGTGCATTCCGAGCAAGTTGCCAAACAAAGCACCCTGTCCGGTTCCTTCCAGAATGTCCTTAACAACCTCATTTTCTTTCGCCTCGTCTGCCTCGTGTGAGCTCAATGCTTCAACACCTTTGCGCACGAGCCAGCGTAGACCGAGCTGGATATCATTGACACCATCCATAACTTCGTCCACGATTCCGAACCGTGGATATGTAACGGGGATAGTTGCAATAACAAGCAGGTGTCGGATCTCAGGGTTGGAGTCAAGGCGGCTTGACAAGGTGGCCTTTTGATTTCAATGGCACAAAGAAGTGTGATCAAGAAACGCGTCGCAAAAAAAAAGTCAATGCTGCTCACCCAAATGTCGGCCCAGACATCCTCGGGAACAATCTGGTCCTCAGTTCTCTTTGAACGAACATCAAACCCGATGCTCAGCGTGTTGGCACCGACTTGTTTTATCCAGTTGTACCCTCGATTCTCTGGAAACAAGCCCATGCTGGCGGCATGCTCCACAGTTGTGTGATGCTGAAACAGCAAGTAAAAGTAAAATGCAATCCTGCCAATGTTCAAAAACACAGGCGACGTGCGAATCTCCTCCGGGTACGATCCGTACCCGTCAAAGATATCATGATCGTCACTTGTGAATGCGTAGGGAATGCAGGCCAACGCGTCGCGAAACTCGGGCTCCTGGAAATGCGAGACATAGTTTTGAAAGTAAAAATCGGACACGCTGCGTTCGTGATCGTGGGCCCACTGGATTTTCTTTCGATCGGCAATATCCGGTGTCTTGAGAAACTCAGCAAGAAGTGGAACCTCTTTGAACAAGTGATGTTGTCCGTCCATGTAGATCTGGTCGCCGCCACCTACCAGGACGTGGAAAGGGTTTTCGCGGTGTTTTTGCATGAGGTCTCTCCTGGGAAAGATTTCCGGTGAGAATGTTAGCGGAAGAAAAGTGGGATCCAGCGATCAATTAAAGGGTACCAGAGCGGCAGAATGCCTTGAAACGCAGCTGGGTCCTTGACATCGTCAGTCAGTCCATTACAAGAGAAGAAAGCAATATGGCTGTTTTGATGAATTGCGGGCACCACAAATTCGTATCTCGAGTTTTTGTATGTGTAAGAGACAGTTTGGGCAGATTCGGTCAGTGTGACTTGCAGATCCAAACGCACAAATGTGGCGCCTGCAAAGCATGTAAGCACTGTTCTTTTCTTGATGGATCCCTTGGATAACGACACGGTCGCCGAGTGAGTTTCGCTGGTGGGAACTGTTAACATGATCGATCCACTCCACGTGCCGTTGGAAATGTCCGAGAGTCGCAGCAGGGGACCAAGGCCGGCGATTCCTTTGAAGCCGGGCAGTGCTGCTGGTTCGTTCGGATCGAGTTGGAATTCAGCTGGCGCAAAAATGCTTGGCATTTGGGATGTTTTGAAGATGGTTTTCTTGGAGTGTCATTTCAACTTTTGTACCAATCAATTTTAAATGGGGCTGGTTCGAACCGCACGGAGTTTATTTCTACTTCAAACTCTTTAACACGCGATGCTTTGCTGACCATGCTGTTGCGTGACCCTGCTTCGATGCGCGTCTGTACCTGCGTTCGTCGGAGAGGGGGAAGAGGAGCATGAGGAAATAGAGTGTCCAGAGGTTACTTTTGCGCTTCAGACACAAGGCCCAGGTTCATTACGTACCATTTGTGCGCTTCTTCGTAGTCTCGCTCAATGCCCCGTCCGAACTCATAGAGTGACCCGAGGAGGTATTGCGCATGCCCGTACCCTTTCACCGCCGCTTTGGAGTACCTACATAGAAAGAGAGAGAGAGATCAGCATTCGATTGGACTTCACCAGCTTAGTTTCCCGAAAACAGGGATTTGGCTCACCATTCGAATGCCTTGATGTAATCCACCTGCACTCCGTCGATTGGGTCGCCGAATTCGTATGTCCACCCAACTCTAGTTTCAAAAAACGAGTCACCTTGTTCTGCCCGTTTTAGGCATTCTTGAAAGCTGAAAGGTGAGTCTCCCTTGTCTGACGAATCTTGCAATACTTGACGCATTTGCAAATCAAGGCCCAAGAAAGCTGAAGAATGGATGATGGCTGAAAAATGAGATTCAATGTCTTGCTTGCTGACCAAAGTAGTCGAGTTTTCTGCCTCAGAGGTGGCCTTCTTCATGGCTTGCTCAAGCGCCCACACACTTTCGTCATCGAAAGCAGTGTCACCACTGGCGCACACATTCAGCACACCCATGGTCAGTTGTGCAGCGACATCACCACAGCTCTTGTCTATCCGGCCATGTTCGGAGGCCTTCAACAGATGGTAGCATTCCTGAAGCACCACACGCACCTGCTCTGTTGGAACATCGTCCAGAGCTCTAAGGGTGTCGATGGCATGGGCAATGTTCTCGGCAGCATCGAGGGCAGTGATGGTACCGGGCAGAGGAGTTGTTGGCGGAGAGGGCATGTCAGGTTGGGTCATTTTGTTTAGAGTAAGGATATGTTTCCAAATTGCCGGCATATCCGCGAAACGAGTTTGAAACATAAAAGAAGCGTAACTGAATTTTTTGACAATTTTTAGACAATTTTCCACACAAGCTTCCGCTGGTTTCTGGTCATCATGGTCTCGGATGTTTTCACGTACATCCGTGCCCAGACTTGATGCGTTAATTGCATCACTTCTTGCATTCGGTGGAGGCTTTGAGTGATGCGATGGACATGCGAATGTTCAGTTTACTTGCAACCCCGCACCAATTTGTATGTTGGAAACGCAATTTGGCTGGCTCCTGGGACCTGACATGCAAAGAGCATTTAGCCGACAAGCTTGAGCTTGCTGTGCATGATATCTTTTTGTGATTACAAGAACATGTGCGGTGTCAGTGTTCCCAGCTGCATATTTCATATTAGTTCTAATTTTTTCAAGATTCAACGGTTGTATAGTGTAGTGGTTATCACCCTGGTTTCTGATACCAGTAACCCCGGTTCGAATCCGGGTACGACCTGCCTGCTTTTTCTCCGCCTTTTTTTTTTTTGTCGAAAAAAGGACCCAAACGATGTGGTGCGGGGTTGTGCTCGTGTGGCTTCTGTTGGTGACGTGATGTCCAATTCGATTGAAGGCACTGTTGGACTTTCTAAAACTGGTGCAGCTTTTTGCCCAAAAAAAACTCTATCACGATGCATAGACTTCGAGTCCAGTTCATCAGGCACGCACGCAATAGCAGCAGCAGCAGCAGCAGCAGCAGCCATCCGCGTGGCGGTTCCACCACAGCAAAGAACGTGGGCCTGGCTGTAGTTGGAGCAACAGCAGCATTGTATGCGGGATTTGTTCTGACCGACACTGTGAGCATTCCTTTTCTCAAACAAAGCTCCGTTTACGACACTGATTCTTTCCGTGTCAAAAAATGCGCAGCGGGCTCTCTTCCACCGTGTCGTCTCGCTTCCCCTGATGCACACGCTTGACCCTGAACGGGCCCATGTGCTGTCCATTGCACTCGCTCGTATGGGACTGTGTCCACGCGAGGGTTTTGATCCAGATTCTAAAGAGCACCGTCTGCAGAGTGAAGTGGGGTTTTATCATTTGACAAGCATAATTGCAGCACCTATCTGACCTGTCCAAAAAAAAAAAAAAGGTGTTCAACTTGCCCCTGTCCAACCCTATCGGACTCGCTGCTGGATACGACAAGCATGCTGAGGCGATGGATTCGCTGCTTGGATTCGGGTTCGGTCTTGTTGAGATCGGGTCTGTGACTCCGCAACCCCAGCCAGGAAACCCTCTGCCTCGAATGTTTCGCTTGAGCCAAGATAATGCTGTCATCAATCGATACGGATTTAATTCAGATGGTCACGCTGCGGTGCAAGCCAGGCTGTCTGACCGTTTGGCCAAATGGATGTACAGTGTTGGGGTAAAGACGCTACCAGAAGACATTCCACGCTCTCTCAAGGTTGGAACCGCCCTGGGTGTCAATCTCGGCAAAAACAAAGCATCAGCCGCTGAGGATAATTCAGATTATGTGAAAGGAGTTGTGTCTCTTGGACGTTACGCGGATTATGTTGTGGTCAACATTTCAAGCCCGAACACGCCTGGGTTGAGAAGTTTGCAACGAAGAGAACCTATGCTGCAGTTGCTGAAGGAGGTGAAAGCTGCGCGAGATGCGCATGTGGAGCACAACCCGCCTTTGTTGGTGAAAATTGCGCCAGATGTGTCGATGGACGAACTTGAGGATATTGCGGCTGTCGTGAAAGAAGCGTGCATTGATGGAGTGATTATTTCAAACACGACTCTATCGCGTCCATCGTACTTGAAAAGCCGTAAGTCTTGGCAACTGACTTTGCAAGTTTATCTTTAACACCTTGGCAATCGCCTGCATCTTTCTTAGAACACAAAAACGAAACTGGAGGGCTCTCTGGTCCACCCGTTTTCCCACTCGCTCTCGAAAAAGTGCGCGCATTCTACGCACTGACGCACGGTTCAATCCCGATTATCGGATGTGGAGGCATAACGAACGGAGCGGAAGCTCTTGCCATGGCCAAGGCCGGCGCATCTCTTGTGCAAGTTTACACGGCGCTTGGCTACCAGGGACCTGGGATTGTGCATGACATGAAGCGTGACTTGGTTGAACTGTTGGAGAAGGAAGGAACAACGTGGAAAGCGGTCGTTGGAGCAGATCATCGGGTTTAACTGTGAACAGCGGAAATAAAAACATCCAGATTTTTCAAGTTGGTTTTTCTGTGGTACAAAGCACCCTGACCAACTCTCCACAACTTTGGCAAGAGATTTAAATGACCCCTCGTGGACTCCTCGGCTGGTTAACTGACACAGCATAATGAGTGAGGTGGCTTCCAGTGATAATGAAGCAAGTGGGGACAGAAGCTTGTTTCAGAGGCTGAGGCTGCTTTTGGTGGGTTCTTACATGGGCAAAAGGTGTGGAGTTTTTGGGTGCACCAAGATAGCGCCAGATAAAAAAGGATTTCACTTCTATTTTATTGGAAATTACTGCCTCTTTATCCTGATTTTAATAACGCCCCTCTTTCTTTGGAAACATGGGCAGATTTTCAGAGCTACGCGCCATTCGATTTCCTTGGGCAGCATTTCTGCCTCCCATCAGCTCTTCTCCTCTTGATAGTCTCCCAGAAGATCCTGGCCTTGAACTCGCATTTCTTGGCCGATATCCCAACTCAAGAGTTCCTTGGCTTCCTCCAACATCGCTCCCCAAATTCAACGTGTCAACCGATATGGCTGGGCACCGCAATGTGTCTGCACTTGCTCGCATTTGTTTGGATGCGTCCACTTTCTTGCTGTACTCGTTCACTTTGGCGCTGCTCGCCAACGCTCCCATCTTGACGCTCTTGACTCTAGGCGCCGTGGCTCCTTTACTCACACTTGCCAACGTGCTCTCCTTGACTGCATTTCCGGCAACATCATTCACAAACCAATGCGCCGAAGCGATTTTAATAAAATCGCACGCGTGGCTGCCAAACACGGTCTGGCTGCCGGGTAGCCCTGCGACATTCAGTCCAAGCTTCACGAGCTGTGCGGCAGTGTCCAGGAACGAACCCCGCACATCGCATGTTAGGATGTACCGCAGCCGCGAGTAGCTGTCCCAGGTCCTGTCAGTGGCAAGGACATGCTGAAGGACGGCTTTTGCAAACAGCGAGGACAGGAGCAAGTTGATGAATACCTACGAAATTTCGGACATTTTTTTTCTTCAGTTTTTTCAAAAGAGAAGCCAATTTGGGATATCAAATTGCTTACATCTGCGGAAATAAAAATGGCTTGCATGGACGCGTTGAACATGACGGAGCAGTGCTGCAACGCGTCCAGGCTGACTTTTGTGCCAATGTACGGCAACGTGGCTGCTGTACACAAAACACACAGAACCAGTACCACTCGAACGACCCACGGCTTGTTGTGGTACATGGACTGAAACTTGATAAACTGCAGCCACCACACGCATACAATCACGGAGCTCGAGAACACTCCTGCTGCGTACTGGCGCCACGAGCAGTCGAGGAGGAATCCAGGGGCAATGTTGAACACAATGATGATCAGCGTGCGAGTGATCCAGAGCACCAGTTGCAGGACGTTGGAAAATGTGAGCCAGCTGCGTTTGCTAAGGTGTAATTGCGTTGCTTGGTATAAAAATATTGTGCTGACACCAAGGAAGACTCCCTTTTTTTTTTGAATGATCAGAATTTGTGTTGTGGCCAAAACTTGTGGAGCGCGTTTTTTCAAATTACTCACTTGCATCATCATGTATGCCGCAAAATTAATGACAGTTTGTTGAGGAATATCCGTCAAAAGCGTGGTCATATTGATGGTGGGTTGCGGAGTGGACAGTGTGGCTTTTGAAGAAACAGTGCCGGACAGCATCGTTGCTGTTGACGCTGACACTTGGGACAAGTATGTGGACGGCTCGCTGCTAGTGAGGCTACTGATGAGATCTGGCGTTGTGCCGGTGATGCTGACGGGAAGGGCTGGCATTTTTAAAAGGTATGTGCAGGCTTGGTGTTGCAGGTTCAGGTTTTGGCTATCAGTTGTGTGATTTGAGTTAAGTGAAACTGTGGAAGGTCGGTTGCAGTTGGTTGGAGGCAAGCACGCGGGTGTGGGAGGTTGTTCTGTTTTGAATGAGATTTACACAATGCCATGAGTGCCACGGTTTGTCGTCGCTCAAAATATTATTAATAAAACGATGGTATAATTCAAGTCTCAGCAAAGCGAACATTCGAGTGGCTTCGGGCTCTCCCACCGCCATCCCCGCCGCCGCTCTTTCTAATTCCGGCCATACCAATGGTATCCACGGATCTCTCCACGCGTAGCTTTAAAGTGCCTGACGACCCAGAATACACATCGTCCCCTTCAAAGTCCTTTTTAAAGTAATCTGCCAATCGTGCGCCCATGGATTTCCTCCTGCACGACATTCTTACGGTCGATGAAGCACGCGTCGCTGCTTCTGCTTCCTCTTTCTCTGCAAATAAAAGACATTCCTGCGTGAACCTGTGTGCGCAAATCACTTTCAACCACGCACAAATGTCGCTAATAAACGGACTGGAGCCGGTCGTTGTGTGAAACTGTATCGCCAAGTTCACGCTTTGCGCCAGCTTGTCTGCATAGACGAAGCGGGTCTCGCTTGAGGCAAACCGAGAGGCCAGCTTGTATGTACCAAAGAAGGAAGGGAAGTCTGGATACACTATCGCGACTGTGAATACGAGCGAGAAAGTGCAGGTGATGAACACCTGTGCAACAGATAAAAGACGGTGTGAGCATCCATCATGTGCTGGACTCGGGAGATCAGAAAATTCCTTACATCCGTTGCCAGGAAGACTCGGTTAAAATGCGTTGCCGGCATAAAAAGGCATCGCTCCATTTCATCCAGCTTCTCTTCTCCTTGAAGCGCACTCACAAACAGCACCACCGCCGCAACGGAACACAAGCAGCACACCGCTAGCACCACATACCAGCCGCGCGGACATTGTTTCTGGAACAGTTCATGAAATTTGGCAAAGTAGATCCACCACACGCATACAGTTGCCGCACATGTACACCCGCTGACAAGCGTCTGGTGCCAGCGGCAATTCAAGGCGTACCCCGGGCTGATGCTGAATACAATGACGCTCAGAGTTCGTGTGATCCAGAGCAATATTTGGATTGTGTTGAGACTGGTGATCCAGTTGCGTTTCTGCAGGGATAAATGAACTGCACGGAACAAGACGAGTGTACTTGTTCCGAGAAAAATGCCCTATAGAGAATCATGATAAATAAACGCGAAAATAAGAGCGTTTTGAGTTGGAAAGCACCTGCATCAGAAGATATGCGCCAAAGGAGACGAGGGTGATTTGAGAGATTGACTTTAACGGTAAAGCGGCAGCACTCTCAGAATGAACAGGAGCAGCCTGCGACATGAGCTTTGATGCATTTATCAGAGTGGGTTGTTTCTCCGTTGTTCCGGCGCCATTGGTGGTTCCGTTTCCGTACGATTCGTTGCTGACGAGTCTTTCGACCAAGTCGATCGCGCCTTCGTTCAGAACAGGCAGAGCCGGCATGTTTAATATCGGCGAAATGAGACGGCTGGATTGGGTTCAGATTCTTGTCTTCAATTGATTGTTCAGAGATTTACATCAGAAATTTGCATCTCAATTGTCCACTATTTTATTGGACTACTCCATCAAAAAAGAAGTCTTGTTGTTCAGAGGTACTTGAGCACCGCTGCAGTGACTCCATCGGTGGTTCCTTTTCCACCCAAATCCGGTGTCAAAAGATCGGCATGCTCCACCAGCACCTTGTCAACCGCCGCATCCATTCTTGCAGCCTCTGCATTCCATCCCAAATGCGACAGAAGCATTGATGCACTCCGAATCGACGCAATTGGGTTTGCGATTCCCTTGCCAGCAATATCTGGCGCACTTCCGTGCACGGGTTCTCCGATACAGAAGGTGTCTCCCACATTTGCGCTCGCAACGACTCCGAGGGATCCCACCAGTGCTGCGGCGCCGTCAGAAATGATGTCACCATACAGGTTGGGTGCAACACACACATCGAACTTATAGGGTTCGCGGAAAAGACGGTAACTGCAAAAAACTCGAATCAATTATCACATGGATACCAAAGTAAGCTTACAAACAGGAAGACTTACACCATAGAATCCACAAGCTGCTCGTCCATTCGTGTCTTTGCAGCAAACGCGCCTTCTGCTCCATTTTTATACACATCCAAACACACTTCACGAAACAAGCCGTCCGTAATACTCAGCACGTTCGATTTGTGCACGACCGTTACCAGCGGCAAGGAAGCCGAATTCTGCCTGACTTGCCCGCGCTTCAGGGCAATGTTAAAGGCCATGGTTGCAATTCTGCGAGAAGCAGTTTCAGAGATTTTACGGGTTGCGTATGCCGTGCGAGTTCCATCAGCGTTCTTTTCAATCTTTTCGCTCTTGATATACTATCATTATTGAATCGAGTTAAATCACGCATGCAAGCAGCAGACAGTAATGAAATAAATTTGTTGCACACCAAGCATTCCGTGTTTTCGCGAACAATGACCATATCGATGGCTTTGCCGCTGGCGCCGACTGGAGTTACAACTGGGCGCACATTTGCATACAAGTCCAGCTTCTTTCTCAGTGCCACGATCGGAGAACTGTATCCCTCGACTTTGTGCGAAGGAGAGCTGAACATCAATTTTAGATAAGAGTCCCGCAACCCAAAAATGCCACAACACAAGAGGACATGGCAAAACGCAATGCCGCCTGCGCTTTGAAAAGCTTTTCGATATTCTCACCTGACAGAGCCAAACATTGCGCCGTCTAAACTGCCGTCCAGGCATGCGTTAACCGTCGCTTCTGGCAGAGCCACGCCGGTTTTTTGAAACAGCTCAAACCCGGCATCAAGGTGAACAAAGTTGAGCTTGACACTGCCCGGAAGAACTGCCTCAATGACTCGACTCGCAGCCTGTGTTGTAAAACCGTCAGCATACACATATTTTGGCAATGGAACACACGCACGGGAATGACTTCTCTGCCAATACCGTCGGCAGGGATGAGACCGATCGTGAGGGCGTTCTTGTTTGGCGTAGTTGCGAAACTGCGGCGGATCTGGTTGAAGAGCATTGCTTGTTTTTGGAGCGTCTTTTTTTTCTTCTTTCCGAATTGGCGTTGACATCACGAATCTCAGTTTTTACTGCAACCCTTATCTCTTTCTTGAAATGAGTCACTAGGCGCGAACAAAAAGTCCCGTTTCATGCACAAACAAGTCGCACACATGGTCACCCTCCCTCATGCCCACAGTCGCCTGCTTCCACGGAAACGCGCTCTTCATCAAGTCAAGAGACGCAACATCCAACCGGCAGTTGTCAAACAGGCCGCCCCATATCGGATTCCAAAACTTCTGCCACCAAACGGCCGTTGCATCTTTGCTCTTTACATGCTCGTACGCAAGCAACACGCTCCCTTGGTCCGGCTTAAGCAGTCCATACAGAATCGATACACATTTCTCCAGATCATGCACCGAACAAAGCGTCAACACGCAGACAACCGTGTCCACCTGCAACACACTTGCATCCAACTCTTCGATCCCACATGCGAGAATTTCGACAGGGATCGCATGCTTTTCACCTTCTGCGCGGATGGAACTGTGCATCTTCGTGTTGGGCTCGACAGCAATATATTTCGTGACCTTGGAAGGGTCGAGGAAGCGAAGCGTGTGGCCGTGTCCTGCACCCACGTCGAGGACAATTCCAAATGCATTGGGGGTGATGAGAGTTTCCTTGACAACTTGTGCGCCTTCGTTCACTCCTTCGCCAAAACCGTTGGCCCAGATGTTGGCCATGATCGCTTTCTGGATAATTAGATTTTTGATATGATGTCAGTGTGACTGTTGGCGAGGGTTTGAGGGAAGAGAAACACCTGCAAGCTTGCCGGCCTGACAAGGAGAGACGGATTCTGCCAAATATTCCGGATAGTGGGGAAGAAGGTTATGCTGATTGCGGTGCCCATATCGAACAAAATGCCAAAGCGCTGGTTGAAAGACATGGGTGCGGATTGGGCAGACATGGCTTGGACTTTTTTTGGAAGATTTTGTATGATGCTTTTTGCAGACATCCGTGCAAATATTTAGCGACATTCAACATTTTACTTTTAACATTTTAAACTCTCCTCCAGAAACACGTCACGTCATTAAAGTGCAGCTTTTGATTTGGTCGGTTTGCCTTACCATGAGCGAGAAAGTGACTGAAAAGTGGGGAGCCACTGAGTTTCAAAGGCCGTCTGATGGAAGCGGTGTGGTTGGGCATCATTGTGAAGCAAGAGACTCTTGCCTGTTGGTTACATGTTCCACAGAAAGGTTCAACAGTTGGGGTTGTGGCCGCATTGAGCTTAGTTCATTTTTTGTTCACTTTTCAGACTCCACAAAATCCAGCGATGCACTGTTGACGCAATGCCGTGCGTTTGAATCAAACTTACGCGTCATCCACTCGCCTTTGAAGATGTGGCCCAAATGGCCGCCGCAAGTGGAGCACACGAGTTCCTGGCAGGAAGTCCCACAGCTCGGGTCTGTGAGGCGCGTGATTGCGCCTGGGAGTGCATCGTGGAAAGACGGCCAACCCTTGCGTTTGTGTTTCAATAGTGAGTAAATGGAGAGTCAAAAGCTGATAGGACTTACTGTTCCTGAATCAAACTTTGCGTCCGATTTGTACAGCGGCGTTTTGCATGCTGCGCAGTTGTACGTCCCTGGAAGTTATGTGTTCAGACGAGGGAGGAGGAGTCCGTGTCGCGCTTACCAGGCGCAAAGAGCTTGTTGTATTGGCCTGACCCTGGCGGCTCGGTTCCTTTTTTTCTCAACACCCAGAACTGATTGGGGGACAGTACTTTGCGCCACTTGTGATGTTATCAATGGCGTGTTGTTTGTCGGAGGGAGGTTTCAAACTAAGTAGCTCACTTCCAGATCAGATTTGACAACCTTGAGTTCAGGCTGTACAGCCGCAGAGAAGTCTGCCGTAGCTGTGGACCTCATCCACATCACAAGCGGCGGTACAGCCATGGCTGCCGCGATACCCCATTTCCAACCAACTTGCATTTGTAATGAGGATTTCACGTAAAGTAAATGCAGAGTCAGAAAGCAAATGAAACGGAAAAGTCGCACTGAAGACTCTCTGCGTGTCGAATCGCCCGTTGCTGCCATTTCTCTACTCGTATCTTCCAATGTTCGAACTCGCAAGGCGTACCTGTGCACCCACTCCGTGTCAATCCAACGTGAGTTCCAAACAGGGGGAACATACAACGACCAGTCCTTTTCAGCTTTTCTTCACAGAATCCACCAAGTCAGAGCGCACATGGACATGCGGATATCGAAATGCAATGATGCTTTGGTGAAACGTTCTGCTCAATGTTAAGTTGCCGAAATCTGAACGAATGTTCAGTTCTTCTCTTGGCTCCGTGCCGTCGTTTTCGAATGCGGTCAATAATTCAATCAAGGATTTGGAGAAAGTGCCGGGTGGGGATCTGATTCAAGGTGTTCCTACCATTTCCTATATCCAGGTTCGCACACGCATGAATGGATTTTGAATGTCGCTGATGCATGTTTGTATATCAGTGGCTAGTTGAGCGGGCGTGGAAAATGGGATACGATCGGCAAGGTGCATCGCAACTCCGAAATGCGCTAGTAGGAACGCGAAAATGGATCGGGACGTCAGGTGTGATGGAGACTCCGTTCTTGATAAACGGCTTGGAAAAACTAATATCGCTCACAGAAATCTACTCTTTAATGCATTCTCTGGGAATCAAGTAGCAACGTGACGTTTTTCGATTCTTGCAAAATCCTGACACGAATCGCAATATCTTTTTTGCAGAGTTAGCGTGACGGATTTCCCACAACCTACTGGGCCCGACAATACACACCCTGCACTTATGGATATGATCGAATCCTATTTCGATGGATCTGAAGCCGAATTTCAAGAAGCCTATTCGGCTGGCGATAAATGCTTTCCATTGAATTTTACACGGAATCAAAGCGCTGGCGTGCATGATACGGAAAGATTACCGATTTACTTTCAATACCAGTTACGTCTCGCAATGGCTGGGTCCTTAATTTCTTGTGAATTCATATCATTGACGTATTGAACAGAGGGCATAGCCTGACGATCGTGGGAATCGAATGCATCGAAGGATCTGGAGCGCGAAATTTGCTCGTTCTTGACCCGGGAAAAAAAATTGCTGACAGCATTACATCCGATTTGGCTGTTCATCTTCAGGACGAGAAATCAGTGACTGGTGCTCTGAAGCAGTTCCGGTTCCCCGAATCTGCGTTGAAATCCAAGTCGGCGTATCAGGTGCTGCAGATTGATGGGATTTGTGAAGATGCCGCTGAGAGAGAACTCAGAAAGACTTTCCGGACACGGAGGATTGTGTCGTGACTGCGTCGCGAGGACGTGGAAAAAAATACAAATCGTAAATTTTAAAAGCAATTTCTTCTCGAACTGTTGGGATCCAAATCACACCATGAACGATCTCCTCAGCGAGTTTGACACCCTCAGCCCAAAGAGCAAAGCGAGTGCTCTTGCTGCTGCTCAGCCGCAAGGCCAATCCAACGGTGCTTCCCATCTGGCTTAACAATGTCTCCCCAACGAAATAACCGCGACTGACTCTCCCAATTGCTTCCCATTCCTGTATAGACCCACAAACTGGACTCCCTCTCTCTCCCGAAGAATCGCACGCATATGGACAGCTATTTTCGATGGCGGCTGTGGACAATGTTGTTGCCGCAGACACCGCCGTATCGTTGCTGACGAGGTCGAAGCTTCCGCAGAATGTGCTTGGAGAGGTATACCACTCTCCGGCTTGTTTTCTAGTTTTCTGTCTGTAAGACGGGTTTCTGTGCAGATCTGGGTGCTGGCGGACTCGGAGCAAAGGGGTGTGCTCACCCGCGAGTCCTTCTACAAATGCATGAAGCTGATTGCACTGTGCCAGGCGGGAAAGCCTGTCTCACTTCAGTTTATTGCGTCCAGTGAGTTTGACTCGTATTTTCTGCATAATCATTCCCTCTGCTCACTCAATTTATTTCAAACGCTTTTAGAGACTGCCTTGCCCGTCTTTGACGGCGTTACAATCACTCCATACCAGCCTCCTGCACCCGTTTCCGCACCGGCTCCATTGAAAATATCTTCGGACAAGGGCGTTGCTATGGCCGCGCAACCTTCTTCAACTGGATTCCAACTTGCGAACGAGGAGCGAGACCGTTTTTTGGCAGCTTTTAATAGCTGCAGTCCAGCAGGAGGATTCGTTTCTGGTGCGCCCTTCCATGCATTTATTTTATGATGATTTGTTTTTAGTGATGAGGTTGGAACAGGCGCGTCAGCAAAAGAGTTGTTCATCAAATCGGGACTTTCTTTGGAAACTTTGAGTCGAATTTGGTATGTCTAACATTGTGCTTTCTTCGAATACCGGATAATGATGCGAATCTGTTTTCAGGCAATTGGTTGACCCACAGAGCACGATGCAGTTGAGCCTGGCCCAATTCATGATGGCAATGCTGATTATTACCCAAATGAAATCTGGAGCTCTGCAATCTGTTCCTCCATCAATTCCACCTGGCCTCGTCAATGGAATCGCTGCCGCGGCCCAGTCTGTGTCTGCGCAAGTTGCCTCTGCGCCTATCTCTGTTTCTCAGCAGCCATTGTTTGGTTCGACGGGGTCCGCAGCTGTCGCTAATTCGGCGTTGCCCATCTCGCCTCTGAGGATGGGGTCCGTGACTGGAACTTCTGCTGTTGCCCCTCCGCCCTCTTTTGATAAAAGAAGGTCCACAATTGCGAAAGCGCCTGCACCTGTAGTGCCTGCTAACCCAGCGATGGAACCGTGGGCAATCCAGGCAGATGAAAAGGCGATTTCGGACTCGCATTTTGATTCTCTGGATTCTGGGAAAAAAGGATACGTCAGCGGTGATTATTCTCCATCTATCAGTGTGACGTGCCTCTGTTTTCTCATTTCTGATATACAGGTCAAGAGAGTTACGAATTTTTTCTCAAGTCGAAGTTGGATCAAACCACACTGGCTCATATCTGGTATTTTCCACGCGCCGTTTCGCCAGTAAAATTTGACTTAACTTCGAGTTGTTGCTGTTGTCAGGGAACTTGCCAATATTCGGAAGGCAGTGGGCCTTTCGAAAGACGAATTCAGCGTTGCCATGCATTTAATTAAAATCTCTATGGCAGGATCAGCGCTGCCAGAGTCGCTGCCAACTCAGCTGATTCCGCCATCGCTGCGTGCTCGTCCCCAAGCTAATGTCGCACCTGCTGCGCCTGTGCCTTCGACAATTCCACTTCAGCCAGTTACGCAACCAGCAATGCCTTTCAATTCTGCACCTGTTGTTCCAAAGTCTGCCACACAAGATTTGATGGGATTGGATGCCGCGTTCGAACCAGTAAAACCACAGCAGCCAATGATGGCGGCACAGCAGAATACGGCTTGTGAGTATGTTTCGATTGTCTTTCCTTTCGTTGCCAAATGCCTAATCTGTCTTGACGAAAATGAAACCAGTCGATACCCGCAAATTCTCAATTACGGCCGCAACACCGACAGCAACATCGAACTTTACTTTCCCCACAAACTCACTTGGCGCAACTCAGTCCCCCAATTCGAGCCTGACAAACCTTAGCGACGACCGAAGCCAAGACATCACAGCCGCGCAGGCGCAAGTTTCCGACCTTGAAAAGCGACGCGCAATGCTGCTTCCCGCGCAAGAAGAATTACGCGCAAAACGGGCTGCAAACGAAATTCAGCTCCAAAAAGTCAACTTGCGCAAACAGGAACTTATTCTTGAACTCACGCAAGCGAGTGCCACTTATGAAGCGGAGCAGGCAATTCTGCAGGAAAATATGATGCTTCTCGAGAGGGAGCAGGCAGCGTTGGCTCAGGCGCAGATGGATGTGGACCAGGCCAAGCAGATTGTGGCTGGAAAGTTGGATGAAAAAAATCAAGTCTTGAGATCCATTGAGGCTGTTCGTGAGGAGATGGGAGATTGTTTGAAGTCGGTTTCTGAAATGGACCGTGTCACGCATCAGTATCAAGAGGAAATTACGTTCTTGAGGCCGCAGTTTGCGCAAGTCCATGCGGAGCTAAAGAAGCATTTGAATCAAGTGGAAATTAACAAGCAGTTACTCGCGAGTGTTACGGAAGAATATCAGCGCTTGAAAATGGATGTGTCCAAAGATGAGATGCTGCTAGAAGAAGAGAAGCGAAATTTGGCAATGCTGGAAAATCGGGTGGCAGTCCAGTCGGCCATCAATGAGAAGGAAAAGGCAAAGGCGCAAATGGCTTTGATGAGTTTAAGTGAAGTGAAGGGTTTGAGTGATTCTCATGCCGTTAGCTTGTCGAATCTTGAGGCGGAGGTTGCAACTGGATTTGGAATCCCTGAACCAGTTGCGATTTCTCCGGTCGCCAGTCTTGCGGGACCTGCTGCGTCATCTCCCACTTCGCAATCTCAAAAGCTGGAGTCTGTTGGTGTACCTGCTGTCCCAGGAACTCGCGCGAAACCACCCCCGCCACCGGCTTCACGAAAGGCGAACGCTTCTAATGATATGCTGAACACCGACAAAAGGAGATCTCTCACAGCTTCTGTTAAGTCGAACGAAACTCCGGCAACTGGACCCGACGGACCGCCTCCCATGCCACCTCTGTTCACGAAACCCAAAGGGGGAGTTTATTCTTCTAGTGGAGATCTCGCAGGACCTGTGTATTCTCCTGTTTCAGCAGCACTTGAAAATGCAGCCATCAAATTTGACACTGTTTTTGATGCCGACTTTGAGAGCGCTTTTGCTGCGGTTCCTCTGACAGCGAACAAGGCTGCCCTTGATGATGCGTTTGGTGCTCCGTCTGCCGCTTCTTCGTCTTTTGATGCTGCTTTTGTAAACTCAGTTGCGACTTTGCAGCAACCTGCGAAAAGCGCTGATGCGTTTGCAGATGCATTCTCAGTCCCTGCACCTGCAACCAAATCGACGGGCGAGGCAAGCGCATTTGCCAATGCATTTGCTCTTCCACCTCCGCCTTCTTCCGCCAAAACCGCGTCCTTTGCGGATGCATTTGCAATGCCGCCATCCGCGAGCAGAAGCACATCGTTTGCCGATGCTTTCGCTGGGCGATCTTCTTCCCCTGCCGCAAATGCCAATGAAGACTTTGACAAATTCAAGCGACCCAGCCTCACCGGTGCCTCGCTTCATGAGAGCAACGGCTCTATTCGTAGTGCAACTGCGCGAAAGCGGATGACCATCATGAAGAAGATGGACTTGGATTCGGAATTTGCAAACGCCTTTGGCGATTTAGCTCCGCCTGCAACTGAAAAGACGGACAGTATCGGTGCTCCTGCCGTCCCCTTCCCTGTTGCTGCTCCTTCGACAGCGATTAGTCCATTGTCAGCACAAGATGCGTTTAGTGCGATTCCGACTGGCGACTTTAACTTTGATGCCACTTTCGCGCCAGTCTCTGCTGTGCCACAAGTACCGGCCGTTTCGAATTTGGCAGCTGTGACGGAAGAACCTGGCACGCAAACAAAAGCGAGTGATATGTTTGCCGATTCGTTTTCGGGCGAGGCAGAACCCAAGACTCTGCAGCCAGTTGTTGACTATTCTTTCAATGCTGTTTTTGATGCGATTCTGGTGCTCCCTGAATCAAAGGCCGAGCATCTTGCTGCACCGACTGCTGCGCCTGTTGACACAGTCGACTCTCTCGCTGAAGCGTTTGGCACCAGCCCGACCTTGCAACAGAGCACTATAACTTCTGCGTACGATGCTTTTGCGGGTGTTGACTTGAACAGTGCGTTTGCAGTGCCTGTTGCGCAGGATCCGCCCGTGTTAATAACTGCGACGCCAGAAGTAGCTGTTGAGGAGGTGAAGCAAGTTGCAGTCGCTCAGGTGGAAGTAGCCCCTGTTGCTGCCGTCGAACCAGAAATTTCTCCCGTTGTTGACACTGATAAAAGTATCGCAGTTGAGGATGTTGTGGTGGCTGCAGTTGCGACTACCCTTGCTGAAGTTCCACCATTGGCAGAAACGGATGTGTCATCAGAGGCGAAAGTGGGGGATGTTGCTCGACATGAAATTGCCGAAAGCTTACCAGCCGCTGCGCCGCCAGTTGAATTTCCTGCGACTTTCGCACCGGCAGTTCCTGCACCTGTTTCTGTCCCAACCCCTGCTTTAGCCTCGGATCAGGAACTTTCAAATGAAGTCAAAGAGTTGATGGAACTGGGGTTTCCGAAAGGTGAGCAAGTTTATTTGTAAGGTCTTGGAAGTGGCTCTAATGTCCGGTTTTTATTCTTGACCGCAGAGGCATGCATTGAGGCATTAGAAAAGACTGGCTTCAATGTGGAAGAGGCCTCTAATTATCTTATTGATGGAGGACTGCGAGAGAATTCACCTTCAACGCCTGTGAACGGAAGTAGAATGTCGGACGTTGCCAGCGAAACTGGAACTGCAACTGGGATTAGCGGTGCGGCCAAAGGCTTTAAAAAGGGATGGTTCAAGAAGAAGAAGTAACGGGGATGATATTTTAAGAGTAAGCGGTGGGTTGGATTGGTCGTCATTTTCTCTGTCACATCATAAACTTAGTTTTCATTTGCTATGATGCTTCTTTCTCAAGCTTCTCCTTGTAAATTATCCTGCACATCCGACACCGTGAATGGGGTTCTTCTGACCGCTTGAGGAGCTTCTGATATCCCTTCGACAGTTGATGAAGCGGTCTCTTTTTCCAAGCCATGTAGCCTTCAAACGCAGCTTCGCTTGCAAGCACCCGTCGGACCTCCTCCGCCAACCCCACCGCGCTGTACTTTTCGGCCATAATAACGCTGTCCTCTGCTGGGAGGAAATCCGCAACCGCGTTAGGTGCTCCCATGTATATCGGAACACAGCCATTCCTATACGCGTCCCATATTTTTTCGCTGACGTAATCGATCGTGTTGGAGTTTTCAATCGACAAACAAACTCGGTGTGTTTGAAACTCGAGTCGCTTGTCAACCTGGTCTAAACTCTCGGTATTGCGGAGACATAACCCCGCCGCATCCACCGGCACGCCAGCCGTGATGAGCGCCCGCACGATTCCTGAGCGTCCGTTCAACGCATCACAGTTTCGATTGACAAAACTGACTCTTGCTTTTCGGTCTTTGAAGCTTGGAAGATTGGGTTCGAAGGGTTTACGGATGTCCATCACCTCGTATAAAAGCGGTACGTCACTGTTGAGTCGGTACGTCATTTTGAATTTGAACTGGTTCATGAAGTCGGGATTGTCCAGTTGCGGGTAGTATGAACTGGGCTCCAGAGACATGACGATTTTAGTATGGTTGGGGTATGGTGGGTCGATACTGCCGGTGACGAAGGGACCAAAGTACCACAGCGCGTCTGCTTCTTCAATCGGAACTTCAGTTCCATATTCGCAAGTCAGAGTTTGTCCCGAGGACTTTATCTTTGTCGTGCATGGAGTTACTCCGCTGTAGTCATGGTCGTAATAGTGGCCAGTCATGACTTTGATACGCACGGTAGGTTTCAAATTGGAATCTTTCGTTGGGTAAGGCGCTTGGACTTGAAGCTCCGTTTCAGCGACATTCGGCACCAAGAACGATCTCGTCTGATCATTTTCATTTTTCTCTGACCAGATGCCCTCGCCTCGTGGTTTGGAAGTCGGCTTGAAAGGCGAAATCCTTCGCGTCACCAAGGTTTGGCAAAACTGAGTTCCCAGAATAAACAAGGAGAGAACTGCAAAGGTTCGTAAGGCGGTAGTTTGACTGAGTGGCTGACGCATCGTCTTGTGGCACGAAAACAATGTCGGCATTGTATTATACGGTCGGCGTTTTGTTTACCACCAATCAGAAAACTGATCAAAAAAGTCTGCGATACGGCGAGCAGAGTACCTGTTTCCCCATGTTCTCCTTGCCTCTATAGTCAAAGGAGAGCACCAATTATCTGCGGAAGATGACACTTAAAGCGTGGAAATATATCCGGCGCAAAAGGGGCACTTTACTCATGATCTTCTGAACTGGAACTGCCATGGAAACTCTTTGCTTTGTTCGCGCATTCATCGAAGCGTTGAAGGGTCGAGCAGGTTCAAAAACTCGTCCACATCCATTGCCCCTCACGTTCCAGCAGATGGACACTATTGGTCGCGAGCTCCTGAATCGTATCTGTAATAAACTAGAAAATATCTGACTGCCCAGTTCCAGTTCAGATTGGCGTCGATGTTGATGCTTCATGCGTTCCTTATTTCGAATTGCGGTTGAAGTTCATGCGTGCGGCTTGCTCATGTTCAAACCTAAGGGTCATGCACTAGATTCGGGTGCGAATCTGGAGATAGAGTGACGGCGGGTATAGAGTGGCGGCAGGTATAATGCCAACGTGTCACCGGAAGTTCGTTCTTCTTCCGAGTGGTTGCTCAGCAAGCAGTCCGTCGCGCACAGCTTCTCGTTCGCTTTTTCTAGTTCTTTCTCCCATTCCGCTTTCTTGGATGTCCGGAATGTTTCTGGAATGTGCCGTTTTTGCCGAGATCGGCGCGATTTTTTGAAGGCGCCAAAATTTCATTTTGATGTACATAAAAAATTACACAATTGTTCGTTCAGTTTTACGCGAAAAGACCGACCATGAGATTCTCGCCGCTTCGATCCGAGCAGTTCAGATGGAAGCTTGTTCCGCTGCTCCTTCTGGCCGCATTCAACTGCTTTTACCTGTTCATGCATAACAGCACACGGCATCTTACGCATCCATCATCGCCCGACCCAACTCACGATCCGAAAATTCCCGTCCCAGCATCCGATTCAACCCTCAGTTCCATTCCTCACTCTTCTTTGAAACCCAAATCTACCTACAATGAGTTTCGTCTGAGCTTACCAGCTGGAAATGCTACCACATTCACCATCAACGAGCTTTTGGACCTCTGCCACAACGGAGACTCGCTCACCATCACGAAACATTATGCCTTGTCTGGAAACACGCAAGAGTCTCAATATCTTTCCAACTGCAACCCAATTGAAATCTCAACAAGCCAGGGCGCCCGTAGCCGTGGCCACTGCAGCGATTTTGTCCAGTACATTTTGTACGCGGACGCAAGGCTCGTGCCTGAATACTACGCAGAAACGTTTCAGCGCAAGATGCAAAAGTGCCCAAACAGTTTCTATCTTCACGGCGAGTATCCTATTGTCCACCTCTTTACCGGGACCATTGACGCCGCCGTGACAAGCATCAGCGCTTCGAACTCCACACGCGTACCACCGCAACGGGTGCGCAACATCTGGATGCCGAACTGGGAGCAGATCAAACAGGAGCAAAACTGGATGATTCGCGCATCACACATGATAGCGTGCAAAGTCCACATCACTTGCACGGCTGTCCAAAAGTATCTCTTGGACAGAACAACGCGGCAGCAGCATCAAAACAGTCAAAACGAGAATGAGTACCGATTTGCAAATGCAACACCCATTTTACGGTTCATGAGTCATTCAAGTCCAGACGCTACCTTGTCAAACAATCACTCAGAATCGCAGTTGAACCGGTACAACAAGTTCTACCATGTGTACGGCCACAGTGGGCGGAAGAGCACAGGGGCTGTCTTGGAATGCTGGCTGCACCACCCGGAATGGCCGAAACTGACTGTCATTGGGGACAACGCCGTTGCAGCCAACTCTGGGCGCATTTTGGAGGCAAAAGCGACAAACATTCAGTTGTATGAGCGTGTTTCCAAGGCGCAGTTGCAAGTCTTGCAAATCTCACACGGAGTACATTTGTGTCCGTCGGGCCAAGAAGGGTATGGGCATTACATCAACGAAGCAAGGTCTTGGGGTGCAGTTACAGTCACAACACACCATCCACCCATGCAAGAATTTGTTGAGGATGGAGTCAGCGGGATTCTAGTTGGTCACAAAGGGCCAGCTCCGGAACCGTATCAATTGCTGGGGAATTATGAAACAGTTGGTGTGCAGGTGGGATGGGAAAATGTTTGTGATGCCGTGGAAAAAGTGCTTACTACGACTCTTGAGGCAAGGGCTGCGATGGGTAAGCTGGCCAGGAAGAGATATGAGGACGACAGTGAACTTATGATCAAAAACTTGATAGCTTTGAAACAAGAGGCTGAGGGATTTAATGGTGGCAGTTTTGACGGATTTGCATTTATGAAGTTGTTGGATATGTGACCTCTCTGCTTGACACATTCGAATGGGTTTTTACCAGCCCCGAACGCGCACAATAAACTGATGCATGACATTCTTCACCTCTTCCGTCCTACTATTGCTATGTGCCCAAGAGATAAGCGTGTGATGACCTTGGTGAGACTGGAGATCAATAACGTCAACTAAACTTGCTAACGTTGTATTCGGCAGGGAAAGCAACACACTCGTACTCAAATGACCATAATACCGATTTTGATTATGTGGCCATCCTTCATAGCATTCGCGATACTGCTTGTGAGTCCTTGGATTTTGAACCCTGTCTTTAAAAATGTTTCGATCTTCTCATGATGAGAATTCATTAAGCTTCCCTCCTCAGAAACGCAAGCAGCCTTCAGGTTCAATTTCTGACAGTGCCACGCGTTAATGATGTTACTGTGAGGCTGCAAAACCATTTTGATCTCAACAGCGCCGAAGGAAGAGTTCGAATAAAGTATAAGATGGGTTGGCAGCTTGATAACTTGCTTCAGCGAAAATTCGATGTTAAGTTGTTGGAATACGGCAGCCAGCAAAAAAGCGCCGCTTTGACCGTCTCGGTTGTCCAGCCGAAAATGTAAAATGCAGACGTAGAGGCTCAACGGTGGTTGGCTGGATGTTAACAATTTGATTGACAAATCTGGCCTCTGTCTATGTAAAGCTGACTTGAAAGAGTCAAGCGGAAGGTTGGGACTTTGTCCGTTCCGGTGGAGTTAATTGGTCGCCGAACGGAACAATCCGCGACATGCGCCGCTTCTGCCGCAAAAGCAGCGGCAAAGGAAAAAGCGGCACGCTCGACGCAACACGGACGATGCTTGTGCGGAAGAACCTGACACAGCGTGTCTGATGACGGACGGCGTGTGCACGTTAAAATTGCTGTTAAAAACTTAGCGAAAATTTCATCGACCACAAACAAGCCTAATTAAAAGTGATGTCGAAAGCGACCACCGACGAATCCGAGTGGGTGACAACCTCGCCAGCAAATGCGCAGGACATTGCACGGCGGCATCGCACTTGGGCAAAGACAAAGGCCCAGAAAGACAGAGAACGCATCGAGGGCGAAGCTCAACGAGACAAGGTACACCCCCCCACACACACACTCACTCTCTCCCATCTGGGTACACCCCCCACGCAGCTTGTACTCATCATGATCGCTATTAGAACGCTTCAAAAAAGAAGAAGGCCGTTAGTTTTGCGCCAGACATCCAACAAATCAAACTGGTCGAAAGTACTCAAAAACAAAAACCTGCGGAACGCAAGCCACGAACTTCATCTGTCCATGTATCCAATCCCATCAAGAACGTGTCCGAACGGCGCTTCGACTCATCTGTGAATACCGTCAACAGCTTCTACTCCTACCAAAAGGCGCTTGAAGATCCGTCTGCTTCCAATGCCTCTGTTTCGACTCCTCAAAAAAGTGCCACTGTGACCATGTCAAAAGCAGCAAGCTCCAAGATGGAAAGAGTGCTGATCGTCGATACCGAAACTCCTCCTATCACTGAGGAAGCTGTTCCAATGGTGCATAGAGAATTACCAACGCTGCCCGCACCGGATGCTGGAAATTCTTCTCCAAATCCCAAGGTAATCGCCACTTCGATAGGAGTCATGGTTGAAGACGATGAATGGGAGGAAGAAACCGACAGTCCCGCTTTTCCGGTCGAACAGCAAAAGTCGCAATCCCGGCAGCAGCTCAGCCAAACAAATTCAGGGATCCGGCGAAAGCGATATTCAAGCGCCATCAAAGGCCACGCTTCTCCTGTTATCATCTTTCCTCAAACCACCACAACCGTGAATGCAGCAAGCGTATCAAAAATTGAAATCAAACAAGCAAGCGCGCTGGCAATTTCAGGGGCCAAGTTTCGACAGAAAATGATGGAGAAATTGGAAATATCGAGAAAGTCGATAGCTGTGGGGGCGAAAGAGTCACGCGCGAAATTGAAGCAATTTGTCGGAACGCTCGGATCGAAAAAAGGAGACGGGCATAATCCCTTCGGCCAGAAGGACAAAACTGTTCCAGAGAAGGTTGTTTCGGACGAAATTGTTGGAGCTTATCTTGAAACGGATGCGAAAACTCTCCGTCAGACACCGTCACCCGTCGTTGCACCAGGATCTGGGCAGCCAGTTATGGTAGAACGTCCTATACGCTCCACATCCATGAAAGTATCCACATTGCCCCTTGAAGGACATTCATCACCTGTACTTCCACCATCCCCAATCCATTTTCCGACAGCGGCGGCACGAAGCGCTGCAAGTGGCGGCGAAAAACTGCCCAGACCAAGAATCGCTCCAGTTCATGCTCCCTTCCTTCCATCCAGTCGTGTTGAACCGGCCGAACCTCGAGCAGTCCCTGCTGCGCCTACTGCCACAACAATCTCAAATAGTCCAGTGCATCGCTTGCAACCGCGAAAGTTGCCTGAAATACCTGTGATTTCTCCCCCCGCTGCAAATGTAAATCAGAATGGAGGTTCTTCTCCTTCTTCGCCATTTGCTCACAAAGCGATTGTGTATCAAAGCGGGGGCTCTTCGCCTTCTTCAGCATTTCCCCCGAATGCAAATATGGCCATGAACGTTGGGGTTTCTTCGACATTCTCCCCCAGTCCTCGAGCAGCGTCTTTGAAAAGGCCTGGAGTCAAGGAACCTGCCATTCAAACTGTACCTGCAGATGTCCAAAAACCTATGGCAGTGCAAATATTGCCGACACGTAAGAAATCCTTTTTTTCTTCGCATCGATCGGTTGATCTTACCAGTGGTTTTATTTTGACATTTTTGGTAAAAATCAGAAACGCCAGAGCAAATTCCAAACGACGCGGCACCGCCAAGAACACCGCGAACCCGAAGTCTTGCAAATTTACGCGTGCACCCGCAAAGCGCTGCTGCTAAACTCGGCCTCGATGCAAAAGCGCAGAAAGTGTTTCACAACATCAAAGATCGCGTCAAGACTGGGACAGAAACCATCATTGGAAACGTGCGACGCAAAGTCATCATTCGCGCCGATGGAAGTCAGCATATTGTCGAGGAGGACATTTATGCCATGTATTCTACGGACGATGCGGATGTGTTTCGGGGGAATGAACCGTTGGTGGACAATGATCGTCAGGATCAACATGCTGCCGCTGTTGTGGTTGTTGAAGCACCGCAAGAAGCTTCCGTTGCAACAGAAGACGTCAGCGCAGTTATTCATACGCCCCCCGCACCAATCGGCAAAGATTCTGAAATGCGGGCGGCTGATTCAGAGACTTTGCCAAGCGCCAAACCCGATGCAGTCATTGCGGTAGCGGCTGAAGAAGTGCAGGCCTCGGATAGAAAAGAGGGCAAAAAAGAAGAGGAAACTGTCGCAGATCCTGCCAAGCCACCTGCATCAGGTGGTATCATGCGCTGGCTGTTCGGGGGTCCAAAAAGCGATGCTGCAACAGATCCAGCCAAAGCGGAGACAACCAAAACAGAGCCAGTCACTGCTGAAATAAGCAGTGAAAGTCCTGTGATTCCTTCAAGACAGGAGTCCAAGAATTTAGTTTTATAGTCGTGTAAATTTTAAAGAAATCCATCATCAAGAAACCCTTTCTGTTGAACTGATTGGCCGTGTGGTGGTTGAATGCGTCTGTCTGAACATGATCAGAACGAGAATTCAGCTGTTCGCGAACATGCATCCAGGCGTATATGATAATTGAACTAGCTGTCATCAGTCCACTAGACTTTATTCAGTAGTTGTGCTTCCAAAGCTCCTCATCATAATTTTCCGTCAACGATGCATCTTTGCCATAGCGAAGCTGCCAGCTCGTAAACCCTCCCTGCAGCACGTAAACCTGTTGGTTTGACCCTGTGGCCGCAACCACGTCCCTCAGATACGCATTCGCAGCCTTGGGTCCACGGACTTGTGACAAGGCGCAGTGGAAAACGACTTTTTTGGGAGCGGCAAGTTGTGCAGCAAAACTGGAAGGGTCTTTGTGAAAGTCCTTAGAGGGCACGTTCAACGCTTTCGATATATGCCTGACACAAGAGAGTTCAAATGCGTCAAGCCGAGGAGTTGATCTCGCTGCGTGAGAGTATCAAATACCCGCCGATAAAGTCCTCATCCCTCACATCTACAACCAGGTAGTCCACGTTCGGCTTCTTGGACGGGTCCTGGTATGGAAACTTAGCACAAGTGCGGGCACACTGCCTGTCTCTCACATACCCGCATCCAGTCAGCAAGCTCCTCTGGTTCAAGCGTGGGGGCAGATTGAGATGACCACATCTGGTTGTTGTACTGGTTAACTTTTTAAACTTAACAAGAGGCAGAAAAGTGTGCACGCTTCTCCAAGACCGCTTATATCTCCATTTCTCTCCATGCTCTGCTGCTCTGATCCTTTCAAGTTCAGTTTCAGGAATCCATATAAATGGTTTCGCACTTCTGAATCTTAACTGTGAATCACAACATCTTCCTCTTCACCTTAATATTTCTCATGGAGCCAGCGAAACACTTTCCCCGAGTGTCTCCTGACAGCGAGATCAACGGGGTACGCGACCACAATTTCGTCCAACGCATGAGTCGATAAACAAAACAAATTCCACCAAAAATGGACGACACCAGCATTGGAAGCGGCACCTTGGACAGCGCGGAACTCATTGTTGGGATAGGATTGAAGGCAGCGACTGCAGAAAAAGTTCGTCCATCGAAGGATTCCAGGAGCAGCAAGCCTGGGTCACACTCGGTGTTGCCGCAGCGTGTGCGTTCGATCCAAAGGAAACAAACTATGCAAACATCCTTCGGTCTCACCGCAAATGAAAACCGCAGTGCGCGAGAAGCGCCGAATATTTCGAAATCAGAGCCACGCGGAGCGGCGAATACGAAGGAAAACAATCGCAAGAGTCCGAAGAAGCAGAGTCATGTTGGGAAAAAACGAGCTCACGTTCCAAAAGTCAGCAAGCAGACGCAGCACCCTCCGGACTTTGTTGTTCGCCATTTGAACCCACTTGAAATCTACAAAGAAGCGGAAAACCTGCCCGTGAAGCTGCTCAGAAAACCTGCGTCATCACATACTCCAGTGGATCGAACGCATTCACCTGGAAGGGAGACCAGCCAACGCGGCAATTCTATTTCTATAAGCTCTCCCACGGCCAAGCGGAAACTGGTCGAGTCACAGTTCGACTCTTCAACTAACAGACGAAAAGCGGTGCAAGAGTTTGAGTTGCAAAAATCCGACATATTGAGATGCATTCAGAGGTTGAAGGCGCAATTTCCCTCGCACATATCGTCACCATTCCGAAAAGTTGGTGAACTTTTATAAACGCAGCTATACCATCCTTAACGCGACATTCAATTTCAGACAGCCATTCCACATTCTCCGACTAAATTCAAATCTCTTGAATTGGGTGTTTCGAAGAGCAACCAGAAAAATCGGTCGGCTGCAGCCGCCAAAGAGCACGTCCCTCCAAGGGGCTCATCGCCTCGAGCGTTATCACCCACCAGCTCCCATAGTAGACTCAAAATTCAAACCCGCTCAATGCACTCTGTCCGCCCACCTAGCGCTTTGAAAACTCACCGGCAACACCCCCAATCCCCCCAATCCCGACTTCCTTTGCTCCATTCATCGTATTCCCCACAACTTAGTGGGACAAAAAAGTTGGGGAAGTCTACTGTCCGACCTGATGGTACATCGAAAGTTGGGTCCATCTCAGTGGCGGAACCTTTCATTGATCCGCTCTTGCACGAAGCTAAGCGCGCATTTCCCATGTTGGAAGTTGAAAGCAACCCACGGCGAAAAAGGTTTCGCGCTGAACTTGGGAAGGCCTGGAAAGAAAGTTTGGATATGGGGCTAGCTGAATATTAAGCGAAGGTCCTCTCATCCCCTCAGGAAAATAAAAAGGTCCAAAAAAACAAACATCCACGCACGAGAATGGTGCCGCAGGACATTCCACTCCTTGGGATCCGCACTTCTCGCAGCGCACAAGCCGATGAGTCGAACGTGCTTTCGCCAAGCGGACTTGTTCGTCGTCGCAGCAGTGAAGGAGCACTGCACACGACAACACGCGATGAGTCACCTGTCAGCAGACTCTCGCCGCCAATGCGGGGAAGTACTCTCGGATGGCTATCCTTTGCATTGAACCCTTTCACATGGGCACGATCTCGGCCGCAGTCGACACGACCGCGCGAAGTCTCCCTCCGCATGCAGTCGTCAGCAGCCATCTATCCACCGAATGTCGTGCGAAATCAAAAGTACACTTTGTTCTCTTTTGTGCCTGTTGTGCTATACCACCAGGTGAGTTGGGCTCTTGTTTTCTCTGACAGAAACCTAATTCTTGATTCTTGATTCTCGCAGTTCAAGTTCTTTTTCAATCTCTATTTCCTCCTCGTTGCGCTTTCGCAGCTTATTCCCGCTTTGAAAATCGGGCTTCTCTTCAGCTACGTCGCTCCTTTGGTCTTTGTGCTCACAGTGACAATGGCCAAAGAAGCGTCCGATGATTACGCACGCATGCAACGAGACACGCAAGCAAACTCAGAAATGTACACACGATATCTGCCACATGCGCTTCACGAATCAGAGCTCGAAAATGTTCCCAGTGCGCAGTTGCGAGTCGGCGACTTGCTTGTTTTGCGGAAAGATCAAAGGGTGCGGTCGCGTTCTTTTTTTCGAGTGCGAACTTGATCCTGAAACATACTTTCCATGTTCCTGTTTGTGCGGGTCTTCAGGTTCCAGCGGATTGCATTCTTGTTCGAACATCAGAAGAAGGTGGTGCCTGCTTCATTCGGACTGATCAATTAGATGGAGAAACAGATTGGAAAATGCGGTAAGCGAAGGGATTTTTTTTTCAGGATGCGTGTTAAACCTTTTAATTTCGCTCCAAGTATCGCAGTTCCTCTCACTCAGCGCTTGTCAACTGTCGATAATTTACTTCAGTTAACTGCCTCTGTTTATGGTATTATTCAAAATTTAGCTATCCTTCGAATATTGACTGCGTCGCTTCAATCAGCCGAGAGTCCGTCGAAAGATATACACTCTTTCCATGGAAATTTCACCATTCACGAAGTCAACCAAGTGCGAAACTCCTACTTAAAGCATTATCATTCTTCTGATCAGCCGTTTTATCCCAGAATGATCGAATCGATTCTTTGTCTATCGAAAATACTTTGTGGAGCAACACCGTAATTGCCTCGGGCACAGCGATAGCTCTTGTGCTATATACAGGGCGGGATACGCGTGCTGTTATGAATACAAGTTTCCCAGCGAGCAAAGTCGGGCTCCTGGACTGGGAGATAAACCGATTATCAAAGGTGACACGTCTATCTCACTTTTTGTTTCGTCCTTGCTGAACTTTTTTATCCTTTCTATCAAAATCACAGATTTTGGCGGTGGTTACATTCGCGCTGTCAATTGTTATGGTCATGCTGGACGGTTTCAAAGGTGCATGGTACACAACCGCCGTTCGCTTCTTAATTCTCTTCTCTTCAATTATACCAATCAGGTAAGCTCCCATGAATTTTATCTTTTGTTAATTGACAGCAGCCAATTTTAACTTTGCGTATTTTCAGCCTGCGCGTCAATTTAGACATGGGAAAAACGGTCTATTCAAATCAGATCATGGCGGATTCAGATATACCCGACACTATCGTTCGAACGAGCACGATTCCTGAAGAGCTGGGGCGGATTGGGTATCTTTTAACGGACAAAACGGGGACTCTGACACGTAATGAGATGGAGTTAAAAAAACTGCACTTGGGAACGATGGCATTCGCGGGAGAAGATGGAATGAGTGAAGTTGCCAGGATGATTGAAGCTGGAGTGCGTGGCGGGGGTGGGGTGGTACTGGGGGCCGGTGGATCCATCGCGGCGAGAGGTGTAAGAGATATTGGAAGCCGTGTGCGGGATATTGTTTTTGCATTGGCACTCTGTCATAACGTATGACCTTTCAGTGGTTCATTCCGTGCACGTACTCTGCTGAATCAAATTCCCTTTTTTTAGGTTACCCCCGTGTATTCGGACGATGGAGCTCTGTCATACCAAGCCTCAAGTCCAGACGAAGTTGCGATTGTGAAATGGACCGAACAAGTCGGGCTTGCGTTGCATCACCGTTCGCTCACGCACCTGCAACTGCAACTGGCGCCTTCTCGCCAATCCAAATACAAGATTGGAAGCAGCAGCTCTTCCAGCCAATCAACACCATCCGAGCCTTTTCTCTTTTCCTATCAAATACTCCACACATTCCCTTTCACAAGTGAATCGAAACGCATGGGCATCATCTTGCGTGACCTGACCACGTTTGAGATTTGGTTTTTCGTCAAAGGTGCTGATGGTGTCATGAGCAGTCTTGTCCGCAGCAACGACTGGTTAGAAGAAGAATGCGGGAACATGGCTCGTGAAGGGCTCCGAACTCTCGTGATTGCTCGAAAAAGAATGAGCGAGCAGGACTTGGCAGCGTTTGAAGTTCGGTTCTCTGAGGCGTCAATTCAAATGAACCCTGCCGCGCGATCAACTGCGGTTCGGGAGGCAATTTCTGGCATTGAGCGGGATTTGGAGTTGCTTGGATTAACTGGGGTCGAAGATAAGCTGCAGGAAGATGTGAAAGGGACGCTTGAGTTACTGAGGAATGCGGGGTTGAAGATTTGGATGTTGACTGGGGACAAAATCGAAACTGCACAATGCGTAGCTGTGAGCAGTAAATTGGTTGCAAGGAATCAGGGCATTCATATAGTTTCAAAAGGTGAGAGAATCCATTGCTGAATTTTTTTGTTCTAAAAAGCATGCTGTAGTCACGGATCCTATCCAAGCATTTGATGAACTGGATTTCTTAAAATCGAGAACGGATCTCGCATTAATTATCGACGGGGAATCTTTGCATGCCTTTACGACGCATCATCGTGCTTCTTTTATTGAAGTGGCTTTACAGCTCTCCGTTGTGATCTGCTGCCGATGCTCTCCCACGCAAAAAGCTGAAATGACAAATATGATTCGAGCGTCAGCTGCGGCAAAATCGGGTGCGCGCGTTTGTGCGATTGGGGACGGTGGGAACGATGTGAGCATGATCCAAGCAGCAGATGTTGGTGTTGGTATTGTTGGGAAAGAAGGAAAACAGGCCAGTCTTGCGGCCGATTTTTCTGTCACGCAATTCAGTCATTTAACAAAGCTTCTTCTGTGGCATGGGAGAAATAGTTGTGAGTGCTCTAAAATTTCCGTTGTTATTATAAAGACGTTCCTTAAATGGTTTTATCAGACAAGCGATCTGCCAAGCTTAGTCAGTTTGTTATCCATCGTGGTTTGATCATATCTGTGATGCAGGCAGTGTTCTCCGCAATCTTTTATTACGCACCCATTCCGCTATATCAGGTGTGTTTCTCAACACTGAATTACTTAGTATGTTGACAAGCGCAATTATTTTCGCAGGGTCTGTTGATTGTTGGGTATGCGACAGTATATACAATGGCGCCGGTGTTTTCTCTTGTACTGGATCGCGACTTGTCAGAGGATATGGCACTACTGTATCCAGAGTTATACAAGGACCTCCGCAAAGTGAGTGCCTATCAAGCGCCAAAACATCACTCTGATCATATGTGTATTTTAGGGCCGCTCGCTGTCATTCAAAACATTCTTCACATGGTTGCTGATATCAGTGTACCAAGGAGGTGCCATCATGCTTCTCTCGCTGATGCTATTTGAAAACGAGTTTGTCCACATCGTGTCCATCTCGTTCACATCATTAATCTTCAATGAACTGCTGATGGTAGCATTTGAGATTCGCACATGGCATGCTTGGATGGTGTACAGTGAGCTTCTCACTGTATGCATTTATATTGCGAGTATGTGGGTGTTGAAAACAGATTTCGGTAAGCGATTCATTCAGCTTTCTGCAGCAAACAAACTTCTAACGGGAAGGGGTTTCACAGATCTGGAGTTTATTCTCACCTGGAATTTCGTAAGCAAAGTGCTGGTGATTACCTGCGTGAGTTCTTTGCCGCTGTATGCCATGAAAGTCGTGAAGCGGCGGCTGAATCCGCCCTCATATACCAAGATTATGGATTGATTCGCGTTTCCATTTTGAAAACTTACTACTGCATGATCTTTCCGTTGCCACAAAAAGGAATATATTGTGCACTATATAAAGGTGCCTCGCTTGATGCATTTCATGAAGTTGAGACGAGACAGGTTAATAAGCATTTGAGAAACAAGTGGTGCAAGTACGAAATCATCAAGCAAGTACGGATACTCAGATTTCATTGAATACAACATCGCGCATAAATAAGAAGCACATTAACAACCAACCGCAACTTAAAGCTTCACACGTTCAAGCGAAGCAGAAATACTCCCCACAACGTTGCCTGTTGAACCATCTCCGACTGTATCAGCCTTTGGTCCACGCGCATCATCGTCAACCTGCGTTTCTTTTACAGCGGAACTGTTGGAGCTGGACTTGCCAAAATGCGTAGATGCCCCGTATTTCTTGAGTAATCGCATTTGCTTTCGTGATATTATTGGGGTATGCCCCGCCCTGCTCACTCGAATCCCGCCACTGTCACCACCACATTTCTCGCCTCCTTCTTCCTTTTCCTCAGAATTTCGCCCATTTACTAAACCCGGGACACCACGGTCCCTGCCTGGGATGCTGGGTAGACCCCCTCCATGAGCAACGATTATTGCTTCAGCTCCGCATAAATCATCAATCACAAAAAGTGGGCTATCATCAAGACTCGGCGAAATGTTTCGTCGCTCCTCTGCACGGACGTGAGAGTTCGCGACTTCATCTCGACTTGCCTTCTCAACATCTGCAGCCCCTGAAGTGCAACCGTCAAGATCGAATGGCGGTGCAGTGATAGCAATATCTGTCATTGTGTACGACCTGGTCTTGTTCAAAGTGCGCCCACTCGAGAGAATTGAAGGGGTGCCATTGAAGAGCGGCGTGTTCCCTGTTGAAGGTTTCCGCAGAATGCTCCTAGGTTGCGGGCTGTGAAGAATTGAAGATGCTATTGACGAGGAAGGAGAGAGATATGGGCTTTGGGTATCAAGAAGGGTTGCCGTGGATGACGTTGTGGATGATAAATACTGGAATTGAGAAGTTTTTGTTTCGGAGCGAGGAATGCTCATTGACACAGGGAGAACACATAGCTGACGTCTCGCGTCCGTAGGAGCAGATGTCGAAAACTTCAGATTGGGCGAAGGGGGAGGCTTTTCGTGCGTTCTTCGCGTGCGTATTTCGTCCGCACCGTCCTCTTCAGACTCCAGCCCCCGACTGCGGGATCGATATCCTCTGCTTGCATTGCGCTTGCGGGTTTCTTGGTTTGATTCGACTTTTGTTTTCGAGCCACGTTTTCCTCCTTTTGATGCGGTTGAGACGGCGACCGTTTCGAACTCAAAGATTTCGATGCCATTCACAGGCACCCTTTTGATAACTCCTGGCAAGAACTCTGCGACTCCTGCAGAGGTTTCTGAAGCGTGATTGCAGTAGTTTGGTTTTCGATTGTCGCGCGAATGGTTTCGTTCCTTGGATTTCGACTTGCTGCTCCTACTTTGACGGTGACCTCCATTCGAAGCGCCAGTAGCAACATCTTCGCCCTCAGGAATTTCTCTCAACAAGCGCGCTTCCCTCCACACGGCATTCTCAAGCTTTGTAAACGGGAAAAGTTTTCCCAAAACTGCCCAAACTTTGCATAGATCGCGTTTGATTTCTTTAGCCATACGAATATACGCGCCTTCCCATTCGGCGTAATCCCGTGCGACACTGCGACCTCTTGCGCCGCCGGCTTTGCGCTCCCAGACATCTCGCAGCTCGAAAAGTTCCAATTCGGACAGGTTCCCGTTGTAGTGGACCCACTCCGTAAACACTTGTGTGGGGAAAGAGGGAGAGGGAGAGTTGAAATTATTAAATTGATTTGACTGCAGGACTCAAGTGTGGGTCACATCTTGAACGACGGAAGTAAACCTGGTGGGGCATAACATACCATCTGTATAGCGATCTGGCTCTTGTCCCAATGCACGCCTTAAGAAAACGTCAATATGGCGATGCAGCAGCAGTGGATCGGACCCAGACTGAACATCGATTTGACCATGAGGTCCTGGCTGACTTGTGGACACCATCGCCGAGAAACGCAGTGACAGCAACGGCTCAAGGAGCAGCATCTGCTGAATGATTCCATCTCTGAGGATATTCTTGTCGTTTGTGGCAGAAGAAGGGTCGAGGGACTCGATACGGAAAACGCGACTTGCACTGGACAGCACAAGACATGCTTCAACAGTGTCAACGGCGGCGATTACTCGCAGCCAGGTTTCACAAGGCAACAGCTGGAGCACATTCTTTGCGGTAGCAAGCCATGGTGGAGAGAAGGCAAACGACACGTTCTTGGTGCTGGCTGGCGCCTGTTGCTCGGCATCGGTGGAGCGAGTCAGTCGGGGAGCGGGTTGCTGGGTTGTGGACATTGTTTTCTCAGTGACTGCCTCTAAGATGCAAACACGTGTTTTTCAAAATTGTTTTTTGTTTTGACCTGTCAACAAAAGGGTCACACAGAGTTGGCTCCGATTGTCAGAATTGGCCTTGACAACCTGCGCTGGCATGATCGGACAAGAATCTTTGTTTTGCAGTTGATGCGTCTGCTTCTCAAGCTGCAGTTCCGAGTCTAGCGTCGTTGGAAGGAGTGGCGTGCAGTCGAAGGCTTTGTGTTGGTGTGATGCTGGCAGGGATAGTGATGATGGAATCCACCGCTTTTTATTTATTGGTAAAAGGTTAAAAGAGCTTTCTGCGTGCGGGAAGCTATTCGTCTCGTCGTAATGGATAATAAGGAGATGCTGTCCATTCAACTCACCAATCCGTGGCTTGAAGATGCCCGCCTGCCCTAAGTGTGCTTCAAGGGTCTATTGTTTGGTTAATGGACACCGACTAACACCTCTTACGCTTTGTGTTCGACGGCAACAATTGCCCGGCATCTTCAACTGGTGTCTCGGGGATAATGCCTCCGAGCATGGCCGTGCTGAATAAGTTGTTATATTGAGCCCTTGCTTGGTTTGGGTGGCACATCTTTTTGAGCTTGCCTTTGAATGCGGCTTTCCTTCTCACTCAACGTCTACCGCCCAATGGACCCCCGCACCGCTAGACCCGATGCCGCCTCCAGGTAGAGCACAATCAGACTGACCTGCAGCACACGCCGAAGCGGGTGTGCTCGCTGTTATGGACATTTGGATTTGCTGTCAAACTTTGTCACCTGATCTGTCGAAGCCAGTCATGTGGCCCGTCACATGCACATGCCAGATTTTCTCGCTGACATTTGAGCACACGCAAAATGGTTAAAAGGGCCCTTCCACCGCAGGGAAAGCACCAAACACAACCTGATACAACAACTCTATGCTTCTTTCCTCGCTCGTTCTCGCCGCTGCAACTGCAGTGTCTTCTGTCACGGCCCTTGCCAACCCACCCGTCACTGACGGAAAGGTTGTTGGTGGATACGCCCTCTTCGTGAGTGTAACCTGCTGCGGCACCAGCATGAATTCAGCCTGTATCTAACCCCTCATTGCTTTCTCAACAAGGGTGACCCAGTGAAGCTCAAGTTGCTGGCCGACAACGCTGCGAACTTGCCAATCAACCGCGTCTGGCTTTCATTCGTGCGCCCTGACTTGTACTATGAGCCAGGTTCCAACACCCTTGTTGGAGTTGGTCTCAACTACAACAAGTGAGCTCAATGATTCGCATTATGTTTTGTCGCCGCAACTGACTTGGTATTCAAGCACCCAAGCAGATTACGGATTCGCTGAAATTAAGCAATACGTTCAAAAGCTTCAAGCGGGAGGTGTGGAAGTCTTCCTTGCCATGGGTGGATGGGACTACAACTGCTGGTAAATTCCCCCTTACCTTTCATTGAAATCCTTTCACTCACATGTTTCTCAGGCCATGGTCTTACGCGTACTACTCCATCTACAACTACGGAACCACCACACCAACTTATCAATCCACCATTCAAAAGTACGGAGGCGGCCAAATCGGTGCCTGTAATGAAGGAAACCAGTTCTGTTACTCTTGCGAGCCACCCAGCAACGGAAACACGTTCGACTCTTTCACCATCTTCCCAGAGCCAGCAAACAGTGCCACATGGAAGCAAGCCCAGGACTACGTGACCAAAAACAGCAAGATGCCAGAGAAGCCAGTGTGGCACCCTGAACTTGTCGGTGGTGCAAAGTACACGACCGAAAAGAACGGTGTCGTCACCGTGCCTGGATCCAACGTGTGGGCGCAGAAGGGCCGCGACCCATACCAAGTGAGAGCCATTACCCGGTTGACAGGACCACACGCTAACTGATCTACACAGGACTTTGTTTATGTTGCCAAGGACTTGGGTCTTGACGGAGTGGACATTGACTATGAAGAATTCTGGTGGGCATTTTTTTGAGGTCTGTGTCTGTTTGACGAAAAACTAACAGTTTCGCGGCATTTTCAGGCACGCCGACATGTTCAAGACGGACACTTCCGCTCAAAAGAACTGTGGAAACGGATGCACCCTTTACCAAACCGTCTACAAGTTTTCTGCAATCATGGAAAACATGAGAATCAACATCAAGAACATCTACCCTTCGCTGAAGCTTTCGACTGCTGCTTCTGCTGCGGGTGAGCCCATTGTGATTGATGCGTTTATCCAATATGCTTAACTTTCATGCAGGTGCTTGGGCTGGAACTTGGTGGGGAGGAAACCACAAAGGTCTCACCCTGAACATGGTCCCCTCCTACCCGGACCTTGTCGCATTTGTTGGAACTGGAGCTAACGCTGGTGGATGGAACATCATGACCTACGACCTCTCAAACTCCACCGTTAACTGCCCACCTGCTCCTGCTACCTGCTCCTTGGACGGACAGGTTAACTTCTACATGGCTCAGCACACTGCCGCGGGAGTCGTTGCCAACGTCGGATATGAAATCGGAACCCCTGCTTACCCACCTCCTGCTATTGACGCTGCTCACTCCATGCCACTGACCAACGCCCTTGCCGGTGCCATCATTTCCAACACCCAGCCATACTACAAGGGTGGATTCTTCGTGAGTCTCTATGCTAATTATCATTTTTAGGTTGAATTCTAACCAGTCTCTTCCAGTGGGAATTGTTCAAACCGCAAGCTTCCCCCAGCGATATTCACGTTACCACCCTCGCAAGAGTTCTTTGCAAAGCCGTTTTGGGAGCGAACACTCCTCGATGCTCTGGCTCCATCCCAATCCTTGTCAATGACGTCCTCCCAGGATCCAGTGACACTGTTCCCATTGGACCACCGGGACCAGCACCATCGGGCCCCCCAGCCTGTGCTGACCCATACAGCCCAACCCAGCAGTACACCAACGGCATGAAGTTCAGCTACAACGGTTATAACTATGCCTGTACCTACTGGGTCCCCGCCGGAACTCAGCCAGGACAGCCAGGACTCCCACAGCAAGGACTCTGTGCCTCAACCGGTGCCGCCACCTCTACAATTGCCCCACCTGCGTCTTCTACCGCGAAGTCAACTACAACAGCCGTTATCACGACCGCTCAGCCAAGTAGCTCTGCCGCTCAAACATCCAGCCCAGCCGCCACTTCTGCAAAGCCAACTACCACTGCCGCCCCTGGTGTTCCATGCACTGCCGCCTGGGTCTCGGGAGCTGCCTACAGCGGTGGTGCTCAGGTGTCAAACAAGGGCTTTAACTGGGTCGCTAACTGGTGGACCAACACTGAACCAAACACTGCAGATGCCAGCTGGAAGCAAGTTGGAGCTTGCGGTTCTGGACCTGCCCCCTCCTCCTCCGTGGTTCCTCCTGTCACCTCGTCAGTGGTTGCTCCGTCAACCTCCGCCAAGCCCACCACTTCCTCGGCTGCACCAGCTACTACCTCCGCTGCCACCGGCGGTGAAATCTTCAATGGAGCATCTTGCACTGTCTTTGGAGCTCGTGCTTGCAGCAACCAGTGCCAATGCAGCTACGTCACTGTCAACGGTGCCTACGCGCTGCAGTACCAATGCACTCCAGCGTCGGCGCGTTGCTAGATCTTCTTTTAACTCGTTCTATAAGAAGTAGCTATGATTCCGGAATTCATGCTGTGCAGTGCCTTTCGGTATCAAATAAGAGGAATAAACAAAGATTTTCGGCCCTATTCTTATGTTCGCCGCTCTCAGTGTCGCTGTATTCATCGCTTGTATGGTCATTATTGTCGTCATAAATACCCGCCTGCACACTTCCTGACATTAAAAAAGTTGCAAAGAAAAAAGAAGAAAAGAGCCGTCTTGACGTCTGATGGACTCCCTCTGTTCCACCACTCGTTAAAGCGGATCATCGTTCTCCCTCTCGCATTACCGCCCTCCTATTCAAACAAACTGCTCCCAACCCCACTTCCACGCCTGCCGGTAATGTTACTCAACAGTCCACACAACTCCTCCAGGACTGCGAGGGGCGGGGGCCTCTTTAACTCGTTCGAGCCTGATTCCTGCTGCTTCTAGCGCGGGAGGAAGGCTCGGAGGGGTGAGGCCTTCTCCTCTTCTGAGTGTCAAAATCGGCAAAGATTGATCACCCGTTGGCTCCATTGCTTCTTTTTTGGAGCGCGATCGCAAACGTTTTTGTTGTTTGCTTGATTGCCAGGGCTGCCGTTTACATCTTACCTCCTTCGTTCTCTTTGTGTTGCCCTTCCCACATGAACTTCTTTTGAAGGATCCATCTTCAGTGGAACCATGGATCACGGCGCAATCCAAACGCATACTCGATGTGGGTGCAGAGTTTGTTGTTGAATAAAGGGGACTCTTGAGAGCTGTAACTATTTGATGCGTCATCAGCCACACTGTTTATAAAAAAGCAGGAAAATGGAGACAGCACTCGAAACAACTCTGACTGACATGTACGTGCGCCAAAGCCATCAAACAGCTTGCGTTTGGGCCTGACTCAGCACACTATCAGACTCGGCGAACAGCATTCCGTGACTGGCGTGGTCGTGAGCGACTCTGAGGGTCTCTGTCTCGCCGGTAACTCCGTTTTTCATTTATGCGCTCCTTTACTGTTCTCATATTATATTGTCCAGTGTCTGGCAATGCGAAATCGTCCATGTCTGGCACCGTCCTTGCAATCGCAACACGAGCGAATCTGATCAACCGCATCTTATCGCGCGCTTCGTCCTCGAATGCGCTCTCTCTCGAAACAGATTCTGGTCGGGACGCAGATGTGGTTGTTGCTGTGCGATCAAGTGACAGGTATTTATTTTTATTCATGTATTTACACAGCCTCACCGGAAGGATCCTTCAGCACAACGCTCATTCGTTCGGAGGGCGGAACGACGGTCGCAGTCACCTCCAAGACTCACCAGCTTGCATGATAATTTGCCCGTGTGTCGTCCCATGTGAATAAAGCAACAGATCACCCAAACTTTCGCAACGAAGCACGCTGACGCCCCAGATACTCATACACACACATTATCTCAGAACGCCGACACTTTCCGGCGCTTCAGCATCTTTCTGCTTCTGCTGCACATGCACGCGCCCACGCCAAGAAATAGAGCCGCACACGCGATAAACGCGTACAGCACATACGCCAAGCACAAGGAGCAGACTGTGCCGACCAGTTCTTTCACCTCGGCGATTTTCGTTGTGGTCAGTGACTCTTTGGCGCGAGAGTCCACTTGTTCCATAGCTGAATCGTAAATCATTGACACACACATGGTCTGAAGCGATGATGTGACCAAAGATGCAAGGATGATAAATATGAGGCCGTAAGTAGCGAATCCGATTGCGATGCCGAGAGTGTAGCTGGCACGAAGTGCGTGTTTGGAATTGCCATGGCAGAGCAGAAGCAGCCAAGGAGACAAGAGCGGGGTGAGCGCGACAGTTAATAGAGCTCCGCCAAGCGCTTCGGAACGATTGAATGATGCGGGGTCTGGAGCGTCGATGTTTTCCGCAGAGTCGGAATCAAAGGCTTTAGAGCGAGTTTGGATGAGGATAACCTCGTCAGACATGGTTTCTGTCAGTTTCTCGTCGCAATGTTCCTCACTCTTGTTGGAAAATAATGGGATTGGTCAATGTTGCGTTGCTGACAATTTCACCCAGTTTGAAAAACAGAATATTTATCGAACATCCATGCACCAACCTGAGTCATTTATGCGGCGGTGCTGATCGCACACATATAAATATAATTACCCGCAACACATCTGCGCAGATATCCGTTGGAGGAGAGGGTTTAAGGACAATCCCCCTAATTCTTGTGTCGTTCGATTTTCTGCTGGCGTTTACAGACGGTGTTTCATTGGCTGACTTGGGCCTGTTCCTGAAAGTAATTCTAAGCCCATCGCAGCCGATGGTACTGCATGAAATAGTTAACGTGGGGTACCAACGTGACCATGACATGAAGTGAGATTTTCAATAGTGCGAGGGTATTCACTTCCCCAAATGTAGCCATACTTCTGATACGACCCCGAATAAGAAAACACGACAAACGTGCGCGATTGCTCACGTGAGCATGAAAGCAGTCAAGTCCTCCGCTACGTGTTTGGACAGGAGCTGGTTGGCAAAACTGTTGACAAGTCAGCCAGAACAGAAAAGTAGAAGCCAGAAGTAGTTGGAAAAGGTACCCATCTATGCGCCAAAATCATGCTTGATTGATTTCGACGTAAATGCGTGATGAAAGCAATACTAAATCCAAATGGAACAGTTTGTCGAAGATTCCGCTTTATTCACTCATGGTGATTGCATCAACGCTACAGATTAAAGCCGTTGGATGTTGGCGCGGGATGTAAGTTGCCACAATAATCGCGATAGTTCCAGTCCCCGGCTTGATAATATGGAGTAGAGCCTGTTGGCGGTCTTTGGAGCATATAATAATTACCTGATGGTGCACAAGGATAGTACGGCCAGAAGTATGTTGAATAATCAGGATGAATGTTGCCATAGTACCATGGATGTGTTGCGGGGTGGCCCGTGACATAGTCAGTGTAGTGCGGCTGATGGGACGGATAAGGTGGCCAAAAGTAGTTCGGGGCGGAGCTGCCGCTGCCAGTTCTCGATTTCTCGTGCAACTTCATTGCCACAGTATCTGAATTGATAATTTCATTTGCTAGCGTCGGTAGCCCATGACCAGCGTCACTGGACGCAGTCTCTCCGGCACCAGTGGCGTCATGGTCCACAGGAGGCAAAGAGGCTGATTCAGGCGAAAAAATGTGTGTTTCTGTTGAAGGGTCTTTGGTCGGGTTGATTTTATGACACTCCAAGTCGATTTGACGAGGTCGTTCCGAACGAGAGGCGCCATGACTTGATGAGGGCAGTTCTGACGTGAGCGCTCCTATACGCATTTCTAATGCCTTGATTTCTTCTCTCATCCTTGCCCGCCTGGCTTGTTGTGCGAGTCTATTCTTGATGGACTTTTTGGAATGTTTCAAATTGTCGGTTCGCTTAGGAGTTTTGCGGTTGTATGAACGAATTGGAGCAGTGCTACTCAAGGGATAAAACTGCGATAGATTCAACTGGGAGTCTGCTGGTGTAGAAGACGGAAGTGTAAGGGGAGGACGATGTGCGTCAGCTGAGGTAGCCTCAAAATGCCCATTACTGCCATCCCATCCAACTTGGAGTCTCTCTTCCAAAGCTTTGCAGTGATCCTGAAGATAAGCCAGGTATTGCCTTTTTTTTCGTTGATGGGCCCGTTGAAATAATCGGTTCCGTTCGGTCAAGTCGGAAACTGCTGGCGATGAAGACTTATTGCGCCGGCGCCCGGCAGTAGTCTCAGACATGCACCTGACTCGTCGAGCTGGCTGGAAGGTTGTCTGCACCCGTCACAAAAATAAGGCTCTTGCAACTTTCAAAAGCACGGACCGCAATTGTTTTTGTCGTGATAAATTTTAAACTCACAGGACCATGATTCGGCTACAAAAGCACAATTCCGCGACTATCCCATTTTAAAAAGTATGAACCTGATAGCGCTAATTGTTCGCGACTTTCTTTATCCCGGTGTTATCCATTCTACCACCGACTGAATGCGGAAAGGAAACTCTCACCGATTGTCGGATTGGCCAGCATGCCACTAGCAGGTGACTTTAAAGGCGCTGGTAAGCACAGCGATAAACTTCAGGTGCACTTTCGTCGCATTCGAAGCAGCCTACAGGTTGTGTCCGTGCACTATCCAGTCATGTCATTTATTTTCATTTTATTTTTGGTTTCCTTATAAAACAGATGGATGTGTGTATATATCAGAAAGCAAACACTCAACCCAAGTATTGAAGAGACACTGGGTGTTGGAAAAACAAAAAGTTGCGAAAAAAAAAAAAAAGAAACGTGAGAGAGAGGGAGAGGGAGAGAGAGACAGTATAAGAAGAAGGTGAAGTTGAGGGACAATATTCACCACGCCGCTTCATCCGCAACTTCCTCCAAAGCATTCGTAGAACTCTCGCCACCATCATTATCACCAGCTCCAACGACCTCTGCAGCCTCTTTCCACGCCCCCAAACATCTCCTTGAATGATCCCGATTTGCCACTGCATACATCAACAACATGTTTCTAAAGTCGCAAATCTTATCGCGCTGAAACCGGTCCAAATCGCGTTGAATTGCTTCATTTGCAGCACCCAACTTACTCAAATGACCAATGCGTTCAGATTCGAGGCTGCGAATCTTATCACGTGTGCGCTGCATGGTACTGTGCCGGGTGCTCTCTGGATCCTTGTCAGAAGTGATGAGGTTGTTGAAGGTGGACAGGGTGAAGTAGATGCTGGCGGTCGGTGGGAAGACGGATTTGTTGTTGGTGGGTGTCGGAGTGGTAGAGGAGGCACCAATGAGGCTGTTTCCTCCCCCTGTAACTGTGCTGGATGAATTGTAGTTTGCGAGAGCTCGGCGGGTTTCAGCGTACGGGTCCGATTCATCTTGTGGGGCAGAGCTTGCAGACGATGAAGCTCCGACAATACTGCCGTAATGGCTTGTCGGTTGCTCATGCTCCTGTTGATGAAGACCAGAAATACCAGAAACGTCATTGATCTCCGCCTTCACTCTTGCAGCAATTCGTGCAGCCTCGGTTTCTGTCGCTTCCATCTTTGCAAGCGTCGCACGATTCGCAACGAGTCCCTCTGTCGCCGCCTCATACTCCACATGGAGCGCGTGCCTCCATTTGAGAGTGGTTTCAATGGCCCCCGTCAGTTTCTCGTACTGACGTAATGGTTCTGTGACATACTGTTCGAGAGCATGGACCAGTTTGTGGGTGCTGGTGACGGTGCAATCAATGGCTTCACCAAGAGCTTCAATATGTGGACTTAAGACGCTGCTTGGGCCTTGCTCGGTGAGAGACCAGCCGTTGTAGGTTGCCCCAAGATCTGCGCTGGCGATTGCACTGTCGGATAAGTGCCGAATCATGCGCTTGTGGTATTTCGTAAGGAGTGCCAGTTGCTGACCAAATTTATACGTGTACTCTTCAGACGCGAGAAAGTGTGGATCTATGTGGGGAGGGAAAGTTTGCTTAGAAATCGTTCCCCTGACCCAAACTTGCATAAAAGCGCACCAGGATTTTTCAGCAATGAATCCGTGATTTTGTAACTCCCCGTTGCTGTCTTTTTCACATCTTTGACTTTCAAAAAATGCGCCTGCCCAGAGACACTCAACACTTCTGCCCAAGAACTGCCTTGCGGGTCCAAGAAAGCATGGAATACGTGCTCACGACCCAAAATAGGGTGCGCAGCAACGCGGTTCAAGAAAGATTGCAGTCCGCGTTTGCGAAATTCAATTAGTTTGGGGTCGTGTTTCGATTTTGAAGAAGCAGCCGCCGCTGAAGAAGTGGACATAACCGACAAGGATCCTACTGCCAAATCAGTGATGTTATGCTTCTCAGGAATTGGGGGAACAAGGATTGTGGGATGCATTCGTCTGAGGAGGCGATTAAAGGTTTCAAAATCTGAGTATCTGTGCCGGGATTCGAGATGAATGGAGTGATCTGGGATATCTACGCGAATGATATAGGCAACGTAAGATGAGGAACCGAGGTCTGAGGTGATTTGCGTCTTTGAATTGCGGATGAATTAGAATTGGTTCTTGGAAAGGTGAGAGTGATGTACCTCTTCAATCAAAATGGCAGGCTTCGGTTGATCAGGAATGGTGCTTGAATTAAGCGGCGGGTTGAAAATTGAGGGCGATAGCGTTGTCAGTATCCTGTCGAATGAGCAGCAAGCTTTGAGTTTCTGGAGGATGGGATACCCACGAATTAATACACATACAACTCCATCATTCAACCACTAAAATCAATAATGGACGGTCAAATGCAAAAGATATTGGTTACCCGTGGAAAGTGCGGGTTGTGAGAAAGCAAATCTGCTGTTGCTTCAGAATCGGATTGCTCATCTGCATCAACACCATCTGTCGACCCTGCCACGACGTTATTCGAATCGAATACGGGATTTTCCGGAAAGTGTGAGGTGATATCTTCGGAGTAGTTACTGCTGGTGGACGGGTCAAGGACGCTCAGATGGGTAATCGGGGTGATGGCACGCGGGTCCTCAAGCACATGGTCGATAACACTGGACGAGAGGGGGTTGTATGAATCGCTTGCATCAAGCTCGTCGTCCGTCTCAAGGTCGTTCAGCGAAGCTGAGAGAGGGTCCATTGGGTTAATTTGAATTTTGCTTTGCTTTGCTTTGTAAATATTTATGGAGGCCTTTCAGTGTAACTTCCAGTTGGTTTCAAAGTTCCACACACTCTGTGGAACATTGAAGTTGGAATGCCTACTTCTTTGCTCAGTTGCGCGTTGGTGGCAATCCCAGGCATTCACTGATGCAATACTTGTCAGCAACCGTCAAGAACAGATAGACTTCTGCCTCATCGGCTGGACGCTGTATTTGAATTATAGACTAATTGCTCACTATCCCCAGGTATGCACAATGAACCTTTTTGTTCGGGATCAGACTCCGGCTCACTGTAATGGGCACAGATCACGTCCCGTCCGTAAGTACTGACATCGTATGTCTAAACATGGTGGTGAATCCCTTTGGCACTGATGCCATTCAAACTGCACCAAGGAGGTTTTGTGGACTCTTTGACAGTGAGAGCACCGTCTGAAGATTTTTTTTGGAATCAAAAATGGTGAGCATGTCCTCCGTCCACAACGCCTCCCATCCCAGCAACCAACGCCATCAGAGTAACGAACGAGTGGGTAATGCTGCGCTCAGAATGTATCGTTGCGCCACGGACGGATAGGTTGAGCGCTACCATGGACACGTCGATCTGACCTACTTCGTTTTTGCCTGCAGCCATTCGTCAAGCTCGTCAAGAACAAGGCTTTCTTCAAGCGGTACCAGACCAAGTACAGAAGAAGAAGAGGTGAATACCCCCCAAAACTCTCGACACTCTTCCTCGCGCTTCCGCTACATGATGATACCTTAAATTCATTGCATAGTTCATCAGAAACTACCGTGTTGAACATTTACATCTTTCGCTCCTATCTTATAGCATCTCCTTCCACCATCCTACCTTCCAGTCATTCCTCTTTTCACTCTGTCTCTAACTGGAGTTTTCCTTAATTAGAGGGTAAGACCGACTACTACGCCCGTAAGCGTCTCGTGACCCAGGCCAAGAACAAGTACAACAGCCCCAAGTACAGACTTGTTGTCCGCATCACCAACACCGACATCGTCGCCCAAATTGTCTACTCCAAGATCACCGGCGATGTCGTCATGTCTGCTGCCTACGCCCACGAGCTCCCCAAGTTCGGTATCCCAGTCGGTCTTACCAACTGGTCCGCTGCTTACTGCACCGGTCTCCTCATTGCCCGTCGTCTCTTGACCCAGCTCAACTTGGCTGACAAGTACGAAGGTAACCAGGAAATCGACGGTACCTACTACGAGGTCGAAGAAGTTGATGATGCTCCCCGTCCATTCCAATGTTTCTTGGACGTTGGTCTGCGTCGTACCACCACCGGTTCCCGTGTCTTCGGTGTTCTTAAGGGTGCCGTTGACGGTGGTCTCAAGATCCCCCACGGTGAAAACCGTTTCCCAGGTTGGGACACCACCAAGAAGGAGCTCGATGCCGAGACTCTGCGTAACTACATCTTTGGTCAGCACGTGTCTGAGTACATGGCCGAGCTTGAGGAGGACGATGAGGACTCTTACAAACGTCAGTTCTCCCGCTACATTGAGAAGGAGATCGGACCGGACGACTTCGAGGAGATGTACGAGAAGGCTCACGAGCAGATCCGTGCGGACCCAGTCTACGTTGCCAAGGAGCACAACTACGATGATGCCACCATGACCAAGATGAAGAAGTACAAGATGCAGGCTAGAAACCTTAAGCAGAGAGTCGACCGCGTCAAGCAGAAGAAGGCTGCCTGGTTGGCTAAGCGTGCTGCCGACGAGTAAATCATTTGATTTCTTGCCTTGTTTTGTCACTCTCTCTGTGACTGTGTGTTGTATGATGGAGACTCGTTGCGGTCAATAAAATGGCATGTGTGATTCCTCCAAAGACTTGTTTGTAATTGCTTCAGTGTTGAATACCAAAAGTGAAATTTGGGCGATGAACGTCCAGGCCATTCTTGTGAAAGCGCACTTTGGGCGGAAAGGATGCAACCTTCGCTCGTTTGAGCTTTATGGGTTGAGGGATTGAGGGATATTGCACAGGGAAGGGCTGCAAAATAAAGAAGGTTGGCTCCTCTGGAAGGTTGCCTCGATGTGTCACAGAATCTTTTCAGACTGTCGCTGCGCTGATTGATTTCATGGTTTCATGCACGTGATATAACTGTTGGCAGTTCTAGATCACAGTCAAGGTTGGCTGTATATCCGTGCTTATGTCATTTAGCTGAATCAGCATGAGTGCCATAAAATATCAAGATGACGGCATACACACACACAAAAGTAAATACCAAGAAAAGAGATTTGGAAGGCCCAACCCAACGCATCAGAAAAAAAAAAGACACAAACAGAAAACAAAAAAAAATTGGTGCGTGCGCGAGCTGGGCATTGGGGGCACTTCCGACAATTTCCGAAGCTTTCAATTTTTCTTTTTTTTTCAATATTTTTTTATTGATTTGAATTTTTTTTTTTTTTTCTTTTTTGAGATGCACTGCCGCAGGTATAAGTGATGAGGTTTGGCAATGCGGCTGTTGGTTCTCTGCGAACATCCCTCTTCCCTTTCTCTCTTTCTCTGATGATCACAGATACACACTCTGTCTGTCTCTCATTCAGTTGGTCAGTCGCAGCTTGACAAATGCTCGCAGCATGGACTGATTAAAAGTGTGGCTTGCCATTCAATTTTTTCATTTTTTAATCATATCTCGCAAATAGCCACGCCCTATTGCTTCAGAGATTAAAAAGCATCCCATGAGATTGTTCCTTTTTTTTTTTTATGTCTTCTTAATTTTCGAAAGGGAAAGCAAGCAAGCGTATAAGAAGCCCATTCCGTTTTTGGCCGTTTCTTTTTCGATTTCCCAGAAACACCAAAACCACCTTTTCAAAATGGACTCAAAGGTTGCCGTAGAAGCTTCCCTTGCACCTGCTACCACCGCCCTCCCTGTCGTCGACGTCGAGGAGAAGAGGACCTTCGGCAAGCGTCCTCTCAAGACGGCACTTATCCATCTGGCCATCTGGGTTCCCCTCACAGCTTTCATCATTGCATTGTGCATCAATGGAAAGGGCAAGTCTGGTTACGAGTTTGCCATTGTGGTCTACGTCTTCATTTCCCTGCGTCTCCTTGCCCAGCACGTGAGCATGTCAAAGCTGATTTACGGTATGTCCGTTTGTGGAACATTAGGAAAAATTTCCTTATCGTAATCACGCTACTGATGATTCCACTCGACTTTTGTACTGCGTTATAGCTCCACTGGGCAAGCTGTTTGGTATGCTGTTTGGATGGATTCCAAGAACCATCCCTGAGAAGTTCCAGATGCCAATCGCCGGTGTTTTGTACATTGTTATCCTGATTGCCATCGCATGCGGACTCCCCGTCACTGAAACCGGAACCATCCCCCAACGTCTCCAATCTGTCGCTGGAATGATTGTCATGGTTCTCGTCCTGTACGCAAGCTCTTCCAACAGAAAGGCTGTCAACTGGAGAACCATTGTTGTTGGATTCTTCCTGCAGCTGGTTATCGCCATCTTCATTCTCAAGACCCAAGCCGGTGTCAACATCTTCAACTTTTTGTCCAACTTTATCGCCATGTTCCTGGGAGAGTCCAAGTTTGGTCTTGAGTTTGTTCTTGGAGACACTGCTTCGAACCCGTTCAAGTACACTTTTGCTGTTTCCGTCTTGCCAGCCATTCTGTTCTTCTGCTCCTTCATCACCATTGTCTACTACTTGGGTGGTATGCAGTACCTTGTCGGAAAGTTTGCATGGCTCATGGTCCGTCTTATGGACACCTCCGGTGCCGAGTCCGTTGTCGCTGCTGCCTCCCCATTCATTGGACAGGGAGAGTCTGCTCTCATGGTTAAGCCATTCGTTGAGTTCATGACCCGCTCTGAAATCCACGCTTCCATGGTTTCTGGTTTCGCGACCATTTCCGGATCCGTGTTGCTCGCATTGGTCAACTATGCCGGAAACTCTCCACAATCCACCTCCACCATTCTCGCTTCATGCTTGATGTCCATGCCCGGATCTTTGGTCGCGGCAAAGCTGAGATACCCCGAGGAAGAAGAGTCCATCACCAAGGGATACGTCAAGGTTCCCGAGAACGAGGAGAAGGACGCTAACTTGCTCGATGCCGCCGCAAAGGGTGCTGCCATCGGTGTGCAGCTCGCTCTTCTTATTGCCGGTTCTTTGATTGCCATCATTGCCCTCTTCCACTGCGCCAACGATGTCGTTGCCTGGGCGTTCTGGATGGTCAACGTGCCCAACTGGATCGATGCCAGCCAGTCTGTCAAGATTGAGCTGCTTCTCTCTTACATCTTCTACCCAGTTGCACTGTGTATCGGAGTTGCTCCTGAAAGTGCACGCAAGGCTGGTGAATTCATGGCCACCAAGATTGTTGTGAACGAATTTGTCGCGTACTCACAGCTTTCTGCGGCCGCCTTCAACACTTCCATTACTCTTGCCGATGGATCGCACCCACTCTCTGGTGCTTTGGACCCACGTACGGTGCGATTGCTGACTTTGGCGCTCTGTGGATTTGCAAACATTGCGTCGATCGGTATCCAGCTTTCCATCTTTGGAGTGATTGCGCCAGCAAGAAAGAAGGACTACGCCGAGTTGGCGTTGTCTGCCATGTTGACTGGAGCCATGTCCACTTGGTTGTCTGCTGCGGTGGCGGGTGCCCTCCTTTGAGTAGTCAAAATAATCAAGGGTAAATTGGGGAACACTTATTTTATTTTTTTTGGCTTTTATTTTACAGTGTTGGCTCGTTGTTTGCTAATGGATGAGTGTGGGTATTACCGGTGCATGAGACGCATGCAATTGCTTGTAGAGACGAAGAAGAAGACAAGTCGGGGGGGAAATAAACGGAAGTGTAGGAAACTCCTCCTCAACAAACAACGCAGTGTGTGTGTGTGTGTGTGTGTGTGTGCCCATATTTTTTGCCCAGCAGCCCATAATTGTGTTTGATGCGATTTGGCATCGGTGCTGCCCTTTTTTTTCCAATTTAGGGTGATTGATGAAAAGAGTGCCACCTTGTTCCGTGATTCTCCGAGATCTCGCGACAAGCCGGGTTGTGAGTAGCATTGGACGTTTGAGAGACAGCAGCATCGTGACACAGGAGGAGCCCACGTATGTGTGTACAGTGCATGTCTGGATGACTGTCTGTCTGTCTGTCTGTATGCATGTATGCATGCCCATATCATATCCACCATATAGTGTAAAGTTAGGGTCCATATTTGTAACGCCTCCCTCCCTCCCTCAGGAATCAGTCAGTCCCCATCCAATTTTTTTTATTAATATCAAAACAAATTTAAATTTGGCGATTTGTTCCCGTGCCTCATGGTCACTGCCCGTATGATTAAAAAAGTGGCTTGGACAATTGCAAAACAGATGGACTACAAAAAGCGACGCTCTTTTCTTTTTTCCTGCTTCCTTCCACAAACAACTCAACAACCATCCATCCATCCATCCATCCATCCATCCATGGAAGACACAAAGACTGCCATCGTTGTTCCTGCCCCAGCAACCGCAGTTGCTGCTGAAAAGACTGCCATCGACGTCACCGCTCAAGTCGATGAGCAGGCTGCCCAGGACGCCCTTGTCCAGGAGGCCCCAGCTGTCGAGAAGAAGACTTTCGGCAAGCGTCCCATGAAGACTGCCCTCATCCACTTTGCCATCTGGGTCCCACTCACTGCCTTCATCATTGCCCTCTGCATCAACGGAAAGGGCAAGTCCGGCTACGAGTTTGCCATCGTTGTCTACGTCTTCATCTCACTCAGACTCTTGGCCCAACACGTCAGCATGAGCAAGCTCATTTACGGTTGGCATCATTTCAAATTTTAGATTTTCTCCCATTTTTTCTGCTTTTTCTGTTTGCTGAAATGCGCGCCACCACCACACAGCTCCACTCGGAAAGCTCTCTGACATGATCTTTGGATGGATTCCAAGAACCATTCCAGAGAAGTTCCAGATGCCAATCGCCGGTGCTTTGTACGTCATTGCCTTGGTCGCTTGTGCCTGTGCCCTGCCAACCACCGACAACGGTACCATCCCCCAGCGTCTCCAATCTATTGTCGGCATGGTCGTCATGACTCTCGGACTCTACGCCACCTCCGCCAACAGAAAGGCCGTCAACTGGAGAACCGTTGTCGTCGGATTCATCTTGCAGCTGTTGATTGCCCTGTTTGTCTTGAAGACCCAGGCCGGTGTCAACATTTTCGACTTCTTGTCAAAGTTCATTGCTCTCTTCTTGGAGGAATCCAAGTTTGGTCTTGAGTTTGTTTTGGGAGACACTGCCTCAAACCCCTTCAAGTACACCTTCGCCGTTGCCGTTCTGCCAGCCATTCTCTTCTTCTGCTCCTTCATCACCATTGTCTACTACTTGGGTGGTATGCAGTACCTTGTCGGAAAGTTTGCATGGCTCATGGTCCGTCTTATGGACACCTCCGGTGCCGAGTCCGTTGTCGCTGCTGCTTCCCCCTTCATTGGACAGGGAGAGTCTGCTCTCATGGTCAAGCCATTCGTTGAGTTCATGACCCGCTCTGAAATCCACGCTTCCATGGTTTCTGGTTTCGCCACCATTGCTGGATCCGTGCTCCTCGCTTACGTTCAGTTCACTGGAAACTCCCCACAAGCCACCTCCACCATTCTCGCTTCATGCTTGATGTCCATGCCAGGATCCCTCTTGGTCTCCAAGTTGAGATACCCAGAAGAGGAGGAGTCCATCACCAAGGGATACGTCAAGGTCCCCGAGTCTGAGGAGAAGGATGCCAACGTCCTTGATGCCGCTGCCAAGGGAGCCGCCATCGGTGTGCAGCTTGCTCTTCTTATCGCCGGTTCTTTGATTGCTATCATTGCCCTGTACCACTGTGCCAACGACGTTGTCGGATGGGGCTTCTGGATGATCCAAGTCAACAACTGGGTCGACCCAGCCAAGTCCGTCAGCATCGAACTGATCCTTTCCTACCTCTTCTACCCCTTTGCTCTGTGTATCGGAATCGCCCCCGAAAGTGCACGTAAGGCTGGTGAATTCATGGCCACCAAGATGGTTGTCAACGAGTTTGTTGCATACTCCTCCCTGTCTGCCATTGCCTTCAACAACAGCATTACTCTTGCCGATGGATCCCACCCACTCACTGGTGCCTTGGACCCACGTACTACTCGTCTGTTGACTTTGGCTCTTTGTGGTTTCGCCAACATTGGATCCATTGGTATCCAGCTTTCCATCTTTGGAGTCATTGCACCTTCCAGAAAGAAGGACTACGCTGAGTTGGTCATGTCTGCCATGATTACCGGAACTTTGTCCACCTGGATGTCTGCTGCAGTTGCCGGTGCCCTGCTTTAGATGTGGACTCTTTGTTGTCTTCTCATTTACCTAGATGAAGTACTTTTTACTTAATTTGTGTTTTTTTTTTGGAAGGCGCCAGACGCGCCAAATGTTGATGAATTTGGGGAAATAAACGGTTTGTAGGAAAACTCCTCAAAAAAAAAAACGTTCCTCCGATGATTTTGAAATGGAACTCTTTGATTCAGGACACTATTCGTGTGGTTTGAAAACTTGATTGTATTTCGGACATCAACAACTTCAAATCTCCAAACGCGAACGTATCTCCCACTTCAGATTGGGATTATCCCTCTCAAAGATTCGCACGCTCCTTTTCTGATGAAATGTCGACAATCACTTTTCCATACGATTTGCGTCCCCCCAAGTCAGCCATTGCGGAAGAAACAGAATTCAACCCGTGGTAAACGCCATGATACAAAAGCGGTCGCACAGGTTTGCCATTCAGTTTAGCATGTTCAAAAAAGTCAAAGATTCCCTGTGCAAAACAGAGAAAAGCAAAAAGATCGGAATGTTGGAAAGTTGTACGGGGTTGGGTATATGCAACTTGAAAAAAAAAAAAACAAGAATTTTCTCAAGAAACCTTCCACGTGCGCTCAACAACTTCATTTTCGTTGATGGTGGAACCTCCCCAGAAGACTCCCACGAGAGATGCGCCCTTGAGCAACAGTCGATTTGCAGGGACTGCTTCAATTTTTCCGTTCCCACCGGCAAAGCCAACCACCAAAATGCGGCCATTCCAAGCGATGCATTTTGTGTCCTGAATAAACGTACCAACGGGATCATAGATCACGTCAACACCTTTTGGGGAATTCAATTAAGTTTTGTGGGTTTGTGAAAGAAGAAAAGGGAGACAAAACTCTCCAAAACAAAAAAAAAAAAATTGGCTTCACCTGGTTTATCACGAATCTGTGACACAATCTTGCTGACTTCTTTTTCCCAATTGGTTTTCGTGTAGTCAATGACGTAGTCTGCGCCAAGCGTGTCTTTCACAATGGCACATTTTTCTGGACCTCCAGCGGTTCCAATGACGATTGCGCCGAGATGTTTCGCGATTTGCACGGCCGCGGAACCCACTGCCGCGGACATAAAACAAAAAATGAAATCAAAAATTCGTTGTGACAGAAAAAATACATTTTCCATACCTCCTCCTGCGGCAGCATGGACAAGACAAATTTCGCCCTTTTTCAAATTACCTTTTTCAACAAGCGCAAGCCAACTTGTCGGATAAATAATAAAACTTGCGGCAGCTTCGCGAAACGACAGGAAGGGTGGGATTTTGAACAAGAAGCCAGGCGCTGGTTGCAGTGTAATGGAAGTTGCGAAAGCGCCAATTCCAGTGGTGGAAGACCCGAATACGCGATCTCCAACCTGCATTTTATGTGTTTGGGGGCGGAGTGAGTAAAAAAATGGAAATCAGTGGGGGTACATGTGTGTGTGTGTGGTCTGTCACCTTGAATCCAGAGACGCTGGATCCGACTTGGTCCACGACTCCCGCAAACTCAGTGCCAGGAACGAATGGCAACGGCGGTTTGACCTGGTACTTGCCCATGACCATCAAAATGTCGGCAAAGTTGATTCCGGCTGCAACGATGCGGACACGCACGGACTCTGGGTCGAAGGCTTGTTCAGGAAGAGGACTAACGCGCAGTTCGGACGGTGTCTTGAGCCAGTCTGAGACGACGAGGGCAGAGTGTTTCATTGTGGGAGTGGCGCTGATTCAAGCGGATTAGTTATTGCGTCTTGTGTTCATTTAACCTCCTTGTTTAATATTTAAGTTGCAAGTAAATATTTACAGATACAGTCAAGGACGAGCAACTTAAAAAAGGAAAAAGCAATGTCAACTCAAGAGTTCACACCCATGCGCAAGGTGAACCTGACCAGCGATGCATGATCGAAAAACCTTCTTATTTACGCATACGTGGGCGTGATATATCCAGCGTCTCAGCATTTACGACACCCCAGAGACGTCGAAGCAGCAGTCGCTCGCCCCCGCACAGCCAACACTGGTTGAGCAGCAGTTGCGCACTGTGAGGACCTTGTTCTTTTTTCTTTTCGTCTTTGCGATGGATCAGAGCCCCCTATGAGTCACTGAAGCATCCAACGACAGACCCGCCACGCAGTCTCTGCCCACTTCGCAACAACCCGTGCAACAATGAACGAGTACACGAACCAGTACTTTGCCCTTGAACAAAAGGCGCGCCTCGCTGTTGCCCCACTGTACACCCCACAGGAACCCTTGCTTCCCAACGCATTGTATGTCACCCTTGCGACGTTTGGTGGTCTTGTCGCAACTGCAAACTCGCAGCGCGTGCTTGTGCGTGTTGGAGGCCCAGCCGCACTCGGTGTCGCTGCTGCTGCGTGGTGGTTCCCAATTACTGGAGCGAAGCTGGGAGCTACTCTGTTTGGAGACGTGGATTTGGGGGTGCGGGATTCATTCCAGGCGGCTTCAAACAGTGTGTCTAGCGGGTTTTCTTCCATCCAATCTTCAGTCTCAGATGCTGCAAAGTCTGCGAGGGAAGCCGTCGATCAGACCATTGGTTCACGGAAATAGATTCCATCCTCCCCCTTTCGGAATGAATAAATAAACCACATCCATTGATTTGCAGCAAAGTTCACTTGAGAAATAATCATACTTAAAGTGTTCGTTCTTGTTTTACTGTCACATCTGCAGATAATCATCGAAAAATCCCAAAGTCCCATTCGTCACGGCTGCGCTCCTCAGTTTCAGAATGCGAGCCATCATGCTGTACAACTCCACATTCTGGAACGTAGGAATCGCCGCAGGCAGAGGCTTAAAAGCAGGTCCCGCTGCCATAAAGATAGCCCTCATGTCCACCAACGAATTATTGTATCCATGCATTCCTTTAACCTCAAATGGCTTCGATGTGGCAATTTGAGGACTTTTGTTTTGTACTCTCTTCGAAACAGCCCATCCCTTCAAACACAAAAAACGTGTTAGGACGTGTTACGCTTGCGTCAATGATAAAGCAAGACTCACTGGCTCTGGTAAAACTACAATTGGGCCGATTCGATCATTGTCTGAGTAGTGCAGCGACGCGGGCACGTCCTCCTTCTTCCAAACACGCCAATTTCCGGACGCTTCACTCGCTTTCTTCCATGCATTGAGCAAGCTTTCAACATCTGCGAAACAAGGCATTCAGCATGCGATATTTTAAAATGAAACAAACTATCATACCTTGTCCCTCGCTCGGAAACACGTGAACAACGACGTCATCGACAATATCAAAGCGACTGGCGTCCACAAAATCATCCAAAAACACAAACTTGCTGATTGTGTTTCCTTCACCCATCCCATGATCGCTCACAATCACTAAATTTGCAACTTCCCACCATTCCCGAGTTGTTGTGAACCCAAACCAAGAACGGATATAGCGGAACCAGCCTTTTTCTCCATCTAAACCTTTGAGTCCGTCCAAAAGTCTGCCAACACTCTCGTCCACTTTCGCCAACTCTTCATTCACATGGCCTGTAACGTCTTCGGGGCCGTACATGTGGCCCGCATGGTCGACTTCGCCAATGTACACGGCAACAAAGCGCGGACGGTCATTTTCGGGAAGCGACAGCCAGTCCAGCGCAATATCGACGCGCTGAGACGCGTTTTTGTAGAAATTCAAGGGTTGCAGGTACGTCGGTTGTTCCCCGCGAATGGACGCGGTCGATCCGGGCCACATGCACGACGCGGTGCGTAGTCCCTGCTTTTCGGCAGTTACCCAAATCTGTCAGCGTTTTTTTTCCGTTGGTGAGTCATTCCTGAAAAACTTGATGAATGTTTGTGGATACTTTACAGGCTCACCGCCCCACCAGTGTGAATCTTTCTGGCCTGGAAAGTCCATGTAATCGAAATCAGCGTTCAGTTTGGAGTCATGGAACAAGTTTCCAACGATTCCATGGGATTCTGGGTACAGTCCTGTCACGATCGAGTAATGGTTGGGCCAAGTCAACGTTGGGAAGGATGGAGTCATGTAATCCGAGTGAATTCCTCGTGATACTGGATATCAAGTTGTTAGTATAAACGCGCCCGTCTGAATTCATTGATCTGACTCACTGATTGACGCCAAGTTTGGTGTAACGTTTCTGTGCAGGTATTCTGCTCGAAAGCCATCCAGAGAAACAAGAATGATCGTCTGTGGGGCACTAGAGAAGGATGCTTGCGCCAAGAGGTACACTGCTGCTATCAGAATGGCTGCTCCAATGCGGGCTGCAGGAACCTGAGGTTTCGATTTCTTCCACATCAGCTGCGAATTCGTTGCAATTCCTGAGAATTTCATTTTTACCGTGCGATGCAATCGTTTCCGCTGTTGGTGCACATCGGTCTTGTGCGTTGCGAGCAACACGCTGTGTTCACCTTTCATTCTTTTTTTTTTTTTCCTTTTTCTCAACTCATGGATTTTATATTCAGGGAGACGAAACACACCCCAAAAACGTGCTTGATCCCCCACCCCCACAACTGGAGCAAAGCACAAATGCTCCTCTATGGGACAGCGATAGTGATTTAAAAATCGACTGCTCGCAGAGAATATGGTTCGGGCGATCATCAAAAATACCGCACTTTCAAAATACGAAACTTTTATTGTGATAATACTTCGTGCAAAACTACTTTGGCAAGTATGATTCGAGAGACTCTTTTGGCAGGAAGCCTTGAAGGGACTGCAGCCGGTGCGCAAGCGTCACGTCTGGGTTGAAGGAGCGGGAGCAATCGTCGCTGGCAATTCCGACACCCAAACCGGTTCCAAATGCGATAGGCCATGTCTTTCCTGTGATACGGGAACCAATTCGATTTTTAGTGAGTGATGGTGTGATGAGAGAGTGAAGGAGCTGCACTTTTGCGACAGATAGAATGATGTTATAGCAACGTACGTCTGAAAAAGAGAACGGATGCAACAATGCCGGTGGAGAGACCGAGAGCGGCTGAGATGCCCGTGTTCGACAGGCACTGGTCCATCTGTGTTGCAGTTGCAGGGGATTGTCGATGTTGTGAGTTTGGCGTGAGAAAGCACGTAAGTTCGCCTGTGCAATGCGTATCTGCTGGTTCGCAAGCGGGATTGGGTCGTACCTTGCGGCTCAGTTCTTCGGAGCTCTTGTCAACAGTTGAAGCCATTTCAAGTAAAATTATCCACGTGCAAGGATTTTAGTTCTTGGTCACTTATAATTACAACAGTCAGCTTTGAAGAAGAAACATGAGCACCGACGGCAGTGTCGACATGGATGCGCTCGAGGGCATGAAAGAGAACGTACAGAAACGAAAGGGCGGACATAGCGTGAAGCAACTGGTACAGACAGAGACGGAGGCTGAGGCGCGCGAGAGACGGGCAAGGGAACGGGCCAGTTTGGGTAACCTCACCCTCTTTCTTACCCGATACAGCTTCTCTGGACAATTCTTCCCACTGAACACAATGTGTAATCCACTCACTCCACTCAGAACACGCCGTCGCTCTCTCTGGGAAACAGCCTGTGTCGGACCCACTTGCTGCCCATGTTGCCCTCCTTGACTGGTACAGACAAAACTATCACGCCTCAATGCCGAAGGCATTTCTGGCTGCCCAGGAAAACGCGGCGCGTCTCTTTAGGTATCGCACATTTTACATTTTTTTCGCATGTTTGATGCTAAATGTCCGAAAAGAAAGGATCCCAGATACACGAATGACGTTCGATTTGTGTCTCTTTGGCTCAATGTATCGAAATTAGCACCCGAGGTATGTTATATTTCTTCATGATAACGAAGCCGGTCATGCACCCTGCCTGACGCCTGTGCTGTTTTCTTTTGGTCAACAGCCAGAAGATGTGTTTAAATACCTCGAGTCGAACGGGATCGGAGCATTTTGCGCCGTTTACTACATCGAATACGCAAACTTGTTGGAAATTCGTGGAAAGTGAGTCCGATTGCCGTGTACACAAATGTCCGAACTCTGACAACAATGCGTCTCAGATTCAAAGAGTGCGATGCAATCTTTGCAAAGGGTATCGCGCGCAAAGCCGCACCTCTCGAAACTCTTCAGCGAAAACAGGCCGCATTCCAACAAAGAATGATGATGGCCCAAGAAGCCACTGATGACCATGATGCAGACTTGGCTCAAGAGCCTGAACAACTTGCACCAATAATGCGATCAGCTTTATCAGCCTCATCTTCAATCCGGGCTTTTCCTAAACCGGCAGTAACATCCTCGTATTCGTCATACTCTTCCTTCGGGGCCAGCCGCGCTCAAAAGCCAGCCGCCTCCTCTAAATCCAACGCTCCTTCCAAAATCTCTGTGTTCAAAGACGACGAGAACTCTAACATTGCTATTCAAGCTTCTGAAAGCACAACCGCGTGGCAGGACTACGGGACAAAAGCGTCCATTACGAAGGAAAACACACTGCAATCGGAACCCTGGGTTGGGTCAAAGTTACCACAACAAGCGAACAAATTATCGTCCGAGAATCGTATTTCCGTATTTTCTGATGAAGTGAATATCATTGGTTTCCTTCTTGCCAGCACGTCCATAACTTAACATATTTCCGTTTCCACAGGCCACCACCAATCCTTTGGCAAAACAAGGAAGCGACTCTGCACCGTTAGTTTTGCAACCTTCCAAGCGACAAGGTAAAGAGAGAAATGTATTGTTTACCTCACTTCTTTGAACATACCCTGAAATGCATGTTTGAATACAGATAAATCTGAACATGTTTCAAAGCTGTTATCAAACAGTGAGGATACTATCCATGAGCCAGCCGAGTCAATGCCTCCCTTGTTGGCGACCCCCAAAGTGAAGCCTCCAACATCACAGTACCCGCACGAAAAATTCATGTTTGACTTGACCAAATCGTATTCCAACGACCGAGAATATTCATTTGAAGAAATTCGTGCTCGCTCTATGGTCGTACCGCCTATATCGAAACTTGAAAGTGCGGATGAGACTGCAACACCCCACCCTGCGCCAGCAGTTTCAACCGGCCAGTTCATCAAAGTCTCGGTTGAATCCGTTGTCATGAACGATGAAAGAGCTAATGAACTGGCGGGGCGGCCAGTGGATGTTTCTCAAACGACTGTATCATCGGACGAGGAATCATCACAACCATCCCAATCAGAGCAACTCCACAAGTTGCTGCAACAGCAACAGGAAAAACACCAGCAGCAAGATCTCCTTGATTCATCAGACTCATCTGACGATGATGAAGACTCGGAGGTGGATCGAGAGCTTGAACGCTTGACCAGCCTAAAATCGGTCCAAAATGGCTCTGGTGCCTCTGGCTCTGTTGCGAGTCTTACCAGCTTTGGCTCCAAGGCAAGAACTATCGCGAGTCCTACTGTCAACACAAAAGCGGCACTCGCTGATGTGTATGAAATGTTTAATGCAAAGCTGCCGTTTGAAGAAAAGGCAACTCAACAACAGCAGCATCAGCACCAAACAGAACTACGGGAAGCAGAAGAATTCGCAGAGGAAGATTCCGATGACGGCGATGAGCTTGTTGCGGTGAAAACCGGCGTTGATAACCGTGCTGTGTGGTACGAAGTTGAGGCGGACGAAACGATTTCAAAAAAAGTGTACAAGCCGCAAGCATCATCACTTAAAAGTGCCATATTCAATGATGAAAATGGAGCCACCGCAGCCCCTGTTTCACAGAAAAAGTCGACTGGGCTGACAGTGTTCAACGATGAGAATGCTCCCATCCCCAAAAAGAAAGAGAGAAAGCCCTTGGGCGTGAAGGAAACTCCGAGTGCCCCGATTGCTGTCAAGCCAGCAACGCCTGTTGTTGATGTTCGTAGTCCATTTTTCCACGACGAGAACCCAGAGATCTGCACCACCAAAAAAAGCCCTTCACCTGCTGAAAACAGAGCTGGTAACCGAAACACTCTCGAAAGTAGCGGTAGCTTCACTGCGGAATATAATATTGCCATTTCCAGTGACGCCAAGCCATCGAAATTCCACTTCTCATCCTCGACACCCAACATGCAAAGCACCCCGTCAAACCAACTTTATAACCCTCATAATAGATACTTTCAATCCGGTGATATGACTGTATCCCTTGACACGGACGACGAGGAGGCCATCAAAAATCACAACATTGAATGGCACCATGTGCGTGTCCCCGCGGACATGCGTGCATCCTCTGCATCTGGAATCATGACCCCGATTGGAGAGGCGAGCTTCGACTTGCCGCATAACGCTCGCTTCAGTGTTGCTGGTTTAAGTACCATTGGAAGTTGCGCGCGGTACCACATTGACGATACGATGACCAGTTTGGGAAGGATGAGCGGGGTGGCCAGTTTAAGGGAGAGCTTTGCTGTGAGTAGGGATGCTGGGGCGGCGGTGGACAGGAACGACGGTGCGACTTTGCAATCACGCGAGGGCGACGAGTATGCAGAGGAAATCGGTTGTGATTTTGTAACGGGGTATGATGCTGAACACGACGGTGAGGTTGGGAACACATTAAGCAGCATTAGCATGGTATCGAGTAGAGATATGTCAAGTGGTGATGCGATGGGTGATTTATCTCGTGCGAGTTTAGGTGCTGCTTCTGCAGTGTCATCAAAACTGAAGCAAACTTACTTGGAGGAGGCGGAGGAGGCGGAGGAGTTGGACCAAGAACTGGACTCACACTCTCCAAAACTAGAAGGCGAACAACTCACTGTGCAATCACCTGAATCGCCATTTTCTGACAAGGTGAGAGAGAGTGTCCATTTTTGGCTGTGTGGTTGTTACCTAACATCTTCAAAAGCAAATGGGGCCCAGTATTCAGGAGGCAACTCAGCAAACCAGTAACGACGACGAAATTGCTGTGCAAATACCCAATCCATGCAATTGGGAAGTTCTGGAACAGCTTCGCGAGGCTCAAATGACTGCACCTGAGGCGCCATTAGATGAAATGAGCGGCTACTTTGACTGCACTGCGTTGCCCGGCCTCCCAGCAAACATTACCAGCCTTTTGGAAGCTGCTGTGATGAAATCGGCACTGGGCGGACTCTGCCAAATTTGCCTTGGTCCTGACACGTTTGCACGTTTTCATATCTTAAAACGGGTGCCATACAATGGAAATGGTGTCGCTTATTCAGCCAAGGAGCTGAAAAGTGGTCTCTTGGGGCCGTTCATCAAAGATGAGGATGAAGAAGATGTTCTGATGGAAGATGAATGCGACGTTGCTGAAGATGCCACCAATAGCGACGAAGAAGAAACCTCGCAAGACCTTTTGGCGCGACGATTTATTTTGAAACTGGATCAACCTGCAAATCCATGGGAGTTCTACATGCTGCGGATGCTGCGCGATCAAATCCCCGAGCGCATTTTACAGTCCGTGCCTTCCCCGCAAGCATGCTTCATGTTTCAGGATGTTTCATGCACTCGTTATGAAGTCCTGCCGCCCAAGTCTGTTATGGATGTGATTGGAATCTCAATGAAACACGGTTACGGAGTTGGGCTAGCTGGTCCCGAGAAAGACGGTGGCGTGGATGAGTTGCTCGTTGCATTCTGGACAATTGAACTTCTTCGAACGTTGGAATCAGTTCAAATCGGTAATTGCCTACACGGGAACGTTCGGCCGGAAACTGTTCTCGTGAGACTGGGTCAATGCGTGGGATTACTGGATGTCCCGACTGTTTGGAATGCCAAATACGATGCGAGTGGTGGTGGTGGATGGAGTGCGAAAGGAATTGTCCTTTCCGCGTTTTCGGATGCTGTCGATACGTTTGCGTTCATTGATCCAGAGCAAACTATCATTGGCGCTCTTGGAGGCGCGGGTGAACCGCTTTGCTGGGAAGACAAAATGGGCAAGCCCAAGCGATTTGAACCGGATTGGTTTGGTGTGGCAAACGTTGTGCATTGGTTACTTTTTGGAAAGGTGATTGACGTGAAGGAAACTCCTATCGAACATGGTGAGGGGGATGTGCAGCGCCCGACAATGAACTTGACGGCGTCGTTTAAGCGGCACTGGCAAATGAAAATGTGGGAGCGACTGTTTGACGTGCTACTGAATCTCGAAACCGCGGGCGATCTTGTTGCATCTGGCAGTACAGCTAAAGGGAAGCTTGTGAAGGATCTGGAGAGAGACGAAGCCTTTGCAGATCTTGTCGAGATTTTTCCAGCGGCTTTCAAAATTCGCGGAGTTCGGTATGAAATGGAAGAATGGCTGGCAGCATCTTGTTCGAAAGGAGGGAAAAGCTTGAAGAGCCTTTTACAGAGAGTGGAGATGGCGTGCATGCCTTGAAGTTGGAATACAAGTGTGTATTATAACATTTGAAGAAAGTGCGACTGAAAATCCATGGAAAACGTGACTCAATCCGCGATTTTGCAAGAGTCTGATCTGTACAGCGAATCGGAGCAGCGCTTCGTTCAGGGCTGCTACGCAACCGTTTTCAGGATCCAAATGGCCTTTGGCGCGCTCGCGCTCCTCACCACCTTCTACCTGATCTACTTCATCGCGTTTGTCGAGTTACGAGCCCGCGGCGCTGAACGGTCCTTCAAAGCCATTGCATCGCCAGGGAACCTGCTGCTCATTTTGTTCTTTCTGTGTCTGACGGGGTTGCAAACTACTGCTGCTTGGTGGAACGCAGATGTTCAGCAAACACTGCCCCTTCTCATATCCAGCCTCTTCATGTCAGGAACCCTCACAAGCTATGGCTGGTACTCGTTTATTCGCGGGAATCAAGTGCTAAGGCTTCAAATGAGTGAGCGGCATTACAAGATTTGCAAGATTCACTTGTACTTTTTACCAATCGCATCACTGATGCCGGCACTATCAATGCTCTTGCCGCTTACCGGCGCGCCGTCGAAAATTGTGTTTCTGGTGGCCGCGGCGACAAGTGGCACCGTCACCATCACACTCGATATGATGTTCTGCTACGCGTTCTTGTGCCAGATTCTTAGGCTTGAAGAAACAAAGATACAAGTCCCTCGTGAATATCACGTGATTTCTAAATACGGGTTGATAGCATCTATAGGTGCAGTGTTGGATCTAGGAGCCTTCACGATGGGGTTTCTACCCATGTCCATGGGCTGGATCACGAACGTTCCGTTGGTGGTTTATTACTGCGTAGATTGCGTGCTATTTTCGCTTTTTATTATGATTATGGGCATATCTCTGGTGTTGATGAAGATTGCATTGGTATCGCCTGCAATGGTGGGTGGGCAGTCAACGTCAAGGGTGGTTGCAAAGTTTTTGGAAACGAACAGTAGCACGGGCCAGGTTTCCACAAGGCTCACGCGCGTTAAAGTGTGATCTTCTTCAGCTTTATGTTTAAATTTGAGGGTTTGGCATTGATGTGAATCAGATGAAATGTGACAAATGGTGTTCAATGCAATCGGCTCGTTATCTTACGCAAAAGGGCAACAACAATCATGGAAGAATACTTGGCACGTCTCAGATGGACTGGCCCAATGCCGCCGCCACCAACACTTGACACCCTGTCTCAAATCGTCGCACTGCACACCCATGTCTTCACATTCGGCAACGTTGGAATGTTCACGGGCGCTGATCAATCCGTCGACGAAGCCACGCTCATGAGCATCGTGCGGAGCGGGTCCAGCGGGATCGGACTGTGCTTTCAGCATCATTCTCTGATGCTGAAGGTGCTTCGAGATATTGGCTTTGAGGCAGTTCCACTGCTCGCCCGAGTGAAATGGAATGGGAACATTGTCTCCACAGCCACAAGTGAAACAGGCCTTGTCCATGTTGCGATCCGCGTTTTCTGTGAGGAAAAGAACTATTTGGTCGATGTTGCGTTTGGATCAATGTGCGCAACGATCCCACTTGTTCTGGAGCGGGAGTCTGCTTCAACTCCACAACGGACACTTCTGGAATGGCGTCGGTTTCAGTTTGGGGAGGGCGGCTTCACACATCAGTGTAGTTTTGATGGTGTCCAGTGGCACGACTTGTACTCGGTAGTTTCGCTGGATGTTGTGCCCAATGATTTGGTAGTTGGCGCGTGGTTTGTGGCAACGTACCCAAAGGGCAAGTTCTTCAACAATCTGATCGTGTCGCGCATATTTGGCGACGAGTGCAGAAAGACAATCGAGAATTTGGTCTACACCGTTCGTTACGCAGACGGAAGAAGGGATCGGCGGGTGCTGTCCAGTCAGGCGGAGCTAGTGGCTGTGCTGAACCAGGAGTTTGGATACGACCTAGAACATGATACTGTTCTGCGAGTTCCAGCAGTAACGCAGAGTCTCGGCGAATGAGATGCAGACACGTGAATAAAGCTATGAGCAACTATCGCTAGAGTGACTGCATTTGCAGAGCAGGTGTACTTTGAAGGGGGCAGCGTGAATAGTCCGCATTTATATTTAGCAACGTTGAACACGAACAGATCAAAATCGACCTATCCAAGTAAAGTGTCATCCACATCCATTAAGCCCAACAAGAAGCAGCACCACAGGAGCAGCAGATGCGCCGTATTAGAAGAAATAACGAGAGGGATCGATCCATCGATGGTGATGCGCAAAGTGTCTCGGATGTGCCAAGAGTCGTGAACTGCTGATATCGCGGCTTTAACGCAGCTGGCCAGCCATCTCTACATTCTGACGTCTTATTCAGAGCTGTCCTGTATTATTATACTAATGCGCTCTCTTCAACCTCATCCCTCTTTATGATTGATTCCCCGCCGCTTGCATAACCCCTGGTCCACCACTCACTCTCGCACTTTCCTTCCAGATGCAAACAATCAAGTGCGTCGTAGTGGGCGACGGTGCCGTCGGAAAGACGTGTCTTCTTATTTCGTACACCACAAACAAGTTTCCTTCAGAATATGTGCCAACTGTCTTTGACAACTACGCCGTTACTGTCATGATTGTAGGTTCCCATTTTCTCGCTTCTTTTTGACTACGCCCCATTCAGATCTGTGCGAACGGGCAAAAGCTCAAACCCAGTTTGTAATATAACGTCATAATTTTTTTTCAGGGAAACGAACCATACACGTTGGGCCTGTTTGATACAGCTGGACAGGAGGATTACGACCGGTTGCGTCCGCTTTCTTACCCGCAGACGGATGTCTTTTTGGTGTGCTTTTCCGTCATTGCACCTCCCTCGTTTGAAAACGTCAAAGAAAAATGGTTTCCAGAGGTATATGATAGTTTAATTACTTCTTCGCCTGTGCATCATTTTTCCCCCTCTTGTATCTGACACATTTGACACCCCCTTTTTTTTTTCTTATCGCACACGTCGCATATCTCGTTCATGTGACGTTTTATTTTTACTTTCATCTTTTGTTTGGATAGGTCCGTCACCACTGCCCTGGAGTCCCCTGCATTATCGTCGGTACACAAATGGATCTCCGCGATGACCCAGCCACCGTCGAAAAAATTGCAAAAAGTCGGCAACGGCCCATCACAACAGAAGCGGGAGAACGTCTTGCGCGCGAATTAGGGGCCGTGAAATACTTGGAATGCAGTGCTTTAACACAGCGAGGCTTGAAAAATGTGTTTGATGAAGCCATCATTGCGGCTTTAGATCCGCCAGCAAAAGGTGGCAAAGGTGGCAAAGGTGGAAAAAAGGGTGGGCCTTGCAAGATTCAATAGAGACGGGAATATGTAGGCGCTTTGGAACTGCCGGGGTTGTGTGAATTTTCTTTAAATGGTTCTTATGATCGTTGTGAGCTTTGGAGAACTGAGTTCAGAAAAAGATGTGAAGAAAAGCTGTTTCATATCTCTCACCAGTAACTTGCAAACTGAATTGGCTTTCCGGAACAGAATTCGAAAGTAGGGTACAGTGAGACTCTGCTGACGGATAATCTAAACGTCGGGTTTTGTCTGACAGTTTCATACAACACCATCGAAGTATATTCAGCAGAAGAAAACAGCAAAAAGAAAGTACGTCCAGCTCTTGGTGGCTACACCAGAGTCACTAATCCAATGCCAATTCATCCAGAGCCTCATCATCCAGAGTGGGCCGATCCACAAAGTCACTTCCACGAACGCGAAAAAGTCTTGCAACAGCCAAAATATACATAGCCGCAAACATGGCCATGGCAAATTCGGTTACATTCGTAACTTTCTTGGGCGCATAAATCTTGGCCGTGGACGCCAGAAACCCTGCATAAGAAACGCGTCGCTGCTTGTCCACACCAGTGCGATTGCCCGCATGAGCGTCCTTTTCCAAAGCAGCTTGACTTCCCCGGCGACTTGCATTCGCAACTTTCAAAGTGCTGGTTGCCCGGCCCCCCTGCAGCAACCAAACAGGTACGGAGCCTTTCAGCGCGTCCACACTCGCCCCCGCCATACCGCCAACAAATCCTCGCGTTTCTTGCAACAGCGGCTCGAGCCCATCCCTCACCGGTTTTGGAACCACCGCTCCCAATACACCTGTTTCTGGTAAAAACGGCCTCAAAGAACTGCGCGCTCTGTCATTCCACACAGGATTTTCATCTCCTCCAAACGTGTTCCAAATTTCATCGCGACCAGAAACTCTTCCCGACCAGATATCATAGGCATCTTGTTTTTTGCCATCACTGAAGTGGTTCAGGTAGTAACGGGTGAGGGAATTTAATCCATCATCCAACGGTCCACGAATCTTTTGACGAGATCCTGTGCGCGTGACATCAGATTTAAGAGCCCGAGTACCAGCATACAGTAGAGAAATTGCGTCGCCACTGTCTGCCCAAAGGTTGCTCAACTGCAACTTGCTTTTTTGGACATGGGAACGGATTAAGCCGGTTTCAGTTGCTTCGTCAATGGGTTCACTCGAGTTTTGAGTTGCAGACACAGGGCTGTAGTAAGGCTTCAAGTTCGGTTTCGCAAACTCGGGATTGACAAGACTTTGGATCTGGGAAGGCAGCATGTGAAGCGCTAGAATAGAGCAGGTGAGGTTCGTGCGATCGAGAGAGTCCAGGCAAGAAACGCGAGTAACGCCTGTTTGCAACTTGGAAACTTTGAAAGGTCTCGAACGGTTGCCGTGGGCCAGAGTTTGGGATGTGAAGGGAACATCTCCACTGGCAACGAAGACTTGCGAGTTGACCAAGGGTTGATGGACACGATTCACGAGAATTCTAGGCGTTTTTGCGAAAAAATAAAGTCAGCGTTGTAAAACTGAATGCATGAAAGCCTACTCAACGACATGTTCTTGTAATTCATGTTTCGGCACCATTTGTTCATTGGAAATTCTTCATACTGCACTTTTTCGTCGCTGAAACGGTTGACAGCAGCTTGGTAGGCTTTCGTCAAGGCACCTTCAAATCCGGCGTCGTCGAGCAAATTGACACAAACAACTTGGCCAAAATCGCGACCGCCTGACACAGACAGATCGCCAATGTACTGCCTCTTCAAATCTTTCAAATGCTGCTCCACAGAACCCCACACGTCCGCATTTGCCTTGAAGTCTTTCAAATGCATTTCTGGTCTGTACGCCAAATCACGTTCCTGCGACCACACCAACGGAGCACTTCCGCGCAACTGCACAAACGAGGAAATTCCAGCATCTGAATGAAAGTCATGATTGAACACAATTTGCTCCATCTCGACCGAGTTTGCGGCGTTTCCTTGCATGTCAAGCCCACGGCGGACGTAGCGGGTTCCAAGACGTGCCGTGCTTAGACGCGAAACCAAAACTGTGGTGAACGTGAGAGGAGAAGCTGTTGGGTCGTGCTGGACGGGGATATCGATTCCACCCACGAAGCCACAAATCATTTTGTAAACCCATGGGACGTTTGTGGATGCCGGCGCGAGGGAGGAGATTGGATGCATAAGATGTTGATTGAAGAAGTAGCGGTCATCGACAACAGTGTCCGAAGGATTCACTTGGTAGGAGAAGTAGTTGTGCTGAATAGAATGTGTCAGGTCGTACGAAGAGGAGTAGTATAAATGGCCTGAATTCGCGACTTCCAGCGTTGACTCAAGAAGAGACTGGTCAAGCAAAAACTGAAGCGCACGAGAAAATGTTAGCTTTTGCAATCAACATTTGCACGAGAAGGAAAAAATACCTTCGCCAAATCCTTTTCTTTCAACTCCCGTTTTGCTTTGCTGAGATCATTTGAATACGGTGCCGAAATGGGAACGGCGATGACTCCAGAAACACGCCAGATTTTATGTGCTTGCACAGTCGCAGCGAGGACTCTGTGTGTGACGACGAGCAGATGCGAGGCTGATACAGAACACTATTCAGAGGCAGTTATTCAAAATGCGGAGGTATGACTCAACTGTGAGCCAGCCGAAGGACCCCAAGAAGGGCATACGCATCGACGGAGGACTCTGTGTCCATCAGAGACGGCAATTTCCCGTCTATAAAGCCAGCAGCACCAATGTTTAGAAGGAAAGAACGGCATATCCCATCACACTCTAGTACTCACCCGCCACCACGCAATTGTCAGCCGTCAGAACGAGCGTAGATCCGCCCACGTTGAAGACATTCTCAACCGCGCTCACAGGCCTCTCAACAACAACGCGACCGCTCTTTGTCGTGACTACTTTGAATGTCTCGGTTGTGTTGGGCACGGTCATTTTTGTGCAGCTTTTGATTTATCCATTGCACATGGGTCCGGTGTCCTGTTCTTGAAACCCCGCTTTCCCGGAGAAATAGACAGCCATATGCGTCGTATCAGCTCAGGATTTTCATTCCATTCACACCAATATTCTGCCTCATTGTGAGAGGGGTTGGGTTTTAAACAAAGAAAATGAAGTCAGTCCTGCTTTTGGCGTTTCTCCTTCCGCAGTTGGTGCATGGAAACCGCATCGTGTTCGCGTTTGTTGGACCTTACCGAGCATTCCCGAGTCTGGACTTCGACGGTCCCATGGTGAATGACCGCTGGCTTGATCAAGTTGGAAACGGATCAACTGATGCCACGCTGAAGGCATTCCTTGCAAATGATCGCGCTGCAGAGGTACTGCAAGGTTGCTGGAGCCACGCATAAATGTTGACATCCAAATGATTGCGTTTTGGCAGGCGGCAGTGGATTTCATAAACAGCGACGTAGATGGATTCTTTCAACACACTTCCGTCGAAATTCGGCGATTCGACGAGTGCGGGAATTCCGAGGCACGTTACGGAAATGGGGGATACGCGTTGGCGGAAACTGCCTTGCAAATTGCCGAAAAAAACCCAGGTACTTTCACTGTTTGCGGCCCTGTGCTTGTCGCATCTCAAATGCATACTCGCGGACAGATGTTATGGCTGTTTTCGGAGGAGTTTCGAGCGACGTTACGAAGTATACAGCTCAGCTGTTTTCGCATTTCCAGATTCCTTATTGTGGACCCATGCAAGGAAGCCCTTCCCTCTCCGACAAAAACAAGTACCCATATTTTATTCGGCCAGCTCAAGGTTCGCAGTATCACAAGCTTGTTTCCAGCTAACTTAGTCTGTTGCGAACCAGGCCGTGGCGCCGAGAAGCATTTCTACCAAATTCTGAGCTTTTGGAACGTTTCTCGTGTTGCAATCATCACTGACCGCTCGGATTACCTGGCAAACACATGTATTTGAATTCGTGTTTTGTGTTTCTGAAAACGTATTCAACAATTTTTTTCCACTCAGTTTCAGCAAGCGCTTCAGCTTACCTCGAATCCCAGAACATTAAAATTATTTCCAGAATCAACGTTAAATCTGACGGTCAAGTAACTGAATCTGACGGATTGTCTAGATACGTGGCATCATCGCTTGAACGGGTCGATGCTCGGTGGGCAGAGCACGCGGATGAATCAGGCGATGCAGATACTAACCTCATGCTTCAGGTATATCATCCTATGCGGAGGCCCGGAATTTATAACTCTCATCTATGGAACGCTGTATAAGTGCGTAAACTCTCAACCAACGGTTTTATACGATGCTGATAAACTGTTCTATCGCTCAACAAAAAACAGCATGAACTCCTCGGTTGGACCCGACTATGTTTGGCTAAGCTATAATTCGCCTTCGAAAACGGAACAATCGATCAACTTTCAGAATTTCGTTCAATTAGTTGCGTCCAACGCAATATCCAATTATTCATCACAGCTCTTGTACAGCATAGAATCCAGAACGAGACATCTTGGCGAGGGGGGTGTTATCCTACGATCCGGACCCCTGTTTAACAACAATGGATCAATGGAAGACACAGACGCGTGGGACAACGGTGATTCGGGGGAGGAGGGTACTGGGATGGTCTTGGGCGTCGATCCATCATTTGACGACCCTCAGCCACCATCGGAGCCTCCGGAATTGGATCCTGGATTTATCGTCGTGGGCTTGAATGCGACAAAGAGAAGACGATTTTTGTCCAGGTTAGATTTCTTTCGGCCAATGGTCCGTCATTACTGAGTCTGCGAAATCAGGCGCGATTCGCCCGAAACCCCAACATTTCGATTTTCAAACCAAGGAGCCGCCTACGACTGCATCATGCTGCTTGCACACGGACTGACGAACCTATCAAATGCCATGTCGCCAGATGCGGCCGAACGAAGTATTTCGAAACTTGCTAACCATAGTGTTTTTTCCAATACAGGTATGGAAGTCCATCGACCGTCTGACGCTCTTCTTCTGATCTAGTATAATTAGGGTATCGCGGTATCAATGGCGACCCGTTGGCACTCACGGACGCCGGTGATCTTTACGCGTAAGCACTGGCTGTCGATGCGTGTCTGTTCCACATCATTTGACGCTTACAGCTCTCCTGTTTCAGCGGGTACGTTGCGCGAACTTGGATGAATTCGCAGAACCAGAATTTATCGTGGCTTAGTGAGTTTTCCATGCATCGCAAAAGTGTAGTTAAAACCGTTTTTTTTTCCAGACTTTGGGAGCACGGACCCAGAGGCAACCTCGTTTGCGCTACTTCAAAATACGAGCTTTCGTTTTGCTGGAGGTACCACTTCTGGCGTGCGCGTATATGAGCTGTTTTATTTACGCAAACGAAAAACGAAACTACAGATCGAATCAATCCGCCCCAGGACGGACGACTTATCATCACCGAAAAGTCGGTAAACGTCAGCGACGCAGTTTGGTACACGCTGATTATAGCAGCAATACTTGGCTCCGTCCTCTCGCTGTCTCTGGCGGTCTTTCTCTTCGTGTTTCGCCAAAGCAAGCCAGTGAAGCAGTCGAGCCCATCGTTCCTGTCGATCGTCTGTCTTGGATGTCTTCCAATCTATCTGAATTTGATCACTTATATTCTGAGGCCGGACCCGCTCATTTGCACGCTTCAGCTTTGCTTGCCGCTGAGCGGATGTATTTGCACAATTGGTCCATTGCTCATCAAGAACATGCGCGCGTATGTTGTGGTCAACAGTCGGCAGAAACTGCGCGGGATTTGGTTCCAAGACGTCTTCTTGCTTCCTGTTTGCGGTGGAGTGATTGCATTCGAAGTATGTCTGTTAGTTGGATGGTGGCAACTGCACCAGCCAAAGTTGGATTCGTATTTCCTGGACAAGACAACATACATGCCGATTTGCAAAACAAACCAATCCCCCGCAATCGATGCGGTGCTATGGGTGTTTAATGCGCTTCTGTTCCTTGCATCTGTGGTGCTTTTGGTCACCGCGGGACGAAACCCAACCCATCACTTGGACTTGGACACTCTGCAACTCACCACCGCTTTCACGCTGATAATTGCGGTGGTTTTAATTCCTGCTATATCATTCAACGCTCCAACATTCGCAGCGTCAGGTGTGATTCCACTCATATACGCTGCCATGGCAACACTTGTCCTCATTTCGCTGGTCGGAAAGAACATTTCGGCAGTTCGACATGAAAGACGTGCGCGGTTGACTTCACTGTCCAAAGGGGAGAAGATAAGGCAAGGTTCGGACGGCGGAAAGAGCTTTTCGAACCAGTCCACAACAAAGGCGGTAGGAAGCAAAGCACAAATGAGCGAACCATCCACTCCGGCGGTCATGAGTGTTGCAAAAACTGGAGCATTTGGTCAGCTGGTGCCATATGTGACCATTGTAAGATTTGATGCTTCTTTTTTTGATTCCTTTGAGGTCTGGACGCGTGACTGACGCAATTTTTAAGGGCTTGATTCTATTCGCATCCGAGTCTAGATTTGGATTATCGGAGTGGATGCTGGGGAGCGCAGTGATGCATCCTGTTCGAGGAAGTGTGATTCTGTTGTTAACCAATGTTGATGCAGAGGAGGTGTTTGCCATCAACACCAGCGACAGGACGATAAAACAAGTATACGATCCCAGCTGCCCAAGTCGTTTTACGATCACCAACAGCGTCACTTCGATTTGCTTCGAATTTCAGACACAAGAGTTATGCACAGAGTTTTGGATGCGGTTGAAAGACACATGCGACAACACTTCCATGTGCCTTTAAAGTAGAATGCAGCAACGTTTCTCAATCGGCAGCCACAGAATGCGATCCTTTTTAATTGCTTTGAAAAATAAAATACTCCGGGCAAATCTACTCATCCTTCCATAGAGTTCCTCACTAATAGAAACACAACAAAATCGTCCTCCATACATCACTTGGGGACTACATTGCCCTCGAAGAGCTCGGATTCCTGTATTGCTAGCGAGGCTTCTTTGACACCTGATGACGAATTTTTTTTTAACTCACACCAGAACAAAAGGAGTTCAAAAACACCCTCACCTAAAGCTTCAGCTTGTTTAAACCATTCCAAAGCCGCTCTTTCATCCCTGTGACACCCTCTTCCATCTCGATAACACCTCCCAACGTTGTACTTGGCTTCAGGAAGGCCTTGATCAGCGGCGCGCCTGAAATAGCTTACACCAATGTAGTCATTCCGAATGACGCCTCGTCCCATCATGTACATTTCACCCAAGTTGTTGCATGATCGCGCATGCCCAAATTTCCCGGCAAGCTCATACCATTCAACCGCTTTTTCATAGCTTCTTCGAACAGGCGGTGCACCTAATGCAGCCTTTCCAGCCCCAGATTCCCTGTCATTTTGCTGTCCAGACGAGAAATCCCAATGAGCAACTGGTTTGACATAGCCAGGAGTATACCCAGTGGCAAACGCCAGCCCAACAGCAAACGCAGCCTCAACAAATTGTCCTTCCACCCAAGCCCTCTGATACCACATTAGCGCTTTACTCGGATCAGGAGCAACACCAATGCCTTTCGTAAATGCATCACCGAGTGCCATGGCGGCTTCTTTATGCTTGGCAGCAGACCATGCTTTCATGAGCCAGACGACGCTTTGCCCCGGGTCTTGACAGGGTAGGCCTTTTCCTGTGATGAGGTATGCGGCGTATGTGACTTGTGCATCGGGGTGGTTGGTTTCGGCTGCGTTGCGGTACCAGTTTGCGGCGCGGGAAGCGTCGTTTCGTTTTGCAAAATATTCAGCGAAACAAAACATGGCAGGCCCACTGTATAATTTATCTCGAGGCATGAGGGATGTATCTGGATCAATGAATTCTTGAGCGTCAATGTTTCCGGCGCGTGCAAGGGTGCAGAGTTCATCGACTGGAACAAGGCAACTCATTTAGTTCAAACGGGAAGGAATTTAATTGAGGTTACTCACTGGCAAGCATGTAGTAACCGAGTTTGAGATATTTTAAGGTAGCATTGAAAGACCCATCGATTTCTCGGCGGTTTTTAGCTTGCTCCTCCTGAAGCATCGAGTAAAATGTTAAATCGAATCATTTTGCAGAGTACATGTACCATACCTGAATTTTGAACTGCATTTCTTGCCGATGCTTTTTGAACGCCAAAAAGTCTGCTTCGGCGCGGTAACGTTTCACAGCCTCTTCATCCTCTTTTCGTTTGACTTCCGCCAGGAGCATCATGGCAGTTTCTTTTTCCTCCACTTTTTTCCGCCACGCGTTCGCAGCATCTCGATTTATAGGAACTCCAACTCCCCTCTCATACATATCGACAATCCATTTCCCAGATTCCCACACACCATGCTCAACAGCCTTGTTGAACCACACAAGAGCATCTCCGCCATGCCCATTTTCGAGCAAGTACACGGCATATGCATGCAGGGCCGGTGCATACATGGCTTCCGCAGCCTGTCGAATAAGCAACGCCGCTTCCATATCTTCTCGTCGATCCATAAACCATCTCCGCGGCCGCCCGATTTCTCCAAACCCGTTTTTCATCACTGGGCTCGTCGATTCTCGCGAAGTAGAACACAGGAAGCGAGCCTGTGCCAGCATTCCTTCGGGCGTGCTGAGCACCATCAGCCGTGCCTGCGTCCATTCAATGGCTTTCGATGGGTCGTACACGTCACTTTCAGGATCGTTGTGCAGTTCCATGAGACATCGCATTGCTTCTGGGTGCGGACTTGGGCCAAGAGTCGCGGCAAGAGTGAATTCGGAGATTGCAAGGAGGTGCTCATTTTCAGCGAGGTGGTCCATTGCTTTGCGATAATGGTGGTCGGGAATAGATGAGTCATTGAATGAAGGTGAAAAGAGAGGTTCAGATGGCGTTGATGGCTGTGCGCTGTTGTAGTTGCTCCTGTCGAGCTGATCGATTTGGGTGTATGCTGAAGCTGGATCGACATAGTCGAGAACACTGTCAATGAGACCGCTAAGCCATGACTTTTGCTGCTGCTGTTTCGTCAATGAAGCGACTGTTGGTCCGGCAGAAAAATGGTCGTGATCCACTGGTCGAGAGAATACATGTGGAGCCGGGACAAGCACCGGATGCAATATTTGTGGAGAGGTCTGATGAACATTCTGCTGCATTGGTTCCCGGATATCTAGATGCTGAATGTCCTTCTGGATATCTTTCACAGACACCGAAACGGCTATGGGCTCATTCAATGAAGCAGTTGGCACATAGCCCCATGGATTCGAATCAACAGGGGCAGTGCCGGCCACTTCAACAGCAGAAACAGGGTCAAATGGTCTGTAAACATGGGCAGAGTCGGCATATTTGCCCTTCTGCTCCACCGGTTCATTTTCGTTCACATCGTCTTCGAATCGATCCTCAAATTGGTGTTCCAACTCATGTTCGTTCTGTTGGATTGTTTCCTGCTCAAGCTCATCTTCGTCCGCATCTTCGAATGCGCTTGGGTCCACCACGGACGGTGGGACAACTTTCAAACGAGTCGCGAGATCCGTTGGCCATTGCGAATCCATTGCGGCGCTGTTTCCTTGGTATCCGCAGTGTTTCAGGATTCCAATTGTTTCTCAAGTTTCAGGATAACCGTAAATATTTGGTGGATTCATAACGTCGAAAAACAAGATTTCCAATCTCAAGTACGGCGCAGACCTGCATTCAGGCAAGCTTGAAGGTATAGGGTACTTTTCGCTCACCTCTTGAGAAATCACTAGAAAAAAAAAAAAAAAAAAAGAAGAGAAAAGAAAAGAAAGGAAAGGAAAAAGGAGGATCAACATCTTGAAGATTAACTGAGAGCTTCCATGGAGGCACATTTGCCAGTCTTAGCGCTCAATTTAAATCAGTTGCGTTGTCTGGTTTGACCCGCATGCGTGGAAATTGTCCCCCTTGAAAATGCCCCAACCCCCCATTTAAAAAAAAAAAAATAATACGTGTCGAAATGCCAAAGCCACCCAATCAGTCCCGCGCAATCCGTCATCTTCTGATCGCCGGTCTGGGAAACACCTCTTGTTCCATCAATAGCCGCCACAACGTCGGGATGGCAACAGTCGATCACCTTGCCCAGTCGTGGGACCAACGCGGATGCATTCACCGTGCCTGGACTCTGAACAAAGAAATACCAGGCTATGTTTGCACGGCTTTATTCAGATCAGAAGAGTTGAATTTTCCGACCATTGCTGAGAAGAAGGAGACGTTGGTAATATCGTTCGGAACGAAGCAAAAGGCTGATCGCTTGAGAAACACAGCAAAATTCAGACATTTGAGGAAGTTAAAGGAGAAACTAGAGGCGCATAAGGTGGAGATACCTGCCTTTGATATCGCTGTTTCTCTCGTCAAGCCAAAGGGGTTCATTAATTTGAGTGGTCCCGCCATTCTGAAAGCAAGTAAGACAGATCAAAATGCTGTTCACAGCTCCGCCTTCAACTCATATTATCGGTGTAATAACACCAGTGAGCGCCGCGCGTTTGTCGTGTCCTTCTAATATCCTCGTCGTGCATGATCAGATGCGTTTGTGCTTGGGCAAAACGAGAGTCACAAATGCCAAAACCCACGACGGCCACAACGGGGTTCGATCCATTAAGTCCTCGCTGAACTCTTGGTCTTTTGAGCGAATGCAAGTCGGAATCGGATCACCGGCAGGAGCAAGCAAGGAAGCGTTTGTGCTCAATTCCTTTCCACTGGAAGAGCAGGATGTACTTGAAAACCAGGTGTTCAAGAATGCTGAAAAGATCGTTTTTGATTGGATGAAATCACGATGTGCACGCGACATGTTATTTCGGTAATTTGGTAGCTTTGCAACCATGATTATTATCGTTAGTTTTATTCGCAGTTTCAAGAAATAAACGCGCAGTAAACCACCTTTTACCACGCGATTTGTGGGCTAATTATTATTCGTTCAACTTGGATTTCTTCACCTGCCGCTGAATTTATGGTATGTCTTTTTTACATTGTTTTTTGCTCATTATTTTATAAACAATGGCTAAAAGGAATCTTGCCTCCCTTCAAACACTTTTTTCTTCTAGAATACAAACATCCAAAAATAAGAGAAACGTCATGAGTGCGAAAGGAGAGTTCAGTCAAAGCGCGGCCGTCACCCGTTGCAGGAAGCTCAAAGAGACAAAGCTCCGCGCCCAGCAAGTCCTTGCCAAACTCGCAGATGAGGAAGGTTTGTTCAGCAGACCCCAAAAGTGCTCGCGTTTATAGCTTTTTGTGTTGCGTGACTAATGCCTCGACAACTGCAACCCTCAGTAACCATCTACAGCGCAAAGTTGGAAGATGCGCGCCACCAGCTCAAGAACCAGCTCGTCGAACAAACGTCCGTCAACTTGCGCCAAGAAGCTGAAGCAAAAGATGTCAAGATCAGCTGGGAACGTAAAGAACAACTGACCAAGCTTGTCGACAAGCTCACTGCGATCAAGTCTGTGATTCGTTTTCAACAAGAAGCGCGTGATCGCGAAGTGGACTTCAAGGCAAGTGTACGCCAGAAGATGTCTGCATTCCAAGTTCGACTGGCAAAACTAGAGCAATGCCAGCTTGCAGAAAGGTAACTAGCTCCATTAAATCATCTTCGCATTTTTTTTTTGTTCGATTTCTCAAGCTTGGCTCCCCTTCAGAAATGAACTGCTCCAATCTCAGACCCGTTTGGCTGAAACAGTCAGCCAAATCAGAGCAATTGAAGTCAAAGCGATCAAAGACAAGAACAGAGCGCGTCGCCTGCAAAAAGAACACGACATTTTGGCCGAGCAAGAATCCATGCGTCAAAAGAAAGGTAAAAGAGGCAAAGATCCGTAGTTGAGTCGATGGGATTGAGATTAAACCTGTTGTACAGAATCCGAGTTTCTTCGAACAGTCCAGCTTTGCAAGTCCAAACAGATGGGAGAGGTAACCACTTCAACCATTATACGGCATAATACTAATGACAACATTGCTTGTAGATGAATGACTTGGAGATTCAGAATCTGGAAGAAATTGAGGATCTTTCCACGCAACAACGCCTCGAAGAATTCGACACCCTGGCGGAACATGCCATTCTCGAAACAAGCATGCTTACAGCACACGAACGCCATAAAGGAAACCTCCTTGCAGACCAACTTCGCGAAAAGCAAAAAGGAGTCAAAGTCATTCTTCAAAAAGCTCAAAAACAGCACGCCACAAATCTAGCAAAGGCGCAAAAGAAGGCAGTTCGAGACAGGGAAAAGGTTTTAAAAAAAATTTATCATTATAACTCCTTGACCAAAAAGGGGCGTTTTTCACTGAAATGCTTCTCTCCCCAGATCTTGTTGGCCGAACACACGATCATTAAAGGTAGTGTGGAGGTCGAAGACGTTGACCGCGGAAATATGTCGGAATCTGACGGAGGCAGTGATGCTCAAAGCGAAACAGGCACTGACGCCGCCCACTCTCGCGAATACTTGCGGGTGGATGACGCGGCGGCACCTGCTCCTTTGGAAGTTTCAGAAGGTTCCAACGGTAACGTAAAAAGTGTCTTGGAATCTGACAGGGAAATGAGTCAGATTATTGAACAAGGTATTTATGTTCTTTGTCTCGAGCAATGTTCACAAATATAACGCGCTGATGGTTAGGAAATGAGCGCTACCGAAGCCTTATTGATCACCACAAATCCATCATTGTTGAATTGAAAAGACAGCATTCGCTGAACTTGTCTCAAAAAACGAAAGAAGCAAAACGCAAGATCGCCGACTTGATGAAAAACCACGAAGAAGAGATTAGACAACTCAAGGCCGAACAGGAAAACTCAATGAAGGGTTCGTTAAAATACCCCCGCCTTTGAAATAATTTTTATGACAATAAGAGTAATTTCGCCATCCTTTACAGAGCTCATGGAATCTCAGTTGACGACAGACGATAAGGATACTGAGAAGAAGGCTTCTCAAATTCATCACGGAGTCATTCTTCCTGCCCACATTGTCGAAAGAATTGAAGCAGGCCAGCCGGTTGTTCCCGAACAGTTCAAATGCGTCACCGTGTTCTTTACTGGTATACAAAACGCGAGCGCAAATTTTGAATCTGCATTCTTAAAACTTTCCCTTTTAGAAATCTACGGTTTCAAAAACCTCGTTGCGACCATCGACCCAGTAAAAATGATCCATGTATTGGACAAGATGTACAAGCAGTTTGATCAGATTATTTCAAAGTTTTCTCAAATCTTCAAGGTTCGTCATGTCAACTTGGTTGCATAGTTGCGTATTCATGCTGAACCGTATTCGAAACCCAAGGTTGAGAGTGTATCCCACACATACATGCTTGCGTCTGGGCTTTCGGCTTCGGGAAGTGAATCTGAAGTTTCTGAATGCGCCCATCAAGCTCTGACATGTGCGAATGCTCTGAAAGATTGGGTTGCGAAAACTGATTTCAGCTCGATTGTTGGCAACGTTGACATCAAACTGTGTATTGGTATTCATTCTGGTCCCGCAAGTGGGGTATGATTTCCATGCGCAAATGTTCATTCACTTTGATTTCTTGCTTGCCTGACTTTCTTTCTTTTCCAATAAGGCTCTGATTGCGACAAAGGTTGGCCGCTACTGCCTGTTTGGGGAAACAGTTCAACTCGCATCGAGAATGTGCGCAACAGCGGAGTCTAACAAGATTCAAGTTTCGCCAATGACGATCCAGGTTTTGGGTCTCGATGACAATTTTGAATTTGCGGAGCGTGGTGACATTGACATTCAGGTGACCAAAGTTCATTCTTTTCTCACGCATCTAACTTGATTACATCTCTCTCAGACTCAGGGCAAGAGCAAAATGTGCACGTACTGGTTACTTTCCGATGAGGATGACATGTAGCATGTTTTTGCAGATATAACGCGACTCTTTTCCCCGCATCTTTGTTTCTCATTTTATGCATCATTTCAAACTGCCCTGCCGACTTGAATAATAATATTAATGATACGTTGATGTTTTATATGTTGGTGGTCTCGGCCCAGTGGCACAGCCCCCTTCCCCCCTTGTCGTATATGTTTAATGTAACACGCTTCAAATCGAATCCAACAAAAACAAAAACCAAAAAACCAAAAGCGCCTCATCAGCGGCAGAGTCGTATCTCGTTGACGAACCCCTCCACAGGCTCTTAGGGGTAAACCTAAAGCCCACCGTGTCTTCTCTGCAATCTTGCCGGCACAGCACCAGCAAACCTCCAAGTTACCATTTGGCCAAATCCCACCTCCCTGAACAGCGAATTCATCCTTCGATAAGGACTCGCATCCGCTCGAATTGAAAAAAAAAGGACATGTCCACAACACCGAAATCTATGACAAAGAAAAAGTTTCCTCTCGCATCTCCGCCCCCTTCTCCGTCAGCATCTCTCCAACCGATGGACTGGCGGACTTCCACAAACCCCATGCACGAAACGCGGCCGCCTCCAATGCCGTCACCCAACTACAATGTGAAGCGCGCATGTCAGCCGTGCGACCGGCGTGTGCCAGGAGGCCCCTCGACGATCCAAAAGAGTTATATGGTTGAACGGGACGAGGGTGGGCTGGTCGAGTATCGCCTCAAAAGCTACCGGGACTCGCCACGGATTGGGTATGCATGTTTTTGGGGGGTGGAGGGGGAGATATCCCCCCTGTTCAAAAATACTTGGGTATTATTTTTTTTTTTTTGAAACCAACTTTTTTTGCAGACCCTGCGCGTTGTGCGACCCCGACACGTGGACCTTTTCTGGCTCGCAATATGACCCTTATTTAACTTTACTTTACGCTGAACGCGACGGATGCATTCCTTCGTCGGTGGTGATTTCGTACCCGAAGTTCATTATTCCATGGCGCTACAAAAACAAACGGACCAGCGAAATCACGTGGAAGATTTTCCACTTGAGTGGAGACAAAATCACCAGCGCCGACAGGTCCTTTTGCCATGCGGGCTTTTTCCATTTCGAATTGGCCGCAGACATTGACTGTTTTGGTTTTTCAGCGAGACAATTGTTGTGAATCCAAACAAGGACATTCGCTTGAAGAACGTCATGAAGCGCGCTTTTGCGGCACGAAATCGGTTTGGTCTTTGGTTGTTTAGAAAGCCAGTCTTGAGAAAGGAAATGAGACTGACCTTTACTTTGTTGATTTTCAGATTCGGATCTGGCTTCGACATGGTTGATTTTCTTTTGAGAATTGTGCGGGAAACACTCGGCGATTATGGCTTACCCGGGGGTCCCACCAGCTCGGATGCCGACGAGAGTTTATTCCAGCAAATGACTCGGTATAATGATGCTTTTTTAAGTGCACGTACTTTTGGTCAATTCCTCATTCGTTCCGGCGCAGACAAGGCCATAATCTCATGCTTCTATGCGATGTACAAATCGGGCTATGTCGGCACAAGGCCCTACTATTCAAGATCCTTTGTGACGTTGTGGGTCTGAATTGCGCACTTGTGACTGGATATTCAACCGCAGGTCGCCACCAGTTGAGTCGAACTTGTTTATTGCGAAAGAAAAAAGAAATCACTGATGCCCAGGAAACAGGTGGAACATTATTACGTTACCGAACGAAGGAGACTTCTTGATCGATCCCACATCGCCGCATTTTACATGGACAACAAAAGGATCGCTACGGACTCGAGGATATCGGGTCACTGCGGACACTTCCTTCGGACACAGCGGTTTCACACAGAAAGAAAACGGGATCCTCTGAAAACGAAATTGTAAAAAACGGAGGAGAGGGCGTTGCATTTATTTTTGTGCTTATTTTAGTTCATTTTTTGTTTAACATTAAAAATTGACACTCCGCTTGCGGATAGTGGCGTGATGTGGGGGCAGATACCAGCCAATGTGTCTGTGCTTGCGCTGGGCATTGCAGCTGTCTCTGTCCACAGACCGGACAATGGATGCGTTGTTCCGAGCACGGATTCACGAGTGCCACGCTGGGATGACTAAAATGTGACCCCAAAAAGTGTCCAAAATCCCTTGAACCATGTCCCTGAAATACGCCGGACAATGAGCAAAGTGGAAAATGCCGTACACATTTTGCCGTTGCTCAGCATGGGCAGATACGGTTGTTTGGGTCGGGTCTACTTTTCCCGACGATACAAGTTTTTCTTGGTCATTTTGAAAAAATTGATGACCGAAAGCAGGCGCAAAGCGAAGACACGGCGCCGACAAATGCAGCTGGGACAGCCACTCGAGGCAGCAATCATGGCCGCCGACACAGACCGAACAGGCCTCGTCCAGCTGGCAACCGTGGCAGAGCCCCTGCGACACAGCGTCACAGCGCCTGCGATCGTGAAGGACTCAATAAGATTGGTCTCGCGCTGCTTTGCCCTGACCCGGGTTCACCCGCACAGGCTAGTCTACTGTCTAGCAGGCATGCTCTTCAGTCCCATGGCTCCGTTTCCATTCGGTGGCTCGAAGGTACGCCTATCCTCTCGCCCCTTTGTTTTGTTTGGTTATTTTTGACCCTGGATTATGTATTCGCTTTTACCCTTTCCGAACGTCTTGGTCACCCTCAATGACATTCCATTTCCGCAACTTATTCATGGGTACCTGATTCTTTAGGTGGCCCCGGGCTTTGCTCATTTTACGGGCGAGACGACCTCACATTTGCTGCATTTTATCGTCAACGGCGCTTACTCGGCTCACTGGCTGAAGCGGGGCATGGATGCCCTCATTCTTCTTGTAAATACTGTAAACACAATCATTGATATGCAACGCGTTTCTGCTTCAAAAGACGAACTGGACGAATGGATGCTGAAGGGAATCAAGAGGGCCGGGCATATTGAGTGGGTTGGCGCTGCTCCTCCCATCCCACGTTACTTGAGGCATCGCACGTTTAAATTCGGTCGTGCAAGTATGACTCTAGAGATGCGAGAGGTGGAGCAATTTGAGTCGGACGTGTCTTCAAGTGATGAAGATGATTCCGAGGATCGCTGGAGAAACTTGACGACTGTCGCATTCACTCCTGCTCGCACGTGAGAAATATTGGTCCATTAAAAAGCAATAATATTACATCGCTCAGTTTAGGTTTTGTTTTTCATATGTTCTTTCACAAATTCAACCGAGTTCCGATGTGCTGCGCTGTTAAATGCCGGATTCGTCTGAGCAGCGCCTCCTTCCAGCGCTTTATTGTTTATATGACAGGATGTTCCGGAAAAGTAAAGACTCCGGACTGATGTACCACAACTCTAATTTAATGACGTATGTTCAACTCAGTTTTTTTCAACCCCCCGTATCCGTGACATCCTGCAATGCCAGATGAGCTTCTCTGCGAAAGCTGGCTTCTCTCCGCTTTGAATGAGGCCCATGCGCAACAACTCTGCTTTGAAGCGGAACAGATTTCCAAAACGCATCCAGCGCCTGCGGATCGTCTTTCAGCAAATCTCGAAACCCTTCGGACTTGACCACAGCGCCAAAATGGGTCATCATGTACTTCAAGGCAGTTTGAGCGAGAGACGTCGACAGACTCTTGAGCGCAGAGACATGAACGAGTGTTGCGTTGGACGCATCCAGTCGCGCGTACAGGTCGCTTGTCGCCAGTCGCTTCAGTGACGCGAGATTATCTGTTGTGAGTCACCATGCGTAATGTAAAAAAAAAAATTAGGCTTGTTTTGATTGGTTCTTCTCGTGACAACCGCGCAACATTTTGTACTCACACATGTTCGACAAGACCAACAACGCGGACAGCGTCTCAACTGACAAGTTTCTGTCCAGCGCGTCTGTGTAGAAATACTTTACAAGCTGGCGCACCGTTTCATACCGTTCAGGCAGCGTCACAATAATAACTCCACCGCTCCTTGTTTCGAACATCCCCGACCGCTCAATCGCTGCGTAATGGCTCCACGTCGTCAATAGTACCAGGCGATGTGCAAACACACTCGTAGAATCTCCAGACTGACTTTGAATCTCGACATCATGCGAAACTGTTTTCATCCCTGCATCGCGGGCAGCGTTTTCTACAGTCGGCCCCATATTCGAAGGATTCACTGCATCAAACAAAAGTCCCATATCCTGTACAAGCCGATTCTCAACCGGTGCATGCACCACGCCACGAGTCGAAAACTCCAGATCCAGCTTCAAAACGGCAGCCAAATACGCGTCATCATTTGGAAGCAGCCCATTCGTCGGACTCAAATTCGATACACCAGTAGCAACTGCACCACCTTCCTGCTGCTGGTTTTGACCAAAATGATGCACGGGTTCGCGTGTGGTCCCAGACACACCCGGATTAATTCCGAGGACATACAGCGTGGGACAATGCTTGGCCATAGTAAAGTAGTGCCACTCCCCCGATGCAAGCGTATCCGGCAGGGTGTCCGCCGCATGCTGTGTCCAAGCCAAGCGTGCGCAGTCGGCCAGATCCAACGTCCATAGTCCGCATGAAGGTCTTACGAGTGCGTTTTCGGGGTCGAGGGTGCTTTGGCGGTAACATAGGGATGGGACAATCAGTAGGACAAGCACGTTGCCACAAATCTGCGCAAAGCGTTGACCCAGAGTGCCTGGAGATTGGGAAGAGTGTATGACGAGTTCGGTTTGATTTTGATTGTTTGAGGCTTCTTGTTGCGCAAAAGATGCTTGATTGGGCATTCCTTCAGCTGGTGCTCCCAACGGCAGTACAAGAAGTTCGGCCGCTGGCTCAAGAGACTCGCTGATTCCGCCATACACAAATAGAGCATCTCGAAACAAGAAGGAAAAGTGCGAGTGTCGTGGCTTGACAGCAACCGGTGCCTGCCAAACAAACGTTTCCAGGTCCAAAATGTTCAGGTGATTCGAAATGGTATCGCTCGCACACCAACCGCCGTACACATACAACTTTCCGTCTTCGATAATTGCAGAGTGCTTTCCACGTCCTGTGGGAATTGGGCCTGACATGGGCGGCTGTGTCCATGTCATGGTTGATAGGTTGAGAACATGCAAGTCGTTGAGGAACACATCGTTCGAGTCCAGACCGCCAAATATAACTATTCTGTATGCACGACGAGAGGTGAGACAGTTAGTGCGAGTTTGGATGTCTGTGTCAGCGTCAACATGAAAACCTGTCCTGGGCCCAAGATGTCGCGCTGTGATCACATCGCTTGCAGGGCCGAAGCCCCTTCATGTATTCGACCTTTCTCCAGACATTGTGCTGAAGGATATACAGGTCATCAAACACCTCGTCAGTGAACAGGTGAAAGCTGGTAAAAAATGAGCAATTCAACTCTCTGCCAAAGAAAAAAAAGTGAAACGCACCCTCCAAACACGTAAATGCTGTCATTCTGGGCCACGCATGAAGCGTTGACGAGGCAGTTGTTTATCGACACACCCGATGTCATGATAGGCCCTTCCTCTGCCATTTCCGTGACAAATCTTGTTGTTAGTCAGAGAACATGTGTGTCGGAGGCACCCACAAAAACAGGACGCAAGCTCGCCATGGAGCAAGTTACTCTCAATCCCAGCACAACAAAAACATCGCATGAACAAGTTTATCAAAAAAAAAACCACAAAATGGACAAATTCAAAACAATCCCGTTCACTTCTTCTTTCCCTTGGACGATCCGTCATGCTTTGAAATGTTCTTGCTCACATTGTTGATACCATCAGTGGTCTCATCCACGCGACCATGAAGGTTCTTCAAGTCGTTGTTTTGTTTCTTGATTTCAGATCCCATGTTCAATCCCATCTCCTTCATACGCGCCAGACCGGCGCTCATGAGATCCAGATTGGCATCAATTTCATCCTCAACATCCGAGTCAAGACCATCTGATTCCATTTCACGGCCAATTCTTTGGCCAGAGGAAGATGACGAGGGCGCTTGGGCAGAACCCTGCTGCTGCTGTGGGGAATAGTAAGCGGTCGATGAAGAATCCGCTGAATTGACGCGCGTTTGCTGGCTGTCAAGCTGTTGGCGAAGCTTGCCTTCCTTCAGCGCGCTGACTTTCTGGGCGCCAAATGTGGGGACAAAGATGCTTTTGTTGAGGGCGTTCAGCTCCGCAGCTTTCGCATCGGCGATTTTGCGCTGGGTGTCGGCCATTTCAACCTTTCCAGCAATGCGGTTAATTTGCTCTGAGTGGTGTGCGTTTGTTCAACAAAAAGTTAGCCAAGGTTCAACAACACCAGTTTTTCACCTCCTTGCTGGTACAGTTTCGACGACGCCGCTTGTCCGATCTGTTCAGCCTGGAACATTTTGCCAAGAGCAGCTCTTGTTGTGTTCAGGGACTCATCCTGCACATTTCTCGTCTTCTGAGCTAGCCATTGGGAGTTGTTGCGGTCCTCCGGCCGCTCGTTCACAGTCTCCCAGCCAGCATAGGCTGCGTTGGGCTTGGAGGAGGATGAGTATGCGCTGGAGGATGTCGCTGGTGAGTATGCGTTGCTGGGGCTGGGGGCGGCTTGAGACTGTGCTGCGGACTGGGCGAGGGGGGACGGTGCTGTCGAGTACGGCATAGCTGCTGGAGGTGGACCGTTGGGTCCATGCGGGTTGGGTGGGTTGCGAGCGGAGGCGGCCAGCGAGGACTTGCGAGGGGGGAAGACGTCAGTCATGCTGTGTGATCGGTTCTTCGCAACTAATTTTCAAAAGCGCCCTCATAAATATTTTACGTGTTCAACCCCAAGCGATCCTTATTCACAACGATACTTTATTCACTTAAAAACTAAAACCACATGTCCTCCCTCGTGCAAACCATCAGTCAGACAACACAGCAAGTAGTCAATGAAGTGCGGGCCATAGTGTCTCCGCCCGTCACTGCCGTGGCGCTACCTGTCGGGTGGTCTGCCCAGTGGTCGCCCCAACACCAGGTATAACCACCCTCTCGCATGAACATTACCTGTGACGCTGTTTTCTCATGTTTGCTGTCTCTTCGCTTCCCCTTTTAGCGCCACTTCTTTGTGCACATGGACAGTGGCATGAGCCAGTGGGACCCACCTGCCCTGTCGGCGACAGTGCCTCTGCATGCTGTACCACAGGGGGCACCCATCATTGTCGCTCCCAGCAACTCCAACTCAATCAGCAACTCCCTCGGCAATACAATCGGAAAGCCGCTTGTGCAAATGGCCACAATGCTGGCCGACGATGTTCGCACACTTTACACGAATGCAACAGGTCCCACCACCTCGGTGTACACTGTGCACACTCCAGCGTTGATGCCCCGTGGTTGGGTTGCGTGCTGGTCAGTCCGGCACAATGCGTTCTATTACGTGTCTCCTGGTGGTGCCTCGCAGTGGCACGCACCACCTGGGGGCGTGCCTGCGAGCGAGACGGACTCGCTTCCAACGTACGTGCCTGGATCTAGCTCAGGCTCTGCGTCTTCTCCTCAATCGCCGTCGCTGGTACCGTCAAAGTAGACGCAGCAGCATCTTTCATTCTGCATTGTTTGTGTTTCGATTAAAAATAACTGCTTGGGCATGCCCGTCAAATCAACGCGTTTCACAGCAAATGAACCTCTCAGACGTCCGTCCGACATTCGCGTTGGAATAGAACCCAGCAATCCAGTTCTGACCAGCCTCTGGCTCGGTGGACAGCCTCCTCTTGCATTCCGCACTCGAAAACAACCCGAACACTTGAACAACCCAACAAACAACCCACTCACAAAAGAGTTCTTCTGCACCCAGAGACCAAGTTGGATATGGCAGCCCCACCTCACCCGCCTCGTTTAAACAGGGGTCATTCCTCAAAAATGGCCAAGACAAACTGAGCCTGTTTCGGTCCAATAAAATCTGTTCAATTCTGGTGGTATAATTCCAAAATCCAAAATGTCTCTGTCGGGCTTCCTGAGCCAGTTTGGACCCAAGAGCAGCCATCAAACACTCGTTCAGTCGGCTCCTGTGCCGCCTGGTTGGCGTGCAGAGTACAGCGCCCAGGTACCCCCTCCCCCGCAGCCTCTCCGCCTTTGTGTCTGCTGACAAACCGCTCCGCCCAATCAGTTCGGCAGATTCTTCTATGTCGACAACGCTACGGGCTTCCGGCAGTGGGAACCACCGCTCTACAGCTTATCAACACCCACACCACTGCAGCCCATTGTATCGCCACCTGCCCCTGAAGCAGCACAGTTACCACCTGGCTGGATCTCACAGTTCTCGGAGGGACACCAACGCCACTTCTATGTCAATACGACCACAGGAGTCTCACAATGGACACCACCGGTGCAAAATTCTGCCCAGCCATTGCCTGTCAGTCCCGTTGCACCAGGATCTCTTCATCACGCACAGAGCCCACACATAACACCCATGTCACCAATCACGTCACCGATTCCCCAGCAGCAGCAGTTTCAACCGGTTAATACACCCATCTTCGCGGCGGTAGCTCCGTTACGACTATTTCATCCAGGGTTAGAAGCGGAGACAGCAGCGATTTACAGTCGCCAACAACAGCAACTGTTTAACATGATCATTGAAAAGTCAAATCTTTATCCTCCTCATGATCAACAACCCAATGCACCGGAAGCGGCTCAGCCCGCGTTGAGACCCACCACCAACCATTCTGCACCAGTAGCGGCTCAGCCCGCCTTGAGACCCACCAACCATTATGCGCCAGAAGCAGCTCAGCCCGCCTTGACCAGTAAACCTTTACCAGCTGTATCTGCTCAAGCAAGTTCACCACCTGTAATCTCAACGCCGGATCCGATTTTGGTGACAAAGGAGCTTGGAGATGCGGATACTCATCCTGACGCGCCACCACCCGCCTATGAGCCATTCGACAGCAGCATACTCTCGGGCGGGGGCGGTGATCAGTACACAGGAAGACGCTACTAAAACACAGTTGTAAATTGCATATTATTTTGTTCTGCTCAATTCAGATTTCATTCTTTGGAGTTCGTCCAACGAGTGTGTCCTTATTTTTCCCCCTCAATGTCACAATGAATGGGCTGTGCTGTGCCTCCCTTTTGCGAAATGCAAAACGCAAGTTTCATTTTGTGTGAGCCATGCAACAAAACAAATGGAATTGTTGCGATCGTGAAACAAGTAACGAAAAAATGAGCTACCGCAACCAGGGCAACAGCAGTGCACCCGCGAGTTCGAATCGGTCCCGGTCCCGCGATGAATACGCTCCCCGCTCTGGCACCGGCAAGTCTTTTGACGGAGACAGGGATAGATACAACAATGCCCCCCCGCCAAGAGGTGTGGCCCAGAACGGTGGCGGCGGCGGGACAAGTAAGTGGGCTGCGGCCGCGAGTGCTGCTGAGGAGCAGAACCGGAATGGAGGTCGGCCAAAGTATGCTGGGGTGAGGGCATTTTGTTGTCTGGTTTGGCACCCATACCATATATATTGAATGCTTTTGTTTTAACTCGCAGTGGGAGAATGTGCATGAGGAGGATGAAAACTATGACGATGAAGGATATCTTGCAAGAAAGACTCGTGCCACGCAGAACGAATCCAGAGACACAACTCGGCGAGCATTACAAAAAATGTACGATGCCGAAGAAATTGGTCAAAAGTCTTTGACACAGCTGAACCAGCAGTCAGGTAACTTGGATGTTGTAGAGCGTGATTTCCCTCCCCGGACAACCCTTTCAGGAACCTCACCCCTCCATATCCGCCGCTTTAATTAAAATTATTGTTTCCTCTGTAACAGAGCAATTGCATCGCATTGAGCATCGCCTTGATGCAGCCGACAGCCACGCAAAGATATCCGAAGCCAAAGCAGGAGAACTAAAAGCATTGAACCGGTGGTTCTTCCTGCCCACGTTTGGCGCCTCCAAAAAAGCTGCCGCACTCGAAGAAAAACACAAGAAGGAAATGTCAGAAGCAGAATCCCGAAACGAGGCGCGTAAAGAAAGTGCCAGAAATGGTGGGGGGTACTACAGCGGGCGACAAGGTGCCTCTTCAGAATCCGATCTTTCTAAGGGAGGGCGGGGTGGTGATTCACGTGGGGCGCATGGGGGTGGTGATAGCGGAAATGGGCGAGGCGGATATGGTGGTGGGGGTAAAAGTTACAGCACTCCTGACGGACTGGAGCGGGATGACTTGGAAGAAGAAATAGACAACAATTTGGATGAAATGAGTGCCGGTTTAGCGAGATTGCGCATGATGGGGCAAACTATGGGGTCTGAAATTGAGAGCCAGACAGGCCACATTCGTCAAATCAGTGACCGAACTGACCAAGTTCGGGATCGTGTCGACAAAGTGCACAGAGATATTTCGAAGTTTTCTGGAGATAACAAAAAGAGAGGAGCGAGAAAGTAGTTGGGATGCTGCTGTTTCTCTGCCTGATGTCGCCTTGCCGCTTTCAGTTCTTGCATTTTATTTAACTCTGCCAACCTGCCAACCAGTCTTTCGGGTTTCGAAAGAATAATGTTATTTTTGAGTGCTGACAATGACTCACCTATCGTTCACGTTAATGGGTTCTTGACAATATCGCATTGTTTCATTGTTCTCAAAAATTCGAATGGCATCGGAAGTCAAGTTCAGTCAGAGCTCGGCAGTCAACCGCTGCAGGAATGTCAAGGAAATCAAGCTGAAGGCCCAGCAGGCGATCGTAAAGCTGTCCGATGAAGAAGGTGAAAAAGCACGCGTTTCTGAGGTCCCTCTCCGAAAACCTGACCGCGTTTCCAACCAACCCCCCCCCCCCCCCCCCCCCCCCCACTTCGCACTCCCACACAGTCACAATCTACAGCGCCAATCTTGAAGACTCGCGGAACCAGCTCAAGACGCAGCTCGTGGATCAAGTGTCTGTGGATACGCGTCAAACCGCCGAGGCATTGGACGTGAAAGTCAGCCTTCACCGGAAGGATCAACTCAACAAACTCGTTGACAAGCTCACTGCCATTAAATCCGTGCTGCGCTTCCAAGAAGAAGCCCGGGAACGCGAGCTTTCGTTCAAAAACAGCGTGCGCCAAAAGCGATCGGCTTTTCAAGTGCGGCTGGCGCGGCTGGAGCAGCGTCAAGCTGCTGAGAGGTTCTCTTTTCCATCTATTTCGCTTTGCTTGATATGGGCTTTGGTGTTTATTGTTGGCTTCACTGTTTTCTGCCTTCATTGTTTTCTGGCTTGCTCACTTTTTATTTTCCTGCACATCTCAGAAATGAACTGAACCTATCTCAGTTGAGAATGGCCGAGACCATGAGCCAGATACGCACAATTGAAATGAAGACAATCAAAGACAGAAATCAGGCGCGGAGAATGGCTCGCGAGAACGAGATACAAGCGCAACAAGCAGCCATGCGCCAACAAAAAGGTGCGGGGAAACTCGATTCCATCTTAATTCGTTACCTCTCCTTGACTGATGATCCTGACTTTCCTTTCTTCCCAAAAAAAAAAACAGAGTCTGAATTTCTGAGAGAATTGCAACTTTGCAAGGCGAGGCAAACAAGCGAGGTTAATTCCCAGTTCTATTAAAATTTCCGCGTAGCTATTTACTCAAGTTATTTGTACAATTGTTTCTTAGCTCAACGACTTGGAAATAAGCAACATGGAGGAGACAGAGGACATTCTGATCCAGCAGAAGCTTGAAGAATTTGAACTGATTGCGAAGCACGCGTTAATTGAACGCGATATGCTCGCAAACTTGGACCAGCAAAAATCGCAGCTGAATGCGGACCAGCTGCACGAGCGACAACAGACTTTGAAGGTTGCTCTCATTCGTAACCAGAAAAAACAGTCTAAAATGTTGGCGAAAGCTCAACGCGTTGCTTTGAAGAGCAGAGAGAAGGTTTTCCTTTTTTTTTTTTTTTTTTTTTTGCCTCGGTTTTTGAGATGCAAATTTAACCTTCACTGGACAGAACCTTTTGGCAGACAACCCAATCATAAAAGGAGAAAACACCAATGAAGAATCCGAGTTTGACCAAAGCGAGAGTGGCAGCCAAAGCGAAGGAATGTCGTCAGCTGGCGGTTCTCAGCAGTCGCTCGTCGAGAAAGACGACGACGGTGCCGATGCCGAGTTCCGCGCCGTGGCTGAAAAGAACAGTGCTCTCAACAAGGACACTCAAGTGGTTTCTGAAGCGGAGAAGCAAATTGCGTCGCTGTTTGAGTCTGGTCAGGAGAGGAACCGCAGTATTGCTCTATACCACAAAAAGATTCACACGGAGCTGAGGCAACATCATCGTTCCGTGTTATCGCAAAAGTCAAAGGAGCAGCGCAGAAGAATTTCAGATCTTTTAAAAGATCATGAAGATGAAATCGAAAATATTAAGTTGGAGCAGACGCAAACCATGAATGGTACTGTCTGTTCAGTACTTCTTTTCTCTTCATATAACCCCTTGCCCAACCCTAGAACTATTGGAGACCCATTTGCAGTCCGAAGAAATGCGCGCAGACACGGCGCAATCTCAGAACCTGTTGGGCATGATGCTCCCAGCACACATCATGGAAAAGATTGAGCTCGGCATCACACCCGAGCCAGAGCAATTCGACTGCGTGACACTCTTCTTTACAGGTGAATAACTGGATTTTTTTCTTTGTAACTCTAAACCAAATTTAACATGAATCAATATCGCTCACAGATATTTACGAATTCAAAAAGCTTGTCGCGTCAGTTAATCCTGTGAAAATTCTCGAGCTCCTCAATATTTTGTACACCAAATTCGACTCCATCATTGCACAGTATCCACAGCTGTACAAGGTTGAGAAAAGTTTGGAGACTTTACAATTCAAAACACTACTGAGCATTCTTTATTTTTGCCAAGGTGGAAAGCGTTTCCGACACTTACATGGTGGCAGCTGGCCTCTCCTTGTCCAAAGGCAGCTCGCCAGATGAAATTGCCGAATGCACGATTCAAGCCCTAAAATGCGCCTCTGAACTGCAAGACCTGGTCAACGGATTGGTTTTGACTGAAACCGTTGGGCATCATGCCATCCGACTTCGGATTGGTGTCCATTCAGGAAACATCAACGCTGTAAGGAAATACCCGGCAGTTTTTTATTATTTGGTATTATTTACACCGCGTTCCAGGGACTGATTGGCACGAAAATGAGTCGGTACTGCTTATTCGGCGACACTGTCAACACTGCATCGCGAATGTGCACAACTGGCGATGCTGCGAGAATTCAAGTCTCAGCGCAAACTATTCAGGTGCTCGGAAACGACGACCAGTTCGAGTTTGAAATTCGCGGAGAGATTGATGTGAAGGTTAGTGTGCATAAGAGAAAAGTGAGAAAGAAGTTGAGAAAGATTCTTAACACTTAAAACAAAAACAGGGAAAAGGGAAAATGCGCACCTTCTGGCTGATTTACTAATAATGTTCTGAATATTCGTGAATTTATTTGAGATTTCCACTACGCTTTTCTGTTTTATTTCGAATAAAGATCGCATGGAAACAAATGGAAGCTTTTGGAACTTGAGAGAATGAACAATAGGGAAAGTGCCAAAAATTGCTCTTGTTCTTGTCCGCGTGTTGTTTTCAAATTTTCACCCGCCTTTGTTTTGCTTTTGATACTTCAAAAAGAGTAAATCCCATTGCATTAAGAATTTTTGGGGGATCGCGATTACCTCAAAAAAAAGAGTCTGAAATAATGGCAACCGACGGCAAGTTCAGTCAGATGGCGGCAGTCACTCGCTGCAGAAACATCACCGAGACGAAGCTCAAGGCGCAGCAAGCTCTTGCTAAGCTAGCTGACGAAGAAGGTACGCGTATATATGTGGGCCCCTTCCGATCGCCCGCGCTAAAAATGTGTTGTCCCCCCTCCCTCTCTCCTCAGTCACTATCCACAGCGCCAACCTTGAAGACTCCCTTCACCAGTTTAGAACGCAGATCATTGAGCAAACCGCCGTTGAAACGCGCCAGAACGCCGCGGCTGAAAATGCCACAATCAGCTGGGGCCGCAAAGAGCAGCTCAACAAGCTGATTGATAAACTCACGTCCATCAAGTCGATGCTTCGCTTCCAAGAAGAAGCGCGCCAGAGAGAGATCGATTTCAAGAACAGCATCAGACAGATGCGCGCTGCTTTTCAAGTACGCCTGGCCAGACTAGAACAAAGGCAATCAGCTGAAAGGTGAAAAATTTTAAAAAAAAATTGGGCAATCTTTGCTGACAATTCTTTGAACCCTAAAACCTTCCACAGAAATGAGCTGCAGCTGTCCCAGAACCGTCTTGCCGACACAGTCACCCAGATTCGCATGATCGAAATGAAGTCACTCAAGGACAGGAACCAGGTCCGTCGATTGAAACGCGAGTTTGAAATCCAGGCCCAGCAGGCATCCATGCGTCAACAGAAAGGTTCACTGCATATATTTATAAGCCATAAATGTTTTGCCCTTCTCTAAACGTGAATGTACTCCACTAGAATTTGAGTTCCTGCGCGAGATCCAGTTGTGCAAGGCGAAGCAAATGGCCGAGGTTTTATTCAATGATTTCAATCAAAACTCGCGCGCCTCATGCTAATATTTGGCACACTGCCAGGTCAATGATTTAGATATCAACAACCAAGAAGAAATTGAAGATATCATCACGCAACAAAGACGCGATGAATTTGAGCTGATTGCCAAACATCAAGCTATTGAAGCCGACATGGCCACGGCTTTAGGTTTCGAAAAGTGCAAACTCGAGGCCAGTCAACTGATGGAGAAGCAAAAGATTCACAAGGCAAGCTTGCAGAGAAGCCAGCGCAAGCAAGCAAACAGCATTGCCAAGGTTCAGCGCATTGCTGCAAGAGTTCGCGAGAAGGTTGGCTTTTCTCCTTCGGAAACGAAAGCACAGTTCAAATTCACAACACTCATTCTCAAATTTACAGTCCCTTATCGCCGACTACCCAGTCATTAAAGGTGACATGGCCAACGGGAACGCTGCTGATGACGACACGGAGAACCAAAGTGAAAGCGTCAGTGAAGGAACAACTCGATCTGATGGTTCCAACTTGTCGCTTCACGAGAAAACCGTCAATCCTGTCACTGGCCAAGTGGAAGAGGATGAAGGCGCCAAAGAAAAGACTGAGACTGAAAAGAACAGCTTGCTCAACAAGGACACGAAAGTTTTATCGGAGTCTGAAAAAGAGATGCTCACATTGATGGATTCCGGTTCAGTCATATTCTTTTCTGACACAACGCCGGGTAATGTTTACTTATTCGAACCCCACTTTCAGGCAACGAAAGAAACCGCGGAATCGTCATGCACCACAAGAAGATCATCACTGAGCTGAAGCAATTGCACCGATTTGTCCTGTCGCAAAAGGCCAAAGAGCACCGTCGCAAAACTGCAGAGCTCATTAAAGACCATGAGGAGGAAATCGAGCAAATTAAAGTCGAACAGGCTTCCATTATGAAAGGTTGCCAAATACTACCTTCAATTTCCCCCCATGTTAGGGACTAACCCAGAACTGTAACAGAGCTCATGGAGACCCACTTGCAGTCTGAAGAAATGCGAGCGGACACGGCACTGTCCCAAAACCTGCTCGGCATGATGCTGCCTGCGCACATTATGGAAAAAATCGAGCTTGGTGTCGTTCCAGAGCCTGAGAGCTTTGGTTGTGTGTCCTTATTCTTCACAGGTAAGCATGCTGGGTTCATAATGATGATGAAAAGAAAGCTGACTTTTCCAACAGACATTTTTGAGTTCAAAAAGCTTGTAGCGTCCGTTTCGCCAGTCCAAATTCTGAAACTGCTGAACGTGTTGTACACTCGATTCGATGCGGTTATTGCCAAATACTCGCAGCTGTACAAAGTTAGCATCATTATCACATCGACGGCAGACCCAGAAACTGAATCTTTCATAAAAAAAAAAAAAAAAAAAAAAAAGGTCGAGAGTGTGGCTGACACTTACATGGTTGCTGCCGGACTTTCATCTCATGTCAAGTCCAAGGAAGACATTGCGGAATGTACCATTCAAGCCTTGAATTGCTGCATTGAGCTGCAAGGCCTGGTCAAGTCTATGGACTTTTCTGAAATCGTCGGCGAGCACGGTGTTAAGCTTCGCATCGGCATCCATTCAGGCACCATCAATGCGGTAAGTTAAAACCCCCACTTCTTGTCATGGACAGATTTCATTTCAAGTTTCGCTAAACAACAAATTCGTACCTTTTCAAAGGGATTGATTGGAACCAAAATGAGCAGATACTGCCTGTTTGGTGACACTGTCAACACAGCCTCGCGCATGTGCACTACCGGAGACGCGAGCAAAATCCAAGTGTCCCCCCAGACCATCCTGGTTCTTGGTGAAGATGACCAGTTTGAGTTTGAAATCCGGGGTGAGATTGAGGTGAAAGGAAAGGGCATGATGAGAACCTACTGGCTCATCCACTGATGGAGACGCGTTTCCCGTCTTCCGTTGTACGCCCGATCCTCCTTGATCCATGTTCTTGATGCAGTTTTCCCAGGAATATCCTTTTCAGTTTTCAAAACACGCCTTTTTTTGTTCAGTCGCAGCAGCATACCAACCAGTAGTTTCCCATAGACGCTCCGTCATCAAAAAAAAAAAAAAAAAAAAAAAAAAACATAGAATAAAGAATATTCCTTTGTTTATTTATCATAAATAAAACCAAAAAAATATCCACTCTCATCTCTCATCGCGCCAATGTGCTCCGTCGAAACACAGCACCCTCTCTCTCAAGTCCTCGTCCCCGGCATTCTTGTCTCGGAAGAAACCACTCGCCTCTTGAAGGTACCCCTTTTTTGAAAACATGACGATATTGCGCCTCAATTAAAAAAATATGTTTGACAGTCTCCTACTCTTTGGATGCACGCGTTCAAGTCAAACAATCCCACGCACACCACGAATGATACATACACAAACAAACACCTGAAACGCGACCTTGCAGAATGTATCGAAACCCTGGCCATTGGGTCTCCCCCCACCAGTCCACTCGCTGCAAAAAAGAAGCCTCTGGCGCGGAAAAAGAAAATGTCTCGCTATTGTATTGGTCTGGCGGAGCACGATTCTATTGCAGACGCTGTCAGGTATATCATGGATGGAGCCAATGATGCTGGAAGGAATGACGGAAAGGCAACTTCTATCTCTCCCGATCGTCGACCGCTGGCTAATCCGAAATCGTTCAAGAGGGGCAGGTTCATCGTCACTCCTATCGTCCGATAACGCACTCTTTACTGGACTGGCGCACTTTGTCATTTGCCATGACCACAACCTCAAACCCAGTATTAAAAATATACCATTAAAAATCTGTTTTAAAACGCTCCCATCATTCTGACGCCATCATATTTCAATCGAGAGTTTCTCTTTGTACACTTGATATATTTACTGGCTCACGTCAAAAAAAAGAAATAAAAAACCGCCACAGAGTCGGCATAGCAATATTCTCACAAACCACTCCCTTCACCAGATCTTGCACTTGTCGGTTGGATTCATTTTGCTTCCAACTGCGCACTTGAATGCGCGCGAAAACTCGACAGAATTGGAAACAACGCCATTGACTCGCCACTCCGAGGGCGCATGCACGTTGGTCAGTATTTGGGTGCGCATAGCCTCAGGACGGATATTGGAACACCAGAGTTGCGCATACCTTCGAATCGAATCAATGAAAAAAAATTGCTCTTCAGCATCGCAGTTGTCGGTCAAATTGAAGAACGCGAGCAGCTCACCCCATAAAAAACAGCTGCTCCTCAGAAAAGTCCTGTAAGCCAGGCAAAGCCGCGTTTTTGACTCCTCCGCCTATTGTTGCTCGCTCGGTTCTCCATGCTTCCAACGCCCGACTCAATCCTCCATTGTCAGCAATGTTCTCCCCAAGCGTCAGATGTCCGTTCACATTCAAAACCTCATTGTCAGGTCCTAAAACAGTGTAATTGCTGTACTGATCAACAAAGCATTGTGTCTTTGCATTGAATGCAGCGGCAGTGGAAGGGGTCCACCAGTCTCGCGATTTGCCGCTCGCGTCATATTTTCTGCCAGAATCGTCAAATCCGTGAGTAAGCTCATGCCCTGAGAAGAGTGGTAACATATTCAGTTATGAGTGGGCCATATCACTCTATTCCGCATGAGAATCTTACCCATGACTGACCCACATGCACCGTAATTTAAGTAGGCAGGCCGAGAAGCTGAAAAGCAGGGAGACTGCATAATGCCTGCATTCATAATAATGGCATTACTGCCCGCATTCTGGAAATAATGAACGAACATAAAAAAATCAGTAACACGCCGGAGCGATGAAACGGGAAGCGCTCACATAAGCAGCATTCACAAGGGTCACAGGATATAAAGCCTCTCTTCTGTCAACTGCTTTCCCGACTTTATCCAACCTATTTCTTGTCCCCACTCTCATCGCTTGGATATGGTTTTCCAACCAAAGCTCGGGCTTGGGATCCAGATTTTTATACAAAGCACTCAAGTAGGAAGGATCCAAAATGACTGGATTGAAACCACTTGTTGTCAGGACAGCCGCTAGTTTCTTTTGAGCTTCCAGCGAAGTTGGTTTGTCGAGCCACTTATATGTCGGCAAGGCGACTTGGAATGAGTTTTTGATGGTCGACATCATCTCATCGCTGGATTTCACAGCGTCATCTGAATATTCACGCTTAGTTTTGAGAAGGAATGCAAAGGATCATGAAAAACAAAGAACCTGCAAACGCTCGCTCAACAAACAATCTTGAAACCGCGTCCCCCATGGAAGAGGTGGCAGCATCCACACAGAAATCTTCCCTTATTGGCTCCATCGAGACACCATCCAGTAGGAGCTTCAACGGCTCGACCGCTCTTTTTAAATCTGGCCCAGCGTCTTTGGCCCACTTCCACACGGCAAGCCACAAAAAGTACCCGTCAAGTGCTTCCGTTTTCCCAAGAGTCAGCAATAGTTCACTCAAGCGAGTGAGATAAGTGACTGTGGCGCCTGGAACCAAAATGCGCGTTCCAGCCGAGGGTGGCTTGCTAGTTTCGAGAGAAAGGCGAAAGAAGTAACTCCATGTCATGAACGGCGCTGCAGTTTGTAAGTCTTCAAGCGTGACAGTCGCATCTTGATGGCTCATCATGTCTTTCCGGTCAGGCAATATACGGACAAGCTCGCGCTCAAACCAAACAATTTCGGAGGCCATTTTGACCCATTCAGAAGGCGGTTGCTTGCGGTACAAAGTCTTGCTTCCTGAGCTGCTTATACCAATTGTTTGCCCGAAGGCAACTTCTAGCGATTTTGCAATCGCATTAGTGTATACATGAACAATGTCCGGATCATGATAAAGTTCACGCGCTTTGAGACCCAAAAGTGCAGATTCCCAAGGAAGAATGAGAGAAATGTAAGTTGACGGATCTTGTGGATCTGAATCCACAGACAGAGTAAACAGCGCGCCGACGCCAATGTCTTGGGATTGCTTCAATACAGAAGCCAAATTTTGGGAGCGCAGATGCGGCGTGCCAACCGGGAAACTTCGCTCAATGAGGGGCATTTGATTTTTGATGGTTGACGTGATGGCTTGATCAAGTTGCGCGGTTGAGTTGGGGGACGGCGCCAAGCAACTCTGGAATAGAACATTAAGTTTCGTAAAAGTCGAATTCGAAACTGGATCGAAATGCAGGACTGATTCTGCCAATGACTTGAGTTGATCTTTGATAATTTTCTGTTGATTCTTCGTGAGTTGAAACAGTCCCAAATTGCCGTTTTTTTCAGTGCTTACGTTGTTCCGCTTTCCGATTTCGCTTCCAACACCTTCTTTGGATGATGACGGCGGGATTGGATGATTTTTAATCCATGAACCGCTGAATAGCAAGTCAGTTTGATGCCAGTAATTTGGAATTCAAACATCCAAAAAAAAACAAACCATGAAAACTCATAAAAGTTGTCACAAGGGTCAACATCCAAGTCGGCTCCGCTCAAGATATCAGCGCTCGCGAAAACGCACTCTTTGGACGTGCACATGGGAGCAGGTTCAAAAACAGGCGGAGGTATGGGATCAACAGGTGGAGGTGGAGGCAGATCAGGCAACTTTGGAGTTGGTACAGGTTCGGTTGGTGGAATAGGTGGTGGCCCAACGCGAACAGGGGGATTGTAAATGAAAATGACAGCCAAAAGATAGCCAGCCGCGACCAAGGTGGATACAAGCAACGCCGTCTGCCTATCTTCAAGCGAGTAGTTTTCATTGAAATCTGTTTTGGGTGTGCGCCAAAAAACATGTTACCAACAGAGGAGCGAAAGATCATGACAGAAAAAAAGTGCCCGAGATAAGAAGACATTTCTCACATGCAACAGATCCAGTCCAAGTCTCCGCCACCTGACGCCGCGTGACGACTGCCCAATCCGCGGCATAACCCCGCCACACCTTGAACGAGTCACCCAAGCGGGACAAGACATTCCCAGAACTCTGCTCGCCTGCCGCAATATCGCCGTATCCGCCATGCAAAAGTGGCGTATTCTCTGCGGCCGTGTCTCTGCGCACATGCTTGGGTCGCTGAGCCACCGCCGGGATAGAGCCCTGCTGGGACCAAGCAGATCTCACCTCTCTCGCCTGGTTATCATCTTGAGCTCCTCCTCTCATTGTAAACGGCCCCGGTCCACTTGGATGCATTTGGACAGACACTGATGAGGAAGACGACGCGCTGTCGTCCATCTCTGTGCTTGAAGTTGTTTCCACTTCGACAGCCATGTTTGATGCGCCCAAGGCGCCGTATCCGTTACTCCATCCCTGCTGCATCAGCGTGGATTGAGGTGGGGGTGTGCTTGGCATTCCCTTTTTTTTTTATGTAACTAATTTTTTTGTTTATCTTCAAAGGAGCGAACTGTTTCTCCTTCAAACCAAACCCACGAAACTGTTGAAAAATGCCATCTCCTCATTTTCCCATCTTCGCTCCTGTTGTATACCAACATGCGTTCTCACGAAAACATCTCACGGACTCCCGTTTCTCGCGCGTTCTCATACAAAACCATCATCATTTCTGAGTAGAAACACAGCGGCAATGAACGACAATAAACGCAGCGTCAATGAACAAAATCCAGAACAAACACCCGTTTCAACATAAACATTTAAAAGTCGACCATATCACACGATTTTTATTCTCTTGGTTTTTTTTAAAAGCTTCTTAAAAAAGTATGGGCATGGCAACTGCATGCAAACCATTTCCAAAAGACTAAAAAAACCCTGCGAACACGACCACATCTATCCTTCAAACAATCTAGTTACAGGCTGGGTCCTGCTCAGCCAAGTACTCGTTACCATAAGCACCTCCCATTGTACCATGCTCCATGCACGTCAACATGGCATCTGGCAAGCAACGCTCAACATCACCAGAGTTCATGAACCATGCTGGGAACGGCATCTGGAACTTGGCGTTGAACTGAACCATGAAGAACAGAATCAACAGCATCACACCGGTTCCAGAGTCAAAGGCAGCGGACATGACGTATGCGTATTTCTTCCACCAAGTGTTTCTGTACTTTTTGACAAAGTAGTTGACGAGGACGGCAATGAGCAATGGAGAAATCAAGTCAGAGCGACGACCACCAGCAGCAGCGGGGAAGATGAAGATGAGGGGGATGTTGACCAAGTGCCAGAAGGAGTTTGGCTGGATTTTGTGGAGGTACCATGGGATGACTGGGAGAACGGCGCCCACGGCAAATCCAAGCAAGGTCTTGAAGTATGGGGATTCAGGTCCGAAGAAGCGGGCTGGGGCAATAGCTCCCCAAATGGCACCGGCAGACAAGAAAGTGTTGTAACCGTTGGAAGACCATCCGGAAGCTGGGTCGTCGGCCTGGACTTGCATCAACCACTGGAATCCAGCGGGGAACTGTGGGGACACTGGCTTCTCAACCTTTCCGAAAGACTCGTAAATCAGGGCAGCAGATCCGGTGGAAACCAAGGCTCCGAGGATGGTGGAGACGAGCTGGGCCAAGAACATGGCTCTGGGTGGAACCTTCAAGTAGTGTCCGAGCTTCATGTCAGCAACCAAGAAGAGACCCTGGTACATGGCCATGTAGGAGAACGTCTTGAAGGCCATGACGGCAGAGATACGACCGGGGAGCAACAGTCCAATCAAGAACTCGGACATGACGTTCAAACCAATTTGCTGTCCAGAAATAGCCTGAATAGTACCGATGGGGATAATGGAAACCAAAGCGAGCAGAATGGCCAAGATGGTACCCCACCATGGCAAGTCGAAACCTCCCCATTGGCAAACAACAATTCCGAGAATGGTGGTCAGCACAAGGACGACCATGAACCACCAGTCTGGGACTTCAGGGTAAGCATCCATGAGAGTAGCGTGGATATCGTCACGGTCCAAGTCCTTCAATGTAGCGCGGAAACGGTGCCAGATGTCTTTACCGTACCAGAGACCAACGTGCACAAGAGCAGCGACAAAGACGATGAAGGAGTTGGCGTATTCAAGGGCAAAGTAGGTGGTGATCAAAATGGGCTTGTTCTCATCGTAGAAGGTCTGGTTAAGAACCAAGGAGTTGCGGTCGTCTGGGCTACGGATGACAAACTTGGTGTTGGAGATACGCTTTCCGTTCTTGGTGAAGGTGGAAGGACTGTTAATTGTGAATCCGTACTCAGACGAGGCTCCAATGGACTGGTCCTTGTAGAAGGCCTCAGTGTACCACAAGATGGGGGTAACAATCCACATGAACAACCAGAGACCCAAGAACTGGTTCATCATGGCCCAGAGAGGAGTGGTGATTGGAGCGTAAACGTTGCAGAGGGACCAGTCGAGGGTGAAAGACAAAAGACCGACACCACCACCGTAGGACGTGCTTCCAAGGACGAGGGCCATCTTGTTGTCGGTCTTGTTGTTGGTGAACCAGCAAATGACAGAAAGGGCACCAATCATTGGCATGACGTAACTTGGCAACAACTGGTAGAAGAACATGGCAGAGGAGACGAGCCAGAAGAACTTGTAACGAGTCATTGGGTATCTTGTGCCTTGACCGTCGTCAGTTCCGTGAAGGGAGTTCAACATGGCAATGGTGGCCAAGTTGGAGGGCCACAACATGGCAGCTGGACGAACGAGGTAACGACGGGTGAGACCAGCGAAACCGTAACCGAAACACTGAGTGACGATGGCAAAACCGAAACCACTGAGCAAAGACAAGTCGGTTTGGTACAGCTGATACTTTTGACCGACAATATTGTACAGAGCGTAAGGTGGGGAAGCCATGCAGGAAGTCATGACGTAGATCAACGCGTGCTCCTTGTAGTTGAATTTCCCGGGGTTTAACATGCCTGCGGGAAGAACCTTGGCCATGAGGAGACCGCATGGGTAGGCGATCAGGACAGTGACGAAGGGGGTGATGGAGAATGAGTTGGAGCGGAAAGTGAAGATGGTGTTGGCGGCACAGATCAGGACTCCAAAGAGGAGACCCAGGAACCAAGCACGGAAGGTGTTGGCGGGGAGAGTTGGGTCATCGGTACGTGGAACGACAGCGTCACTAAAACAGTTGATGAGTCAGGAAGCTGTGGGGATACAAATGTTGATCAAGCGCAGGCTTACATGATTTCATAGATTTCGTCAATGTAGTCGTCGTCGTTTTGGGCGTCGACAGTCTGGAGCTTCTCGTCGTTGTGGAACTCGGGCTCGTTGGCCTTTACTTCTGCCATTTTTGTCCGTGCTGGTTTTTAGTGGGTGAAATGGGTGGTGGGTTTTATACGCGTAATATGGGTGGGTGGCTCCCTCTTTGTGATTGGAAGAAAGCAAGTTTTTAAGTACGTGTCCCATTTGCCGCTTTTTTCGAGTGTGAAATGGATCGGGAGTGGGACGTTTGTTTGACGGGGGACAGAGGTGGTTGTTGGGCAGCAGCGTGGTTGCTCCGAGTGTGGATGCAGTCGACTGGGCACAATAAATGCTATTAGTGTGCATCCATCTAATAGGGGTCTCTCTCTCTTTGTTTGGGGCGGGCGCCGCATTTATTCCGCCACACAATTGAATGACAAGCCTTGGTTGGTTGATGTGCGTCATCAATGGAAAAATTTGAAAATTTTTATTTTTCAATCATGCAAATCCAATTGCCGCTTTTGTACACACACACACACCAACACCAACAACAACAGCGCCCTCCTCCTCCGCCAGTGCACAGTCACTCCCCCCGCACGCCACACCCCCGCATCAATGACCCCCCCCCCCGCACCGCACGCACGCACGCACGCACGCACGCAGGCCGCAGCGGCATCAATTCATGGCGCCACTTTGGGCGAGTACTCCATTACGCCACACTTTCAAATGGGCAAAAATTCATCCCAATTCCCATTTGCATCCCAAATTTGTAATTGGCATTGAATGAATGAATGAATGCCGCCGTCATTCAGAATCACGACGCAGATACCCAACCATACACTCACACCCGTACAGTCTAGACACCAACGTGAATATACATTGGGTGCACTTTGGCAGGCTGACATGCTGGATGGAACCTTTACCTGCTTTCGTCACACAAGTGGATATACCCACTTTTAAATCAGGGTGTAGCTATTCCGCCCCCCCCCAAGTCCTCCACAACCACGATCGTTTCCTGCGTTGGTAGGTTACCGCTTTGTCGTGTGTTAGCGCGTGGTGCGCGAGTTTTTATTAACACGCTTCAATTCCTTAAATCCGTGGGTGTGAAACTTGCTCAGGTTTGCAGCATTCAGGCCACCCACCATACAACACCCAAAACAAAACAAGACAAACAGTCTCTTGATTCGGAAATGAAGGCACTCGCAATTCCAATATCCCACAAAATCATTCTCGACGTTTTCTTTTTGAGTATGATCCATAATGGGTCTCATGGCTTCTCGCACGGGAGGACGAAAGAGAGAACAGAGACCCCCCCATCTTTTAATGGGATCTGCGCACGGCAATCAAGAATATCGGTCTTGGTCGAGAAATAGGATGCATGTGAGGCATTCGGTTGTAAAATATCACTGCGTTGATTTGAAATGAATGCATGCTGATCACGTGAAACTGCGAGTCCCAACTTCAGACTCGACAAAGTCTGCCTCACTATAGCTGAACTACAGGAAATCCAGACTCCAATCACGGGCATAACGTCGAACTTGCTCCTCATTTTCGACTTTGGAACATGTTGACAACGCGAAAATTGTTCTGTTCAGAATTTGCGGCAAAGGACAGCTGAATACAGAAGAGCCCAGTCGGTTCTGCCAGCAGTGAACACAAAGAATATAAAAGAGGCGAAACTTTTACTGAACCGCTCCCTTGTTTGGCGGCACTTCACAGTCGCACAATTGCAATCAATCGTATTGCGAAATTTGCAGGAGTCCGACTTTTGCGGACGCATCCAGAGAAAACATCGCCATTTTGGTGGCCATCGTAAAACTCGTGGGAGAAAACCGCGGTGGAGCGCAAATTCAAAAAGAATTCTCCACGCCCTGAAAATCTTTGGATGGAGCGTAGTGCCCAGGCTGTAACTTTGAAACAAACAACCCCTTTTTTTTTCATGATTGCAACTGCTCACACCCTGACCTTTTTTTTTTTTTTTTTTTTTTTTTTTTCATGTCAACTTCACACCTGATTCGTTGATGGGTTGACAAACGCGGCTGGAGCCATGGCCATGGCCCACTTGCCAGTTTATTTCATCTTTCAGAGAGAAATAAATGGAAGAAGCAGCAATGACGGTAAGGGCTCTGAAGCGGGCGGGCGGAGAGCAGGTTGCGAGTAAAAATTTGCTCAAAATAAATCAACAAATTTTCATCCACCAAACTCAACCACAACAAAAATTGTGCGATCCATTCCATGCCATGCCATGGATTATCTTTTATTTATATTATTATTATCAATGTCCACTAGGCATGACTACTGCATGCAAACTAGCCAGAGAATATTCATCACAATCGTCTCTTACTTTTAAAAAAAAACACGACCGACACGAGAGGGGTCGAAATTTTTTTACTGACATGTTGGATCCTGCTCGGCCAAGTACTCGTTTCCATAAGCAGCTCCCATCGTAGCATGCTCCATGCACGTCAACATGGCATCCGGCAAGCACCGCTCAACGTCTCCAGAGTTCATAAACCATGCTGGGAACGGCATCTGGAACTTGGCGTTGAACTGAACCATGAAGAACAGAATCAACAGCATCACACCGGTTCCAGAGTCAAAAGCGGCAGACATGACGTATGCGTATTTCTTCCACCAAGTGTTTCTGTACTTTTTGACAAAGTAGTTGACGATCACGGCGATAATCAAGGGACTGATTAAGTCGGAACGACGGGAACCGGCGGCGGCGGGGAAGATGAAGATGAGAGGGATGTTGACCAAGTGCCAGAAGGAGTTGGGTTGCAGTTTGTGGAGGTACCATGGGATGACTGGGAGAACGGCACCCACGGCAAATCCAAGCAAGGTCTTGAAGTAGGGAGAGTCGGGTCCAAAGAAGCGTGCTGGAGCAATGGCTCCCCAAATCGCACCGGCAGACAAGAAAGTGTTGTAACCGTTGGAAGACCATCCGGAAGCTGGATCATCGGCCTGAACCTGCATCAACCACTGGAATCCAGCAGGGAACTGTGGGGACACTGGCTTTTCAGCTTTTCCGAAAGACTCATAAATCAGGGCAGCAGATCCGGTGGAAACGAGGGAACCGAGAACGGTAGAAACCAACTGGGCCATGAACATGGCTCTGGGTGGAACCTTCAAGTAGTGTCCGAGCTTCATGTCAGCAACCAAGAACAGACCCTGGTACATGGCCATGTAGGAGAACGTCTTGAAAGCCATGACGGCAGAAATACGACCTGGAAGCAACAGTCCAATCAAGAACTCGGACATGACGTTCAAACCAATTTGCTGTCCAGAAATAGCCTGAATAGTACCGATGGGGATAATGGAAACCAAAGCGAGCAACATGGCCAAGATGGTACCCCACCATGGCAAGTCAAATCCTCCCCATTGGCAAACAACAATTCCGAGAATGGTACTCAAAGCGAGAAGAATAAGGAACCACCAGTCTGGGACTTCAGGGTAAGCATCCATGAGAGTAGCGTGGATATCGTCACGGTCCAAGTCCTTCAATGTAGCGCGGAAACGGTGCCAGATGTCTTTACCGTACCAGAGACCAACGTGCACAAGAGCGGCGACAAAGACAATGAAGGAGTTGGCGTATTCGAGAGCAAAGTAGGTGGTGATCAAGATGGGCTTGTTCTCATCGTAGAAGGTTTGGTTGAGAATCAGAGAGTTGGTGTCATCTGGGTTACGAATGACAAACTTGGTGTTGGCAATTTTCTTTCCGTTCTTGCTGAAGGTGGAGGGACTGTTGATTGTGAATCCGTACTCGGAGGAAGCGCCGATGGACTGGTCCTTGTAGAAGGCCTCTGTGTACCAAAGGATTGGGACAATAATCCACAGGAAGAGCCAGAGACCCAAAAACTGGTTCATCATGGCCCAGAGAGGAGTGGTGATTGGAGCGTAAACGTTGCAGAGGGACCAGTCGAGTGTGAAGGACAAGACACCGATACCACCACCGTAGGACGTGCTTCCAAGGACGAGGGCCATCTTGTTGTCGGTCTTGTTGTTGGTAAACCAGCAAATGACGGAAAGGGCACCAATCATTGGCATGACGTAACTTGGCAACAACTGGTAGAAGAACATGGCAGAGGAAACGAGCCAGAAGAACTTGTAACGCGTCATTGGGTATCTCTTTCCATAGCCATCATCGCTTCCGTGAAGAGAGTTCAACATGGCGATGGTAGCCAAGTTGGAAGGCCAGATCATGGCAGCTGGGCGGACCAAGTAGCGACGGGTAAGACCAGCGAAACCGTAACCGAAGCATTGAGTGACGATAGCAAATCCGAAACTGGCAATGAGAGACAAATCGGTCTGGTACAGTTGGTACTTTTGTCCGATAATGTTGTACAATGCATAGGGCGGGGAGGCCATGCAGGAAGTCATGACGTAGATCAACGCGTGCTCCTTGTAGTTAAATTTCCCGGGGTTTAGGATGCCCTTGGGAAGTACTCTCTCCATGATGAGACCGCACGGGTAAGCGATCAGGACCGTCACAAAGGGAGTGATGGAGAATGAGTTGGAACGGAACGTGAAGATGGTGTTGGCGGCACAGATCAGGATTCCGAACAGGAGACCCAGGAACCAAGCACGGAAGGTGTTGGCAGGAAGAGTTGGGTCGTCCGTGCGTGGGACAACTGCGTCACTGAAAGTTTGGGTGTTTAGTTTCTGCGTCTGCGGGAAGGGGGACAACAGAATAAACGTGAGCTCACATGATTTCATAGATTTCGTCAATGTAGTCGTCGTCGTTCTCAGCGTCGACAGTCTGGAGCTTCTCTTCTGTGGAGAACTCTGGCGTGTTGGCCTTTGCTTCATAGTCGGCCATGTTGTGCGGTGCTGGTTGCTTTGGAGAGAAACGGGTCCTGTTTATATACCCACTTGGGTGGCTGTGTCTTGGTTATTAATGGTGATTAAAACACTCTGTGGCAATGACGGCCGCACTGTTTAATGATTTTAATGGGTTGCCGCTTGAAATGCGGCTTGGCACCACCAGACAGGCCCCTGCGGTACATCACATGCACTGGAGAACAGCGTCGAACAAGCATCGCGTCTGCAACTGTCTCAATGCCGCGTTGGGCGTACCAATGAAAGGCGTAGATGACAAGCCCGATTTTTACTGTGTAAAAATTGTGGCACATTTCGAATTCTTTTGCACAAGCCCGATTACACTTTCTTGACAGCACACTCCCGTGGGATGACTGCCAATGCTGGACCGTCTTCATGGCTGCTGCATTGCGTTGTGCGTGTAGAGTCTGCGTGTGCAGTGGAGCAAGAGTCTGTCTGTCTGTCTGTCTGTCTGCCGCTTGAACTTGTTTGATATGTCAGCTTTGTTTTTCCATGTCCCGTTTCAATGCGCAATTTTCATAATCGCCAAGCCAAGCAGAAAAGACCCGTTTTTTCTCGTTATTATTAATCGCATTTTCTCATTTCGTTTACAGAGATTTGCGATCAGCTTTTGCCGCTTCTTGGCAGCTAGCTGCATTTGGTGTTTGACAGATGCGGAACAGGTTTCACGGAAATGCTGCTGGATAGTGCTTTCCATTCACGTCATGTCCCATTCAGAACGTTGAATTAAGCCATGAACGCCCGTCGCTAATGTGCCGGAATGAGTTTGGTGTTGTGCTGAAGCCCCACTCATCAGCACTAAACTCACTCCGAAACCGAGCAAGAAGTGAGAGAGTCACATCTGGAAGAAAAACACACCACAAATTGTGACAGCAAAAAGGATAATGATTCAGCAAATTGGAATTCGTTTCCACCTCCAACAAAATATGCGCATCCAGTGGAAGACTCTAGCTTGTCCATTTGTCCAAACATCGCCGCGCTCGTGCTCACCAATTTTGAGAAAGCTGCGCCAGTCACGGTTCCACGCAGTTTATTCCAAGTGATAACCATCGTACCGCCTTAAATGTGGGTTACCTTTGACAAATTACCAAGTAAACTGCCGTTAAACCCACCACCCATAAATTGCAAAAAATAGTCGACAAGTACCTACGCGCTGAATGTAAACAATAAAATGAAACATAAATGTGTGGATCTTCCTGTGAAACTGATTAGATTTCGCATACCCAAGTGATCAGACGGTTGAGGAAAAGGGTGAATTTCACCAATGACAGAGCGACACAAGTATTGTATTTCGTTCGCACCATAATGAAGTCGACTCATCACCTCGCGCAATGGTCGCGCTCATGGGGTAGCAACAGCTGCGCCCGTTTTTGACGATGCCACTGCAGGTTGGTGGAAATTCTCCTATGTTTAAAAATTCCATCCATGACCTTCAACAAGAGAAAGACTTGCACAATGATTTTACGGGTAGTATATAAATTTACAGTGTTTTAGGAATCCTTTTATTGTTTTCTAGGCATGGCTACTGCATGCAAACTAGGGTGGATCACAAAAATTTTACACTCGTTTATAAGGACGTCTAAGAGTTACAGGCTGGGTCCTGTTCAGGCAGGTACTCGTTTCCATAAGCACCTCCCATCGTGGCATGCTCCATGCAGGTCAAGCTGGCGTCTGGCAAGCAACGCTCAACGTCTCCAGAGTTCATGAACCATGCTGGGAACGGCATCTGGTATTTCGGGTTGAACTGAACCATGAAGAACAGAATCAACAGCATCACACCGGTTCCAGAGTCAAACGCGGCAGACATGACGTATGCGTATTTCTTCCACCAGGTGTGACGGTACTTTTTGATAAAGTAGTTGACAAAGATGGAAATGGCGAGGGGCGTAATCAAGTCAGAACGACGTGCACCAGCGTAGGCGGGGAAGATGAAGATGAGGGGGATGTTGACCAAGTGCCAGAAGGAGTTGGGTTGCAGTTTGTGGAGGTACCATGGAATAACTGGGAGAACTCCTCCAATGGCGAATCCGAGAAGAGTCTTGAAGTATGGGGATTCTGGGCCAAAGAAGCGTGCTGGGGCAATAGCTCCCCAAATGGCACCGGCAGACAGGAAAGTGTTGTAGTTGTTGGAAGACCATCCAGAGGCTGGGTCTTCGGCTTGCACTTGCATCAACCACTGGAATCCGGCTGGGAACTGTGGGGACACAGGCTTGTCAATCTTTCCGAAAGACTCGTAGATGGCAGCAGCAACACCGGTGGAAACCAGGGCTCCGAGGATGGTGGAGACGAGCTGGGCCAAGAACATGGTTCTGGGTGGAACCTTCAAGTAGTGTCCGAGCTTCATGTCAGCAACCAAGAACAGACCCTGGTACATGGCCATGTAGGAGAACGTCTTGAAGGCCATGACGGCAGAGATACGACCGGGGAGCAACAGTCCAATCAAGAACTCGGACATGACGTTCAATCCAATTTGCTGTCCAGAAATAGCCTGAATGGTACCGATGGGGATGATGGAAACCAAAGCGAGCAACATGGCCAAGATGGTACCCCACCATGGCAAGTCAAATCCTCCCCATTGGCAAACGACAATTCCGACAGCAGTAGTGATAACGAGAACGACAATAAACCACCAGTCTGGGACTTCAGGGTAAGCATCCATGAGAGTAGCGTGGATATCGTTACGGTCCAAGTCCTTCAATGTAGCGCGGAAACGGTGCCAGATATCCTTTCCGTACCAAAGACCGACGTGCACGAGAGCAGCAATGAAGACAACGAAGGAGTTGGCGTATTCAAGGGCAAAGTAGGTGGTGATCAAAATGGGCTTGTTCTCATCGTAGAAGGTCTGGTTAAGAATCAAGGAGTTGCGGTCGTCTGGGCTACGGATGACGAACTTGGTGTTGGGAATGCGCTTTCCGTCTTTGTTGTAGGTAGATGGGCTGTTGAGGGTGAATCCGTACTCAGACGAGGCTCCGATAGACTGGTCCTTGTAGAAGGCCTCAGTGTACCACAAGATGGGAGTGACAATCCACAGGAAGAGCCAGAGACCCAAGAACTGGTTCATCATGGCCCAGAGAGGAGTGGTGATTGGAGCGTAAACGTTGCAGAGGGACCAGTCAAAGGTGAAGGACAAGAGACCGAGACCAGCTCCGTAAGAACCACTTCCGAGGACGAGGGCCATCTTGTTGTCCTTCTTGTTGTTGGTGAACCAGCAAATGACAGAAAGGGCACCAATCATTGGCATGACGTAACTTGGCAACAACTGGTAGAAGAACATGGCAGAAGCGGCGAGCCAGAAGAACTTGTAACGCGTCATTGGGTAGCGGTTACCTTGACCGTCGTCAGTTCCGTGAAGGGAGTTCAACATGGCAATGGTGGCCAAGTTGGAGGGCCACAACATGGCAGCTGGACGAACGAGGTAACGACGGGTGAGACCGGCAAATCCGTAACCGAAGCACTGAGTGACGATGGCAAAACCGAAACCGCTGATCAGAGACAAGTCCGTCTGGTACAACTGGTACTTTTGTCCGACAATGTTGTACAATGCATAGGGCGGGGAGGCCATGCAGGAAGTCATGACGTAGATCAACGCGTGCTCCTTGTAGTTAAATTTCCCGGGGTTCAAGAAACCAGAAGGCAGAACCTTGGCCATGAGGAGACCGCACGGGTAGGCGATCAGGACAGTGACGAAGGGGGAAATGGCGAAGTAGTTGGAACGGAAGGTGAAGATGGTGTTGGCAGCGCAGATCAGGATTCCGAACAGAATTCCGAGGAACCAGACACGGAAGGTGTTGGCGGGGAGAGTTGGGTCATCGGTACGTGGCACGACGGCGTCGCTGTGATAAAAAATGAGGGGTTAGTGTCAGAGAGAGTTTCATGGTGTGAGGACAAATGGCGAGGCACGGCATCTTACATGATGTCATAGATTTCATCGATGTAGTCGTCGGTGTCCTCGTCGCCAACAGTCTGGAGCTTTTCGTTGGCTGGCTCTGGCTCTGCAGCCTTTGCCGACGCTTGTTGATCATAGTCCGCCATTGTGTGTGCTGTCGGTGGGAATGGAAGATGAAACAGACGCTGTATTTATACCCAAAATGGGTGGTGGTGGCTCAAGAAATTAAGCATATTGTAAAGTTTTTATGTGAAAAGTAAGTACCTTCTTTTAATCAACTGGCGCATTTTTGGGATGGTGGCGGCAAGGCTGGTGGGTGTTCGGCGGGAAGGGCGTCGGGACGAACCGGGTCGTGTCCCGATGCAGTCCGGCGTGTGCGAGTGTGGAAGGGCGGGTGCGGGCTGTGCTGGGATGCAGCGAGGGTGGTGTGCCGGGCGTGCGCGTCGTTCGCGGCGTCGATTGATTTGGCGTGACAAGCCCATTTCAGATGTGAGTGGGCGTAACTGCTCTGCTGCATTTTAAGCACACCCAACCACCCATCCAGAATGGGAAACCGTCACACCTTTGCGCCCGGCATCAGTGGGTCTTGTTACTGTGGCTCAGATCATCAACCAACCACGCAATGGAAGTGACTCTTCTGTGCACCTCCACAAGTAGGTAAGCTTCTGAAGTGAGGTCCTCTATCTCCGGCACCTGCCGGCACCTTCCGGACTTTTCTCACATGTTTCAGATACTCCGCGTTCAGTTGCCGGAAGAACGTTTCTCACTTTGGAGTCCTTTCCAAACGGCGGAACATCTTTTTGGCATCGACGTGGAACAACTCAATCGGAATGCGAGTATAAATGGAAGCACAACTCTGAAGAAATACCAAGCAACATGTCTCACATGAACCATCCACTCCGACGCGCCCCCATCACCGCTAGTGATACCGACTCCGAAGAACGCAGAATGCTCGCCGGTGAGCTGTACTACGGCTTTGACCCAGTGCTCAGTGGCAAGCGTGCTGCCGCCAAAAAACTGTGGGCCAGTCTCAACAAAATGGACGAGTGCTCGGCGGACGACCCTGCTCGCATGTCGCTTCTGCAGCAGCTGTTCGCATCCATGGGTGAGGGCGTATACATTGAAAGCCCCTTCCGCTGCGACTATGGCAAGAACATTAATATCGGCCGCAACGTGTATTTCAACTTTGGCGCTACGATCCTCGACTGCAACCGTGTGGACATTGGCGATAATGTTCTCTTTGGACCCAACGTCTGCGTCTATGGCGCATACCACCCTACTGACCCGGACCTGCGCACGGAGTGGGGTCCTGAACTGGCAAAACCCATTCGCATTGGAAACGATGTCTGGGTCGGAGGAAACGCTATTATTCTGCACGGCGTCACGATCGGTGATGGTGCCACCGTTGGCGCGGGTGCTGTTGTCACGAAGGATGTCCCTCCCAGAACGGTTGTCGTTGGTAACCCAGCAAGAGTTGTCAAACATGTGTAATGCAGCGATTCAACCCGCGAATACATGTTTGTGCATGCAGCTTCTCTGTTACACATTCGAACAATAAACAACCTGAACAAACAACTATGTTACATCTCCACATGATTCAACCAAAAATAAGTGATCAAAGAAACGCATTTACAATGCAGGATAGCGAACTTTTCTCGACACCCTCCCTCCCTCCGCATCCTCACCATCTTGAACATCATCCTCCACAAACATGCCACGATGCAAAGTGCGACCCCTCTCACCAGAGTTACCTCCACTACTACCTTCATTACCAACACCATCACCACCCACCACATGCTTGTAATCAACTTTCTTTCGCGTTTTCGGACTCAGTGCGTATCCTCCAATCCACTGCCACACGCAATCCTCACCTCCAGCAACTTCACTCACAGTCTCCATGACACAAGCATTTCTCAACACCGATGCACTCACGCTTTTCCAAAGGCGGTCGGCCATCCGTCCATCCGCTACAATCCAGCGTGTGCGTCCATGCACGTCCACATCTGCTGCATATCCATACTCATTCAGCGGATACCGAATTCCACCCCATCGAGTTCGGAAAATTGATGCAGAGGAAGAAGAAACTGCCGCAGTCGCAGCGCCGTCCAAGTCGCGGATCGTACGTACAAAATGGGAACGCAGCTGGGCCACACTAACGCCATCGACGGGACACGCCGCGCGGTTTGAAATGTGCAGTTCGTGGGTCGCGTGGAGTGTGTCGAGAATGTCTTCCACGAGTGTGGCTGTCACGTGGCTGTCGCAAGCGCGTGCTGCGTTGCGGTGCGTAATGTACGCGAGCGACGTGAAAATCGTGGCTATTCCAAACAGATACGGGTAATACGTGCATGCAAAGGACCAGATATTTTTCTTGAAGGCACATCTCATTGACAGAAGGAGTGGATCGTGAGAGACAAGAACCCGGTGACCAGGCGATGTGCTCGATTGATCCAGAATCGTGTACAAGGGGACAGTGTGGTTTGAAGCATGATCATACACTGCGGATGCTGCTGCAATGCGATTCAGGATGAGAAGCCAGTGCTCTTCAAACTTGTCTTTGCTCCATTTTTCTCCAATAAATCTGCGCAGCTGGCGTTTTGCTGAGGGTACAGGGAGACCGATCCAGCGGTTCGTATTCTTGTCTCGTGCGAGTGATACCTCAAACTCTGTCATTTCTGGATCGGGGTTGCCTTCCTTGCAGGACATTCTTCCAATCCAGATCCGGACAATATCGTTTCTGTGAATGGATGAAATCGTTATCATCAACCCACCCAAAGAATTTTCTCAAACATGACTTACAACTGCAAAATCAGTTTATCCACTTGAACCTGCTTTTTGACTTCCAATTGAACTTTTGCTCCATCGTAAACACAGACAGGTGTGGGCACAAGGGGCAGCGCGTACAAAAGATCCTCTGATCCACCCCATTTTACAATCCACTTGCTCATCAAGCTGTGTCGCAAAACATGGTGCGGCTCCACACACGCCACCACCTTTTTCTTGACACATACAGCACCTTTCGGACATTCACGCGATACGCCAGGGGCAACGACAGTTGTGAGAATTGCGTCAAATAGGCGATTACCAGTGACTGCCAACTGTGGGGCAGGAGTTCCTCTCGGCCGATATCCGGCCACATCCCACAGAGAGTAAAAGACAGCCGCTTGAGCAACCCAGAAGAGGAACAAGAGTGTAAGGGCGACAGATGCGGCATACACGTAAGGGGATTGAGGCGGTTTCCTCCTTTTACGATTTGACGGTGACTTGTGCTGTGTGGGCGCCGTGCGAATGAATTTGAAAGGTTTCCTTGCGGAGGGGGTGTCCGCAGTTGTAAACGCGGGTTGTTCGATAGCGGTGAGAGACGAAGTAGAAAGCCGCGAGTTCTTTGGAAGATGTTTCGGCTCAATGGCCGGTGAAGGAGGTTTGTCCCCTTCATGCATCAACGCGGTGTCCACCACCTCATCATCGTTGTCACGCTGAACATCATCCTGCGCCTCAGAATGCATAATATCCTCGTCGGCATTATCGCTGTCCTTATTCTCATCCTCACTCAATTGTTGCTCGGGCATGGCAAAGTGCGACTCCCGTCTCTGGCTCCGGATTCCCTCATCGATGAGAGGCAGCAGGAGCTCGTCAAAGAGATCCTGATAGTAGTCTCGTTTTTCCCGCTTGAGGGCCAAAGGCACGCCTGCCTCACTCAGACACGACATGAGCTCGCTCACGCTGTGGCGTTGTCTGGCCCACTCATGCGTTACGTATGCGGGTAGTCTCAGATGTTTTCTTTTCTTGGCGGACGCGGAGGAGATGGGGCTGCTCTGACTTCTCAGTTCATTGACTGTGAGCATTTGGACGTGCTCTTTTTTTTTTTTTTTTTCTTCTTTAGGTTCCAGTGGTGTCGCATTGACTGATAAATCATTCTGCACTTTCTTTCGACGGCCTAATGAGGTGAGACGCATGCAAGTTTAAATACATCGATCGATGCTGGGTGTGATATTTTTCCAAATGCGTCGCTCGATGTGTGGTTGACTTGACTTCACTTTTCCTGTTCTCCTTTGATTGCATTTCTGAACACGGGACCCGCTTTCGCCCACCAAGGACAAAAAGATAGCAGAGAAGCCAGACCAAGCACGGCTGAAGCAGGGGAATTGCAATGAAGACAAACATGAAACACGGTCGCTCGAAGCTCAGCCCGCATGCGCACCTGCCCGCACCGACCCTTCCTTCCGTGGTCAACGAGGACCAAGAGTTCCTGACCGCATCAAGCCCGTCACCTCAGAATCTGCATCCATTCAACACTGATAGTCCAAGACTGGGCTCAGCCGATTCGATTCAGCTGGAGTCCTTGGCAAGGGGAAACTATTCTGCGCAGCAGCCTCTCAACCATGCATCCAGCTATTCCAGCACCTACCCGTCAACCTATTCCAGCCAAGGAACTGCATCCGCAAACCCATCGCGCCTCCACAACCGCATGGAACAAGTGCCCGTGTCCCGCCGTAAGACTCTGACCCGTCCCGAGCGACGCGAACGCGAACAACTCAACAGCGGCGAGTCGTTGCCGCACGTTAACCCTTCCTTCGAGAATGAGCACGATTCATCATTGCCGGACGCATTTTTCCGATCCCTCTCGTTGACACGCAACAAGAAATCGCTCAAGCGACCCAAGGACAGCATTCAACAGAACCCTTGGGTGTATGTATCTTGGATCTTGACCTGTTGCTTTCCATCCTTTTTTATTTCCGCCTGTTTGGGAAAGAAAGACAAGCTGGTGCAACAAGCATTCAGGGAGAAGGTCGCCCTGTGTATGATTATTGGTGCGATGATGGGAATTGTCGGATTCTTGACGTTTGGCTTTCAGGTGAGCTCCCACTCGTTTCTTGTACGTGGTCAAAGTTGTTTTTCCCTGATCCAAAATCTGTGCAGAATATTGCTTGTCCAAAGACCACATCAAAGACGCAATTCATTCGATACCGCGATATTTCATCAAATGACAACACCATTGCTATTCATGGGACCGTTTGGGCCATTGCAGCCGAAAGGCGCCATCCAGGCATAAGCACCATTCCATCGGCATCCCTCGACCGGGTTTTTCAATCAAGCAAAGGTGCTGATGTGGGGCGCATGTTTCCTCCCCCTCAGGGAACAGGCGCTTGTGCAAGCTTTGATGGTCGATACCCACTTTTTTCATGCTCGGCGTCAGCAATTGCCAGCGGGAACTCTGTGTGGCCCGACCAGTTGAGTTCCCAATGATATACTTATTTTAAAATTGTGCAGTATTAACTTTGTCGATTATCTTTTTTTGAATGTCACGTTTCTGCCTGCATTTCTCTTTCAAAGATCCGTTCTGGGTGCAATCACAAACAAGACTCAATCTTCTTCGCGCTTGCTCGGATGCCACGTGAATATCACCCCAGAAAGAAATGGCGTTTTAAAGTTTGAAGGCGATTTGGTGTTTGGATACAGCGAGGTTGAAGAAGCGATCTTGACTCGAAACAAAAAGTACATGATGTATGGTGGTCATGTTCTGGACGTCTCTCCATTCTTTGGTTCAGATGTTGGTGATCAGCTGGCACTTGGTAAGTGGCTTGACCGTTTTTCGAATAGAAAACAAATAACATCACTGGAATTAGGCAGGGAAGTGTACGATATCGTCACGAAAAGTGTCGGAAGAGACGCAAGCCATGCGTTTGCGCTGGCGGGTCTGCGGCGCGAAGGCCAATGCCTGATCGAGTACTTGAAAGTTGCCGGTGTTGACGCAATCACCCCCGCATGCCTGGCCTCGACAGTTTTTGTCTGGCTTTCTCTCATGATTATTCTGATTGTCGTGCTCGCGAAATTCGTTCTTGCGCTATACTTTACCTACGCAATCGGCTGGCGTCTCGGAAACAGCCGCGCTTATCAACGCGCCATGGAGGACCTCCGCCGCCGAAAAAATGAATTCGCCCTCTCCAAAAAACCATCCATCAGTGGACCACACTCATCTCTTCCCTCTCGCCAAGACGTCCACCCAGCCAGCAGTCAAGTGATGGACGACGGCACAGCCTCCGACACTGCTTCAATCCAACCCTCTCAACAAGGTCATCCGTTCCACGCCAGTTCTCCTCAACGCCTCACTGACCGCAACCAGTCCAGCAATGAAAGCCGCCGCATGGCTGCTCAACGCCGCGAAAGCACACGTGACCTCCTCGACGCCTCGCGCAGCTGGAATACCAACTTTGGGTTCATGGACATTGAAGCCCCGCAACTGGACGACGATACCATGAAGCTTCTCGAGGATCCCACCTTGATGCATTGTATCGCCATGGTTCCTTGTTACAGTGAAGATCGCGACTCGTTGAAAGCAACATTGGATAGTGTCGCGCATAGTTACTACCCAAGCACGCATAAGGTTCTTTTCGTGATTGCCGATGGGATTGTAAAGGGTAGTGAAAACTCGCAGAGCACACCGGACATTTTGATTGACATGATTGAAGTGGATGAGCGGTTTCGCAAAGATGATCCGAAATGGGGCGGTGATCCTGAAGCGTTTAGTTATGTTGCCATTGCGGATGGAGCCAATCGTAAAAATTACGCCAAAGTCTACGCGGGTTGGTACAAGTATGACGAGGAGGAAGCCGATGTTAAGCGTCAAAAGCACATGAAGAAGAGTACATCGGCTGCGACCCTGAATAATCAGGAGGATGCTGGGGATGCGTATGCCAAGACTATGAAGCAGCGAAAGGAAGGACGTGTACCTATGCTCCTGATTGTCAAGTGTGGAAATGAGGAAGAGCGGGATCGAACCAAACCCGCTGCAAAACCTGGAAACCGAGGAAAGCGCGACTCTCAAGTGATTCTCATGAACTTCTTGTGCAAAGTCATGTTTGATGATCGCATGACAGAATTGGAATTTGACATCTTTTTCAAACTGTTTACCATCACGGGAGTGAATCCGGAGAAGTATGAGTGTGTGTTGATGGTCGATGCAGACACTCGTATATATCCTGACTCGTTAAGTCACATGGTCGCCTGTTTGATTCGGGATGACCGCGTGATGGGGCTTTGTGGTGAGACCAAGATTCTCAACAAGTGGGATTCATGGGTTACCATGATTCAGGTAATTTTTTTTTTAAAATCTCCTCTTAACCAACTTATGGCTGCACATCGTTACTGACTTGCTGCTACTTTGACAACAAAAAAGGTCTTTGAATACTTTATTTCGCATCACTTGTCGAAAGCCTTTGAATCTGTCTTTGGTGGATGCACGTGCTTGCCAGGTTAGTTTTTCGCCAGCAGATTGAATGCTTCACTATGCCCAACCGTCTTTTTTTGGATTTGCTTAGGCTGCTTTTCAATGTATCGCATTAAGTCTCCAAAAGGGCCCAATGGATACTGGGTACCCATTCTGGCCAACCCAGATGTCGTTGAAGAATACTCGGAGCACATTGTCGACACCCTGCACAAGAAAAATCTGCTTCTTCTCGGAGAAGATCGGTTCTTGTCAACAATGATGTTGAGACAGTTTCCAAAACGGCGAATGGTGCGTTTTCAAGCTTCAATTTTCTCACTCGTTTTGTTTCAATATCTGGTTATTTATTTATTTTATTACACCAGGTGTTTGTCCCTCCTGCGCTGTGCAAAACAGTTGTCCCAGACTCGTTCAAAGTATTACTGTCGCAACGGCGCCGCTGGATCAACTCAACAATCCACAATCTGATGGAACTTCTTCTCGTCAAAGACTTGTGCGGCACGTTTTGTATCTCCATGCAGGTAAAAAGCCTGTTTCTTTGTTCTTCCTGTTCTAATGTGGATATTCCAGTTTATCATATTTATGGACTTGGTCGGAACCGTCGTTTTACCTGCTGCCATCGCTTTCACACTCACTATCGTTGTTCTTTCTATCACACAAACTGGGGCTGGTATGATTTGTTTTAAGATGTGGTGTAAAGTGAAACGAAAGTACCTGATTGCTCGATTTGACGATAGACACTACTCTCCCGCTCATTCTTCTTGCATTGATTCTCGGTCTTCCTGCCGTATTAATTCTCATCACTGCAAACCGACCTATCTATATTTTCTGGATGCTGATTTACCTTCTGTCCCTTCCAGTATGGAATTTTGTCCTCCCTTTGTATGCCTTCTGGCACTTTGACGACTTTTCCTGGGGTGCAACGCGTAAAGTCAGTGGTGAAGATGTGACGCATGACCACAGTGCTCGAACAGGAGAATTTGACGGAAAGGGCATCAACATGAAACGTTGGTCAGAGTGGGTTCAAATTATTCGAGCCGAGCATGAACGGCAGATGGTACGTGGAATAGTACCGTTTGTTGCGCGGCCTGGGTTTGTATCCAATGGAAGCATATCCGGGGGTGAAGGTGGGGGGGACTCTGCGAGCACGCAATGGCGAGAAGGATCCGTCGTTGCCACTGGGCCAACTCGGCTGTGGAATATGCCGCCTGGTTCCATGACGGGTGGACTGGCGATGGGTGTGCCTTCCATGGGGATGTACGGGGGATTCAATGGTGGTGTTGGGGTTGCCGAGGGATCTCCACCTGGGTTGCCATCGGCAGGGATTCTGCAACCGCCTGGTATGCCTTCCAATGGAGTAATTCCAGCTGGGTATCGAGGCTCGCCTTTGAGAGTGCAGGTCGATAATGGTCGGACGAATGGCTCCGGAGACAAGAAGGAGGAGTGATATTTTTCTGTACGATTTTTCTGTTGTTGTTCTGTTTGCTGCTTATTACTATCAATCGCGGAACACTTGAAAGTAAACAGAGTTGATTCTGGTCCCTGTCCTTTCGAGCAATTTTTACAAGGGGGAAGTGCTTAAGACATTGCCAACACCTGAAATCCCGGCTGAACGGAAGTGGCTCAATAACAGGGGGGGAGCGAAACCCGCGCTCAAACACCCGTTCCGATATTTTATTGAGCTAAACTTATGAAAGAAGACAGAGAGAGGAGATACGAAGAAGTAGGTGTGGCGCAGGGTAGGTATTCAAAAAACTAGCGCACGCTCAGCAACAGGAATGAAGGGGCTGAGTTTCCGCAGCCATCCATAGTTCCTGCAACCGGGAGCAGTGACATTGTACCAAGCAGTTAAGTGCCACGTAGACTATATGAAATGCCAGCGGCAATGTCGCTGCCAAATCCGGGCGCTGCCGTCATACAGTTCATTGCAGACAACACGCCGTTTTGCAAAGGACAGCAGATACGACCAGTACGCGGTTTATTGTTGTTGTCCTGGCTGCGAAGGATACCACACTGACTCAAGAATAAATGAAATGACGAGAGCGTGTGACGAAGAGAACCAAATATTAAAGTCTCTTGTCAGACAGCCAAAAAAATGGATTCATCGCCTGGACGCGCAGTGCTTTGGTATAACCACACCTGCAAGCGCGGAGGTGAATATGAGTCGTTTCTCTTGTGCACAAGTCATTGAGAACAAAATGCATTCAGCGTTTTGTTTTTGATGCAAGTATTTTATTGGAATTACTCGCTCACTCAATTCAAGAAGTAAATAAACTTGAAAAACGCGTCGGATCTGAGTTTGAATGCGAGATTTGAGTGCATCGTCACAGTTACACAATTGGAGATGATAGTTACAAACATTGGTCAAGCCATCACGGGTTGAGTGGCGCAATTGGGAACGCGCGGGAAAAGAGAGAAATAGCCACTTTAGCGAGAGAAGGGAGGGGAGGCTCAAATTTTCTGCCGTTTTTTGGTCATGCAAATGAAGTCCCAAAATGGTTGTCATCATCATCGCCCGGAGAGAGTCGCTGCGCAAGACCACTTGGCCAGGCGTGCAGACAATCCTACTCATAGAGAATGGGGATATTGGATAAGGGGTGGTGGGAATGGGGGATCACGAAGGCTCCGATCTGCTCTCACAAATGAGACGCGCGCAACGTTGCTTGAGTCGTCATGGCCTTTGCGGGTAGTGGCCAACAGAGAGTGAGAGAGATGCCTGCGACGCAAGGTCCACTTGTCCAGGCGTTCAGGGATTGGTGGGGGCATTCTCTTTCTTGTGAGTTTATTGAAACTGCTTTTTGATGGGCACGTCGCTGTTTATATACCCGTTTTTGAGCCGATGAAAAAATTGAAAATTTTCATGATGGAATTGGTAAAAGCGAAGGGCATTTGGTGATAATTTTGCACGTGGCTCAAACAGCGAAACAAGCAAAGCATGCCAACAAGTGTGTAGACAGCAGCAAATGAACTGGTCGCGTTTGCAGATATTCTTGAGATCGACCACATCAGAAATGACCTTTATTTTCGAATATCGATATTCTCGGACATCCATTCGGACATTCGCTAGAACCAACAAGAAGGAAATCGACAACAAAAAAAGAAAGAAAGCGGAAAAATTCTGACACTGTAGGTGTATTGAACTGGACTGTCATATTTTATTCACGAAAAAAGGAGCTCAAAAGGGCATGACTACCGCATGCAAACCATTTTGAAAAACACTCCCTCACAGAAATATCACCAAAAAAAAGAAAATAACTTTGGACCACACTCAGAGATTGCAGGTCGGGTCTTGTTCTGGAAGATACTTGAAACCGTAGGCATTTCCCATTGTGTCATGCTCGTTGCAGGTAATTTTGGCATCTGGCAAGCAACGCTCCGCATCACCCGAGTTCATGAACCAAGCCGGGAAGGGTGTGTGGTACTCTGGGTTAAATTGAGTCGCAAAGAACAAGATAAGCACCATGAGCCCGGACCCGACATCGAACGCAGCCGACATGACGTACGCGTACTTTTTCCACCAAGTGTTTCTGTACTTTTTTACATAGTAGTTCACAACAAGCGCAACCAGCAAAGGCGTGATCAAGTCGGAGCGCTGACCGCCGGCTTGAAGCGGGAATACAAAAATAACGGGGATGTTGATCATGTGCCAGAAGGAGTTGGGTTGCAACTTGTGGAGACCCCAGAAAATGACGGGTAAGACGAGCCCAATACCAAATCCTAAGAGAGTCTTGAAGTAAGGGGAATCTGGTCCAAAGAATCGGGCAGGTCCAATGGCCCCCCATATCGCACCCGCGTTCATGAAAACTTTGTAGTTGTTTGAACTCCATCCAGACGTAGCAGGAAGCTCTTGCAGCAGCCAAACAAAGCCTGCAGGGTAGGTGGAGGATACTGGGACTTCTTTCTTTCCGAAAGATTCATACATGAAGGCAGCCACGGCAGTCGATATGAACGTTCCCACGACAGTAGGTATCAGTTGAGCCATGAACATGGCTTTGGGTGGAAGCTTCAAGTAGTGGCCCAACTTCATATCACCGACAAGGAAAAGACCTTGATTCATGGACATGTATGACAGCGTTTTGAAGGCCATCACAGCAGAGATACGACCAGGGATCAAGAGACCAATCAGGAATTCGGACATAACATTCAAACCAATCTGCTGACCGGATACCGCCTGAATAGTGCCGATTGGGATGATGGAGACTAAAGCAAGAGCAACGGCAAGAATTGTTCCCCACCACGGCAAGTCGAAGCCACCCCACTGGCAGACAACAATACCAACAACCATATTGACAGCAAGTACTGCCATGTACCACCAGTCGGGAACATCGGGGTAGGCATCCATGAGCTTGGCGTGAATATCTTCCTTGTCCAAATTGCTCATGGTTGCCCTGAAGCGTTGCCAGATATCTTTTCCGTACCAGAGACCGACATGCACCAAACTGGCAACAAACACGACAAAAGAACACGCGTATTCCATGGCGAAAAAGGTCGTTATGAGAATGGGCTTGTTTTCATCGTAGAAGGTCTGGTTCAGGATTAAGGAGGAAGGGTTTTCCGGGTTACGCATCACAAACTTAGTATTTTTGATGAACTTTCCATTTCGATTGTAGGTTCCAGGTGTGTTGAGCGCAAAGTTGTACGGTGCCTCAGCGCCAATGGATCGGTCGTTGTAGAACGCTCCCGTGTACCAGCACAGAGGGACCACTACCCACAGGAAGAGCCAGTAGCCGAAAACCTGGTTAACCGTAGCCCACAGAGGATATATGATTGGGTTGGCATATGTAACAATGCTCCAGTCAAGGGTAAAAGACATGAACCCCATCCCCGCAGTAGGTGCGGAGGATCCCATCGCCAGATATACTGTGTTGTCCTTCTTGTTGTTGGTGAACCAGCAGATTATGGAGAGCGCTCCGAGCATTGGAGCAATATAAGATGGCAGCATCTGGTAGAAAAACATTGCGCTTGTGGCAAGCCAGAAGAACTTGAAGCGACTCATTCGGTAGCGAGTTCCGGTTCCTTCATCCCTTCCGTGCAATGAATTGAGCATGGCGATAGTTCCAAGGTTTGCAGGCCAAAGCATGGCAGCAGGGCGGACAAGGTATCGACGAGTGAGACCTGAGAATAAACGATGGTAAGAAGTTCAAAGGAGGAACACTGATCCACGGTCGTACCAGCAAAACCGTAACCGAAGCATTGAGTGACAATAGCAAAAGCAATCGAGCTTATCAAAGACAAGTCGTTCTGGTACAGCTGGTATTTTTGACCGACGATGTTGTAAAGAGCATAGGGGGTGGCGGCCATGCAAGACACCATGACGTAAATCAACGCGTGCTCCTTGTAGTTGAAAGGTCCGGGATTCAAGAGGCCCGCAGGCAGGACCTTGGCCATGAAGATACCGCACGGGTAAGCCAAGAGAACCGCAATAAACGGATTCAGATTAAATTGGTTTGTTCGAAACGTGAAGATGGTGTTGATGGCGCACATCAGAATTCCGAAAAATAGCCCGAGCAACCACACGCGTACCGTGCTTGCAGGTAAAGATGGATCGTCGGTTCGAGGAACCGCGGCATCACTGCAGCAACCGTGAGTTAAAGTCTGGCATACGGCTGCTTATTGCGGAAGCTACTTACATGATTTCATAGATCTCGTCAATATAGTTCTCTTCTCTGAGTTGCGCAGTGACTTCGAACTTCTCCAAAGAGTCAGGGATAGGATCGACAGCCTTGTCAGTATCAGCCATTTTGATGTGTTTGGTTGTTGATCAAATGCTTCCAGTTGGCTTCTTTTATACCGTTTTCCTCCATGTGAATTTTCTGATGAACGGCCAACCTATTCCATGGGGCACTCAAAATAAATTCAGTCCAATTTGTCACATGCGAACCCGCAACCGCCTCCAACACAAAGCGGCACGAACATATTCACATCGCGTCATCTTCGGTTACATGCTCATGCTCATTCGCCATGGTTTGGCGCATCGTCGGCAGCTTTGACAAGAACTGGCGCAAATCAAATAAAACGGCAGACCCAATTGTGGGCTTGAACAATTTTCCACCGCTTAAAATAGAGGGAAAATTCCTTGACACTTAAAATAAAATGCATGCCGCATTTGAAGCTTCTCAGGTTGCCGTTTCATGCCCACCGTCCAGCGCAAACTGTACTGCTTCCTTCAACTGGAGCACCAGAACTTTCCGCCGTCAGTCCCTTTTTTTCCAAAGCGGCTGAAACCTCCCTTTCATCAAGTGAACAAATAAACCCACAGCGCCACTCAAATGGGTGCCTTTAAATAAAACGAAAGCGGTTTACGCCACTCAGATTTTGAGCCGCATCGACGGCAATCAGACACGTGCACCGGTCAGCAACTTGGATCCAACCAATGTCCCAGGAACCAAAAAATCCAGTGACAAAAAAATGACTTTTTTGCCTTCCAAAATTGCTCTGTTCCGCACACCTGAGAATTGACTGGAGTCGTGATCGCTTCATTGCACCACTCCAACGTGGCTTTGGTCGCAGGAGCTTAAAAGGCAAAAAAGTCATTTTTTTGTCACTGGATTTTTTGGTTCCTGGGACAATTGAACAGCGCGAGGTACGTCACCAACAGATTAGTCTAGAATGTGACCGACTTAGCTAAGTTTACTGGCTTCCCCTGCTATATTTAGATCAGGAGATGATCTCATAATTTATACTGCGTGCCAGAGATTCATTTGTGTCGCTACTACCCTATCCGAGACCCCCTAATCCGCTGTACTATGCGTCATATGTAAGTGCACAACAAAATTAAACTATTAAACAAGTTTGCTTTATTGATCAACATGGCGCAAAAACAAAAAATAGTCGTGAAATGGGCATGGCAACTGCATGCGAACCAAAATCCACAAAACTATTAACTTCAAGAAAAAACGACTTCTACTGGCATGACGGGTCCTGCTCAGTCATATATTTGTTTCCATAGGCACCTCCCATCGTGGCATGTTCCGCGCATGTCAAGCTGGCATCTGGCAAGCAACGCTCAGCGTCTCCAGAGTTCATGAACCATGCTGGGAATGGCATCTGGTATTGCGCGTTGTAGCTGACCATGAAGAAGAGGATAATGAGCATCACACCGGTTCCAGAGTCGAAGGCGGCAGACATGACGTAAGCGTACTTCTTCCACCAGGTGTTTCTGTACTTTTTGACAAAGTAGTTGACGAGGACGGCAATGATCAAGGGGGTGATCAAGTCAGAACGGCGAGCACCAGAGTACGCAGGGAAAATGAAGATGAGCGGAATGTTGACCAAGTGCCAGAAGGAGTTGGGTTGCAGTTTGTGAAGGTACCATGGGACGATGGGCAAGACGAGTCCTACCGCAAAACCAAGGAGAGTCTTGAAGTATGGAGATTCAGGTCCAAAGAAGCGAGCTGGACCAATGGCTCCCCAAATCGCACCGGCAGACAAGAAGGTGTTGTAGTTGTTGGACGACCATCCAGAGGCGTCATCCTGCTCTTGCATCAGCCAAACAAATCCGGCAGGGTATTGCGGGGATAATGGAACGATTCTCTTTCCGAAGGATTCGTAAATAGTAGCGGCAACACCAGTGGAGATGACCGCGGAAAGAACAGTCGAGACAAGTTGAGCCATGAACATGGCTCTGGGTGGAACCTTGAGGTAGTGTCCGAGTTTCATGTCAGCAACCAAGAAGAGACCTTGGTACATGGCCATGTAGGAGAAGGTCTTGAAGGCCATGACGGCAGAGATACGACCGGGGAGCAACAGTCCAATCAAGAACTCGGACATGACGTTCAAACCAATTTGCTGTCCAGAAATAGCCTGAATGGTACCGATGGGGATAATGGAAACCAAAGCGAGCAACATGGCCAAGATGGTACCCCACCATGGCAAGTCGAAACCCCCCCACTGACAAACAACAACTCCAACAACAGTGGTAACAACAAGAACGACGATAAACCACCAGTCGGGCACGTCTGGGTAGGCGTCCATAAGAGTAGCGTGAATATCGTCCTTGTCCAAATCCTTGAGTGTAGCACGGAAACGGTGCCAGATGTCCTTTCCGTACCAGAGACCAACGTGCACAAGAGCAGCAATGAAGACAATAAATGAGTTTGTGTACTCCATCGCAAAGTAGGACGTAATCAGGATAGGCTTGTTCTCATCGTAGAAGGTTTGGTTAAGAATTAGAGAGTTGGTGTCGTCTGGGTTACGAATGACAAAGTTGGTGTTGTAGATTCTTTCACCATCCTTGTTGTAAGTGGCTGGGGTGTTGAGGGCAAATCCACGCTGACTCGTCTTGGCAATACCTTGGTCGTTTCCAAAAGCGTTTGAGAAAAAACAGATGGGAACAACAACCCACAAGAAAAGCCAAGTCCCAATAAACTGGTTCATCATTGCCCACAGTGGGGTGGTGATTGGGTTGTACAACTGGCAGAAGGACCAGTCCAGCGTGAAAGAGAGCAAGCCCACGCCACCAGAGGGTGATCCACTTCCAAGAACCATGGCGAGTTTGTTGTCCTTCTTGTTGTTGGTGAACCAGCAGATGACAGAAAGGGCACCAATCATGGGCATGACATAACTGGGCAGGAGTTGGTAGAAGAACATGGCAGATGCGACAAGCCAGAAGAATTTGAAACGGGTCATTGGGTAACGGGTTCCGGCACCATCATCTCTTCCGTGGAGTGAGTTCAACATGGCAATGGTGGCCAAGTTGGAAGGCCACAACATGGCAGCTGGACGAACCAAGTAGCGACGAGTGAGACCGGCAAATCCGTAACCGAAGCACTGAGTGACGATGGCAAATCCGAAACTGCTGATCAGAGACAAGTCGGTTTGGTACAGCTGATACTTTTGACCGACAATATTGTACAGAGCGTAGGGTGGGGAAGCCATGCACGAAGTCATGACATAGATCAGAGCGTGTTCCTTGTAGTTAAAAGGTCCCGGGTTTAGAAAACCTGAAGGCAGGACCTTGGCCATGAGGAGCCCGCATGGGTAGGACAGCAGCACAGTCACGAAAGCAGAAATGGTGAAAGAGTTGGTACGGAAGGTGAAAATGGTGTTGGCGGCACAAATTAGGGTTCCGAAGACAAGACCAAGGAACCAGACACGAACAGTGCTGGCAGGGAGAGTGGGGTCGTCTGTGCGGGGAACTACAGCATCGCTGAAGACAGGTCACATCAAGTCAGGCGATGGGGTAATACAGATACAGAGAAGAAATTAACAAACTTACATGATTTCGTAGATTTCATCGATGTAGTCCTCATCAGTAAGTTCGGCGACGAGCTCCTGCTTGTCCTCGGTCGCAAACTGTGGCTCCAAGGCCATGTCTCCGGCGCGTTGGTGAACTTGTTCCTTGTCGGTCATTGTGGGTGGATAGTTTACAAGAAAGTGGTGCACGATCTGTTTCCGAGAACGGCATTGCCCTTTTTATACGAATTTTGTGAGTGACGAAGATTGATTGGCTGATTTTTCGTGTTTTAATCGCCGCAGCCTGCCGCCGTTGCCCACGAAAAAAAAATGGACTGAGATGTTGGATTGTCAGCCAATCAACAGCTGGTGGCGGGAGCGGCAGTGCGAGCGGCAGAGTGTGCGGCGGTTCTGGCAATTATTTTGGCGTCGACGGCGGAGAGGCTGAACGACACGAACGACGCGAAGAGCCGTCTTCTGCAACACTTCAGATCGTAGGTCCTCTACAACAACAGGTCGTAGCTCGTGGGTCAGAGCGCGGCGGAGTCCATTTCGTGGCGTAGTGTCCACGAAATTATTCTCATTTTGAGACATGACACAGACAAGCCGGATGCGGTGTCAGCGCCGGTGCAGCAGAAGGTTGATGCCGCAATCAGACGTAAGGACATGCACGAGAATATCTGTTCCAGAAAAGGTTCTTCAATTGCACTCTTGATCGCTGTTTCTTGGTTTGGTTGCGATCGCTAAGAAAGGTAAGAGATCAGAGGCGCGCCATCAGTCTCAATGCCATTCAATGGACACAACTCAGCGCGCATGGGCGCCACTTAAGTGTTGTGTAACGGCTCACAAATTGTATTGGCGGCTGCCACCTTTAACTTAAATTCCAGAAGAGTAAATGTCCGTCAAAGTCCCAGGCCTTACAGCTTGTATCCACACTCCTGCAAGGCTGCCTGAATTGCGTTCAAGGTAGTGTCTAAATGTCCATTCAGAGCACCGTGCATCACTGACACATTCATATGTCCAACCCGGAAATATTTGCCAGCATGCTCCGGATGCAGGCCACCAGCCAGTAAGACGCCCTTTGCTGCCACTTTCGGCAAAAACTCTCCAGCTGAAATTCCACTCGGGTAGTAGACAGCCGTCAGCGTGTTGGCTGCACACTCGCGGCGCACAGGGACGATGCGAAGACCCCAGGACTCGAGAGTATCCTTAACACGTTTACTCGCAGCACGGTGCTCCGCGAAACGCACCTCCAGAGTCGTTTGGGCAGCAACGAGTTGAGTGAGAGCGACGTGGAGCGCCAGGATCAGTTGGACAGGTGGGGTTGCAAAGTATGACGGTTGGCGGGATTCGTACTTTTGCATGATTGGGAGCCTGTCAAATTATCGCACGAACGTTGATATGCATGCAAAGAGTGAAAAAGGCAGCTGGTATTTAGACTCACCACTTCTTGAATGAGGCAAAGTAGGTCGATGGGGCTGACTTTCGGTTTAAAGCGACATCCAATGCCCTCTTGCTGACAACCATGATAGCCAGCCCTGGTGGAACCCCAAGCGCCTTTTGCGAGCCAGTCTATAGATTCGAATATAAGTAAAACAAATGGGAGCACCCTTCATCAAAGAAGAAGGCACACGCACCATGACCACATCAATGCCCCACTCCTCCTGCTTGATGACTTCTGCGCCGACGGAGCACACGCCATCAAGTGCAATCAGAGTCTCCGGTGACACGCGCTTAACCAACGCACAAATATCGTCAATGTTGTTGAGGACGCCCGTTGACGTGTCCACGTGAGTGACCGTGATCAGCTTGTACTTTTTGGCTGCCAGCGCAGTCTCAATCTGAGCAAGGCTGGGACGGTCGCCAAACGGAGCACGCACGCTGTCGACTAAGCCTCCATACACGCCAATGCACTCGGCGAACCAGTCTCCAAATACTCCCGTGTTGACGACGAGAACGTTGTCGCCAGGCTCGACCAAGTTGGCAGCTGTGGCGTCCCAAGTCAGCGTCTGTCGATTTCAAATGATAAGTCTGTCAGATGAACATGATGCCATATAGCGAGGCTCACCCCGGATCCCGCAATCACGAATGGCTGTCCCGTCGGTGCATAGAACACGCTTCGAAGCATTTCGAGCGAGGATCCAAACTTGGCGATAAACGCTGGGTCGACATGCCCGGTGGCAGGAGTAGCCATTGCAGAGAGGACCTGAGAGGGTACAGTTCACAACCGTGTCAGACTATATGCTCGTCGCATAGTTTGGAAGGCTGGTTACCTCAGCGTCGAATTCGACTGGGCCTGTGAGGGAGAGCAGAGACAGCAAGCGAGACGGAAAAGGTTAAATGTCTGTTGGGCGAGTAAAGAGCATTGTTCGATCAGCAAACCTGGGATCATGAGCAGCTTATGCGCCATCTGTTTTTTTGTTATTATTTCTGTTTGTGGCGCGTGATTCACATTCAAACGATCATATCAGGTTGGCATGCTGCGATTCAAGAGCAACCAGCAGCGTAACCGACATACATGTTTATTAATGCCGGCAACCGCCAAGCACCATCAAACAGTGAGCGATGCCAGAGTGTCCTGCACAATTTTCTGTCTCCCCATAGATTCAGCAACCCTCATCAATTCATCCAAGCTGAATTTGCGCTTCCCATCAGCACCTTGAACTTCCAGTAACTCCATCAATACGGCAGCATCCCGATTCCTACAAACAACCTCATAAACCTTCCTGGGAAACTCAACCAATCTGGCATCGGCTGCAATCATCCTCACACCTTCTGGATCTTCATAGCGAATGCAAATGGCCAGACCTTGAACACAACCGTCGAGATCCAACCGTGGATCTGCCAAAAGAAGCTTCAAACTCTCGCGTTTTCGTTCAGGAACGCTTGTTCGCACTGCATTCAGCATTGCTTGATTCAGCTGTGCAGAGGGGTGTGCAAATCTTGTGCGAGCTTGAGTCTGAGCGAGAGATTCAAGATCCGAAGCAGGCACAGATGCAGACTCATCCGTTTCTTCTCCAAGCAACAACCTGGCAATGCCGAAATGACCTGCATCCATCGCGGCAATAAACGCAGCACTCTCCTTGTCAGATGCATCGGTTCTCGCGTCTGTAAGAAGTAGCCTCACGATATCCTCATGTCCGTTGAGGGCCGCGTTACGCAGCGCGCTGTTCTCCTCCCATGACGGGTCCGCCCCAGCGTCCAACAACATTGACACCATACGCAAGTGCCCAAACTCGGCAGCACCGCTCAAACACTCATCCATAGTTCCCTGCGTGTATTTAGGCTTGCGGCTCAGATTCTTGTCGTTGTCTAGAAGCATCAGTCGCGAAAACGCTTGTTCCTGCCCAGCTTCGCAAGTCCAGATCAACAGCGTCGGATCTCCCAGTTTCAAGCTGTGTATGTCAGGATTGTTTTGGATCGAGTCGAGTAGGTTTCTTGCCGTCTCGGGGGAGAACGAGAATGCGAAACGGTTGAACCGGAGACGCAGCTTGTCCCGTTTCCTGACCTGCATTCCCAAGGAAAAGAAGAGCGCCTTGTACGAGAATGGCAGCGCTGGAAGGGTGAATGTCTTGCGGTGCAGCATCGTAACCCATAATGTAGGTACATCCACCCCTTTCCGAGCCAGGAAATGGTTCAAGTGGCGGTTCGCAAAACGAATGTCGCCCAGGATCACGGACATCTGGCGAGAAACGCGGCACAGCTGGTACAGATAAGCATCGATGGGCAGGCGCATCAGGATCTGCTCCCAGATTTCTGTGGGGAGGGTGGATGTTGTCGTCATTTTCGAAACTTTTTTTTTGGAGAAAAGTTTCAAGGGCCGAAGTTTCTTTATTCAGCTCGACAAATACGGAATACAGAATCAAGTAAGAATAGCAGCCTGAAACAACAAAACAAAAGATTAGTTTCTCCCGGAACAGACGAGAGAGTGGAGAGAGGATGAATTTCCCACCTTTTCGTACAGCGACTCGACAACGTTGCCCATATGCTTCAAAGTATCCAACGCAGCCTCGTAAGTTTTCTAAAAGAAGACGCATACATTAGTCAGTGCGACTTAATGAATGCAAGGAAAGAAACAAACGTCATGTTCTGGGTCCTCAAAGACAACCAAGCAGCCTGCGCCCTGATCCAAGATTCCATAAAACACACTATCCAGAATCATTTGCGACAGCTTGGTTTCGACCTGGTTGGTTGGGAGTTTCACGAGTTGTGCAACGTGCGCGATTTCAACACGGCTGAAAGGCTCGATCACGCGCAACAAGTTTTGCTGCAACAGGCTATCATACAGTTCGTCCAAGTGCGCGTTGATGATTGGGTCGTTTCTTAGTTCTGCCAAAATGGAATGACAAGAACACTGTCAGCCACATATATTGAAAGATAGGCAGTCCAGTCCAGAATACCATTCTTGAACTTGTTCATGGACTGCTCAAACTCCAACAAGGATCGATTTTGATGGGCAGTTGCGACTGCCTTCATGGCTTCGATATCCACTCCAGCGTACTTGACGGCGACCTTGCTGTTGATGATGCTGAACACGTCGTCTGCCAAGTTCAACATAATTTTGCAGAGCAGCAAATATTTGAGGGACAGAACTGCACGCGAGTCGTCTTGCGTTGAGTACCCTTCGAGGGCTTCGTAAAAGTACGAGTACCTGGAGAGCAATGCGGTCGGTTTCTGACTTTTGAAAGAAACAAAATCCAAAATTGCACACTTACGCAGTTTTATAGTCCTTTTCTTCTGCATGCAGGATACCAGACTGTTGGTCCAGCTGCGCTTGCATCAAAGGTGGGCAGTAGATGGAGTTTGCGGTTGTACGCGCAGAGGTCAAAGCCGCCTATTTTGTGTTTTGTTTCGTGATTGAAGGAAATGCATCAAAAACATAAAGAAAACCCTCAATTAACATAATCATGAAGAGCGGAAACACATACCCTGGCTTTTGGCAAGTTACGAGTCGCGTGGTGAACGCGACTTTCCAAAAGTTGCACCTCCATCAGCACACTCTTGTCATCCAAACGCTTCAACTCCTTGTTCAATGAAGCGACAAGCGCGAGCGAGTCACCATACATTTTGTTGTCCAAGTACCTGGAAACGTCCAAAAAAAAATGGTTATTCAACCGAGTGCCTCCAACCTCTGCCGGAAGAGCCACGAGGAAAACAAATCCCTCAAAAGGAAAGTAAGATGCATACAAGGACGCAAGACGAGTTTCCAGCGACTGTTTGAGGTAAATTCGCTTTTCGGTGACGGCCCATTCGATAAATTCTTTGCACACTTTGACTTGCGTGTCCAGCGCACCCGGGATGGATGAGAACTGGTCAATCAGGTTTCTGACTGTATATTTGCAACGATGAGCCGTTCGAACGAAAGCAAGTTGAAAAAAATATTTTTCTCTTCGCACCGACACGAGCCGCCTTCGCCTTTGCAATTTCGAGCAACAGAGGACGCTGTTCGTGAACGAGGGCGGCCAATCGCGCAGCGTCCCTGAATTGTGTGGAGGATAGAGGGGTTCAATATCAAACAGAGCCTCAGCATTGGGAGTTCGGCCTACTTTTGAGTCGCCAGAAGCTGGCCAAGTCGGGTCAGCGCCAATTCGCGTGCAGCCACATCACCTGGATTCATGGACAAAGCGAGGAGAGCAGAGTTGGTCAAAATAAAGAACAAATGTTTTGCTGGTTGACGTTTCGTGCAAAGAAATGGACTCAACTGGCACTCGCAAGTACTTTCTGGTACTCTTCAACTGCTTTCGCAGCAGCCGTCTTCTCTGTGGCTTCAATCTGCTTGACTTGCTCGATGCTGAACACGCTCATTTTTTATTAAAATTATTTCTTTGCAAAATCCCTTTATTTTTACACAGCGAACGCGTTGCTTCCCTCATAAACACATTTCCAACCCATATTCAAGAAACGAATCTTCAACAGTGCGCAACCATACTAACAAGCATCAAGTACTGTAAAATCACTGGTGACGCACACCCACAAATTGCGCAAAATACCAGGATGGGATTGGACAAGTGAACTTGAGGTGACACTGAACTGAAGTGAATTAGCTGAAAAAAGGCCGGATATCCACCAATTCACCAACAATGGGTACTCCGACTAAGAAATTTCGTCTCTCGGTGCTTAGACTTCAGACGTGTGAATAGTGGCGCTGACCACTACACGCGACTCATGTATGAAAAGAAAGGAGAAAGGGAAACAGGCTGACGAGGTAAAAGTCACCACACTATATTTTCAGTCAACTATGAAAATTGCATTCATTGGTCCCTGCTCCCGCCGTTTTCGGAGAGAGGTGGGGAGAAGAACTTGACGATAAAAACAAGCAAAAATAGTTTTGGATTGAATGTTCCAACTCATGACGACGCTCAAAACGCACACTGCAGGGTTTTTTTATGCCCAAATTGCAATGATGGCCATAGCAGAGGCTCCCAAATACATGGCAAAGAAACATGCCGCCTTGAAGCCAACCGTGAAGCCGCGGAAATGCTTACTGTGGCTGATTTCCTCGCTCATGAGCTCGGTGTACGTGTTGTAAAACAAAATTCCAGCGCTGTATTTGATCAGAAACAGAATGCATTCGGTTGAGCCGCTTGAAACAACGAAAACAAAATAAAGGATTGTTACTTACGACAGAGAGTTGAATATCCCTTGCACAAGAATCATTTGGGTTCCGTTTTCGTTGTATGAATGACGGACGGCGATTCCAATCGCAAGACCCAAGGGCGTCGTCAGCGGGTACATGAGACACAACAGCCGTTTTGAAGTCAGAGACAGGCTCAGTTTACCAATCAAAACTCCCAAGGCCATGCCTTCAAAGAGCTGATGGAACGCAATTGCGACCAAGAGCGTTGTGAATGAGTCATCAGGTGTGACTCCCAGCGTCACACCAATAATGAGGGAGTGGAACAAAATGCCGCATTCGAGAATTATGGTCGCGATTTCTTTGGAAAAGCTAGTGGTCGGCCCATGAGTATGTGCGTGTCCGTTGTGGTGATTGTGAGCAAACTCGCAGAAGGAATCTGTCCCCCCATGACCGACTGGCACGGCCGCCAAGAATTCAGACTTTGAGACTCCGGTTTGGATAGTTTTGCTTGACTCAGTGAAGGGTTCGATGATGGAGACTACGACCGAGCCCCGTCTTCCATCGCGATCCACTGCATCAAGAGCTCCCGACGGGCTATGAACTAAATCCGCCGTATGCTCGTCTGATTCATGACCTGCCATTGTGGGAGACGGGGATGCTCTCACGGGGCACGACAAGTCAAGGCACTCTGAAGCAGTGTCGGCAGACGTTTGCGCGGTTTTACGGGATCGCTTGTATCCCGAAGCGATCATTTCAATGAGCTGAGTGGCGAACGCAGAAATCAAGCCAAATAGTCCGACGTATGCTGTTCCGAATTTTGCCCAACCGGCGTCGAGGCATGGGTTTCCAAATTTTTCAAAAGCGTCGGGGAGAAGGTGCATCCAAGCGGTTGCAGCAATTATTCCGATACCAAACATTTTAAAAAGCTGGCCATTCGGAAGCAGTCAGTTTTCAGAGTGGGAGAATAAAAAATTATTGAGGATTCATTGAAGACAAACCTGAAGGACACGCGCCAGCAAAGAAGCTGTTTTCTGGTTTTTCAAGTTTGCAGCAGCCAGGTGCATGGTTGTGGTAATGCCCAAGCCTGCCACAGTGAGGAGTATAAACACACCGGCGATGTGGAAGTTCAAGTTGTAGTCCTCCAAAGCAGCCAGTGCACAAGCATCGACGGGTTCGACTGCTGCCCCTGTTATTCGTCGAATAAGATACACTACCACTTGCACTCACAACTGCCGATCAACTCACCCGCATTCGCTTCTTCGGGCGCCACGTCTTGTGCAGTGACCAGGCCGGCCAAAGCGAGGAAGAGGAGAGATTTGGCGGGCATTGTAAGGGATGTTCTCAGGACGGGGGGCCGCACGGCTGCGACGGGCATTTCTGTCTCACACTCTGGACAGTGGCACTCGCAGCAGCAGCAGCAACAGCACTGGGTGTCATCTTGAAGCTTCATTGCCGTTATTTTTTGTTGAGATTTTAAGAACACAATTTTTGCGATTGCGTGCCACAAAATTTCTCCCGTCGAAGAACTGTTAAGTCCTCTCTCTCTCTCTCTCTCTCTCTCGAGGTCTCGCTCTCTCTATCCCCGGCATCTCATTTCTTCGCATCACTCGGACAACGCAAGGCCCCGCGTGAGAGCCCAAGAGAGAGAGGGAGAGAAGAACAGCCAAGACGGAATCACATTTTTTTTTTTTACAAGGTGTTTACAAGAATGATCACTTGATGCTTTCAAATCATTTTTACAGTTTATTTTAAAATGCAACCGACCCGTTTCATCCCCCACTTTGAACACATTTGCAAACCGTCTTTCTTTGCATTTGGTCGGGGCTGTTGCGACTGCTGCGTCTCAACTCAACCAACGCGCCTCCTCATCACTTTGATCAACAAAACACGTCTTTTTTATTGAGAAAACAAACGCTCAATTCATGCAAAAACGAAATCAACGCGAAAAGGAATCTATAACTATGCGTTAATAAAGAAAGGAGAAAGATAAAAAAGAGATGTGAAGAAAACCGTTTACAAGGGAAAAAGAAACAAAGAAACTCAACGTGTGAGTCCAGGTGAAACTTGAATCACTTCCTCACAGGATGAAGGCTCACTCCTTCTTCATCCACCAACGAGTCGCTCGACTTCTGACGGCTTCCGATTGCCTCTGACGACGTTGGTAAAGCAGATGTCTTTGCCAATGGAACCATCACAGGTAAATTGTACTGAGAGCGTCTCCGCTGTTCAACAGAAAATTCAGATGGGTCCCAGTTGTACCGAGACGACATGGATTCGGAGACATATTGTCCTTGCCCAGTCTCCAGAAAGTATTCCACTTGCGCCGAAGAAGACGGCCCGGGAACATGGTTGTCAAACGCGCTGCGGTAATTTCCAGTCAGAGTTGTCGGTGAAACGGGCGAAACAGAAGATTTGGGAGCCATCTTTCTAGGATCTTGAAACTGTTTGGATTCCGTGTCGCTTTTCATGTCAAATATTTTTAACGGCGATTTCGGGCCAGCAGATTTTTTGGAGGTGGTTTGTTGCGTATTGATTTTGGCGGGAGTGTGGCTGGTGGATGTTATGAATTGGACTTGAACAGTGCCTGAAACGGGTGGTGCTGGTGCTGTTGGCGCTGCTCCTGGAAGTTCGAGACGATCCCATGAATAGTGTGCAGTGTCCTTTTGTTTGGAAGTTGAAGAGTGCGTTGGGGTAGATGCGCGAGATTCATGCATTTTTCGAGCATACTCTACTCTTCTATTTTCTGCATCGGCCTGAAAGTTTTATGATCAGGAGAAAGATGAAAAAAAAGCATCACATAAAAATTATGGTACACACATCTTCCAGCTTCCATTTCATTTTCAAATCGTCATATGCGTTCCACCAAATGTCATAGAATGAGATGGTGTCACTGGACTCTTCTCTGCAAACAAAGAAGAAAATGATGCCGCATGAGGCCGAGCGGAATGAAACAGAAAAATGCAAAAAGAACATACGTGTTCCATACGGATCCGTCAGAGAATCTTTGTTGATCCCAAGGCTTCGAATAGCCCGCGAAATGTAAAATGTTGATATCTGAACGAAACCGAGTGAACGCAGGCTGGGGGAAAAGAAAACAAAAAACCATGCATGAGCAACATTGCCCAATCACAAAAAAACAAAGCAAAATAACACTCACAAGATAACTGTAAACAGCTGAAGGTGTGACGTTGAACGAGAACGGAAGTCTCGCCGTCCTTAGATTGGCTGCAGAAACAGTGGGTCTAGACACAGGAGCTTCAATATTCTGATGCGTGACATCGAGAGAGGATGGATGATGGCCCGCCCAGGTGTGGAAGAAGGAATTGAGTATTCCCTGATCGCCGCCTGTCAAACAAGCCAATCAAAATCACATTCGCACATGGGGTGGCTCAGCTGCTATCGAGTGTACCATCGAAACTGCCGGCGTATTGGGCATCCCAGCACAGTGCGTCAAAGATTTCTTTGTTAGGTTTGGCGACAAAGACTCCCGAGTTGAAGATATCTGGCCAGCCCACATCCGGAGCAGCCGCAAAGACAGCCCCTGGGTTATCGAAACCACCGGACGAGTCTCCATCCAGAACACTAAACAGCCCATCAATGGGCCGCAAGGGCAGGGTGTCTGCATCGAGAAACACGATTCGAGTGATATGCGCCCCAATTACACTTGGATCGAAGACATGAAGTTTTGTGTATGTCACGTCAAGCTCGCTGCGTCCAAGAAGGGCCAGGTTATGAGCATCTCCCGGTGCACGGCCGGAGTGCAAGAGTCCCACATACACCACCCGGTCAAACACGCGGTACAGCTGAGCAACAGTGTCTTGGGACAGCTGTGACGGTGGGATCAGAGCCACGGTTTCGTGCTGAGTTCCGTACGTGTTTCGAAGTCTGTGGGCAAGCACTAGGGCGCCTGCGGCATACGCGTCGTTGGTTACAAGTGTCACATAAGCGTACGTCATTTTCTACACTATATTAACCCTTGATTTGTACTTTTGCAAAAAGTGTGGGTTCTTATCCATCTCTTTCCGGCTTATCGCTCCTTGTCACATCAATATTTAGGAAAGGACGAGTCCACTCCATCTGACCAAGCATACAGCCCGCCTTCAATGTCCCAAACTTGCTCAACCCCGCTGGCTTTCAGCAGCTTCACCGCAAGCTGCGAATCGTTCCCAAGTCGGCAAAGAACAAATACAGGCAATTTTTGACTAACGCCAGATGACGATGCCAATGCAGCTGTTTCAGCAGTTTCCAAAGTGCCGCTTTTGTCCGGCATGCCCGCCAAATCTAGCACCTGCCCAAGCTGTCGTGGTAGTGCTGACCATGGGATGTTGACGGCGTTGGGCAATTGAGCAATATTGAATTGGTTCTTGTCACGAACGTCAAGAAGAATGTGCGGGTCCCCGCGATTCAAAATTTCTTTGTACGCCTGAAACGTAAAGCATCAGCTGTCAAAAGTATCCCTGATACTGAATCAGAATAATAATTCTTACAATCGCTGAAATACGTTCAGATGGATTCAGCACATGTTGAGTGACGGACTTATCCGTTGCAGAAGCGCCGCAAAATTGCACATAGTCAATCAACTGAGTGATGCTTGGATTGTCCCCACACACTGCACAGTTGGCGTTCTTTGGACGCAGTTTGACAACGCGGATTGCGCCAGAAAACGCGTCCAACAGCAGGAGTTTCTGCGCATAGGCCGGCTCCATTCCTGCCAACAGTTTAATGGCCTCCAGAGCTTGAAAGCATCCGATAATTCCCGTCACTGAAATGAAGGAGTAAGCAGCATAATATCAGTGACAATATCCGTGCTTTTTCTCTCCTATTTCTCACCAGCTCCGAGGACACCTCCATCACTGCAATTTGTGACGGTTTCTGGAGGAGGTGGAGTGGGAAACAAACATCGGTAGCAGGGGCCTCCTTTGTAGTGATAGACAGTCAGCTGACCGTCCAGCCGCAACGCGCTTCCAGAGACGAGCACCTTGTCCAGCAAAACGCATGCATCGTTCAACAAATACCGCGTTGCAACATTGTCGGTCGCATCGACAATAACGTCATACTTTGATATGATTTCAATCGCGTTCGTAGAGTCCAGAACAACGGTGTGGGCAATGCATTCGCAGAATGAGGTAAGGCGGTGGATCGATTCCTGCGCAGATTCAGCTTTCGAAAGGCCAACGCTTTGCTGGGAGTGAATGATCTGACGCTGAAGATTGCTTGCTTCCACGACGTCGTAGTCGAGGATGCCAAGTCTTCCTGTTGGCGTGTAAAGGAATGCTTATCCACAGACACTCGGATTGCAGATCAAATGCTCATTTCTCACCAACACCTGCTGCCGCGAGGTAAAGTGCGGCAGGAGAGCCAAGCCCCCCAGCCCCGACAACTAGGCAGCTTGATTTGCGGAGGTTTACCTGTCCTGAAGCAGGATAAGCAACCAGCATGAACCGCAGGCGCCGATACAGCACACACCTTTTGTTGCTAGTTCAGGAAGTAGGATCTGGCGAGAGAATCTCTCGATTTCATCTTTCGACAGAGACATGGGTGTTGTATATACTTGGTTCAATATTTATCAGACTGACGGTAAAGTAAAGCGCAGAAAAAAAAGGCAAAATGAATGTTGGTGGCATCTTCGCACGGCCCCTGCAACTGGCCCCGTCGGGTTTCGCAGGACAAGTTCGTTTTGCAACCAAGAAAGCCGGTGGAAGCACAAGGTGCGGTCTCGGATCGAACTGTCCCCATCACAAAGCAGCGCAACCATCTCGATATCCTTGTCTCCAACTGATTGCCCGCTTTCAAATTACAGCAACGGACGTTCTTCTCTGCCGAAGCATCTTGGTGTGAAATCTGGAAACGGAATGCTTGTTGTTCCTGGCACGATCATTGTCAGGCAGCGGGGGACGAGCTGGCATGCGGTAACCTCTCTTTCCTTGCAGCTGCAGATTTCTTCAATATCACCTTTGAATGGCACTGAATCATGCGTGTGACTTTCGCTCACGTTTTTTTTTTCTCCTTGTTTTGCTTTCAGGGACCGGGTGTTGGAATTGGGCGCGACCATACCCTGCATGCTCTTGTCGAAGGCCGCGTCGTGTTTCGATATGACCTCAAAACGCAACGTCGTATCATCTGTGTCAGGTGAATCTTCGTATTCATACTCGAGACCTCCGCCAAAGCGTTCTAACAATCTATCCCGAAACCCCCCCAACATCGAATTCCATAATCTGCGGAACAATGAAACAAAAGCGATGAAAGCGGTGCTGAAGCGCCACTCGTTGGATACGCGTCACGAACTGAGACGAAAAAACGGCTGGCAGACGCCGTGGATGCGCAACACTACTTGTCTCTCGACAGCGTGGGCAGGTACCAGTATGTACTGGGACTCGCAAAGAAGCTGGCTGAGGAGGAAGATGTGCGCAAGCGAGAGTTGCTTGAGAAGCGGTTGGTGCGGCCTGAAAGGGGGGCGTTCAAGTTGGTTGACCTGACTATGCTTTGAGATCCTTCTCGAGTGGATCAATGCAACAAATAAACGAATCTCCGTCCCGATTCACTGTGGCCTGGTGCGCGTTGTGGAGCATTCTCCCTTTGTCTGCGATATAGGACGTTTAGGATAGCCCACGACTGGGACTTGTTGCTCCCCTTCAATATCTGCAATACTTCCACTCGAATTTGGTATGTCGGCGTTCTGAGATGAAGTAGCTTTTACACACTCGATCCTCGACATGTCGCTTCATTTCCGTCGAATCTCGATGCATGATGGGTTTGGTTCAGCTCTGCAAATGGTCAAGCTATAACCAGTGCGCCCTTCTGTCACGTGGCATTACTAATGCATCCCATGAGTAACTTTGAAAATTTTCAAGGGCATGCATCGGTCAATATAAATTTTACCAAGCACGGACACGTCGCGTCGCTGCGCGTGCCACATCAACACACAACGGACAATGTCTGAACGGAAGGAATTTGGCCAAAGAAAGAAACGCAAAAATATTCATTCCAAAATGAGCAGCGATGTGTCCACTCCCTCGTCTGTCCACTCCGTCCAAGAACCCAACAACAGCTCAGACCTACTCGTTAAAGTCGCTGCGACACTGTCCTTTGCCCAATTCCATACAAGTCGCAGTCGCTGGTGGAAGAATTGGCTGTACAGCAAGGAGTTCTATGTCGTCATCAGGTATTCTGTTCCTGTGTTTATACAAGTGTCACGCCTTCTAAACCCCCCTTTTGTCAAAGGGGCAGCACCACCCAAGTCTTCATTTCCTCTGTTCACCCTATTCAACGACAAATCAATCTTGAAATTCCTTTCCAAATGTGAGTTCAAGTACATTTATTTTTGCTGATTTGCGTCTCACATTCCTCCGAAGGGTTATCCCACACACCGCAGAGATAATCGTCGAGCTACATGAGGTATACTCCATCTGCGGGGAACGAATCGATTCCGTTCTGGCAAAGACCAAGCTGCCGATCGAGTCGCTTGCTCGGTCATTGAGCCAAATGGAAGCGACGTGGGTTTTCTTTGCATTGGGTCCGACAAGTACCTGCACACTGGCCATCACACCACACGTGAAGACTTTCGATCTTATGCAAGGTTAGATCCATGAAAACTCATCCGGTCTCTTATCCCAAATAAAATACAGACAATCCATTTGGTCGATTCTGAAGATCATGATGTTTCAACAACCACCACCTCCTCTTCGAACGACGATTTCATCTACAACATTTCGATTCCCCAAAGCAGTAGCAGTAGCAGTTGTAGTAACAGCGTCGAACTCATCAGCCTACAGGATGATGACTCAATCTTGAGGCACATTCGCTCGGCTTCTCAAACGATCGAGCAGATGGACGTTCAAGGAACTGATGAGACATCTTTATGGGCCTCTGCGATGGCCGACAGACCGAGCCTGAGGCGAGACAAAATGGAAATTCTTTCGTTGTGCGAAAGCGGCGCGTTCTGGCTTGTGGAGTACAATGACAAAACCGACAAGTTGTCTCTTGTTCAACCGGAAGGCAATCATACCCTCAAGAACAAGATTCTGGCGACTGGTTATCGCTGCATTTCTCATTACTGGGGGTCCGGCATGGTTCCATGGGACAATCATACGGTCAATGGCATCACTTGGGAGGTTCCAATGCGAATTGAGAAGCGATCAAGAATCTTGAGCGTGTTGAAAGAGCGCCCAGGCTTTGTCTGGATCGACGTTTTTTGCATCCGTCAGAATAATGTTGCAGTGCCCAGCAATTTAACCGCATCGGCAACCGTTCCTCAGATCAGCATTATGGGAAAAGTGTACCGATACTGTGACGAGTGTATAGCATTGCTTGATGTCCCGGATGCCGCAATTCTTCAGTTCAGCGAAAATTTAGACGCATTCACACCAATGCTACGTTTTTTGAGTCTTCGAACGCGGGAAAACAGCGGCGAGAGTCTTATCGGACACATTGTTCATCTCACGTCTGGGCAGGACCACCCCGAATCCAACGCCGATGACGAATTTTTGGCCCGTTTTGAGGCGCTTGCTGTTTCTTTGCCGCATGGAGCCGACTGGGGAGAGCTGCTGATTATTTCAGCTGAACGGCATCGAGTGAATTCCGACTTTGCCAGAGCGCTGGTAGAAATTATGGGATCGCAGTGGTTTTGCCGAGTTTGGACGATTCAAGAAGCAGTCCTGCCTTCAAGTGTTGTAATTCGCAGCGAATCACTAACTGCCGCAAAGAACGAAGTATGCACAATTTCATTGCAAACGATCATACGCATCTGTCAAGGCATTTATCTGTGGACGACCCCAGTGATAGCAACCGTTACTGCGGCGTCAAACGGAACTAGTCGGAGAAACCATGCTGTTGACCAGATTTCACGAATTCAGAGTCTTTTCCTGCAGTTACAGTCTGTTGCCAAAGACATTATTTTGATAGCAAAGATGGAAGAGTGCCTCACGAGCACCCAGGAAAACATTGTGGAGACTGTTCTTGGAGCATTGGCCAACAGTAAGCGGACTTGTTCCATGCACCAGGACTACTTCTATGGAGTCTGCGGTCTGATTGGTGTTAGCATCGAGGCGGGTTTGGCAAGAGAGGAAGCCCTCATTCAATTCTTGTCTGGATTACAAGTACTTGGAATTCCTATTGCATCAGTTACAATCGGATCGCAAAAACATGATACGGGTAAGAATACCAACCAAAAATAATGTATACTTGAGACAAGACTAACTAAATTTGAAAACCTTCATCCGTACAAGACTCTTGGGTGGGAATTTCGAATTGGGACACGATGGCAGCCGTTTACGGCCGCTGGAGAAAGCTCAACACCAGCATCAGGCTCCGAGGTTTTGCGCTCACGTTCAATCAAGACCAGCAACCAACGATCCGTGGAGAACGGGTCATACTACAGCCAACACAAAAACTCCGAATCCTGCGTAAAATCGAAACGATTCCAGACCCGGATCTGTTATCTCATTGCAGAGCAATGGTATACGGTCAACGTATCAATATGATTCTTGGTCGCAGGGTGATTAATATTCGCAAGTGCAGGGAAAGTCTCCAAGCACATGTTTCAGGCAGCGCGGATCCGTTGGTTGCATTTGCGCAAGAAAAATCTCAGCAAGCAGGAATCCCAAGCACGCCTAGCGGAGAACTGGAGAGCCATGATTCTCTCCAGCTCGTTCCTTCCATTTCCAGGGCAATATCGGAAGCATTCGTTCAGAAGGACTTTGTTCCAAATTTGCATGCGCAGTCAAACTCAAGAGATTCATACTTGGATTCAGTCTACACAAAGTTCGCGACGGATATTCTCGCAAGTCTTGACAAAGACGGACAAGCTGTATCCTTTGAAATTGAACTCTTCAGCGCAGCTTCGCCGGGACCCGCCAACGTGGCCCCCGCCCAGCAGCTGAATCATCCGCCAACCCCTTCTCAGTCTCAATCCTCTGTAACCTTCACAGTAGAGGAGCGTCTTTTACCAAGACTTTTAGTCTACCTGTTGGACCCGCGCTACACGTCATACGAGACATTCGGCACAGATCTTCCTTTCGATTTGCACGCAGGCATGGAGTTTGTCCACATGCGCGATGCAAGGGGAAAGGCGCTCAAAAATGGGATTCTCGTGTGTCAGGATCCGTTCGAGTTTCCGTTGGGCCAGGATTTGACGTTTGTGTTGGGGACGACGGATGCCGCCAATTCCCGCACGAGCAGCGCTGCAGAGTTCATTTTGAGAGGCAGTTCCAAGGAGTTGGGAATGAGTGTTGCAGCAGTTATTGATGAGGATGAAGATAGGGCCACCATTGTTGGGGCTCTTTTGATGCAGTTAAAATCATATGAGGGCAGGATAGAAGGACCAAGGGCGGATCTTGAAGAGACATTCGATATTCTCCGGAAGAGTGTATCAGCTTAGGTCGCGTGATGAAGTTATCCGGATTCCCCTTCAGCAAGTTTTCACCCCTAAAGTTTACCGATAACCTGTTATTGCTTTTTATGTTGTGAAAGAGATGTGAATTACAAACGAGAAACGCCCAGAAGTACCATTGACAGTAAAGTCAGTTGAAATGCTGCGTTTGCCCTTCAAATTAATCTGCACAGACACCTTGAGGCCAGAATGGGAATGCAAAGGCAAAAAGAAACGTACGCTGTCACTCCATATCGTGAAATACAGCTGGGAGAAAGGTGACGAGACAAAAGATAAGATATTTATTATGGAGGACTCACTTTTGATCGAACAAAACCTTTTTTCCTCAGCAGCTCTGGAGAGAAGGAGAATCAAGAAACCATGAAAACAAAGCCTTGAAAAAAAAGGCGATGAATATGGAATTTTGCCCTCACGCAGTTACGGAATACTTGGATGATCGGGCACGTTTTTCTTCCTGGTAAAGCAAAGAGATGCATAAAATAAAGCATCAGTACCACACGCGAAAGAATACCATTCATCAGGGGAAACGTACAATCGATTCATCGTTGTCTGCATAAATAAGGAACGAGGTTCCAGCCAATTTCCCTGCAATCCATTTTCCACCTACTTCATGCTCGTTTTCCTGCGACTGTCCATTCGAATGCGATCCATTGGCGTGTTCAGCACTACTGCCTTCTCCAGCCACATGACCATGGGAATTTGATTCATCGTGATTGGACGCCAGTTGAACCGCACCACCTGCTGATACTGCAGGATTCGGAGGAAGAGGGAATGCGAAACCAGGTGGAGGTCCAGCAAACCCAGGAGGTGGTTGAGGAAATCCAGGTGGCATGGCATTCGCGGCGGGGGGCCCTGGAGCGGGAGAGAGTCCAGGAGGAGGTATTTGACCAGGCATTTGTGGTGGAAACCCGGGAGGATATCCCATGCCCGCTTGTAGAAATTGGGGTGGCATTCCACCGTTTGGAGGCATGGGTGGAAACCCAAAACCTGGCATTCCTGGCACACCCATTCCAGGCGGCATTCCAGGCATTCCAGGCATTCCTGGCATTCCAGGCATTCCCGGCGGCATTCCCATCCCAGGCATCCCAGGCATCCCAGGCATTCCTGGCATCCCCATCATCCCAGGCATCCCCATTCCCATCGGCATCATAGGCATTCCAGGTGGCATCCCCATCGCCGGTGGCATCGCTGCCGACGAGCTCTGCTGAGCAAAAGCATCTTTTTGCGCCTGAAAAGCAGCCAACTGAGCCTTCAATGCGTCCGGATCCATTTGTTCAATATGAGAGCGTTTTGGAGCATTCCCTCCATGCACTTCATCGATATGCTTTTGTAAATCATCAGGCGGAATTCCTTCCATTCCAAAGATTTCAATTTCGACCGAGTCTCGTCCAGGAAGCGTGTTTTCGAGTCTGGTCCGCAAAAAAGCGCAGTTCAGCGAAGAAGAAACAAAAGCGCAGCCCATGGAGTATTGAAACAAACTTTGACAGCGTCTCTTTATGAACTTGCATACAATGGACCACCAGTCCGCCGGCCGTGTTCATTTTCTTGTGGCACAGATTGCACTTCAGATGCTTAGCACGCTGGTGATCAATAAGAATCTTTTCGTCATCAAAGACCCGATCGCAATACCTGGCGTTAAATAAAGGGATGGTATACGCCATCAGACAGAGCGAAGCAGCGACGATGCAGCGCATTCGTTTGCTTGTTTTCACAAAGTCGCAAAAAGTACACACCAGCACCACGGCTTTAATTCGGCGCTTCTCTTCTTTTTCTGTTTGCAGGTTATGATTTGAGTTAGTGGGATGCACCATCGTAAGCGCAGCGCTGATGCTGAGTTGGAATGCACATACCTTTGCCATTTGGGTTATACTTTTTAAATGTTCACCTCCCACTATTTAAACAAAAGCACCGCTCTGGAGCAGCTCCCTCAATATTTGACGGTCAATTTTGTGCGATTCCAATGGAAACCTTCTGAGCGAGTTAAGGCAAAGATTCTCAATGTTACTGTCCATATAACATTGCAACAAATAGAACTTTTTGCCCTTTCAGCGAGCTGCATGCAGACATTACAAACTGTTTAGTACATGCATTCGGATCTGCGCATATCTCTGATAAGGGAAATACCCACTGGATTCCACGATTCTACAAAAAGGCGAAACCCGCCAGAGAAAAAGCATGCTCCGTACAGGGATCGAACCTGTGACCTTGGCGTTATTAGCACCACGCTCTAAACCAACTGAGCTAACGGAGCTGATGATCTGCCAAAAAATAGCTGTAATTGACCTCTACATGTGTACCAGGTACAGCCTGAGCCAGAAAAGTGCACTCGCCAGAGAATTGCTGCTTCTATTTTAATAAGTACATCACAAGATATCAACAACTTTGATGGCCATTTGCGTTTCAATGCCACACTTCAGGCGCAACCTGAATGTAACAGTGCACACACTTTTCGGCATCCACCCACGACCTCGTTGCACGCTTCTGGTACAAATTCATGTGCGCGCTGGGCGGCATTTCAATCTGCGGCATGGCGGGCGACAAGTGATTTCACGAGTTTGTAACGTGTTTCGTGGTGACACAAGAACTTGAAGTGGTTGGGTAGTTCAGCTTCGTGGCTCTGCTAAAAAAAAAAAAGGGAAAGGGGTTGAACAATTGGACTTGACAGAATAGTCACTGTTTTTTTGCTGCAGTCTTACCACAGCTTGGTGAAACCATTTTCCAAGTGCTCGCCCATCTTCGACTATCGCGTTGCGCGGAAACGAGGCAGTGCAGCGGTAAGAAGTCTTCGTCTCCTGAAGTTTCGTTTTTCCCTTTCGCCCATCCATCCACATACGAGACTCTGGATAAAGACGATATAATGTTCAAACTTCCATTTCCATATTGAAACTCTTACGTCACTTTTACAATATCGCCAACAGCCAGACGCACTTCATCCTCCCGCAAGTCATCAAGATACGGGTACAACACACGGTACCAGCCACTAAATTCGTGACTTGGCAAGAATCGACCTTCCGCATCAATTCCTTGATCCAGCTCACGTGCGAATTGATCGATTTTCGGGAGCGCTTATTCGGAACGCGCAACAAGCGCGCGTTTTGCCGCCAGACTGGGTTTCAACGGTTTCGAATGGAATCCAAAGGCAGGTGAGTTCGGAGAGTCAGACTCGGTTTTGGGGGATGCAACACTTTGTGTGGTGGTTGAGACTTTTGCGGTTTCGAAAGCGGGCTTCTTCATGGTGGCCGTTTCCGCGAGAGCGAGAAGTGGATTTCATTTTTCCTTGCTCCTCTTGGTTCGTGGGTTCTTCGAAAACATTGTCAAGTTCTGGCTGAAATTCCCAAGTGGAGCTCGTGGCATCTTGATTTTCCGACTGTATAGAATCCAGTTGAGATGGAATCTTATCACCAGATTCCTTCACGCCGATATTTTCTGTCGCGGTAAGAGACAAATCGACCACCCTAAGGCCACGGGAACCCTCAATTATTTCCGCAGGTTCAATTGTACACTCAACGGTCGAAGAAGTTGGCGAAATCGGTGGCAATATCGGGTGCTCTCTACTTTTGTGGTTTGAATCATTCGTCGAGGGGCCTTCACCTGAAGAACTCTCGCGTGAAAGACCCGCTGCGGCATCCACCTCAAACTCAGATTCCATAGCCTCCCTGGCCATGTTATTGAGTTCGTCCGCTGAATATTTCGGATGCTGCCGCAAGCTTGGTTTCACTCCACCAAAAACACGGCCAAAAAATCCACTTCCACTTTTTCGATTTTGTAGTTGTTTTTCCGACGCTCTTTCTTTGGAGGCAGTCTTTCTGGCACCTTGAACACTCACAGTTTGACCATCTTGTTTTGAAGTTCCTTGTGCATCCATAACCGCGGATGTGGAGACAAATTTGCCCAAGCGCCAACCACGAGGGGCTCGAGGTATTCCCCATAAATGAATTCCATCGCCTGCAAAATATGTACCCTCAGCACGTAAGCGAAAACTCACAAGTTTTCTGCCATGAGGAACTCAAAAGTAGCCAAATACCTTTTGAAACAAGAACGACGGGTACATCAAGCACAAGTGAATCAATGGGCGACACGCGCACTGCCGAAACTGGCTGCGGCATGTCGAGCCTTCCTAATGCGTCTCCCTGCACAGTTCATGACACGTACGCTAATTCGCAGCATGTGCAGACAAGCAAACGGTAGACGATTCTGGGACGTGTCAGCCATGCCCGGACAAGATGCTGCAGATTCAGGGACTTTGAAGTTAAACCGCCGTGTGAACCCGCTTCCCTCAGTGCCCTAGTCAAATCTTTGCGAGGCCAAACGTACAGCAATCGCGCTGCTTGGGGGTCGTTGGTATGTGGCAAGGTCTTTTGGCGGATGAAAATGAATATGAGTGATGAGACTGACTGTGACAGTGTGGATTTGATGGCCAATGTGATTGGAATGACATCTCCGATGAAGTGGTCGAGACGGGAAACGTCTAAAGCATAGAGAAGGTTTCCCGAATCTTTGATGGGAATAGGCAGACCAGACGTTTGCATAGAACGAATGGATGGATCCACGGGATCATTGAGTGCAAATGAGAAGGGGCTGATTGATGCAGCGTCTTGGGATATTGTTCCAGGAACAAGCAGATTCAGTCAATTTGAATAAATAAGGGGTCCAGGTTGGTTTGGAATATATGCTGCAGTAATAATATTAAAGAGGTGAGACTTGACCATTTTGAATGCTCACCTGCCCGCAGACCTAACGGGGTTATTACAGTGACGGGAAGAGTAAAAACTTTCTCCTCGGCATCACTTGCAAGAGTGGTCGCCGACACCGTTACTTTAAGTTCATGAGCACATTACGCACTTATTGGAACGGCAGGTGAAGGATCGTTTGACGAGGAAGCCAGCGTGGTTGCGGTTGGCGTATTGATGGAGGGTTGCAGTACCACTGGCAGGCCGTGCTCACCGCGCAGGAGCGAGCCTGGGAAGGTGAAAGTGGTTGGTTGGTTAATCAATTCAAAAATTATTTGTAATCGCTTTAGAGTGCGTGTATTGGTACTCCTTCGCAGCCTCCATTGCGCCATCGACTGCGGGTGCCAACAGCACACCACTGGCGTTGTACAGCGGCTTGCGCGGGCGCCACGCGGCGGTCCATGAGCCATGCAGTTGAACCAGCACCTGTTGTGTGTGAGTGAGTGGGCGAGTGTCCGTGTGTATGGTGCGTTGATGGTTAGTTGCCATGGAGTAGCATACCGCCGCAGTGCCGTCCATGGAATGCCATGAAGAGGACAGCGTACCTTCACGTTCCTGACGGACCTGCTCAAGCACACATAGACATGTCCCTTCAGCGCCGAGCCAGCTGTTCCGACGGCGCCGCTCCGTGCCTGGTCGCTCAGTGCAGCTTTTCCGTCTTGCACAAACAGGACTGAATGAATTAGTTGCATGGGATGTAAGCATTTTTATGGGAAAGTGCAGTCCATAGCAATGCGACCTGGCTGCATGGGAACAGCAACAATGGGCGCATAGGAGTTGGGGCAACCGCCGTCCATCACAGCCACCTTAGTCCCACGGGATGCCGTGTTCTCACAGCATTCGCAGGCACTGCAACCAGCCCTGTCTCACAGTCGCGGGTTGCAATTCGAACTCTTTGTGTCACGAAAATTAAGTCCCAACCGAACTTCGCATGCTTGTTATTTTTTTATTTTGCAATCGAAATCCACGCTCCATCCAAATGTCTCTCCTTGAAGCCAAAGTCTCCTACGACTCCACCGACTGCACCGGAACACCCGTGCACATTGTGTTTCCGGCCGCCGCCGCGAACGCTATCTGTCGCCCACAGGACTGCCGTCGTGCTGACGAGTCACTCGTCGTCGGAAACTCGTATCTTCGAAAATGCATTCCGAACGACTCGCAGCCCCAATTCATTCTGCAGAACATGGGAAAGAAGGCATACACAAAGTCAACCCACTACACGGACGCAAAGTACTGCTCCATCGGCGAACTCGAGAGCTGGCTGCATCCCCTCGACACTTGCTACAATATTAACACCGCCACAGCAAAATGGAAGTCCGAGAAGTGCGTCATGGCCCTTCTTTTTTCGTTTTTTTGGTTACCTGCATTCACACGCAAATTCTTTGCTTCAGGTCTGTGCTGAACGCCGACGGGAGTCTCACATACTATGGATACAACGACGCCGTATGCGCCGCTGGTCAGTTTGTTCAAAAAACTCTCAACGCGTCCCAGTTTGGATCCTGCATCGACGACGGTGGCAAGGGCTTCTCGCAGGTTCTCGGCAGAGGACCTCTCACTGGAAACACGCTCCCGCTTGAATCATCGGTTATTCTGCCCAGTGCGACAACCTCTTCTGGTCCTCCTGTCGGCGCCATTGCCGGAGGCGCGGCGGCTGGAGTCATTGTTTTGGCTGGAGTCATCTTCGGGGTCATGCAATGCAGAAAACAAAAACGTGTCTCCAAAGAAGCCATGCCTGTCCCAAACACTCAAAATCAAAATAACATTCCTCCGCCAACTGGAGGAGTCACAGAGCAGACACCTCTCGTACCCATTGCTGCAAATCAAACCGACAAGGCCATGCCTTCGAAAATGGACTCCAAATCTGATTTAGCATACAGTGCCTTGAACGTATTGGCTGCTGACATTCCACCGCCCCCGTCTTACTCGTCCTTTACTGAGGTGGATGCCGCTGTTGCAAGCAACCCTGACCACCATCGCATCACCGTCAACATGGCCGGAAGTTCTTCAAGCTTTGCTGGATTCGCACCGCAAGCGTTTCTGCAAGCGCAGGGAGATAACTTTAATGAAAAGAAAGGAAAGGTGGAACAGGAGGAAGATTTTGTGAATCTGAACAGTGAATATCGTAAAGTGGCCATGGGATGGACCATTGAACAGGTGGGTAACTGGGCGGTTGAAAATGGAGGCTCAGAAATGACGAGACAGAAAATCATTGGTATTCCGTTTTTGTTTGTTCTTTTCTTCATCTGCACCTGCTCTCGGCTCACCTTCATCATTCTTTCTTGTTCAGAGCACAAGATTGACGGAAAGGCACTGATGTTAATGCGCAGAGAAGACATTGAGAGTGTTTTGAAAGTGACAGCGTACGGTGAGCTGTTGCGCTTGCAGGATGCTATCAAGCAAATCAAGTCCTGAAGAATGCTTGTTGTCTGGGGGATTTGCTGATTGGACTTGACTTTTTATTTCCTCATGTTTTTATGTTGTTGGCTGTGGGACTGGATAAACCGGTTTACCTCTTGTTCCTTGTCATTGCTTCCGGACATTCTGAATATATCGGTGATGGGATACATGCGGATGTGCCACGGACTGTTTGTATTGAACACGGTCCCATCGTGTGACAATGCGTTGAACATCACTTGCACCACCTGAAATGCGCCCAGTGGGTGGCTGGCTGGTCACCGTTGAACATGAGTGAAAATTATCAGAATAAATTTCTGTCAGATGATTCATCAATTACAAATACTCTCATGCCATTTATTCACACACAACACTCACTGAATGCCGTCTTCCCTTTTCCACATAGAAGAATGGATTCTCATTCGAGACCAGCTCCAAATCCAACTCCTCTTCCTTGACACCCCCTGCAATAGAGGCCACCGCTCCATGTTTCCTGCCAACCACTGCATTGGGTTTCAACACATGAATCCCGTTAATCTTGTATGTAGCTCGCCGGTTCTGAAACCAGAAGCGAATCTGCTTGGGTTGCACGCCCATCGCGTCGGCCAGGCTCGTCCGCAGCGTTGCACTCGGGAACGGGTTCTTTTCAAATAGGCTGGCCAGCATCGCGAGTTGAGATTCGGTGGGTCTAAATTTTCCCGGCTTGATGGCGGTTGGTTTTGCAGTTGGCTCGGCAGGTTGGTGTGAAAGTTTGGTGTCATTGTACAAAGTTGTTGCGGGTTGTGTGCCGTAATTTGGGGAGTTTGGTGAGTTTGGGGATTTGGCTGAAGTTGCTTCGAAAGTGGGAAGGGACAGCGATTCGGACGTGAACGCGTCGCTGGACGCGGTAGGGAATGTGAGGTCATAGTTTGTGAATCGGTTCTCACTGTATGAATCGAGTGGGAACAGCAACAACTCGGGCAAAGTTGAAAAGAGTTTGGGGTTGTAGCAGAGAGCGGGTTGGTTGAAAAGCCCCACCATTAAGGGAGTCGATGGAGCCGATGCGGTATCTGATGTGAGGCTGAATGCATCATAGTCTGTAGTTTGAGCGGGTTCCAGCATAAAGCTGGCTGTAGGCAGAGACATGCGGCGGTCAAAGGATGGCTTGGTTGTTTGAATAGCGGAGTGCCTGCGATCAAACAAGTATGCCAGGGTAGCGTCGCTAATGTCGTCAACGGTAGCAGGAGACGCCATCGTGTTGAAATTGTGCATGTTGGGGGTTGAGTTGAATTTGGTGGAATGTGGCCGCTTGAACCAGTTTTATGGTTCAGAACAATAGGAATGAATGAACCCCCCCCCCACAAATCGTGCGTGTCCGTGAGTCGTGCGGCATAAATGGAATTTTCAGTAAGGAACTTGGCACGCATTCCCACAAATAATGAGGCAATATATTTCGACATGGCGTCATCAAGAGACACATGTTTTGCGTGTTATTATTTCCAGTGACAGCAGCACTATGAATTTGTTTCAGTTGCACCTGACTTGGCTCTTAAAACCAAACTAATGCACCAGCTGCCTTCAACTTACTGGGCCCCGATCGATACCTACTAACCATTAAGCACCTCTGGTGTGAAGCAAAGTGAGGCAGTGTTTCCGAGAAACATCATCTTCTTTTCAAGCTTGGGCCAAAAAAAAAAAAAAAAAAAAGAAAGAAAGAAAGAAAGCAGAAAGACTTGTTGAAGTCACATGCAATTGCATCAAAATCAAAGTGCATCCAGTTGCAGCAATACGGTCATACAATCTGCACCCGCTTTCACCTTAAAAAGCGCAAAGCTGTACCCGCACATTCCACGCCTCGCTCGATGAATCAGCGGCCAGCGGTAAGATAGCGCAATTCGAAAGCTATGAAGGGCGGGGTAATCGAGGTATAAGGAGCAAGTGTTGGAAGCATGCGTGAGGGATGCACACGCACTCACACACAACTTTTGCTGTTTATTTCGGATGACGCTTTTTTTCCATTCTATGCTGATTATTTCGATTTCTTTAGTTGATCTTCGAGTTTCGAGATGCGCTCTTCGGAAGATCGAATGTGTTCGTTCAGGTCCGTGCGGATGACTTCGGTGTTGTATCCCCTGAAACCCGGGGAGAAAAAAAAATAAGGAGACAAGGTGAGAAGGGAGAGGTCAGATACATGCCATATTCGAGAATGGGAACAGACTCGGGAAGTGGGGGGAGTGGGGCCTTACATGGTAGCAGTCATTCCAGCCATGACTAGTAAGCCGAGCGCAAACACTGTGCGTTGGTTCTTCTCCCGCACTTCAGCGGCTTTAATGGTTTCGAGAAGCGCTTGGATCGATGGAGTTGCGCTGCTTTTGACGGACGCGCTGGCAACTGAGCTGCCTTTGTTCAATGCGCGCAACGTTCTGAACATTTTACGTTTTTGCTTTGCATAAAGCTGTTCCAATTCGATTCTCTTGTTCATGTTCTGGACAGATTTACTTCCAGCTTAACGTCTTTTATCTTGAGTCACCGCTTGTTATTCAATGTGGTGCGCCTGAGATTTCCTACTTTTGTCCAACATACAATGGACCTCAAAGGCAGATACGGCCAGCTTTCCCAACCACCCCCAGCCATGCGCACCACATCCAACGTGCCTCTCCCTACCGCAAAACGGAAATCAAACTTTACACCGACCTCGTCTCTTCCACAAAAACCCAACCCAACACCAACGATTGACGCGTCCCCCTCTCACGCGCCAACCACGAAACCAAAGCCACCGTACACCGTATTGCCCGTAACCTACGATCCCACGCGTCCAGCATCCATCAACCAGCTGAACAATGCCAACACAGCGCCAACCCCTGTATCAGCCCAACCACACACGTATCCCAGCCTATCCGACTCGGACTCTGAAAAGAAAGCGCGCCAAAGTCGCGGCGAGGAAACTGACAGCGATTACAGTTTGGACGAAGATCGATACTTGCAGATGCTGGAACAGTATGCGCAGATGACGGGCGTATCCTTCAGCACATCGTTTCTTGAACAGTTTGGGGAATCGGAATTCAACTCGCAGGCGAGTTCGGCGCGAACTTCTCAGGATGCTTTGGATGGAGAGGATGGTTTGTTTCCACCTTTTCTTCGTTGCCAACATAATATTGGGGCTGAGAGGGGTTCTTGGACAGAGCTTCCACACCACAGACGAAGGTTACCGAAGGGATACCGACCCAACATCATGAACCCACGGCCTTTGATGGATCTGACAGACGGACCTGCATTGGCCATTTGGTGCGTTGTACATTCGGAACACCCATTGCTGCGATTACTAATCAGCTTTCTTAAAAGGCCCCCGTTCATCCAAGACATTATTGATGCGCCCACATTCCGCACCTGCAAGTCTCTCGAGAAGGAACCGTTTCACCCAACTTCTTCACAGCAGCAGGTTGACAGCAACATCCCAAAATCCTTCTCAATGAACACCCTCATCTACGAATCCAACTACTCCATCCTCTCAGCCCAGCCCCAACGTACAACCGGCACACCCCAACCTCACACTCCACTTCACAAGCAGCAGGACCCTCCTCACTACCAGGATCAATACAGGATCCCGGCCCTCCAGTTCGAATCTCGTTTTGAATCTGGAAACCTCGGGAAAGCAATCCGTCGGGGTCCAAGCCACTATGAATTGCACGTACGGTGCGATTTAAATACTGCAGGGCATGCGCAGTGGTATTATTTCCGGGTCAAGGGGATGGTGACACGGAACGAGGATACGTATGAGGATGTGGTGTACCGCTTCGATATTGTCAACTTGAACAAGCCAAAGTCGTTGTATAGTACCGGACTAAAGCCGCTGCTATACTCGGATCATCTGGCAGCGGAAAAGGGTAAGCTGCAGGTGTTAAAAATTCATGCAATTTCTCATTTCGGACGCCGCAGGAATCGGATGGCATCGCACCGGCGCAAATATATCCTACTACACAACGCCAGAGTTCCAATGCACGGCTCATGACGCAGAACAATCGGCGCACCCGAAATACACGCTTTCTTTCACAATGCACTTTCCCAAGCGCGACGACACAGTCTACATTGCCCACTGCTTTCCTTACACATACACAGAACTTCAGCAGGACATTCAAGCGCTAAAATCAGACACACCCCGTTCCTCGCTCTTCCGGCACACGATCCTTGCAAAGAGCGTTGCTGGGAACAACCTCGACTTGCTCACCGTCACGAACCCGGTTTCAACGCCACAGGCATTGGCGAGTCGGCGCGGCATTGTACTGAGTGCGCGCGTGCATCCTGGGGAAACGAATGCGAGCTGGATGATGCGTGGACTTATGCGGTTTCTGACGGGGCCGAGCGAGGAGGCATATTTATTGAGAGAACAGTTTGTAATTAAGCTTGTGCCAATGATCAACCCGGACGGTGTCATTGTTGGAAATGTAAAATGCACCCTTTTTCCTTTTTTTTTTTTGTCCGAAATGACTCAAATTCATTCAAAAGTATCGATGCAACTTGTCGGGATACGATTTGAACCGGCAATGGACCAATACGAACAGCTCCCGAGCAAGTAGCGTGATTCCTGAAATCTGTGCCATGCATACGCTGTTAGAACGCAGTACACTCAGCAGACCCGTGCTACTTTATTGCGACTTGCACGGCCACAACCGCAAAAACGGCATCTTCATATACGGCTGCGAAAACGATGTAAAACCAAAATCTGTCAGCGGCGGCAATGGTAGCAGTGGCGGAGTTCCAGGCGGACGGAAGGTGTTTGGCGCTGCGGCAGCCATGGCGGCAACCGTTGCGTCCACCAAAAAGAGTCGTGTAACAGATGAAAAAGAAGCAGATCGTACCGGTTCCGCCCGAAAACACACCCCAACACCTTCCACCCCGGCACGCGTCACGTTCAGTGCGAAATCGCGACAGCAAGGAAAACCCGCAGCACCGCCGCCACCGCCCCCAAAAACAAACAGCCAAGACACTCTGATCCACACGCCCAGCTCTGGCTCTTTATCGACCGAGGGCACGCCTGAAGCAATCATTCCGCCCAAGAAATACACGGAACGCGTGTTTCCGTGGATCCTTGCGGAAAATGCACCGGATTTGTTTTATTTTCGACGATGCCAGTTCCGTATGCAGCCGTCAAAGCGCGGGACTGGACGAATCTGTGTGCGAACGCGGTTTGGCATTGTCAACAGTTTCACAATGGAGTCGAGTTTCTGTGGCAGTGACGTGGTGGGTGGCGCTGCGGGAAAGTTGGGCTGGCATTACGGAACACTCGAGTTGGAAAGAATGGGCGAAAAGTTTGGCAAAACGCTGTATGATTATTTTATTGCCGAAGGGAAGCGGGATTCCGTGTATCGAGCGTTTGTGCATGGATTTGCAAACCATGAGACGGTGTTGGAGCCAGAGGAAAGGTGAATCTGTTTTTTTTTGATCATTGTTTCTGGAGAAACCGGAAATGTCTAACATTGAGTCCGGGCAGTGATGATTCGGAAACAACATCGGATGATGAAATCTTGCGGATAAAGCCTGTCAGGAAAAAAGTCCTCACAAAACGTGCGTCGGTTGCGACACCACGGGCACCCCGAAAACCAGTTGTATCTCCCGATAAGTCTCGAAGAGGCAGCAAAGCCACGCTTGTAAGCCCCGTCGCGAGATTGGTAAGAGCAAAGATGGTTGCTGAAACATAAACTGACACGTGCATTTCTAATGTAGGTTAGCAAGGAACCTTTGAGTTTGACCAAGGTCAAAGTGACCAACACGCATACCTCAGATGTGGTGAGTCCCTTTGATTGGTCCACTTCCAATCATTCTGAACACACTTTTTCTGCACAATTTTCCAGGAACACCGCAGTCAGTCCGTTTCTAAGCCATTCGCGCCTGGTTCATCACCCACGCCTTCTTCTCAACAACAGTACATTTTACCGCCCAGCGCGCCGCGACCGTCACAAAAGAATACATCAGAGGATACCAAAACACGTTCAAGAGGAGTACCGTACATCACCAACATTCAACCACCACCCACACCTCAATCACTGTCACGTCAAAGGTCCAATCAACAACATCAACAGCAGCAGCAGCAGCAACAACAACAGCATCACACGAATTCAGAACAATACTCTCAAAATCACACACAAACACCATTCCACTTAACCTCACAAACGCCATTACTCACGATCCCGCGCGGAGAGGCATCCACGAGCGCGGTATCACAACCTCCCTCGCAACTCGCCACATCGTTCAAAATCAAATCTTTAAGCCCTGGCATGTTTTATAAACCCATCGGGTCTCAAAGTATGCTGTCTCAATTATCCCGCGCGACAACGGCTGTGGATTCGGCAGTACGGGTTGGGTGGTTGGATGAGGAGGACCAGCATGGGAGGAATGGGGGTGGTGGAAGGTCATTGGGGCAGTTGGAGCAGAGGCAGGCTGAATCGCGTGCGTTGGCCATGAGACAGGGGCAAGAGAGTACCGGGGGTGGAGCTGGTGGTGGTGGTGGCGGTGGTGGTGGTGGTGGTGGTGGTGGTGGCGCGGTTGGCAAGGTGAGGGTGAAGGCAGCGAGCATGCAGCGAAGTGGAGCTGGCAGTGGACGAGGGAGTGCGGGAACAAAGTACGGCACCAGTTCGATTGATTCAGTCGTGGTGATGCCGAAGGTGCATGGGATGTGAAGGGGCACAGAAGGAGATTGATAAAAACGAGGGGCTTTGAGAAATGTAAAAAAGTGGAGATGGATAAAATAAATATATTTTTTTGTGTAAAATGTTCAAAGGAATTTGATCGATTGCGCAATGGACAATTCGCCATTGACGAAGCTGACTCGAATGACGCAATTGGAAAATGGGCGAATTTGAATAAAAAGAACGAGACCCGGGCCACCCAAACACACATACATACAACAACAACGCCAGACTGCAACAGCGACATACATACCGATCCTATACATACACATCAACAGCACATGTCCACTGCAATGTCACTACCAATTACCATCCACGCTCAGTCCCTGCGCCACGCTCTGTCAACGCACTCTGATCAGACAAAGAAGCAGAAGCAGCAAATGACTCGGCTGTTCCACACTCTTCTTGCCTCGTATTCCACTCCATTCGTACAGTGGGTGTCGCCATCACATCCACCACCACCAGCAGTATATGTGTTTGCATACGGGTCGCTCATCAATCCATCGTCACTTCAGCGAACAATCGGATCCACATCTGCATCACCATCCCATCTAAGTCATTCCTCCATCAAGACAATTCCTGCTGTTGTTTCAGGGTTCAAGCGGTCGTGGGAGTACAAGTGCTCACGCCGACAGTACACGGCAGTCAGCGTCACGCGCGACGAAAGTGCAGCAACAAACGGCGTGCTTGTTCAGGTGCAATGGGCACAGCTGAGGGCACTTGATGCTCGCGAGTCTGGCTACACACGCGAATTGATCACCATGGACAAGCTGAAGCTGTATGAAGAGACTGATAAACTGAGCAATGGACACTATGCTGCCACGGACTCGAATAATCTGCCATCAAATGCAATCGTCTTTATGTACACGCTGGACTCTTCAAATAACCACACGGCATCCCCCTCAGTACCCATCCCACAATCCTACGTGGACTGCATTGTCGCAGGTGCTCTGCAAACACACGGATACGCCTTTGCAAGGGAGTTTGTCCAGACAACTGCTGGGTGGGCGGCCCATTGGGTCAACGACCGCAACGCTGTCGCTCCAGTGCGCCGGTATGTGCCCGACTGCTCCACTGGGGAGAAGGATCTTTCTCCAGATGTGCAACATGCTGTGGACGAGCTGCTGAAGGCGGTCGTTCCAAATGCATTCATGCGACGTGTGGATGTTTAGAGCCTCACGCACACCATCACAGACACTCTTTTTTTACTCCTTTCAGCCTTCCTGATTCACTGCCTGAATCAAGCTCCAAGTTAAGATGTAGTTAGATACCCATACGCTAGCATTCATTACTGCGCTCATTCCTAAACAAGAGGAAATAAAAACATGCTTGTCCAAAGTTACTTGTTCAACCTTTTATGCCTTTTTTCCCGATAAACTCGTTGTGAGGCAACCAAGCCACACGCCACTCTTATCGAAGTGGTTGGGTTAAACGTTAACAATTGCTGTGAAGGGCCAATGATCATACACTGGAGTGCCACTGAATACCAACTTGACGTCAGATGCTTCCCGTCAGGGCACAGAGAATAGAGGAGTGTAGGTCCCTCGCATCCACCGAAAGAGACAGACGCACATGATAACGTTCGATAACGCAGCCACCCCCCGAGCGAAATTGCTTCAATATTTATCAAAAGTCGCATGGATGGATCGATCCAGAGCGTGGCGCACATGCATTGGGCACAGGGCGCAGGGAGGAGCATCGCATCAGACATGTCGTCGTCGTCGTCGTAACAGTGCGTGCTGCCAGTCACAGTCAGTCAGTCTCTGACTGTTCAGTGTCTGTCTGGTCGCAAAATTTATTTTCACTCTTCTGTTTGATTAAAAAATAAAGAAAACGATTATAAAAGGGGCCAACTTGCCTGTACAATGTGACTCTCATCCGTTAAAACAAATACCAAAACATGCAGTTCATCGCCTCCATCCTCGTTGCTGCCTCACTCGCTGCGGCCCAGTACGACGCCGCCTACGATGCTGCTGCCACGGCCGTTGTCACTGCCGACGAAGCCACCGCCGTTGCTGACGCTTACTACGGTGCTGCACCCGCTGCAGCATCTGTTGCCCCAGTCACTCAACTCTACTCTGGGGCTCAGTCTACTGGAATCGTTGCTGCCGTCGCCGCTGTTGCTGCCTTGTTCCTGTAAACTCCTGCAGGTCCTTTTGCAGCTTTCGCCTTCACCCCCCCATTTTATAGACTGTGAGATAGAGCTGTTGTTCATGAAAAGAAATAATAAACGGTCGTTCTGCGACCATAGACTTGTCAAGTGTATTGTTTCACGGCGTGGTGTGTATAACTTGAACAAAGAAGCGCGAGTTGGCGTCATCCCTTTCATATGTCTCACCATCCATCATCTCACGATAAGGAAAGGTAACTCTCTGGGAAACCAGAATGGGTGGACATGAAACGCGTTTCATGAAAATTGGGTCCAGACTTGACGGAATGAGATTTTTGGGTGCATCCGTTGTTCGTTCGATTGATGAAACGTTTCGATGGAAACAAGTGCACAAACAAACGACAATTTTTTGAAACACACTTATAAGTGCCGCCCTTTCATTTGTCCGAACATGGCCATCACATCATCCAACCCCAGAACATAACGCATGCAGTTCTTTACTCTGATTGCGGTCATTGCCACCGTGGCCAATGCAGATTACCAAGCCGCCTCGATTCAGGGCTACAGCCCATCACTCACAGTTGCTGCCGCTTACGCCACAGCTCCTTCCTACGCAGCGCCGCCTGCACAAACATTTCTTGCAGGCGCGCAGGCTACAAATCTGTATTCGAGTGGCAGGACATGCGGTGTTGCTGTGGCTGTAGTTGCAACAGTTGCCGCCTTCTTGTTCTGAACTCATTGCTTTTCCAAGTTTTTATTCCCTTGTTTTCAACATTAGCGTGAATAAATATACGCCCATTTATTTTACCGAGTTAGAACAAAAGAAGAAGAAGAAGAAGATTTAAAAAGAGAAAGAAAATGGCGAAATAAAAAGTGCAGATAAGATCCCAGTCCATTCGTTTCCTATTTATTCATCACGCTTGATTGATTTCTCATCACCAGACAAATTTGGACATGTGATTGAAAAAACAATTGGTTTCAAACCCTCATTAGCTCCTTTTAAAAACCCACTTGCAATTCAACCTTTGTTCATCCCGAAACACATAAAAATCTATCCTTAAAAATGCAGTTCTCCGTTGTTGCCATCGTTGCCGCTATTGCCACCGTTGCCTCTGCTCAGTACGACGCCGTCAAGGCCACTGAGGCCGCTGTTGCCCCTGTCGCCGCCCAAACTGCCCTCTACTCTGGTGCCGAGACTGTCGGTGTCGCTGCCGCCGTTGCCGCCGCCGCCGCTATGCTTCTCTAAACGGCGATTCCCCGAACACGGAGTGTCGGTGCCTGCGGGTGTGATATGGAGCCTGCTGCTGGAAATCTCATTTCGTTCTGTCGCAAGTTGAATTGGGCTCCCTCAGGAAACCGTGCACTTCTTTATGTTTTTCGCTCGTCTTTTCTGCGTTTCGGTTCCTTTTTTTGTGCATGCTTAGACCCAGAGTATATATATCAAATACAATATCTACTCCCCTTTTAACCCTTCCTTCAATTGACTCATGTTTGACAATCGACCCTTTCTCTGTTCTGCGCTCGTTGTTGTGATGGAGCCAACAGGCGAAGCAGCAGCAGTCGGCCAAGCAATGATTGTGGCAGTCAAAGACACCCAATTGTGAGTGCCCAATCAACCGGGTAAAAAATAAAGAAAAGTGTTTTAATCAAACCAGTTTCATCACCAAACAAACAACGCAGAACAGGTGCCCTTGTTATATACCTGTACAGCACCCCTTCTGTGCTGCACGCAAGGCAGTGTAAAACAGTGCATCTCGATGCAGTGCCTGAAGCAGAGCCCCCGTCAGCATGCGTGTCTGTCTGTCTGTTCCCCTTAAAATTCGTGGGGTGTTTGTTGACTGTCTGCCTGCAACGTGTTATCCATCCAAATTGCATATTTGCTGTTTCAAATTTGTCTGATTAAAATTTTTAACTTTACTTAAAAATCTCGTATTGCGACTCCAAGAATAAAAAAACAAATCCATTCCTGAAATGCAGTTCTCCGTCGTTGCCATCGTTGCCGCTATTGCCACTGTTGCCTCTGCTCAGTACGATGCCGTCAAGGCCACTGAGGCCGCTGTTGCCCCTGTCGCCGCTCAGACTGCCCTCTACTCTGGTGCCGAGACCGTCGGTGTTGCTGCCGTTGTCGTGGCCGTTGCCGCTCTTGCCCTCTAAGCACACACACCTGCGCGCGCTGCATATTGGGACCGCTGACGTGTACTTCTCTGTAGTATTTTTTCTTTCACCTTTGGATAGATGGGGTATTTAGAGCTCTCTGTTTCTGCTTGTTACATTCGCACACGGCCTGTTTATCAAAAATAAAACGACGGGGTTGCTTTGTGCAATGACTTTTTTTTGTATTTCCTGAACTCTGGCTAGCCATGTGCAAATGCTGTCCTGTGTTGTATATGGCCACAAGATGACGGTGAATCATGCAGTCTGCTCTCCTCCTCTCTTCCAGCATCTTTGGAGCGATCCTCGTTCAAGGAGTGATATCTGCGATGCCGTCACGCAAGCGTTTCAAACTACACCACATATACAAGATCTCGGAACACGGCTGGTGTGCGTGCAAGGGCCCCAGCATCCGATGAAAATCGTGTGAGCCGAACAGGAGCATGCACCACGACAAAAAAATTTCCGTTCGTGTCGTGTGGATGATGCCCACACAACACGGAAACTGCAAAACAAACGAGTCATCGTCAAACAAAGCTGCAAAACCAGCACAGTCTTATTCAAAATTGGGTGAGTTTGCATACTCCCCAATTCATTCTTGGTTTGGAAGCAACAAAATGTTTTTCTTTTGTTCGGCACCCCGATGGTTCCTCCCACCTAATATCACACCAAGAAAAGTTTCTTGGATTATTGAAACCCATTCGTTTTGGTCTCGGAGCATCCAGCAACGTCGAAACTGTTGCTCAAAATGAGACATAAGTGTGGAGAACCTGGGCATTGATCCCAGTGCCTCTCGCATGCTAAGCGAGCGCTCTACCATTTGAGCTAGATCCCCATGACAGTGTGATAGGGAATTGACCAACAGGTGCGGCGTGGCTACGTGATCAATTTAAGGAGTTTGGATTGAGTTGGAGAGTGCTAAGAACAGAGAGAAGATTGAGAGGAGACTGATCTTTATTGAAGTGATAACGTGCGCTTTAAATAGCGTTACTGAATAAAGAGGAAAGAAACGATTGGTGATGAGGCGTTGTGGAGGTGATGTCATTGTGTACAGTCAAGAAACGATTGGTGATGAGGCATTGTGGAGGTGATGTCATTGTGTACGGTCAAGAAAAAGAGTGTCCATTGTTCTCAATTAGAGACGCGTGACGGAATCGAGTTGATTACGTAACACCCGCCTCCAAGAGCGTACGCGATGAAAAAGGCAGTGAACTGGGTGGAGGTTTATCTTGTTGGATTCGACGGAGTAATTCTGGCGTAGCATTCAACCAACAGTTGAACACTGGATGATGATCCTTCCATTGCACAAGTACTTGTCGTTGACCTTCAAGAGTGCGGGAAGAAAGGACCTTGTCGATAGCCCGAACGGCAATAGACTGATGTTCAAGAGGATGCTTAGCAGCGTCAAAGAAGTAAGGTTTGAGTTTTTCAGGATGGAAGACAGGGTGAATTCCCCAATCTCGTGGTAAGTCAAGCTTGCATGACGGGGCTGCTCCGACTAGTTCGATGATTCGGTAAGGTCCGGAGTATTGTTCTGAAAGTTTGTTGGTTTGGCGGTAACGAAGGTTGGGAGGTTTGAATTCCTTGGCGGATATAAGAACGAGGTCTCCGACTTGGAATGGTGAACGAAGGCGTTTTCGGTTTGCAATTGCAGCGTACTTGTCTTGTGAATCGCGAATTCGATCCTTGACGACTTGGTACTCAGCCCGAACGTCCTTGATGGTTAACGGGGCAGAGAAGGGTATGTCAATATTGATCATAGAGCGAGGATGTCGTCCGTATTCGAGGTAGAAAGGTGTGTAGCCAGTACTTGAGTTGACAGTGTCGTTGATACCAAACTCAATCTTGGGCAAATGCTCGTCCCAGTCGTCTTGGTAAGGGGCGACAAAATGTCGGAGGGCTTGGAGGACCCAGTCGTTCTTTTGTTCAGTTTGGCCGTCAGTTTGTGGATGCGAGGAGGTAGAGATGGTGAGCTTTATCTTGAGGGAGTTGCAGAGTTCTTGCCAGAAGTTGGAGGTGAACTTGACGTCGCGGTCAGAGATGAAGTGGACTGGAATGCCGTGGTGAGGGAAGATGTGTAACTCAAACAGGTTGGCAATGTCGCGTGCAGTAGAGGTGGTGTGGCATGGGATGAGTCTTGTGCGTTTAGTTCCAGAGTCGACGACTACCATAAGAGAATCGTATCCAGACTTGGTGAGTGGGAGCTTGGTCATGAAGTCCATTGAGCAGGTGTGCCATGGATAAGGTGGGACATCGTGAGGCTGGAGGAGTCCGTATGGAGCGTGACGAGCTACCTTGAGGCGTTGGCAGTTGTCACAGTTTTGGCAAAGGCGCTGGACGTCGCTGTGAAGCTTGGGCCAGTGGAAGTAGCGAGTGAGTCGTTCTGAGGTACGTTCCCAGTTGTTGTGGATGGCTGGACCGTAAGAGTGAGCTTTTTCAAGAAGTGAGTGACGGAGAGGGGCTGGGACGTAGAGACGGGCGTGAGTCTTGTCAACGTAGTGGAGGAGTCCATCTCGTAGGCGGTAACGTGCTATCTGAGAGACTAGGTGCTTGGGAGCTTTGGATGGGTCGTTATCGAATGTGTCTGGATTCAGTGGATCAACAAGGTATTGTGCAATTTCTAGGAACTGAGGGTCGGTAGTGTTCATGTCCTTGATGTCGGCCGTGAGGTCATCAGTGATTGTCAAGGAGGTTGTATTGAGGAGAAGGTATGATTCTGGTACTTGGAGGATGGTGTGGACAGAGTTCTTGTAGGTGTTGACTTGAACAGATGCATCTGTAGCGAAGCGGCGCCTTGACAGTGCGTCAGCAATGGTATTCCACTCCCCCGGTGTCCACTGAATCTGGAAATCGTAGGCGAGAAGGTCAGCGAGCCAACGGTGATGGACGGGGCGGAGCTTGGGTTGCGTGAGAATGTGGCGGAGGGACTGGTGGTCTGTGAAGGCGAGGACGTTGTTTCCGAGGAGGTACTGACGGTAGTATCTGAGACATTCGACGAGGGCGAGGATTTCACCCATGTAGGGATGATAACGAGTTTCTTCTGGCTTGAGTTTGCGGGAGTAGTAGGCGATGGGCTGATCGATGCCATTGGAGTCAGGCTGAGCAATGTATCCCCCAACAGCGCGGGCGGACCAGTCAGTGTACAGGTGGACAGGAAGTTCTGGATTGAAGATGGCGAGCATGGCTGGGGATGAGAGGAGAGTCTTGATTTCGCGGAAGTGATGACGCGCTGTGTCATTCCATTTGTCGGTAAAGGAGGTTGTCTTGTGGTCTCGTAGGAGGTCAGAGAGAGGCGCGACAAGTGAGGCGTGACTTTTGATGAAGCGATGGACAGTATTGGCAAGGCCGAGGAAGGAGCGGAGTTCTGAGAAAGAGGTAGGTTCCTCAAAATCTCTGATGGACTGAGTTCTGGAAGGAAGGACAGAGACTGATCCTCTATTGATTTGATAACCGAGATATTCGAGTTGTGTCTGGAAGAAGGAACACTTGGAGAGGCGTAGGTGGAGTTTGTGGTTTTGGAGTCGCTGGAGTACCATGTCGACATGGCGGAGATGGTCTTGTTCATTGTCAGAGAAGATGAGGATGTCGTCGATGTAGACTATGACAAAGACGTCAATGAAGTCTTGGAAGATTGTGCTGAGTGTGGTCTGGAAAACACCTGGAGCGTTGGCGAGGCCAAAGGGCATAACAACCCATTCGTAGTGGCCGTATTTAGTGCGGAAGGACAGTTTTGGGGGATGTCAGATTCTACAATCCTGATTTGATGGAAACCGGACTTGCAGTCGGCTTTGGTAAAGAATTTGGCCTTGGAGAGGCGGTCGAGGGATTCTAGGATGTTGGGAAGGGCGGCGCGGTTCTTGACGGTCAGTCTGTTGATGGCGCGGTAGTCAAATACAAGGCGGAGTTTGTCTTTCTGTTTGACAAAGAAGACAGGAGCGCCAAAGGGCGAGGTGGAAGGTCTGATGCGGTGATGCTTGAGGAGGTAGGTAAGTTCTTCTTGAAGAGCCTTCAGTTCTGGAGCGCTCATGGGATAGATGGGTCGGTAGGGAGGTTCAGCACTTGCTGTTGGATCGAGGTCAATTTTCATGTCAGTAGGTCGGGACGGAGGAAGGCCTTCAAAAGGCGCGAAGACATCTGGGTACTTGGAGACCAGTTCTTGGACGTTAGGAGGGAGGGACTTGCGGACAGCTTCATCTTTTTCGTCGATCTCGGCTGAGGTAGTGGTGGTTGATACTTCTTGTTCTTCAGGTATTATGGCACCAAGGAAGTCATCAGGCTGTAGGGTTTCAAGGAGGTTCAGAAATTGGTTGGCAGTAAGGATCTCCGGCGTGGAGCGTGGGGAGCGGCATTTCCAGCTGTGTGGACCAATGCGGACTTGGTTTGTCGGCCAGTCGATAGAGGGATTGTGGGCGTCAAGCCAGTCCTTTCCGAGGATCAGGTCATACGCGAGTTCAGGAACGGTAGTGAAAGAGCGAGAGTCGCTGAAGGTAGTGTCATTTATTTTCAGTTTAAGGGTTTCGGTACGCTGGCCCTTAACTATGGATCCATCAGCTAGCTTGATCTTGCAGGCCTGAGGAATGAGAGATTTATCTTGGAGGAACGGTAGGTTGGAACGGATGAAACTGGGGTTGGCACCAGAGTCAATGAGGATGGAAACATGATGATCGTTGATGGTTCCTTGGCAGATGAGGAGGCCAGGAGTGTCAGAATATGGGGCATGGTGTTCAGACTTGACGTGGTACAGGGGGCGCTTGGGACGTGGGACTTGGACAGGAAAAACAGGGACGGTAACGGCAGTTAGATTGTCAGGTGGATTATCAAAGGGCAAGGCGGAGAAACGATTAGAGTTCATGATCGCTATCTTCTTCTTCATCTTGGGCTTGAGTTGCGGCATTGTTAATTCTGGAAGTGGATGGCTTGGCGGAGAGCTGGGCTTGACGGGCACGGAGCTTGGGGCAGTGGTCGGTGTCGTGGTCCTTGGCTTGGCAGTAGACGCACCAACCTCTGGAGCGGAAGTGGGCTTTCTGTTCTGGGGTGAGACGTGGGTAGGGAGACGTTTGTTGAGTGTTTCCAAGGTCCATAGGGTCGGATGAGTCGGGGATGGAGTTCTTGAGTGTATGGCCTTGGGCTGGTCGAAAGGACTGTGTGCGTGTGGTGGAGGAAGTTGCGGTATTTTTACGAGTGTCGGCGGCGGTACGTTTATTGTGGCGGTAGGTGAGATCATCAAGTCTCTCAGCTTCATACTGAAGGTGGTCAAGATTGTCTTCAATAGCAAAAATGGCAGGATTACTACGGATGTGGAACTTGAGACCTTGGAGGTATTTGACGCAGAGATGCCTGGCTGGGTAATCGATTCCTGAGGCGGCAATGGCAGAGACAAGTTCATTGAATTTGCAGGAGTAGGTTACTGCTGAGCTGGTTTGTTGGAGGTCCTCCATGGCTTCGATAGCTTGTTTCAAGCTCAGATGAGAACCGAAAGTTCTCTTGATCCAGGCGGCGTATTCGTTCCAGGACATATAGAATCGTTCTGTTTCGGACAGGCGGCGCCAGTATATGCGTGCGTTACTGCATAGGCCTTCGGAGACAAAATGTACGTATGTTGGTTGGTCTTGTTTAGTAATGTGGTCAGTAGATAGAGCGAAACCATGGAGTCTGCAGGTTGAGGATGAGCGATCGAGGTAATCGTCGAGGTAGTTTTGTATTTCGTGGGCTGGCCTATTTCGATGGTTCCCAGAGAATTCGAGAGGTTTGATTGATGGCATTCTGAAGATAGGTAGTCGACGTTGAGCTGGGACTGGGGCATTAGATTCGTCCAGGATGGCCTGGTTGATAGTTGGGGCTGGTACTGGTACTGGAGGGTTGAGAGGTTCGCGTTCACGTAGGGTAGTTACTTCAGCAAACAGTCTTTGGACAGCTTCAGTCAGTTGGGCCAACTGAGTTTCGTACCGCTGGATGATGTGGTCTTGATTACAGTCATTTGGGGTTTCTGGGTTCATTATGGACAGCTGGAAGGCAAGTATTTCTTTGGGACTTAGACGGTTGGTTGGATGTTTCTTGGATGGAGGGATTTCCGATGCTACCAATTGATAGGGAATTGACCAAGAGCTGCGGCGTGGCTACGTGATCAATTTAAGGAGTTTGGATTGAGTTGGAGAGTGCTAAGAACAGAGAGAAGATTGAGAGGAGACTGATCTTTATTGAAGTGATAACGTGCGCTTTAAATAGCGTTACTGAATAAAGAGGAAAGAAACGATTGGTGATGAGGCGTTGTGGAGGTGATGTCATTGTGTACAGTCAAGAAACGATTGGTGATGAGGCATTGTGGAGGTGATGTCATTGTGTACAGTCAAGAAAAAGAGTGTCCATTGTTCTCAATTAGAGACGCGTGACGGAATCGAGTTGATTACGTAACACAGTGCAGCGCGGAATGAGCTGAGATTAGGAGGAGGTTTTAGAATATTCAGAGGATAAGATGTTCTTTATTGTAGATCAGAGGAAGGTCTTTTATACCCGTATTCTTGGAATGTCGAAGAAAGAGATCGAAAAGTGATTAAAAGAAATGACACGTAAGAATTTGGAAGTCAGGGTTTCGAAGACTCTGGAAGTCAGGGTTATTTACGTTACACAGTGGTACGGAAATAAAGGATACTTGGTTGATAGATAATCTTTATTGTTAGAAGGGCGCTAGCGTTTTATACTGATGTGAGGAAGTTATTTGAACTTGTTTGTTTATCGAGAAGTTTCCATCTTTGGAATTTTGAAGGAAAAATTGAAGTCAAGAAAAATGTTGGAACAAAGAGAAGAACTACAATGGAAACTAGCGTTGTTACGCAACAGACAGTCATCTACGTAATTTATTTCATTCCCTCACGTACTGCAAGATTTACAGCTTCGATTCAGATTTCGAATTTCCCACAGACACAAAAATCACTCACAAGCCAAAAGGCAATTCCAACACTCTAACACTTCCCAGACACCACTCCTTTCATCAAAAGTGCCCCCGTTATTGCTATTTCGTGTCTTTCAATTGCCACTGTTGTCTTTCTTACATTTGCCACAAAGGTTATTTAAGCCGGCTCTTGATTCAATGAACTTCAGTCTCTCAATAACTCTCTTAACTCTCTTAACTCTCAAACTCCTCTCAAGTCCTTCTCCACTCTTGAAGCTGCAATCGAGCTCCTGACTATTTCCGTGACAAATTTTCTAAAAAATAAAGGCATTAACATTGTACTCAAAAACTGAATCCGTGTCAGCGCCCATTCGAGGTTTGAGCACCGTTTTCAGCCGCGGCTGTGCCGTGAGGGTGTAGTGCGTGAGACGAACAAATTTGGCTGAATATCCAGGGAGGTATTGCTTCATACATCCGACGCTTTCAAAAACATGGGTGCGATGCCGTTGTTGAATACTTTTTATTTCGCGGCATCATTTTTTTCACTCCTTTTTAGCCTTCTTTTCGTTCGTGGACGGGACCGGTTCCAACATCAGGAGATACACAAATGCCAACATGCTCACCACAATTCCAATCATCATTAATGCTGGATATTTGACAGCAAATTCCTGGGGGCGAAGGTACACGTCGTTTGCTAATGAAACCCCAGAAAGACATTTGTGGGGTCAAACGAAAATATAATAAAATACCACGTATAGCCGCGATATCCCGTCAAGCGATTTAAATAAGGCTCCAGACCACCCATTAATATGTGAGCCCTGCAAAGTTACAGAGTCAAGTCAAGCAGATGAAAAACCCTAGTACCGCAAAAAACAAGCATACCTTGAAGGTTCCATCAGCAATCGCACCCACAGTTTCAGCAAGTGTCGCACCATCATCCTTCAGATTCAACACCTGACCTTCCTTATCCAACCGCCAAATCTGCTCCTCCTTTGGCTCCAGAACAACCACAGCGGGTAACTCGGTCAACCTTTTGACGCCGTACAATTTACTCACATGGTCGAAGCGCGCACGAGCATCCATGTACATGAAAATCACTGTCGTCGCAAAATTTTGATGAGCGGCGTTGTAAGCGCGAGCAATGCTTCGCAGTCTGTTCAGTTCCGCTGCAGGACTTGGACCATCCAACATTCCAAGCACAACGATTTTGCGAGTGTCACTGGTGGAGGATATCAAATCATGATTGGACGAGTCAGTGAACGGTTCAATGAGGGGGTGCTTGTTGTCGAGGATCCACGTGCGAACAAGCTGCATCTACGAATGGTTGGATAAAAGGCGTCGGCGAGATGCAGAGTTCATCACAGAAATCGAATTTGGTGGAAAGATACCACTTGAAGTTCGTGCAAAGACGCCAAGGAATAATTGCAGAGTTTTACATCCGCGCCACCGTCTTTAACTGCAACGAGGATGGGTTCTTTGACCAGGGACGCATCCAGATTCAACGCCTTCAAAGCCACGGCAGTGTCTGGGGTCACATAAATTGAAACAAGCGTTTGAACAGATTCAACCACTGTCAAAAAATTGGTCTTGTGCAATGTTCAATGTCAATACAGCGGTGTTTTTTCAAGAGAGGCTTACAATCACAGCGTCAAGGGTTGATGCTGGGTTGTAAATGTATAAAAATGCGACTTGTTTTGTTTTGAGCATGGGCGCGATTTCTGAGCCGGTTATTAAGGAGACTGGGGGGCTTCGTGAGGAAATGTCAAGGTGAACAAGTGTTTGAACGCCAATTTGATACACATCAACTTACGATAGAAAGTCATTCACAAATCCGGTCAGTGCATCGAGCGAACGCTTTCCGGAATATTCGATGGTTCCCAATGGTCCAGTAATCCACTGGATGCAGCGGATTTTAAATTGAGTTTCGAATCAAATATCAATCGTTGCCCCACCTTCAGAGTTGGGTAACCGCGCACATCATACTTATTGCATATGTCAGGCTCCTGCGTGCAGTCAACCTCGGCAATGGTCGCTCTGCCTTTCATTGACGCTGCAAGTTCGTCCCAGACAGGCGCGAGGGTTTTGCAGTGGCCACACCAGGCTGGGGTTGACAAATGAGATTGTGAGCGAGAAGAGCAGTCCTCAGAGAATAAAAAAGAGGAGCGTACGCGCATAGAACTTGACGAACGCACGGCCATGTGCAGTGGCGCCAGGAAACGATGTTGCCGTCAGTTTGTTGTTTTTTCCGAGTGGATTCAGCCCGGGGCTTCGGTCAGCACTCATGCTGGCCATGAGCGTCTCTACTTTCGCAAAGGTTGTGGAGACATGGGCGGACAGACAGAGTAGGAGCGAGACGGCAAGCGTCAGATGCATTCACTGATTCAAAGTGGGATTATATATAAATCAGCCATTGACAATGCTGTAATTCTGTAACAAGAGAACGCGAGTTTGTCTTGCGCACATTTTGCCACGCTAAGTTCATGTCTCGATGACTTTGATAAGTGTCCCCCAAGTGTGTTCCCTTTTGGCCATAAAAACAGCAACACCTTTTGCAAAATGACCCAACATGCATCGACGCAGCTTGTACATTTCTTCTTGAGAACAACGCAGTAGAAAGTGGATTGTACCCCGACGATATTCGTCGACAGGTGTGTGAGTAAACATGCGCAATAAAGTGAGCACCCTAGAGCGATGCAACGGCGTGCTGGCGCAGACAGTTCCAATAACGATGGATGCCTGCTAAAGAGTCTCCATGAGTTATGCGATGGGAGCCAGACCCCTCCTGCCTTGCGACATCCAGCTGCCTCCACCCACATACACTCGTACAAGGATGTCTGCCACCTCGCCAGACACCCGACACTGCTTGCGCATCCACAGCCACACTTGCTTGGAGTCAGTCAGTCAGCAGTCACACCGAGTGCCAAGACAGACGCAAATTGGAATGGGTCAAAATGGGTTCTGCGATGAAAATTGTGGAGATATGATAAAATTGGGAATGGGTATTTCTTGGCAGTTTGGTAAATTGCGCCTCCCAAACACAATCAGTGGCGGCGAGACAGGTGGACGCACACGCACGTTTGAGCTGAGCCTGCGCATGAAGTGTGGCGCCGAGTCGTGGCTGCTGTGGGTGGTCTGCGGCGCACTGTCCTCCTCAGGCGCAGTTGCGAATGTGGCAATTTGCAACGCCAATCCTGATTAAACCAGGCTTGTCATACAAGCCCATCCATTTTGTGGCGAACTGCGACGCCCCTTCATTGCAACGAGCGAGCGAGCGGCATCCACCGCGGCACTCGCCCACGCACGTCGACGCTGCGTGCATGCCTGTCTGCCTGCCTGCCTGCTGTCGCGCGTGTGTGTGGGTGGCGCAGCGGCAGTGCTTCTGGCTCAGACCAGACTCAAAAGCGGCGGCACAAGAAAGTGCGTCGCAAATTTTCCCTGTTTTAATCGCGACACTACGCCACCCAAATGGGTATAAAAGGAGACCCGTTCCCACAGTAAAACAACAGCACTGACAAACATGGCTGACTATGACAACAAGGCTGCAGAGCCTGCCTTCACCAGCGACGAGAAGCTCCAGACCGTCAACGCTGAGAACGACGAAGACTACATTGACGAAATCTATGAAATTATGTATGTCCCTCCTCCTTCTTCTCCGCCCAACACTCTGACTCAATCTGACCCACTTTGCTTCTTCTCAGCGATGCTGTCGTTCCACGTACCGATGACCCAACTCTCCCTGCCAACACCTTCCGTGCTTGGTTCCTGGGTCTCCTGTTCGGAATTCTGATCTGTGCCGCCAACACCATCTTCACGTTCCGTTCCAACTCCTTCTCCATCACCCCCTTCGTGACGGTCCTGCTTGCCTACCCATGCGGTCTCATCATGGCCAAGGTTCTGCCTTCCGGTTTCTTGAACCCCGGGAAATTCAACTACAAGGAGCACGCGTTGATCTACGTCATGACTTCCTGCATGGCCTCCCCGCCCTACGCGCTGTACAACATTGTCGGACAAAAGTACCAGTTGTACCAAACCGACTTGTCTCTGATGGCCAGTTTCGGATTTGCTATCGTCACTCAATGCTTCGGTTACGGATTTGCTGGTCTCACTCGTCGCTACTTGGTTCGTCCAGCTGCCATGATCTGGCCATCCAACTTGGCTACCATTGCCATGTTGAACTCCCTTCACGGAACTGATGACGGTATCACTCGTTACCCAATGACTCGTTACAAGTTCTTCTGGCTCGTCTCCTCTGCCATGTTCTTCTACCAGTTGTTGCCAAGTTACGTCATGCCAATGATCGGTGCCCTTTCCGTCATTTGCTGGTTCACCAACAACAAGACCGACAACAAGATGGCCCTCGTCCTTGGAAGCACGTCCTACGGTGGTGGTGTCGGTCTTTTGTCCTTCACTTTTGACTGGTCCCTCTGCAACGTTTACGCTCCAATCACCACCCCACTTTGGGCCATGATGAACCAGTTCTTGGGTCTGTGGTTGTTCTTGTGGATTGTTGTCCCCATTCTTTGGTACACGGAAGCCTTCTACCACGATCAGACTATCGGTGCCGCTGGTGACTATGGATTCATGATCAACAGTCCTTCCACCTTCAGCAAGAAAGGAAAGCGTCTTTCAAACACCAAGTTCGTCATCCGTAGCCCAGACGACCGCAACTCCTTGATTCTCAACCAAACCTTCTACGATGAGAACAAGCCCATCTTGATCACCACCTACTTTGCCCTTGAATACGCCAACTCTTTCATTGTCTTTGTTGCCGCTCTTGTGCACGTCGGTCTTTGGTACGGAAAGGATATCTGGCACCGTTTCCGTGCTACATTGAAGGACTTGGACCGTGACGACATCCACGCTACTCTTATGGACGTTTACCCTGAAGTCCCAGACTGGTGGTTCGTTGTTCTTCTCGCTTTGAGCACCATTCTTGGAATTGTTGTTTGCCAGTGGGGAGGATTTGACTTGCCATGGTGGGGTACCATCTTGGCCATGTTGCTCGCTTTGGTTTCCATTATCCCCATCGGTACCATTCAGGCTATTTCTGGACAGCAAATTGGTCTCAACGTCATGTCCGAGTTCTTGATTGGACTTTTGCTCCCTGGCCGTATCTCTGCCGTCATGGCCTTCAAGACCTTCTCTTACATGGCAATGTACCAGGGTCTCTTCTTGGTTGCTGACATGAAGCTCGGACACTACTTGAAGGTTCCACCCAGAGCTATGTTCATGGCCCAGTTGGTTTCCACCATTCTTGGTGCCCTCGTTTCCACCGGATCTGCTGCTGCCATCTACGAGTCCTTCGGAAAGGCCGAAAAGCCAGTGTCCCCACAGTTCCCTGCTGGATTCCAGTGGTTGATGCAAGTCCAGGCCGACGACCCAGCTTCCGGATGGTCTTCCAACGGTTACAACACTTTCTTGTCTGCCGGTGCCATTTGGGGAGCCATTGCCCCAGCCCGCTTCTTCGGACCTGAATCCCCATACTTCAAGACCTTGCTTGGATTTGCCGTGGGTGCCGTTCTCCCAGTCATCCCATGGTACCTCCACAAAATCCAGCCAAACTCCTTCTGGCACTTGGTCAACATCCCCCTCATCTTCATCTTCCCCGCTGCTGCTGGTGGTCGTCGCTCTGACTTGATTACCCCCTTGATTATCGCCGTTATCGTCAACTACTTCGTCAAAAAGTACAGAAACACTTGGTGGAAGAAATACGCTTACGTCATGTCCGCTGCCTTTGACTCTGGAACCGGTGTGATGCTGTTGATTCTGTTCTTCATGGTTCAGTTCAACGCCAAGTTCCAGATGCCGTTCCCAGCATGGTTCATGAACTCTGGAGACATTGAGCGTTGCTTGCCAGATGCCACTTTGGCCTGCATGGACCACAGTGTTATGGGGGCCGCTTACGGAAACGAGTACTTGGCTGAACAGGACCCAGCTTGTAACGCTTAAAAAGAGAAAGTAGATGACTGGTTTTTACACCCTTTCCCCTTTTGGTTGGTTTGCATGCAATAGACATGCCCACGTTTTGAAATGACCCTTTCAAACAAAAGAATAAAAGTTGTGTGGAACTCGTTGAAAAGAAATAGCTTTGTTCGACCTTTATATTTCCTGATTTTTATGATATGCAGTTGTTCGTTGCTATGGTACTGTTGTGATCCTTTCCTTTTCAACTGATACAAGCGGGAAAAAAAATGGTACGGTTTGTTTTTTGTTTCTGTGTTGATGCGAAGTGTCAGAGCTCTCGGCAGGAGTAACGCATGACTCAATGTGTATTGTGGGATGAAGGCGAAAGATTGCTCTGGTCCCGCCTAGTTTCTGACTGCAAAGCTGGAGTGTATGTTTTTGAATGGTGGGGACTTTTGTTTGGATTTGCCGAAATTGCAAAATAAAAAATTATTGGAAACAAATTCCCAGCACCACGGACACACACCACACACACGCTGACATGTCGACCTTCACACGTGTCATCCCCACCTCCGCTAAGTGCGCAAAACCATCCTTTTCAACGAGTTAACAAAACATGCAAGTGCCCATCACAAAACAGCCCCCCAAAAAATGCTTTTCTTTCTGCTCCTTTGAGTTCTTCTTTCATTCCGTCTCGGTCTCCGGCCCGCGTATCAGCTCCATGTTTTCCAGCTGGTTTCTCTTGCTGGGTTCGCTAAAATATGAATGGGTCAAATGATGGGTCTGACGGTAGCAGAAATGTATCACTCGATCTATGATGCACTGCTCGGACAAATAGCCGCTCATACTGCTTGACACTGACGCGGCTTGGCCTGACAGGGTATCAACGCTCTCCTGCATTTGGTCTTCCAATCGCAACAACGTCAGATGAGCAGTACAGATTTATTTCAAAGGAAAAATCCTTTTGCGGGGGTCGTTAACAAACCAAGGACAACGAAAGGGGGTGGAAGGAAAAAGAAAAACAAAACGAGATTTGAACTTTTAGTCCTTGAGAATTTCACGTGCGACAATCATGCGCATGACTTCACTTGTACCCTCCAAAATCCTGTGCACGCGCAAGTCGCGCATGTACTGACCAACAGGGTAATCGTTCAAGTATCCGTACCCGCCGTGAATCTGAATGGCGTCGTCACAAAGCTGAAAGCACTCTTCCGTCGCGTACGCTTTCGCCATTGCACAGGTTGCTGCGGCGCTTGGGGAACCAGCATCGATTGCACGGGCAGCGTTGCGGACCATGAGACGTGATGCAGTGAGTTTCATGGCCATTTCAGCCAGTTTGAATTGAGTGTTTTGGAAACCGGAAAGAGGTGTTTTGAATTGGGTTCGTGTTCCGGCGTAGTCCACGGCGGCCTGTGCGGTGAATGCGGTTGATATTTAGCAGGGTTTACAATAAAAGAAAGCCCGTTTACCTGAAGTGCTGATTGAGCACCGCCCAAACTACAAGACGCAATGTTGACTCTTCCACCGTTAAGTCCTTTCATGGCGTACGTGAAACCCTTTCCTTCTTCTCCGACAATATTCGAGACTGGGACTCGAACGTCCTCAAAGGTGACAACTGATGTAATTTCAAAACGGATAAGTCCCCCAAACATTTCGAAAACTCACTCAGCAGGCGCTTACCTCGAGTAGGTTGGCATTTCCAACCAATCTTCTCCTCATTCTTTCCAAACGAAAGTCCCGGAGTGCCCTTCTCCACCAACACGGACGTAACACCCTTCGCACCAGCTCCACCGGTACGCACCATCACAAGGTACAAATCGGAAGTTCCAGCGCCAGAAATGAACGCCTTAGAGCCGTTGATGATCAAATGGTCGCCATCCCGCTTTGCGGTAGTTTCCATGGATGCAGCATCAGAGCCCGAGCTGGGTTCGGTCAGGCAGTAGGATGCGATTTTGTCCATGTGTGTGAGTTGAGGGATCCATTTTTCGCGGAGTTCGTGGCTGCCAAAGGTGTCAATCATCCAAGCGACCCTGTTCAAGAAAAGAAGCACACATGCATTGAGTTGAAGATGCGAGGGAAGCATTGCGGCGATTCACATGAAAACAAAAATGCCAACATGTTGTGGATGGACAAGAACGCCGTTGTGGGCACGCAACCAGTCGACAAGGCCTCAAAAATGAGCGAAGCATCCAGTCTCGTGAGACCAGTTCCGCCAAACTCTTCAGAGCAGTAAATGGATCCGAAACCGAGCTCGGCTGCTTTGCGCATGGTCGCGACTGGGAACTCGCCCGTCTCGTCCCACCGACGCATGTTGGGAGCCAGCTCAGCATCGGCGAAACGTTTTGCGAGATCAAAGATTTCGGCCTCTTGCTCGGAGAGACCAGCTTTGGCTGTGTTTGGGAGGGGGGGAGGTTCAGATTTTGGGACGGTTGCGATCGCTCGATTCGACATTACCATCTACTACCGATGTGAGGAGTGTGCGGCGTGGAACTGCAAGTGGTGAGAGGAGTGCTCTGGCCGAGAATGCGCTGCGGATGAGAGACGGACGAGACAGCATTTTCTGTTTGTGATTCGGAAAAGATCGGATAAAAAGCCCAATTCAAATCAGCCACTTCCGGCGTCTTTGGAGGAACTTCTTTTATTGTTCACTAGCACTACAGATGTACAAAACGTAAAGAAAAGAATAGAGTTTAACGTGTGAGGCAGGGCAGCAAGCAGCAACTCAGAAGACAGCACTGGCGCGTTTATCCAAAGTCCACCAGTTGAAAGAAACTAAAAAAGAGTTCACTGGAAGTTGATCTGGTTGCTGTTGAGACTGCTCCTCCGTTTCAACACAGACATGCGCGTACTGTCGCTGACAATACTTGGTTCTGCTTCTCCGAGAGGCACGACGCACGCAAGCGGGAATGCTCCACTTCGCCCTGCAATGACTCCATTTGCCCATCCATCATCAAAAAGATTCATCACAGTTACTGCAATGTGAAACCTTTAGTTAAAACAATCAGATACATGAGACAAAGAAACTCACCGATTTCGCCAGGCCTCAGCGATAGCTCATCGTCCATATCTTTTTCATATTGAAACAGAACTTTCACTTTGAACATTCCTGCGTCTTCAGCTCCAGTGTAGGACTGGTTCATGTCTGCTCCGTCAGTATATTGCGACTCGTTGGATGGGAACGCATACGAAACTGGTCGGTACTCCGACTCAGCATACTCGCTGTACAAGTTGCCATCTTGAGCCAGACTGTTCATGGTTATGGGTCGATCATTTCCACTGCTTAAAGCCTCCGAGTACACTGACGCGAAATTGTTGCTCCGGAGAGGTGCGTCGTTGGCAGACTCGCCCATTTCAGAGTAAAAGCTTTGTCCTCTCGAGTCGTCTTCTTCCGTCAAACGCAAATCTTGGATATTTTGCCCGTCCGCAAACAGCTCACCATCCTCTTTCATCCACGAATACGCGCCAGTCGCATTCAGTTTCCCTTCACCCACGGGTGCATAATCAAATTCGGACTCAAGATATTCAGAGGCAATTCCTCCCGCCCCTCGAGCACCAGAAGTAGTATTGTAATCAGCAGCATCGGTAGTCCCGCCGTATCCGCCAAACCCAGAAGCAGCCGCATTCGGTAAAATGGGATCCGCACTGCCACCACGCTGCCTTGTCGCAAACACATTTACAGGACTCCGTTCGCCGTCGCCAATTTTACCCTTTTGAGGGCCTCCAGCACGTATGGCGGCAATCGCTGCTGCACTGTTCATCTGTGTGTCTTTCCCAGCTGCTGCAGACTCGTCTGCTCCAGCCTGTTGCTGACCCCGCTTATTCCTGTACGTGATAAACATGTACAGCGCGATAATAATGACAAGACCGCCAAGGAACCCAACCACAATGGCAATGGTAGTTGCCGTAGTTCCCATTCCCGAATTCATGGCCCCAGATAAAACACCCGATGCAGCTGATGTCGCGCCGGGGGTGTTGTTGCTTTTATCGCTTGCTGATGTAGATGCGCCGTTTGGAATGTTTCCAGCATTCAGGCCGCTGGCCCCAAGCCCAGTGCCTGTAGATCCAGATCCTGAATTGGTGGCTCCCGATTTGCTTGATCCAGTGTCTGAATTGGTTGTTCCAGATCTGGACGATCCCGTGTCTGAATTCGTTGATTTGCCGAGAAAGACTGCACAGCAGGGATCGTTTGAAATTGCACCTTTACCGCTGCCCTCTCTGCAGTAAGCAGTTGCATCCCTCGCAACCAAAAAGCCACACGTGTTGCGCTCAAGCGATACTGCTTGCAGGCAATTGCCGGTGTTTGGCAGCTGCGCACAGATCTGGTCGTAGTTGGACAGCGTCGTTGCGCGGTTTGTTGCGATTGTTCCAGTCTGCGATGTTGGGTCCGTGCAGAATGCTGCGTTGTTGAAGATATCCTGCAGTGCTTGTCTTGCCAGAATGCAGGTGGACCGGCACAACTGCGTGTTCCTGCCTGATGCTGGGGTGGGACATGGCGTCGGGTTGTTTTGAGCTAAAAAGATGAGTTCTCCCTCGTAGAATGACATGTGGTAGCGCTGGTTGCTGCCCGTCCAGTTGGGACATCCAAAGAACGATCTGTGCGGATTTACTTATTCAGCATTTACGCCAAATAATTGAAGGGGATTCACCTAAATCCTTGAATGTATCCAGTGTTGTTGTCGAATCGGGCCCTGAGGAAGTTGTCCATCGACGCAGTGTCTGTAATTCCTGCTGTCCTGTCTATCAGCATGGAATATCCAGTAAAATCGGACAGAGTGGTGGTCGACGATTGTACTACAAAGCAGTTTCCGGATGCTGGAGCCATTGCTGAGTGCCTTTAGAAGTGAGTGTATGCTGGATGGGGCTGTATGCGGTTGCAGATGCGGCTGGCTGATGCTGGATGCAGAGTGGATGCAGTTGTGCGGGGATGCGGATGCAAATGCCAGTTGATGCGTGCGAGTGGAGGAAACAGACGGTCAATCGATGTGAGTTCTTGCTGTTGAGGACGTCTAAAGCCCGCGATGAAAATGAGTTCTGTTCATTTTGGCTTTTGCGACTAATGACTGAGTTTCATCGTGACTTTGAAAATTTCATTGGTTTCGTTTTTTGTGCGTTTTGGTCCGGAAATTGTCAACCATCCCACCGTTATTTCTGGCAACTTTTCGTCTCTTTTCTCTTCTTTTTCGGACGTCCAGAACAAAAACTGTAATAACAATAAGGATAACAGGAAGCAGGAAAAACTCAGAATGAACATCGACAAAAGAAGCGAAACAAAAAAAAAAATCTACAATCTGACTTCACAAATCATGCTTCAAGTGCTATTTGCCTTGGTGAACTTTTCTCAGTTACCCCCCAACCGATATCCATGCTCCTCGACATCTTCCATCTGAACAACTTGTTCAGTTCGCACAGAAGTCGAGTTGGTTGCAGTTCTTCGAGTACTTCTGCTGCTGCTGTTCATCCGTCGCCCATCGGAAGAATCCTCTCCAATTTCAATCACGCCATTCGCCATACGCACGAGAGCATCACGCGCTTCGGCGACAAACGGACCCAACGCGGGAATTGCAGTAGCATCCATAAACGCTGCTGCATCGGCGACATTGAATGTGAGTGGTGCTGATGATGATGACGAAGATGAGGAGCCGGTGGCGCTGCCGCTCCTTGTTGCAGATGAGCCCTGTGCTTGAATGTTGAGCAATTTCCGGCCAGCTGCACGAATCCATCTTTGGAAAACAGTGCCGCGATTGTTAGATCAGTGTTCATATCGGGAGTGGTGCCAAAAATTCATGTCACCTGTACCAGCCATATCCAAAGTCCCACAAAAATTGACCCACAAGTTCGCCACCAGAGGGTTCTGAACCATCACCATCCTCAAGTTCTTCCAAATCAACACCTCCACGACGCAACTTCAAAGTTGCAGCGACCGCGGTTCCAACAACCAGACCCTTTAAGACATCCGATAATTTTCCGTATCCCATCAGCATGGAAACAAATGGCATGTAAATTGGGCGTACGGGTACAACCTGAAGAATATAGACAAAGAAATAAGCAATCAATCGCAGAAGATCGATCGAAGGAAAATTAACGGTACCCCAAAGATAAGAGTGTCCTTCTCCAATTCGGTGAAAGCCCAAATCCATCTTAATGCAGCATCGTATACAGGAAATAAGGCATACGGGAAAACAAGAACAGCACGGTCCATGGTTCTGGACAACGCTGATGAAGTGGACGATCCCGACAACCCAACAGCATTCCATGGATCTTTTGGATCTGAGTACATCAGCATTTCAAGAGCAACTGCGAAAGCAACAGTAGCCAACTGGATGCGGAGGAACTTGTTTTCGGTAAACAGCCACTGTGTGAGGGTTTTGCGGGATTTGGGTGTGTTTGCGTTGCGCCGATTTGTGCCGCGTTTGACGATGCGGTTGTCCTTGTACACGTCTCCTGTGCCGGAAGTGAGGATTTCGAGTTGCGAGTGCCTGCAGTTCGGGTTAAAATTGAGATTTGAGATATGAGACAGATGAGTCATACCATGTCACGAGTGAAACTACAGAGTACGCCATCTGAGGAATCGATCGACCGAGAACAAACACCGACAGTGGGACCCGGTACAGTTGAAAAGCAGGAGCGAGAGCGAGCCTTGAACATAAAAAAAAATAAAAGGAAAAATAGATCAATAATAAATCAGCAGTGCCATCATCGAAAACACACACCTTGGATGGAAGGAAACAGTGCGGAGAGGCATCAGGCCCATCAGCGCAAGTGTGTGTATAGTGACTGAGAGACCCACGTGGGCAGTGGTCAAGGGAGCGCCCGCAGCAAACGACGTCACTCGATCGCGCACCATTTGCTGCACTCCAAGCGAGAAGACGCTGCTGCTGTCTTGCATGTTCTGATTGGCTGCATGGTCATGGCGGGGCTGACGAGGCGGTGGTCCTTCTCCGTTGCCCATGATTTTATATTGGCTTTTTTATTTATCTAACTTGTCCCATCCAGTTAAACTCAAACGACTTAAAAAGATAAATTTTATCACTCCACGTCAACATTGTAATGCGTCAGCACTGTCCCGACAAGGTACATGCTACCAGTCACAAACACGTTGCGTGGAACAGAGCTTTGTTCTGCCAATTCAAGCGCGTCATCAATGTTGTTGAAAAGTAAGACTTGCGCGCCCTCATGGATTGTGTTTTTCGAGACGCGTTCCCATGCAGCCTGGTTTGCCTTCTGCACTTTCATGTTTGTGTCTTTGAATACAGTGTTGTTTGTGTGACTTGGATCTGCGGAAAGCGAACTTTTTTTTAGCATAAGATGTCAGTTGGTGCTTGTTGCCCCACTCAACTGATGATCTTGGTTTCAATTGAGCAGAAGATCACTTGGTCGAATGCAGCTGCAGTTTTTGTCAATGGTGCCAAAAGATCATCTGCCAAGCGACCTCCTGTGCAGTAAAACATGAGCACGTTTTGGGTTGCCCTTTGATATGAAAACCACGTCAGCTTTTTTTGAGAGTTGCAAGGATATTCAAAGAAAGACTCAACTCATGTTTCTCCAACACAGAATTAAACCATGCCGCACAGACAGCCAAACTCTCGGGCGTGTGTGCACCGTCTAAATGAAACGTAGCATTTTGGTGGTCCTTTAATTTCAGCGTCTGGGATCGGCCAGGCCATCGTGCAGAGGCGAGACCCACTTTTACTCCTTCATTTGAAAAGGTTGTCCATGAATCTGTTCGGGATTGGTTGTAGCTGTTTACCCATTCTTTACATGTTGCATGAGCAACTGCAGCATTTATGTATTGATGATCGCCTTTCAGACCTGCCAATAGTAGCGATCAGTTGATTTTGGTATTCATGACGTGTCGTAAGCTCATTCTTACCCAGCTCCATTGGATGAACAGCCTCAATATCTGTCTGGGCGATTTCATGCAATGGAAATGCAGAAGAAGATAAACTTGTTGCTGCAGGCGCAACGTGACGCTCGATGGAGCGATTGCGCAGAATCTGCATTGCTGAATCAGGCTGCGGAGCTGTGAAACAGGCAACTCCAGGCTAAACAGAATGACGAGTTTATGTCACAACACATACACACTTGAGCCCAAGAAAGACTCACCTTCATAATGCCACCCTTATGCCACGCGATTTCATCAATTGTGTTTCCAAGAAGTCCCATATGATCATAGCCGAGCGACGTGATGGCAGTCACACTTGGCTTTTCAAAAATGTTTGTGCAGTCATATTCGCCGCCAACACCAGTCTCCATAATTGCGACATCCACTTTGTTTGTAATGAAGGTATGGAGGGACATGAGGAACAGAAATCGAAAGTATCCAGGCTTGGGCTATCAAATGAGTTTCACCACAATGCGAGAAATGAGAAGGTAGCAAAATTGAAAGCAGTAAAAGAGGCAATCCTTACGTCACTCCCAAACGCATCCCAAACCTTTGAAAACGATTCACTGAATGCATCTTCGCTGACAGGCACTCCATTGATTCGAATTCTTTCGCGAACTTGTATCAAGTGCGGGCTTGTAAACAATCCGGTTTTCAGAGGACGGGTCGCTTCAGATCCATTGCTCGGAATTTTGTACGTGATGGTCTGGTTTCGCAAGATTGCGTCGCACAAAATACTCGTGCTTCCTTTCCCTTTTGTTCCCGCGACGTGGATCACGTTGAGGCTGTTGAGAGAGGGGACCTTGATGCCAGATAATTTTTTTTTTTTTGTGGTGTAAGGTTATTGCCGTTGTCAAACGCAAGATTGCGTCCTTACATCGTATCCGATTCGCTCAATGAATGTTTTGATTTCGGGAAGCGAGAGTTTGTTCAGTGAGTTTCCTGCCTTTCGAACGGCTTCGAGCACGGCCTGAAAGAGGGCGAGAGTCAGATTTTGTTCCTTACGAGACTACAATAACACAGATAACGAGGAGAGAGGTCTGCTCACCGCATTGCTCTGACAGGAGTTGAGCAGGTCTACGCACTCCTGAGTGTGACAGCAGGGAAAAAAGGGGATGCGTCAGTGACTGTTCGGATGATGTTCGGACAAACAGACGACTGCGAAGCTGGTCGGATGTGTCGCCCATTCTCACATTGTAGCTTCGTTTTGGAGCCATTCTTGTGATTTGTCGGTGAAGAAAGTTGATGGACATTTTGGTTTCTCTGTTTTTCAAACCCGTGAATCAATATACGCCTTGTCAGTTTGCATGGATAAGACTTTCTACTAATTCTCGAAACATTCACGGCGAGCGTGTACATCAGGACTGCCTAACTTCTTGCAATCCCTTCGCTTCTTCTCGTATATGATGATTAATCTATAGTATTACCATTTTTTTACTTAACATCGCTTTCGTGGCTTAGTTGGTTAAAGCGTCGGTCTCATAATCCGAAGGTCGCCGGTTCGACTCCGGCCGAGAGCACTTTTGATTCCTTGTCCGTACTTTTTTCGAACCCAAACAGGCGATGATCAAGAATTTGTCCGATTCCAATTCATCTGTGACAACAAGCAGGAAAAAGTTCAAAGTTGCCCATTCGTGGGAGAACAAAAAAAACAACCGAAGTTGTTTTAAGCGACAACTGTCATGGGTTATCAATTGTCCCCTCCTGAAAATGAGTTGGGATAATAATCTTCTTTGGTATCTGACGAAATACAATAAAATAAAATAAAAAAGAATTTGATGGACGGATTGTTTCCTAAACAAGGAAAGGCTGTGATGAGATATCGAGAAATAGAAGCAAGGTGATTAGCTAGTCTGAAGGCTGGCTGATGCGTAAAAAACCATTGCAACTTACATTCACTTCATCAGGCTTGTACAAGCACTCCACACCGCCAAACGACACGTCTCTCAGAATTTGGACAGTTCCAGGCGTCGCATGTGCAGCGTGCAAATCATGGCTCGTGAAAAGAGACGGAGCCGTGTAAATACAAGTACTTTCAACCAGCATGGACGCCATCCGCCGTTTTTCCGGTGTTGTCTCCAATTGTTGGTGATCTGCCATTCCAAACATGACTGAGGGTGCAGACGCTGTCCTAGTTATTTTTGGCACGACGCGTTTGGTGAGGATTCTTGATGCGACAAGACTCGTTTTAAATTGATGCTGGCGTTTTTTGACTGCATGCAAAGTTGGGCTTGGCTGGATCGTGGAGATGATGCTGTTTGCGGTGGAGTTGCAAGTGAGCGGAGAAGAAATCAGCATCTTGTCTCCAGTGTTGACGACAAGACCTGGGGTTGAAGCGATAGTGGATGGAGTGTGAACAAGGTGAGATAACTGATGATGCGCTGCTGTGGAGTTGAGTAAAGATTGAATCAGGCTTGGTTGTCTGTGGGCGCTTCTCATCTCGGAATTCGAGACGTCTGTCCGCGCAGGAGACACGCCCAAATTTACGGGTATAACGGCGTGTTTCTTTTGCGTGATTGGTTTCTTCTTTTGCGGTCTACTTGGTGGGTGCCGCTTGCTGGCCGTTGTTTGTTTTTGTTGGTAAATCTGGCCCACATCAGCAACTGGAAAGTGTGGCTAGACGGATTGTTTTTTGGAATAAATGATCAGAATCACTGTCATATGCGATTTAATTGCTTGAATGACGTGCTCACCTTGTTTAGACGCGTAGCCCGAATGGGATTCCGTTGGAACGATGAATGAACGACGGGCAAAGCAGCAGCAGAGACACGCGATTTGGCCTGTAAAACATGAAAGAACACCGAATGAGCGACATGATCAGTCGCATTGTGCGAGGACGTGGGTGGGGGGGCGAACAGTGAAAGAAACAAAAAGCGCGTGGGTTGTATTTTGTTGCACACTTTACCTGATTCGCCTTGCTTTTGGCCTCGTGTTCTTTCCGGCTCGTCTCTGGTGACTCTGTCTCTTCTGAAAGGGTGGAGTAAGACAGCCTGAGGCTGATTCCTTCCATCTCAGCCTGGGAGAGAGAAGAAAGAGCGCTTTTCAGCACAAAGCGCACTGCAGGAGAATATCCCCAAATATGTTCGATGCACTCACAACCACTTTTCCGTCCATCTCCGCGTCTTTCTCGGCGCTGGGTGGTGCTGGCGTTGATGCTTTGCGTTCCATATGAGCTGTCGGACGAATTTGTTCGAAGTCTCTTTTTTTTTTCTTCCCCTGCCGTATTTTATAGACCCATTCGAACATATTTTATCAGGTTATTCTCAGATGCTTGTTGTTCTTATTCCATAAAGTGCGGCACGGACACTTCATCTGTTGTTTCAACAGTTTCACTGCTAAATGTTATGCCAGACTCTCCTCGTGTCCGACCGGGTTCCAAACTGTCTGCCAAACCCCGCCGTGACGACAATCCGGACACGGGTCCAATTTGACTCTGCAAGAATTCTAAGCCCAAAATCGGACCCGTTTCCTTTTGTCCGATATCATTCTCATTGCTCGTGTCCATGTTCTCCTTGTTTGATTGAGTCTGTGGTATTGATTTGTCAACGATTTGCCATTTACTCCCGTTATACGCTAAACGCACTGCCTGAATCCATCATGAGAAAGTTAACACCCATATCATGCCCATACAGTCAAATGAAAAAAAAGGAAAGGGACCTGCAGTTTGGATAATTGGACCATTTGCAGCAGAACACTAAATATGGCAGCATCACGTTCCTCCAAGGCTGAACCAGACCCAGCAGATTCCAGAAGGGATGCGCTTGATTCAGCATCCGCGTTTGAATCAGCAACCAAGTCTTCATCAAAGTCTCCATCACTGTTGAATGTAAACATTCGATCGTCCACTGGAAGAAACCCGACGAGATCGGCATCTACCGGTAACGTATTGCCTTCTTTGAGGCGTTTCTTTGCTGTTTTGAGATCCAGCACGGTACCAAGAGCATGATTCCCGAACGCGGCCAGTTCATGCCAAATATCCGTCCATTCCCCAGACTCGGGGATTTCGGCTCCTCCAATTTCTTTTTTCTGAATTTCTTGGCGTGCGTATCGTATAATGACTTGAAGAACTGACAACTCCCCAATTCCTGGCTTGTCCGATACAGTGTTGGATGCTGACGGCTCTCCGGCTTCATGCACTCGTGACACAAAACTATGCATGCAAGTGATGGCAAATGATAAAACCAGAGAATTGGCACTAATGACGGCCATTGGGCGTGAATTTGAGATTTTGAGAAGGCCCAAAACGCCCACCAAAAGTCGAGCACATTTTGAAAGCGTCACTCTGTCCAAGGTATCTGTTTCCAGCAGTTTCTGAAGGCTCGAAAGTAATGGCGTCTGGATCGACTGGGCAAAGTCGTCAAATGCCCTGGTAAAAAAAAAAAAAGGGGTAAAATAAACCAAAACAAAAACAATTCACGTTCAAAAATATTTTACCATTCCGAATCAGGTTTTGCGGAAAGTAGAAGCACTCGGGCGGCTTCAAGGACTCCATCTACGCCCTCCACAGCGCGCACCTTGCTTCCCAAAATCAACTCCAAGTTCTTTCTCGCAGTTCCGAAAGGCCTCCTACAGCACAATGCGCGTATATAGAGTTCAGCTGCTGTAATTTCGGACGTGGCTGCTTGTGGCAGCACTGCAAGTTGATTGAAGGGGTTCCCTGAAGTAGGAAGAAGCGCGTGTGCCAGCATGTAATAAAATTTCGGAGCGGGAGAAGGTTCCGGTGTTGTGGAATCTTTGTATCGGGCTGCAGGGTTCACAAGGCTGATCTGATTAAATTCGTTTCGCGTGTGTGTGTGTGGTTGCGCTTCTTTTTGACGTACCGAGATCTCCCAGGTAAATGATGCATTGGAAGCATGAAACGACTATTGCGGACTTGTCGATTTTCTCTTCTGATGGAGTAGGGGTAGGCGAGTCATTCGACAGGCCAACCTTGAAATAGAGATGTTTTCAGTGGATCGTTCGAATATCGTGGATTCAGCGAGTACCTCAAACGCTCTCAATGCGCCCGAATGCACAACGACTCTGAGCACTCTTTGAAGTGAGTAAACATTTGCCAGTCGCAGCACAAGCTGAGCGTAAAACACAATGGCATCGTCCAGGAACGCCCTGAACAGCGCCATGGACGAAGCCAAATTTGCTGCATTTCTCTCCCGCTTTGCATTGGATATCTTATGTGCGAGTGTGTGAGACGGTCATACGGGGAAACGAGTGTGTAGTTCAGCGTTGGGCTGTGTGGGTATTCAACAGAACTAGCAAATCATCTCACGCTGGCTCTGAAGGTGCCAATCTGAGCATAGAAGCCTTTCCAGAGCATTGCCTCGCTCCCACGTTCATGTGCACTGGCATAGTCGCTGAGAAGCTGTTGGGCGATTGCTTCGGGTTCCATCAAACGATTTTATCAGAACTTTCTCAATCAACATAAATATAACCAGAGCCTGCAGGGTAAACTAAAATTGCCCCCGCATCTACGCAAACACTCTCCTCCTCATATTCCGAAACATGCGCAAAAAGACTTGCCGATACCCTGCTTGACACCAAAGCACGACCAGCGGTGTCCATATCGAATCCGTTGATGGCAGCACCGCGCAAATAACTCCCACCCAATCGTTCTTTTTAGCGTCCATAAATGACCGGTCAATGCAAACAATAAATGCCGCCACTACCGTGGGAATGTAAAACACAAGAAGACTCGCGCTCATGACGAGGCATCGGATAAAGATTGCTCTTGTTTGGACGGGCACCCCCGAAGTCACGTTATTGCTGTTTCCCGACACGGCTCGAGGAATGGTGGGCTGCTGTGCGTCTGCGGTTTCATCCTCTGTACTTCGGGCCAGTGTGGCGGTTGTTCGAATCTCTGTGGAACCGCGTTCAGAGCCTGCGAAACTGTCACTCTTCACGGCAGCCCTGATTGTGAAGTAGGCGCTAAAGTAGGCGAACAGTGTTGTGCATGCGGCAATGGGGAAGAATGAAATCGCAGCAAGAAATAAGCCTCTTGTGAGCTGGTAGTTGTAGTGCGTTGCTGGAGTGTTGGTATCGAATGCGGCTGGGAAGGAGGAGTTGGAGTCGCTGGAGTCGCTGGGATAACGTCGCCGGTAAGCGCCGAACTCTGGATACTCGACCGGGACAAAGAAGGGCATCAGGTAACCGCTCCATGTGATTGGCGAGTTCTGGTCTCCTTTTGTTAGTAAGAGTGTTTGATTAAAAAAGAAAATTGGCACCTCGTAATCAGTCGATGACACCGCAACTGACGCAACAACGGCGCTGAAGAAGACAAGCACTGTCGCTGCAGCCACGCACACAAAGCGCACACCCACAGACGCAGAGTGCCGCACGAGCCACAGTCGCTCCACAGACAGGACCATGTTGGATAGAAAGAGCCAAAACAGGCAGAACCATGACACGCAGTTCAACACAAACCCAGACGGGACCTCGTTGAGAACGGCGCTGACTTGCATGTTCGTCAATGTGTTTTCCATGGACTGCAGGAACGAGACTCCCATGCCGGACACAAGGATGGACAGAATGGAAAAGTCAATAGTCCGTGTGTGCATTCGTTGTTCGGGAAGGAGACCTGATCTGTATTTGACGACAGATAGCATGACGCATGCAGACAGAAGGATGCCTGTGACGCCCACGGCAGCTGCGATGGCGTTTGCGACAAAGAAGGGGTCGGTGTGATTGGGTGAAGAGTGATTGGTTGTTGACATTTTAATTGCTCTGTTTAAACAAAGGCCGTGTGCTGTACTGTACGACCTCAATTAAAAGCCGCAACCCTAAAGCCCACTAATGAGCAGCTTAAAGACTGGGCGTAGCGTGTGCATCGAGGTTGGCTTGAACCATCCCATGTCGCTGCATACACACACACACACACACACACAGCATCAGACCATCAATGCGTGAGTCGAGTCGGATGGAGGACATGGAGGACGGGAACACGCGACAACAACAACAACAAGCAGCAGCAACAACAACAACGCGTAAAACAATGAGTTTGGAGTTTATATTAATAAGGCATTACATTAGGTACATCAATGGGTATTTATCACATGGCCCGCAAGCAGGCGTCGAACCTCTGGCTGGAACCAGAAGATCAGCATCGGCGTGTACAGCACATCCAATGCTGGCAATACATTCAAAACAATGCACAGCCACACATTCAAATCATCCATGTTCGCGACATCCGGTGCAACCAACACACGCACCATCACGTACACAATCGTCGGCACGTACAGAACCACCGTCCCTGCCGCCATCAGCACGCACCGCGCAAACACCGTCCTTTGCTGTGTCACAGTCGCTGCGACGGCGTCCTGCGTTTCCTTGCGTGACTCATCCACGTGCATGGAGCTGCACGATTCGTTCGAAGATTGAATGTCCGACTCAATCATCTCGGACCGAGCTGCTGAAAGAACTGACGCTGTCACGAGGTATAGGCGGACATAGATAGCCACGATCGCGACGCATGAAACGGGAAAGATGGCCATGCCCATCAGGAAGAGGGTATTGATGAGGCGGTCTTTGCTTCCGGGCAAAGAGAACGGCCAAAACAGCCAGTCGGGCGCATCCTGTTCATACGCAAGATCCAGGTTATCAGACACGGTTTTTCTTTTCGCAACAGTCACACCAATTGCAAACAAGCCTCACATTCAGAAGCACAAAGGCCGCGACAAAGAAACTGGACCATGCCAGACCCGCCGCATACACCATATACACATATGCGCATCGGAGGGACTTGGAGTACTGGACCAGCCACAGTCGTTCGAGGGCCAACCGGATATTGGACATGAACAGCCAAATCGGAAGCAGATATCCAGACATGGCAAAAAAGTATCGGGCCCACGGAAGACTGAGGACGCCAACGTTGATGACCCAGACAGTGTTGACGATGGCCATGAGGACTCCATGGACAAGCGTTGCGAAGAGAATGTGAGTGATTGAGCGGCCGATGCCTGAGGCAGCAAAGAGCGAGTCCTTCCTCCGCAGCAGCGGCAGCAGGAGAACAGCGCACAGAAGCACGCCCAGAAGACAGGCGGCTGCGATGGCGCATGCGGCGGTGTCGACGGTGTGCTTTGTGCTGGACGACACGTCCCGTACCATTTTGTGATTTGCGAATTGGCTGTCAAAGCAATTTGAATGCGTTTTGCCAAGGCTTCTTTCTGCCTGGGCGTAAATTTCTTATTTTAATTTTATTCAATTTTCCTTCTCACGTTTTAAAGCACGCGCTTCTGTTTCTCCGCATTCTCAACCAGGGTATCTTTATTCTCTCGTGTTCCCTCTCGCATTCATTCACTGGAACCGTCCAACTACCCACCGCACAACCTCCTTCCGCTGAGGCTCCATAAACAGCAACACAAGCAACGGAGTCCAAATCACATCCATCGCAGGCACAAACCCAAACACAAAAAACACCACCACACTTTGATTCACATCCTGCAACCGATTCCCAAACACTCCCAAATTAAACAACCGCATCACCATACATGCCAACACGGGCACGTAAAACATGAGCAACCCGGCGCTCATAAATATGCATCGTACCAGGATCCTGAATTGCGCTGTGCTCTGGCGAGTTTCTTTATCGAGTCTGTGGTGGCTTGAATGGGTGCCAGGGATTTCCTCGTCTGCTTCTGTTGCGTCATTGGTTGCTCCCTGAGCCTCAAGTGGGTGTCTCTGGGTATGGGTTTCGCAAAACTCTTGGTACTGCAATTTCGCGGTAGAGACCATTTCTTGTGCGAGAAAGTACGTGTTTTCGTAGAGGATAGTTGTCCCAATCACGACAAGGGCAAAAAAGCTGAGACCCGTGATAAAAAGTGCCTTGCTGGCCGTTGACGCATTTTTGCCCGGCATGGAGAACGGAAGAAAGTACCAATCAAAGTCTGAAAAGTTGTGGATCTTTGTGCAAAAGTTTTTAGGAATTAAAGAGTGTAAAGTGGGGTACACACTCACGAGAAAGAAAGACACTGCGATACAAATCCAAAACTGGAACATGACTATAAACAAATAAACAACAGCGATACGTTTCAGAGGCTCCCCGTACTTGATCAACCAAAACCGTTCCAGACTCAGCAACCCATTTGCAGCAAACAGACCGAGAAAGAAGAGGTATCCACAGCAACTGAGTGATGTAGCGATTGCTGGGTTCCGTAGATGGTACCAGCGTCCTGCCAAGTACAAGATGTTGTCCAAAATCACAAAAAATCCGTAAAGAAAGCTGGCCGCAGCCAGGATGCAGACACATGTGTTAATACTGATGGAATGTTCGCTGAAAGGTAGCTTGCTGCCTTCTTTCGAGTGAGATGTGGTGCCTCCAACTGGCGCTTCCTTCTTCATCCCGCGAATGGCCATGATGAGGACCGAGTTGAATACCAGACCAGCGATTGCGATAGCGATTGCGAGGTAACAAGAAATCTCAAATAGTTCGGACGCTTCACCGTTGAAGTCCATTTGAAAGGTTCAGTTGTGTTGTTGTTGATGTTGAAGCAGGGAACAAGATTTTTTTGGTTTCATTTGCCGCACCGAAATGGGGGCAAGCATGACACTTTTTTTTTTTTTTTCTACTTTACTCATATACAGGTATTTCATCTGCACAGTTTCACACCCTTCTCTTCATGCACACATCTATGGATCTTTGCGCCCTTTCTTCTGTCACGGGAAGTAAGACTGACCCGGCTTCCACCTCTGCAATTAGCGCGTGAACGGCCCGTTTTGCCACGTCCTTGTACACATCCCTTGTGATTTCACCCTCCTTGAACATTGGATCCAGAACTTTTTTAACCAGATCCAATAGCTCTGATTTCAATGCATTTGAACATGAAATTGATTCTTGTTTGATGGAAGATGATGCGTCTGTGTCATGTCTGGAAAGCAGCTTCTCGCTCTCAGAAGACTTTGACTGTGGTAATATCTGCAATGGTTTAAATTCCTGAGGTGCTGTCGAAGGTATACCTGTCGATCTTGATAATGACGTTTGCACAGGAACCTCGTTGTTCAAACTTTTGCTCGAATCAAGTTTTTGGAGTAATGGGTTGTTCTGCGTCATTTTTGCGGACTGGCGGTGGGCTTTCCTCTTTGCGGTTGTAAACTGGGCCCAAATGTCTTCGACTTGCAGTGTACTTGCAAGTTGGGAATCATTCTTCTTAAAATTCGTTTCTTTCTGTAGTTTCGCAGTTGAATTGCATGCGATACGATCTTGGTCCAATTTCCGCTTGTAACTTTGTTTCAGCAAATGAACGGATCCAACTTGATTTCCAACAAACAAAGACGGTGCCTCAGCTTCGAGAATTGGGCGAGACAGAACGACGGGGCCACGAAAAGAAGACCTCGTTAAGCTCCTGTACGCGCGCAAGTATGAATTCAAGTCAAACGTGTCGGTGTCAGAGGAAAGCGCTTGCTCTGTGCGTGCTTGTTCGCGGCGGCGCGCGATTCGTGAGCGTGCAATGTCGCGTCTTATTGATGCTAGTGCGACGCGTCGTGTGTTTGGGTGTGACTGGTTTGGTTGGTTTGATTGGTTGCGGTTGGAGACAGGTCTTATTGATGCAGCTGTTGAAAATGAGGCTGTGGATGCAAGTGCTGAAGAAGAAGTTGTTGATGCAACAGTTGGCAATGAAGATGAGGCTGTTCCTGAGACTTGCAAGGTCGAAGACTGGGTGGAAAGAAGAGTTGCCTCGTTGCATTTCGGACAGATCCAAGTCGTCTCAGGTGGCACCGCTGAAAGACCCACGCAGCCAAGATGGAATCCACTGTTGCAGATGTCGCAAAGAAGAAGCAGACCGTGGGCATCGCTGGCCATGTTGCATTCCAGGCACACATCTTCGTCCTCCGCTGGCTCTTCTTCTTCTTCGTCGTCTTGGACATGGATTGAAGTCTGGACTGGAACTGTTCTCACAAACTGGAAGCATTCCATACGCGTTGTTCGGGATGACGCGTCGGCCGTAGAGGTCCATTTCGACGCGTCGTAAGAGACAATGTGGACCTTGTCGAACGAGAGTCGGTCCACCGGACAAGAAGCGTGGTGCTCCGCCCATTTGAATATACACTAACATTGTGTGCGGATGAAGAGAACTGCTGTGAGAGAAGGAGATGGAGCTGAAGGCGCTGGAGACTCACGTTCAGGTGGAAGATGTGGTGGCATTTTGCACCCACTTTGGCGATTTCCTCTTGCTGTTGCTGCTGCTCTTGTTCGGTATACACCAGTGGGGCCAGACAGACTGCACAGTCTTCCATTTGCACCGTTTCTTTCGGTGGATCTGTGTATGCTATGGTTCGTCTTTTAAGCCAGATAAATATTAAAAAACTAAAGAGATGGTAAAATCAGCATTGAAAGATCGAACAACCAACTCAATGCGCTTTCCACGCAGACAGAATCCAATGCAGACTGGCAGACGTTTGTTGTCGATCCCGAGAGCGAGTTGCGCGTGGAGACTGGGCCCAAGGAGGCCGTGTTGATCAAGGTTCGCTTACTCTCACTCGCCGCATTCCCATCCCAAACGAATAATTCTCCTTCCTATTTTATGGTTTCAGCTTTCACTGAATTCGGGCACCGCCGAGATCTTTGGGACAGGTTAGAAAAAGCGAAATCGGTCCCAATCGAAACCACATCTCATACACACCATATTCTCTGCAGAGCTGGCCCCAGATGTCGAGTATTCCATCTCACCGAATAACAAGCTTGCCGTATTTTCATGGACGGGATGCACAATGCTGGTCAAAGGATCTCCTGCAGTCGCTTACACGGCTGGCGAAACCCCAATGGCGAGTTATCTCAACGTTCATTTGGCTCTTGAAGCTCAGCGAAGAGATGCGGAAGCTTTTAGTACAAGTGAAAATGCTCTTGCTGGTGAGCCTTTTTCTTTTTAACTTTTATTTCTGAGAGAGGAGCTCGCTAACTTCGATATCAGGTCCACGCGTCCTCGTTGTCGGACCCAGCGATGTAGGAAAATCCAGTCTCTGCAAAATCCTTCTCAACTACAGCGTGAAATTGGGCCATGCCCAAATGTTTGCCGACCTCGATTGCACCGAAACCAGCGGCCTGAGCATGCCCGGATCCATCAGCGCAAGCGTATTCAGCCGTGTCGTGGATGTGGAAGAAGGGATGGGCGGGACCCTCGTGAGTACTGGAACGAGTCCGATTGTGTTTTATTATGGATATGGGGAGCCGCTTGAGAAGGCAAAGTTGTACTCGAAGCTGATTGGGCGGTTGGCTGAGGTTGTGGATGCGAAAACTAAAAGTGATTCGAAAGGTAAGCTTTTGTTTTTCAATTTTGGATCTTTTTTTATTTGACGGTTTTTTTTTGTGACAGTTCGATGTGCTGGTGTCATTATCAACACCCCATCACAATTCTCGGAGTCAAATGGATACGCATTGCTGACACAGGCGGTTGAGGAGTTTAAAGTTTCTGCAATCCTTGTGGTCGGCCAGGAGAGATTGTATAGTGATCTGTCGCGGCAATTTCAATCCAATGAACGAGTGAGTGTGCTAAAGCTAGCCAAATCTGGAGGGGTGAGTCGCGCATTTATTTCGATTAGGTTTTGAGAAACAGAATTTCTTATCGATAATGGGACGGAACAGGTGGTATCAAGAGACAAAGCGTTTCGAAAGGCGGTTCAAAGCGCCAAAGTTAGAGAGTACTTTTATGGAACGACAAGATACCCTTTGAGTCCATTTTCAAGCATTGTTCGGTTTGATGACTTGGCTGTGAGACGCGTAGGAGAGAGTTGAGTTTGCAGTTTATTTTTGTGGTGCAATAATGCGCAAAACACATACTGACTTTCCTTTATTTTTGGGAAACAGGCATTGTTGCGCCTTCCAGCGTGATGCCGATTGGATATGACCGAAAGGCTCAGGAAACGAAAATCGTCAAAGTGGAATCATTTGATATTTTGCTGAACAGTGTGCTTGCCGTAACGCATGCAGATCGACTTGAGGCGTTGCTGGCCTTGAGTGGGGGTGCAATCAGCGCGCCTGCATTAACTGCTGATCAGGAAACTTCTCTTATTCTGGATAAGAATGTTGCCGGGTTTGTTTATGTGTGAGCAGATTTTCCAGGTTGCGCCTATTTGTCGATACAGTTTCTCATGCCTTTCGATTGTCTGAATACAGGTCGGAGGTGGATGATTTCAAGAAAAAATTGACAGTTTTGGCACCAAATCCGGGCCGCCTGCCGCGTAAGTATTTACTGATGGGAGCGTTGAAGTGGGTTGAAATGTTTTAAATAAACAAGCTTATAATGAACTTTGCGCGGTTGTTTCTCCCGTCCAATATAAAACGCGATTCCGTCCTTCAAAGGGAAGGTATGCCTCCTTAATATCCTCATTTTTGGCTTTCAACCAGTCAATTAGCTTTTCTGTCGAGTTCACCTCGCCGCCCCCGTCTCCTGGCCATATCCGATTGGGATACAATTCTGGAAACACACAGCATGGGACAACGGCCCAAGGGATCCCACGCGCCAGCCCAATATCGACAATTGGCTCTGTAGCTTGATCTGGGTGCAACCCAATAATAACTGTTTTCTGCCTCTTGAGCAGTTGGTCCACAGTTTCTGAAGGCGGATCCTGAAACCACTCTTGCAAATGCGCGTTCAACTTGATCCCCTCCGTTGAGCTCGGCGCCACTCGGCGCATTTGTTTTGAGACATCTCGCGGCCGTGGGTCAATCAGCGTTGCAGTCACGCGCGGAAGAAGTGTTTCGGACTCTGTTTCAGACTTTTCCGACTTTGCTTTTGAAGACGCTTTTTCGACGATTAAACCAACGAGGCCTTTTCCGCCTGCGACATCCACGACATTGAGAGCTTCAGGGAATGTTGATAGGACCCAGTCGGCAAATACTTGGCTTCGGGCGTTTTTTTTCAGTTTTTCGGAGGGATTGTGAGGGTCCTGGCGAAGCGTAATGGGGGCATGCATTAGTTCAGTGGAATTGTTTTCTTTAGCCGTGATTGTTTGAATGTGTTACCTCCGGTCGCTGTTGCTTCAATCTTCGCTGCTTGATCCGTTGCTTCACCCATTCTGTGCGAACCTTCTTCAGCTGATCAAGAGGCGGGTGTGTGAAGCGGCAGTCGGTCCCACTGGGGCAGTCGCCGGTGTTTATAAAGAACTTGCAAAGACCGTCTGTGCGGATATCGTTGGACCGGCTCATTTCTTTTTGTTGCGAATGAAAAAACTTGTCAACCATTTTTATTTCAGGAGTCTTTCCACTTGCGCATGACGCTTTCCCACGGATCGGCGTTCAGAATCATGTTTGCTTCGATCTGCGCATTCTTGCCGCCTACTTTCACGATTCTGTCGTAGCAAAAGCGGGCGTTCTGTTGGATTGAGGTTTGATTTGAGAACAGCAGCATGCGAAAGAGACGGATTCCGTTCAGCGCCAGCATGCATTTGCAATGGTTGTCTGGTTGTAAATTAAAGCAAAAGTAAAAAAGGTGTGAGCTTGGAAAGACGCTTGTGAAGGAGGGTCACCATTTTCGGCGAACAGTCTCAACACTTTCAAGCAATGCTCCAGTAAAACCACGTCATAATCGTACAGCTTTCCGAGCAGACTTTCCAAAACACCCTTCGAAACGAGCAACTCCCTGCGATGCTGTGAATGCATCGCGAGTCCGCCAAGGGCAATGCAGCAGTTGATTTGGACATGCGCTTCATCATCTTCAAACACGGGTAAAAGTGCCTCTGCCAACAGTTCGCACAAGGCGTCATTCTCAGAAACGGGAGTTTGCCGTGTTGTCAGCTTTCGAGCCACCACGGCGCCCTGTGCGCGCATCAGTGGGTCGAACGAGGTGAGCATCTTGATGAGAGGTGCAAGAGTTTCAGTGTCCGAAACTGGGGCTGGTTCTGGTATCGCGTCCGAGGCTGTGATTTGGATGTTTGAGAATTCGGACTGTGTTGGCTCCAACGACTCTTCGCACATGTCGTCGTCGTTGAGCTCGATTTTTATGCTTGGATGTCTTGTCATTGGTCCATCTACTGATGCGTTCAGGTGTGATCCGAGGCCTGCCTTGTCTTTCTCGACTTTAGGAATTGGGATTCGAACTGAGTCCTTCCGCTGTGCTGCTTGCATACGGAGCAGCACTTGGCCGAGGCCTGTTGATTCTTTTTGTGATTCTGAAGTTGTCGCTACTCTAGTTTTCGAGGTCTTTGAAGCGGAGGCTGAGGCTGAGGCCGAGGCTGAGATGCTCTGGAGAGTCGAGCTCAGTTGGGAGCATCTTGGAATCAGCGATTCCATTTCCTCTGTTGGATGGAATGCGTCTGTAGACAGCGTGACGGATTTTAGGAACTGAATTGCATCGGATCGAAGTTTATCGCCCTTGAAATAGTTTTCTGTGAAGCAACAGTGAATATGGAGGCATTGGAAACAACAAGAACTCACCTTCATTTACAACCTCCAAAATATCAACGACACGTGCCAGCACAGACGCATCCCGGTACCTGAGTAGGCTCATGAACGCCTGAATGCCGTGATTTTTCTCCATGAATGTGGACAACACGGACGCCGACGCTGCAGCGGGTGCAAATTGAAGCAAATCCAGCAGTGCAAGAATCAGTTGCCTTGTTCTCTTCTGCGATAGCAAGCTGGCCACAACCTTTGCACCTCCCGACTTTAAGAATTCTTTACGTCCACTATCTGGCCAATGCGTCAGTCGCAGTGAGCTGAAGGCAAAAGGACGCATTCGGGGTTACCAAAGTCCAGGAAGCAGGTTTGAAGCATGGCAACAATTAAGCACGTCGACTCGTCGCTGATTCCTGGCCCTCGATTGCTTGTGTTGGAGAGCAACTCCAAAGGAAGCTTCAGCGAGAAGAGTTCCAGGTACTTTGCAGCCACCGTTTTAGATGTGCAGCAATGGAACAGCAAATCCAGCGCCAGCAACAGACTTGGTTCCGATAAATGAAGGCAGTGATACTGCAGCGTAGAAAGGAAGTGCATAATTCTGTCTTCAGGGATAGATCTTCCTATTTGTGAATGGATGCATATCAATTTGCGCGCAATGGTAGCATTAAGAATACGTGAAACCTGAGAATCCGAGTGTTTTCAATGCTTCGACAACCATCAGAAACACGGGCTCGTCGTGAGATGCTGACGCGGGGCCAAGCCATCGGATGAAAAATCCAATCACAGCCTCCAAAGATCTTTTCCGTTCCAAACGCGTCGAAAAAACGTCATTCGCAACGGAAGAGGTTTCTTTCAAAATCGTAACAAGTATTTGCAGACACTTGAACGCACTTTCATAGTCGGTTGAAGCCCCAATCATGCTTCTGATCATGTCCGCTTCATGGGACTCCAAGCGCGTGTCTGCCGGAACGATGTGAGGGGTCAGGTCAAACAAAATACTTCCCAGTTACCACCTTTTGGGAATATCGCGCGATAAACCGTTGCTCTGTTGTTTGACAGAAGGTCGAGCAGCGGCATTTGAGAGTGGCGGAGTGCGCGGAAAGACGGAAAGATGGCGCGGAAGTTTCCAACAAAAACAAGCCGGAACGGAAATCAGACCAACAAAAAATTGGCCCAAATGGACGTCGCATTTTCACGCAGCCAGTTCCCTGCAATTCAGCGCAACGATGGATCCTTTGCATTCATGGACAATGCCGGAGGATCTGCTGTGCTCCAGTCGGTTGCAGAGAGAGTCAGCGACTACCTTCTGAACACAAACGTCCAGCTGGTACTGTTCCGAATCTCCACCTTTATCCCCGGAAGTACATCAAAAGTACTGACGATGCTTTCATAAACAGGGAGCTTCTTACCCCACTTCTCAGGTTTCGACGAATCTTGTTCGTGAAGGAGCTGTTGCTGGCGCGCGGTTCATAAACGCATCCAGCCCCGACGAAGTCGTCCTCGGAAGCTCGACGACACAGCTGTTTGAGAACTTGGCTCGTTCAATGGAAGAGCACATGGTGGAAGGCGACGAAATCATCATTTCCGAAACGGACCACGAAGGTTTGTTCTTAATGCTTTTTTGGGCCAAATTCATTAATTCTCTTCATCGCAGCCAACTGCGGATCATGGGCTCGCATGTGCAAGCGCCGCAACCTTGTCCTTAAAGTCTGGAAATGCGAAGGCGCCGACCAAGCGCTTGTTTTGGAATCCCTGGAAGCCATGTTGACCCCCAAAACACGTCTCGTCTGCGTCACGCACTGCTCCAACATCGTTGGCACAGTCAACAACGTAAAAGAGATTGCCAAGCTCGTGCATTCGATCCCAGGAGCTGAGATTTGTGTGGACGGCGTTGCGTACGCGTCCCACAAAATTGTCGATGTGCAGGAGTTGGATGTCGATTACTACTGCTTCTCTTGGTACAAGGTGTACGGCCCACACATTGCGCAACTGTATACGGCCAAGAGAACTTTCCCGCGTCTTGGATCCATTAACCACTACTTTTTGTCTCCTGATATGAGACCCTACGTCATGCAGCCGGGAAACCTCAACTATGAGCTCTCGGCTTCTTTGCCTGCGATTGTCGCGTACATTGGTGATTTGGGCCGTGCACCCGCAGACAGGCTCGGAGTCGAAGGGCAAAAGAAAGTTCGTGCCGATGATGGTGCCACAAGAGAGGAGCTGGAAAGGTAAGCCATCTGGCTTCAAACATCTACTGTACTCATCAATCTAACTCTCTCTCCCTCAGAGGCTTCCAAGCTATGGCTGCACAGGAACACAAGTTGGTTGACAAGTTCCTTTCATACTTGGCCTCCAAGCCTGCAGTTTACACAACCATTGGCCAAAAAGTCGCATCCGAAGCGCGTGCAGCCACCATCTCGTTCACGGTTGCCAACTTCAAGAGTCAAGACTTCATCACCAAATTAGATGGATATGGAATTGGAGCTCGATTTGGACACTTTTACGCGCACCGTTTGGTGTGCGGAAGCCTTGGACTCTCGGATGACGGTGTCGTACGTGTTAGTATGGTGCACTACAACACTGTGGAGGAAGTTGAAAAGTTGATCGCTGCCATGGACGAGATCCTTGGCGCTTGATAGTTTTTGGAGTCAAGTTTCAGTTTATTCCTTCGAATAAACAATCCACAAAGCAGTACTATCCATAAGAAACAAATGGGGTTAATATCCGCTTCAGAGCTCTGACAGCGTTTGAAAAACAAAGATTTAGATCGCCTTCACAAAAAACGTGAAAAAACCCAAGTCCAAGTCGTTACCTTCAGCCTTGGCAGTCTCATCATCCTTGATTTCACCACTTTCCGCAATGACAACCTCCTCCTTTGGCTTGTCACCCGGGTTGGTTGGGTTGCTTTCGATCTTCTTGATAATTTCAAAGCCTTCGAGGACTTCACCAAACACCACGTGCTTTCCATCCAACCAACTGGTAACAACGGTTGTGATGAAGAATTGGGATCCGTTCGTGTCCTTTCCGGCGTTTGCCTGTCAAGCAGATAAAAAAAAAGGATTTAAGCAAGTTTGGGTGGTAGTATGTACAGGGGGAACGTTACCATGGAAAGAAGACCTGGCTTGGTGTGACGCAGCTTGAAGTTCTCGTCAGCAAACTTGTTGCCGTAGATGGACTTTCCACCACGGCCATCTCCAGAAGTGAAGTCACCTCCCCTGGAAGAATAAAACAACACCGACCGAAAATAATGAGCGGTTGCAATGACTGAGTAATGAGGCACGTACTGGATCATAAAGTTCTTGATGACGCGGTGGAATTTGGAGCCCTTGTATCCAAAGCCCTTTTCACCGGTGGCCAAAGCACGGAAGTTCTGTAACGAAACGGGAATTCAACGTGGAAGCACAAGCAAACTTGAACCCGCATCAGCCGGTCATTACCTCGGTGGTCTTTGGCACAGTCTTGCCGTAGAGCCCAAACACGACCCTGAAAGTGCAATATAAACTCTCCGCGTGAAGCATCTGTGAAAAAACAAACATACCTTCCGGCCGCCTTGCCGCCGATCTCGATGTCAAAGTAAACCTTGTTGGTCACGGTGGGTCCCTTGGCTGCCACAGCCAAGGAAAGGACTGCAACGAGGATGAATGCAAACACTTGCGAAAGCACTTTCATTTTTGGAGAGATTTTTACAGCCCTCGTTCTCGTGCCCAATTCCCATTGGTCCATCGCGTTCACTGCTTTTTCAAAACGCTGCTCACGCTTCACAGATATAACGTTGTTTGGAAGCCTTTTTATTCCATCCCCACTTTCATCACAATAAAATCAGCCAATATCAAGCGGACAGCTGCAAGTTCAATTCCGCCATCTCCTTCAACAACGCAGCCTCCCCTTCCATCTTTTGGATCTGCGTCAACTCCAATGTTTCTCCAGCGTCCTTCTTTTTCTTGATGTCAGAAATCTGCTTCAATTTCTTTTGCAGCGTCTTGACCTTTTTCTCAATCTCAATCATCTTGCTGTCAGCGTCTACTGGGATGAATGCTGGCACCACGGGTGCAGCTGGGGTAGATGATGTAGCTGGACGCGATGGGGTTTCGTCTCCGTCAGTCTTTTTTTTGTTTTCGCGCTTTTTCAGGTTCTTTAGGGCAGCTTTTGAGAGGACTTTGTCTGTCGAAAAAAGAGTGCCAGACTTTAGTCGTGTTTCGCGCAAGACAAACGGAAGCATTAGTGCCAAACCTTCTGCTGGAGGTTGGCCGACCAAAGTAGGTTTTTGGGGAGCTGCTGCTGTCAGCGGTGCAATGACTCCAATCGGGCCTTGCGGCTTCAGTTGTGCCTCTCTCGCCTGAAATTTGCTGTTGAGAAATGCACACCAAAAGATGCAAAAAAGACAACACACCTTTGTGATCGAGGAAACGGCTGCGGCTCCCGTTTTACCCCTCAAGTGTGGTGGAACGTACTTTCCGGCAGTGGGCTGAACTGTGGCTCTCTTGATGGCTTCGGCGTCTTGGATACCCTCAGGCTTCGCACTGAGTCCTCTCTTCATTGGCCATTTTCCATTCTCATCGTTTCTCCAATCAACTCCGTACAACTCTCTGGCATCCATTGTCGCAACCAAAACACCACTGTGGTGGAAGATACGAACACCATTGTCCACCTTCAACCGCCGGTAAATTGTGGAGGTCAGAATATGACGACCATCTGGGCACCACTGAGCGCTGCTCGCATTCGCCGCTCGAACAGTACAAAGCTCCTTGAAGTCGGCACGATCCCACACACTAAAGTCGCCTGCCAAGTTTCCGAATCCAGCAGTGAGGATAAGGCGACCATGCGGTGAGTACGTGACTGTATTCCGTGCAGCCGGTGGGAACTCGTAGATCGCTTTACTGGGTGCGGCGGCATCTGCAGAGTTTACTGTAAAGAGAGTGCATTTCGAGGGCATTGCTCCATGCAGGACAATGTATTCTTTGGAGTTTGGCGACCATGAAATACTGTGAACTGGGTTGGTGAGATCGATGATTTGCGTCGTGTAGTGTGGGCCAACGGTCGTGAGGTGGTGAAGGGTCGACTTTCCGTAGTAAGATTGATTTGACTTGTCCACATCAGTGTGCGTGTGAACAAGGATGGAAGATCCTGGAGAAGGGGTAAATGTTCGATGCTCATACGGTTCATCAAAAGTATGAGGTACCATCGTTGTTCCACATAAAGTCCACAGAATCAGCGTTGAAAAGCGTCCGAGTAGATACGCAAGCAGGCCCGGACGCAGTGGCGGCCTTTTCCAAATCGTACAATTTGACCGACCCTGGGATCCCATTCTTTTCTTTGCTAAACACGGCAGCAAACGTCTTTCCCGTTTTGTTTGGAGAAATGGAAAACGAAGTCAAGGTTTCGCCGGCAATCCTTCCCGCAACTGGCAGGTTTTTGCCAGCACTGAGTTCTGCAGTCGGCGAGTGGAAATGAACCTCAGTCGCAGAAAGGCGGGCAAACAATGCTTCTGATTGAACCCACTGCAACTTCCAGTTGTTCTGGGGACAAAAGGGATCAACGATGATTTGATTTGGATGACGTCATGTCGCAATGCGCACCTGGGCCTTTTGCGAAAAGCTGGCAATCAGAGTACCGTCAACAACTTTGTAAACGTGCATGTTCCTCGGCTGTTCGGCATCGTTTGCCCCCTTTGGCACTGCATAAACGGAGACAAATAATGAGAATCTGAGAAAGTCCGAAACGAGATGTACGCACCATATCGAGCCCAGGTGGAGATGTAAGTTCCAGAAGGGGAGAAATCCACCTCAATGACACCTTTGTAGTCGATTGTATTGACGATGTTGTCTGCAGCTTCAAGATTCCGTGCGTTGTAGATAGTGACGCTGAGTGTCAAATGAAGCAGAATTTAAAAAAAAACAAAAAGGGAGAAGCCGAGACCAAACTGAAAAAGAAAGAAGGGGCGACAGAGCAAGGATGCATCATGTGGAAAACGCATCTTGCAGAGCGCAGTTAAATTGGGTCCACTTACTTTGTCTCGAGCACAACGGCCAAAAAGTCACCGTTTGGGCTGTATGCAAACGTTCTGTGTGTGAAGTAGCGATGCACAATCGAGTTAGCCAAGCTGGAGAGTCAGATTCGAAGTTTGGTTCCACGCGGGAGAGGCTGAGGGAGGTCCCAGGTACCTGTTTGATGATCCAGCCTCGTTCAGCACTTGAATCTCCTGGCGGGCGTGCGGTGAAGTCACAACGGAGACACCCTTGTCCGTCAAGACTGCAGGAAGTCGTTGAGCAAATGACTGTCATTGCGGAACGAACAAGCTTAACTGGTAAACTGGGACTTGCTCATGTTTTGTTTTTTATGAGCTGTTCGTTGACTATTTACTTTTTGGTCAAGTAAAAGAAAACACGAATCAGTTTATCGCGGCACAATATCGTGCCAGTGGTACATGAGCGTGGCTAAAGGGCACATATGCGTACGCAGTATCGTTGTTGGCATTCCCTCCCTTTCCAACAGGTTACAGTCACTGGCCGATGCGGACCGCCATGTGATGGGTCGATCTTCAGAAAGACCAGTCTCAGAATGCTCGGCGTGCACAGACACGGTCACGAGAGACAAGAGGTGAATGAGGTGCTTAGCTGGAGCTGCGCTGCCTGTGTCAAATGAAGACCACGAGTTGAACGCATGGATCAGTAAGCACGAAACCAAGCCAGATTTGAGCTGAGTCATCAACGTGGCCCTGGCACTGGTCCGAAAAAGCGAAACGCAGCAAGGGCGTGTCCGAAGAGAATGTCCGATCGACAGAGGCGCCTGCCAGCGCAAGAACAGCCGCAGCTGCGAGAGCAGTGGAGAGAGACTGAACAGCAGACGTGTGTCTTGGGTCCAGGCCCACCAGTTAACAAAAAATTTCTGACGGACTTTTTCTCGCAGTTAAAACAAAACCAAGCTGGTCAAAACAAGCGGATCCAAAAAACTCGCTCCCAAACCGGTTCGCAGGTGCCCTAGGACAGATCGCACTCTCGCATCCTCCTTTCTATCCCATGTCCGCTTCCAAGCCAGCAATGTCAGACAACATGAAACCGTCCCATCGGAACGCAGCAACCACCAACTCACATCCTCACTCCCTCTCGCATCCGCTTCCCAGCCACTCCGTTCAACAAGCGCGATCTCTCTCTCTCGCCCACCACCATCATCCATCTCAACAAACCCACCGCCCAGTCACCTGCCAAACACCGTTCAACGCACCGCCGATCCTGCCCTCGAATCTAACCATCGCTAACTTGAACGTGGACGCGTCCCAAGAAGCAAGACACAAATTTCTGAATACGGCGAACCAGAACGGCAACTTCGGCGTCTCGCCGGCCCCGCCCGTCGGGTTTCGGGCAACCGCCAAGCGCAACCAATCGGACTCTCTCGATCAGTCCAATAACAGCCTCGCCCACTCGATTGTGGCCCCTTCTTCTTTTTCTGCGCTGAATCTCAAGAGCCATATTGAAGCCATCCATGCGTCTAACCCTTTCGGTGAGTCACAGTCCGTGTTTCTGTTTGGGGCAAGGGGTGGCTCGCTGGCTGTCTCTCGCTGGCTTCTTTATTTCTCCCATTTCCGGACTCGCTCGTGCCACCAAATCGGAATATTTCCTTGCCCTTTTGTCCTGCGATGCTTCACCATCGTGCTTGTGCTTGGACATCAAACCCACCCATCCCAAAAATTTTACATGAATTTTCTGAACGGGAATATGGTTTATATTAGGGCTTCATTCACAACGAAAGACCTCCACCCCGCACTTGCCAAATGACATCAACTCATCTCTTCCTCCGCGGTCAGCTCCGCCTAGTGCGACAAGTTACAATAATGTTTACACAGCAGCTGTGCCGTTTCCTCCCAACTCAAGGCCATCGCGACCCGAACAAACTCCAATACACAATCAACAACGTCAAAATGAATCCCCGTCCATGTCCCTCTACGCTAGCTCAGCTCCTGCATCGTCTGGCTTTATCAATTACCAACCTAGTTTCTACCAAGCAATTCAGCAGCAGCAACAGCAACGGCAGCAAGGCCATTTCTATAACCCTGCCCTTCACCATACTTTGGCTCAACCATTAAATACCATGAACGCATACCAGGCACCTGTTAAATATCAACACCCACCTCTTCAATTTTCGCACTATATCCCCCTAAAACACCAGCAACAGCAGCAGCAACAGCAGCAACAGCAAGCTCAACAATTTTATCAGCAGCACGAACAGCGTCAACAGCACTCACACCAGCCAGTGTACCACCACGCTCCCCCTTCTGCTTCTGTCAGACCTGCGGATTCAATTTCGCCTGTTTTACCGCCCTTGCACACAATGGACCCGAAGTTTCTCGATAAATATACACCCAATGCCGTATGTCTCGGAAGTGGCGGGTTTGGGTTTGTCTCTGTTGCGGTTCGGAAATTGGATAATGTCGAAGTGGCTGTGAAATTTATTCTCCGGGAAAAAGTCCCTCCGAAGGCATGGGCGCGCGACCCGGTATTGGGCCTGGTTCCAACGGAAGTTTACATTCTCAAAAATGTAAGTTTTCTTGAATTTGGGCGACAAAAGTTGTTCTCTGTTCTGATTAGCTGTTTTGCATGGCTCACAGATTAGCCACGTGAATGTGATCAAGTACCTGGACTATTTCTCTGATAAAGTTTATCTGTACCTTGTAACAGAACTTCATGGAGGTGCGTGGGGTTCAAATACCTCGCCTTCGTCCATGACGGCAACTTATGCATCCGGACAATCAAACTCTGACGGTAAAAATCGGTCAAGCGTCAAGATGCTCAGCCCCACTGTTTCACTTGCCAGCACCACAAGCACACTCGACAGTTGCGAAACATTGGTCGGAAGCAGAAGTGACTCTATCAAAAGCCGAGGAGCCAGCGACGGCCAGCCACCTCTTGGACCACGAAGCAGCAGCTTGAGTACGATTGATCGTGCAAGTGCCGGACAAAATGGAACTCCAAAGATGGCGTCGACTCCTCTGGAGCGACGAAACTCTTGTGACTTGTTTGAATGCATTGAGTTTTATCAGAGACTAAATGAGGATCAGGTGACTTTTGCTGCGTGATGCTGTGTTGCAAGTGTGCACATACTCAAATGGTCTTGTTTGGCCCAATTTGCTAGGCTCGTCGCGTTTTCAAACAGATTGTTGATGCCGTGTCGCACTTGGCATCGCACAACATTATTCATCGTGATATCAAGGTAGATTTATGCTTTCGTTATGCTGGTGAATGGTACTGAATTGGGTTGGCTCGTCTGCAGGATGAAAACATTCTCATCGACAGAGACTTCAATGTCAAACTAATCGACTTTGGTAGCGCCACTTTCCTTACGCCCCAAGGAGATGTGGTTGACGGATTATTTCTTGGGTGTGTGTTCATTTGCGATTTGCTTAGAAAGGCGCCACTAATTCTTTGAGCGCAGCACATTGCAATATGCCGCACCAGAAATCCTGACTGGTAAACCTTATCGAGGAATGGATTGCGAAGTCTGGTCACTTGGCTGCTGCCTCTACATCATGTTGGCGGGTGAAGCTCCATTTGAAAATCCTGGTGACTCAACCCGCCTCAGCGGTCCTTTAGCCCCTCGCAATGTGCAGCTAAGCCATAATGTGAGCGGGCTCATCCGATCAATGCTTGAAAAAGATCCCACCAAGCGTGCAACACTCCGTGATATTGCCTCTCATCCTTGGGTTCTTGGCGGTTTTTGAGTTTTCGTTTGTCTCAACAGCTCCTGTACATACGCTCTTTTTTTTCCTTTATGTTTTGCTTCGTCATTCCTTTTTCGTTTTCATTGGCCTTGGTTTAAGTGGAAAAGGGCGTGTCTCCCTCTATTCTTTGTTGGCGCAGTCGGTCTTTGCCTCTTGGAAGCCCCTTGTTTCTTTTTCCTTGCTTCCCTTCACGGCCGTCAATGTATAGCTCCGGACATTTTTTGATGTACTTCTGAGGACCTTTTTTTTTCGCTTTCACTGCTGGTATCCTTTAAGTGAATTCTCGTGTTGTCGTGTGACGGGACGCCTTGTAAAAAAAACAATTGTATCATCTCCAGATTTAAGTGTTGTCCGAACTGCGCCAACTGCACGCGTAAACGTGTCTTCTCGTTCGTCCAGAAGGACAAGATATATAACTTTGAGAACAGGCCTTTTCTCGTGATTGTCAGGTGAGGTTTGTTTGTGAAAGACCGTCGCAGTTTGTTTTATGGATGCACATTCACAGGCGACAATTTCAGGGAAAACAAAAAACACACTGCGCTTCCAACTCTGCCTCCAAAAAAAGGACCCCTCACGCTTCTGAACCTTCCGGCGTGCACCCCAAGCGTTAATTTTTGTTCGCCAGTTCGATCGTTGCCAGGCGCGGAGAACTGCGCTGGTCTGAAGAAGTTCGTTACGAGTGCTCTTTTTCGCGTTTGCAGGCACGTGACCCATCGATTTCATTTTTTTCCTAAGCGCTGGTGGACTCTTAATACGCGTTGCTGATTGTGTCTGCTGTCGTTTCACTTTGAACATGTTGTCTAAACAAAAAAAAAATGTTCATCCAAAAACAGCAGTGTGCACCGTATACCCTCACCTACCAATTCGAATCCAGAAAATATACCTCTAAAAGATTACGGCAACCGGCGGATCAAAAAAATCATGAACGGCTCTGTGGAAACAAACGTCACACATTCATCGCAAGAGACATGCGCAAACGGCACCTTTTATTTTTCTGGGGAATCTCGAACCGGTACTGATGATCAAGATCCGCGCCTGATGATTCATCGGGTGCGTTTTAGATGATTTTTTTTTCCAATATTTTTTCAACTTGCCCTGATGAAATGTTTTTGTCTTTCCAGGCATTCTCTGTTTGGTACAACTTTGGTTGGAAAGACTTGAGCCAGAACAAGACGCGGTACGATTTGACGAGTAAATTTGTAATCTGGCTTGTGGAGCAGAACTTACGCGCTACACGCGAGCAAGTCGACTGCTGGATTGCTGAAATGGCTGGCATGTATCCCAAAGGCTTTGGAGAGTGGTTTGCAGCTACATGTGAGTGTTACCGTGTCGTTTCGGTTTTTTTTGCTCATGACCTGCTTTTTTTGCAGGTGTGGTTTCTTCAAACGAGCTCCAACAAAACGGGCAGAAGCAAACAATGCATGCTGATGGTGAAATTCATCTCAGCTTCATTATTTCCAGTGTAATCGTTTTTAACCTTGTCGCCAAGGTCCAACAAAAATGTTTGCCACACCTGCCGTTTCCAACCATGAATCCAGTGTGGATGTCAACTCAGAGTCAAATGCTGGTCAACTGTTATCCAGTGAGGATTTCTCTGACGCATTTATTTGGAATGTTTTCGCTGAACTGTTTAGGCCCGAAAGCAATAAATGCTCCAGAATGCACCCGGAAACCTTACACAAGCCCCAATGAATTCCATGACACTATGCAACACCACGCCACTAAATCCATCAATCAAATACCCGCATCTGCGCCAGCTGCTGAACTTGAATCGGCAGCTGCAGGCGCTTATCACGGGAAATGTGGGACTGATGTTGGAATTGTAAATCATCAGCATAATCATGAACGAGCTTCTCCTCAAGCCAATTCTCATATGGCTACCCAATCCCTCGAGGTAGCGGTTGAGTACCACGGCAAGGGCGGAAACTGCACTGGACTGCTTGCAAGTGCAGCTGTCTGTCAATCCCCCAAAGCAGCAGTCGAAGAATGTTCTTTGAGTCAGCGCAATTCGATAAATTCTTCGTTTCATGCAAATCAACTGCACGCGCACGATATGGTGCATAAAATGCCCGATGCACATGAAATGCGCAATCTTGGCAACCCGTCACTCGTGCCTCATCCATCCACAAAAGATGATACCTCCAACTTAATTCCATTACCGTTAAAAGCTACGCTCCACAACTTGAAGCAATATTGCTTGTTGCAAAACGAAGCGTACCATGCGCAGAATAATTCAGATATCGCCACTTTCCGTGCATTGATCCATTCTTATCCAGCGAATCGAGATCGGTCGCGGTATTTCCAAAACTTTCAGATCCCTATCGGGATGGCTACCAGCACTACTACGGAGCGGCGGAGGTTTGAGGAAATGTTTCGATCGTCGTACAACCTCCTTGAAAACGATATTCATGGGCTCTGGGAGTCTATCATATCGGCGTGTGTCGAAGGAGAACATGCGGGAGTGGAACAGATTCAGGGTAGGACGTGGGATTGCACAATGAATACATTTTACGATATTCTGACGGCTTATGAAGCCGAGATTCAAGGGAGCCAGTATTTATCGCAGATGTGAGAAATCTGGCGAGAAAAGGTGCAATAAATGTCAGTATGGACTGCTCTCTTTTTTTGTGCACCATTTACCAGTCTTCGCGAAACCGCGCTTTTGGATGACAGTTTGACGTCAAATTTATTTGTTGGATTTACGAAAGTTTCATAAAATCGTTTCCAAGATCAACAACCACTCCTCTTGTTGACCACACAAGTTCGGACAGCACAGATGATCGCATACCACCACATCAAAAAGAAGGTTCCGTACGGGATTGGCTTGAAACTGCAGGAGCATCTGGTTACGCAGCGTCTTAACAATCCAAACATGCCGAATCTGCTGCTGCTTCTCGAACACGAGCCCGTGTACACTGCGGGACGAAGATTGAAAGGTTCCGCACTGGCTGAAGAAGCAATGCGGATAAAAAAAAGTGAGAACTGATGAGTGCTTCATGCCCTTTCAAGCTGACACCGTTTTTGACTCACTTAGCAAACGGCCTCGATATCTTTGAAACTGCGCGCGGTGGTCAGACAACGTTCCATGGGCCGGGACAACTGGTGGGATACCCAGTCTTGGACTTGCGGACGATCGTTGCTCGAAATAGCTCTGCGACAACTGGAGAGGGCAAGTTCAATCATCGCGGAACAACGGTCAGGGGATTTGTTGCTGGAATCGAGGATTCGATAATCAGAGCGTGCGAGGAATTCGGAGTGCCTGCTATGCGGACGTCAGATACGGGTGTTTGGGCTAGCCAGGACCGAAAACTGGCGGCTTTGGGTAAAACTACTTAATATGATCGGAGCTGCCGAGAACTAATACGCAATTGAAAAAGGGGTGCAAGTTTCGCGGTACATCACATCGCATGGATTCGCGCTGAATTGCAACGTTGATTTGTCGTACTTTGATGCCATTGTACCGTGTGGCTTGGAAGACAAGCGAGCAACGTCGCTGACGTTCGAGCGACGCCTTGCCAACAATTCCGCTGAGCAAGTGATTGTCTCCGAAGCAGTCCCGGCTGTTTGTGCTGGGATCGAGAGCGTCTTTAACGTGCAAGTCTCGCCGCTGTCTGTCGTCGACCAGGAGCTGGAAACGCAGATCGATGCGTTTGTTGCGGCCAAATGTTGAACAATAAATTAATTTTTTCTTCAACCCACCCAATTAACGGTTGCCAAATTTAGCCCTCTTTCATGGACAGAAGCAGAGGCGCTTCACCGCGGGCGAAAGCTGGAACGAGTGCGTGGACCAAGGGCGTGTTTGGTGTCATTGCGGTCGTGTTCATCCTCGTCATTGGCTTCGTTACAGTGCTGGACTTTGGGCAGGACCGAAAGTCATCACACCAGCAGCGTCTGGTGTCGTCTTCAGCTGTGTTGAAGGATGAGCGGGGAGAGGATCTAGATTTGGCGCAAGCTCGAATGCTGGACTACCTCAACGGAGAGTTGGACTCTCCAGATGATGACAGGTGGGTTGCGCTTGTCGAATGAGTTTCACAGCGGCATTCAAATCTCATGCACGAACAGGATATTTGGAGGTTCGCTGCAGGACATGGCGAAGCAGGGGCATGAGTTCAACCCGATCGCAACGTGGCGCTTCTTGAACGCAACCACTCAATTGCTGGTGGACTCACACATATTCAACCCTCTGGACTACCGGGAACTTGGCTGCAGAGCACGCCACATGTACATACACATACGGCTACTAGAATCGAAGCATGCGAATGAACTCGGAATGAGCACCGACGCAAAAACACTTGAATCGACCGTTGCGCAATTCCAACAGTATCTTTTCCCTTGGCTCAAACCCACCTTTGAGAGTTTCGATGCCATGCTGCAATCGTTCCGCCTCTCTCCAGATCCAGTTGGGCTGGTCATCACGGGCGGAACCAAACACTTTTACCTTATCATGGGCTTGATCCTCTCGCTGCAAAAAGAATTCCTCCTCACGATACCCATACACGTCTACTATGCTGGCCCGAAAGACTTGAAGCCGTCCATGGTGGAGGCGTTGAACAAACTACCAAACGTAACGGCCGTTGACCTTCTGACAATGTTCCCCAATGAAACTGCTCTATGGAGTGGATGGTCGCTCAAACCGTTCGCAATGCTCGCAGCTCCATTTCAAACGGTTCTATTCTTGGATGCCGACTCCATGTTCTTCCAAAACCCGCTGCACGCATTAAACAGCGATGCTTTCAAAACGACCGGCCAATTATTCTTTCATGATCGGCGCATCAGGGAGAGGCATTTAATCACTGGACCGAAACTCTTAAATTCAATGGTCCATCATTTGTCGAGGTATACCTTTTTTTTCTTTTTGAAGTATTTTTTGCAACGACATTCGCCTCATTCCCACATCCAAGATACTCCCGATCCATAGCATACACCAATGCAGAGCAAGACTGGTTCGCGGAAACTCAAGAAATGGACAGCGGATTTATCGCAGTCAACAAGAGCGATACGGGCGTGTTAATGAGCCTTTTACTCACGACCAAGTTAAACAGCAATGATACGCGTGCTCTCTTGTACAAAGATACTCACGGCGATAAAGAAAGCTTCTGGTTTGCCAGTGAAATGTTACGCGTTCCGTTTCGCTTCAACAAAGGGTTTGTGGGTGCGATGGGCACAAGGGCCGTCATTTCGCCACCGGGATATCACGGCGTATGTAGTAGTTTCATGTTACAGGTTGATGACAATGGAGATTTGTTTTGGTGGAATGGGGGTGGCGTACTGAATGACAGGGATATCACGAGCGGATTCAGCAACCATTTCGCGCAACTTGATGAAATTGCTCTGGATTTGGATGGCCAGGATTCTTGGTGGTTCTGGTTCTTTACCGGGGGTGGCTGTCTGGGAAAGAAACGAAAGTATGTCCGCTCCTTGTCTAAATCGGAGGTGGATCTGCTGGAGAGATTCAGAGATATTTTCAGGTTTGACATCAAACAGTATGAATCTCTTTCAGAAAATAAAGAGTGAGCTGGAGTGTCTTTGGTGAAACTGATTCTCTTTATGCAGCAACGCTGATATTCTTTATTACTCGCAAGTTTACTTGATCGCAACAGGCTTGAGCTGAGTACAGTATTATTTCGCAATTCATAACTTCATCGCCACCGCCTTTATCTGAGTGTATTCATGGATAGCCTCGATCCCGTTATCACGTCCTACTCCTGACTGCTTAAACCCACCAAATGGAATGGCACTTCCTGCCATAGAGGAGCAGTTCACCCACACGGTTCCAGCTTGGATATCACTCGCCATTCTATGGGCTGTACTGAGGGATGTTGTATAAACAGATGCACCAAGACCGTACGTTGTGTCATTTGCCATTTCAATTGCTTCTTCCATGGTCTGTTTTGAAAGAAGGGCCGATTTTAAGACCACAGCAGGTGCGAAAACGAACAACATCTGGCTGACACACCTTAAACTTTGAGATGCAAACAACGGGTCCAAAAATCTCCTGCGAGTTAGCTAATCATTAACTAATAATACAGGATGACCATAGGATAGACTAGCACAGACCTCCTTCACAATTTTCATATCCTCTCTGACATCCGTAAAGATTGTGGGCGAAATAAAATACCCTTCATCTCGGACTCGATGTCCTCCATACGCAATCCGTGCACCCTCGTTTTTCCCCGCCTCCAAAAACCCCATGACGCGTTCAAATTGAATCTGGTCAACAATCGGACCAACATCAGGCTTCTCTTCAAACGCTGCTCCAATCTGAAGTGCTTTCGCCGAGTCTTTGAGCTTGGCTACGAAACTGTCATGCACGCTTTCCTGGACAAGAATTCGCGTGCTTGCACAGCATACTTGGCCCGAGTTGTAGCTGTAGCCTGACGTGCACTGAATTGCCGCGGCGTCCAGGTTAGCATCGTCAAACACGATGGCTGGTGACTTTCCCCCAAGCTCGAGAAGAACCTTTTTCAGGTTTGATTCCGCGGCAGCTGCCATGATTCTGCGGCCAGTTGCTGTTGATCCAGTGAATGCAATCATTCTTACGTCCACTGATTTAAAGCAGGGGTAAGTATGCACGCCTTCCAGAAAGTGCGCAACTCAACTGTGGGACGCAAGCGCGTTTCCAGCAACGTTCCCAAACCCTGAAACAACATTGATGACACCCGCTGGAAACCCCGCCTCGACAATGAGCTGGCAGAATTTAAGGGCGGACAGCGGAGTCTTTTCCGATGTCTTGACGACAACAGTGTTTCCACTGATCACAGCCGGCGCGAATTTAGCAAACATCATAAGGGCTAAAAAAAATAAAAGAGATAGGTGGTTATTCAGGAAAGCCACACTTCAGAAACTCACGGAAATTCCAGGGAATGATTTGTCCGCAAACTCCGAATGGCTCAGCGCGTGTGTAGACATGAGATTCCGTGTCAATGTTGATAACTCGACCGTCAATCTGGCAGAGAAGTGAAGTGAGATGTTGTTTCAAGCAAAGAACAGCATGAACTCGCTTCACCTTCTCTGCGAACCCAGCAAAGTATCGGATATCATTTATAATTCCAGTCAAATCGTCATCCCGCGCAACGTTGAATGGTTTTCCTTGATCGAGGCTTTCAATCGCAGCGAGCTGATCAATATCGCGCTCAATCAAATCCGCAAGTTTGAACAGTATTTTCCCTCTCAGCAAAGGGGCCGTTCTTGACCAGCCTTTAAATGCTATTTTCGCAGCGGACACAGCAGCGTCACTGGAGAAGGGAGCGGTCAAACAAAAAAAAAGGTAAGCATGAGAATGCCTTACACATCCTGCACGTCCGCTTCAAAGACACGCGCAATTTCTTTGCCAGTGGCAGGATCATAAGTGGGGAATGTCTTCCCTGATATGGATGGCACAAATTCGTTGCCAATGAACAGACCCACTGGTTGGTCCTGTTTTTTCCGTTCGGTGGTTTAACTTTTTCCTGGCCAAAGAATGCAGGGATTGGCTTCAACATGAAAACTGCCTCACTGTAAAAGATCTTCCGCTTGCGTGCTGGATGGAAATGCTTTCGGCACCGGATGCTGTTGCTTTGCGCTTCCCGTTCGACATGTTATTTTTTTCGTGATAATTTCAGGGTGGTTTTCGAAACTGGCATCTGCGTCACCACCCGCGTTGTCTATGGTGGATGAGATTTGCGTTGCAGTTAGGTGGCTTGAAATCCAGCGCTCCTCTCGCAATGCATCCACACAGACACACGTCACTTTCTCCAAAGCAGCTGAAGCTGAAGTTAGCCAGATACGATGTTTTTACACAAGAGGCAAGCAATATGCAGATGACTGCTTGTATTGATGATGTATGCAATGCTAGAATTAAAATCCATCAAACGACTGCTCATCTGCAAGCGGCTCTGTCTTGTCCCAAAATCGTGCACTCTGTCCCACTTGGACAATCGACAGGGTACCACTGCTGCTGATAGCATCTCTGGAGCACGCTTCGATTCGCTATGCAGGTAGATGCTTTTTCGATGCACGGTGTGTTGTAATTCGTGTACTGCGGCCGTTGGTTTGTGTCAAGCCGCTTGCAGGAGTCAGAAGGGTATGAGTTGCTGCCTCCTGGGCTGACGAGAATATCCGCGCATCTAACATTGAGGAGTATTACCAAGCTGCCTTGCTGAAATCACAAGTAGGCACATGTCAAGTGCCCTTACCCATCGAAAACTTCCCCAGTCAGCCGCGCATTGTAAGCAAACCGAAGAATTCCAGAATAACTCCCTTGCGGCAGCGTTACAGCAAACGAGTCCCAATATGGTGTCGTGTAAGACCCGAGCCCGCGTTCACCACAGGTTGGGTCCGAGCCAAGAAAGTCCCACGTCGTGGACCCACTTCTTTGAAAAAGGAAGCTACAGTTTCCTCCGTGACTTACAGTCAGAATGTAAGAGATGGTGACGGGTTGGCCGCCTCGGATAGCCGGCGTCAGAATAGAGCCTTTGGGGTTGCCGTGGCAGATGGGACTGGTCGGTAGGTCATTCGTGCGTCGAAGGGCATCGGACCAGCCTCGACCAATGTCTCCGGACGAAACACGCATGTATGGCCAGCAGAGAGAGCTGACATGTAGTCGAAGTTGAGAATTTACAAAAGTACCAGGCTGTTGATTTACCCGTGCGCAGAGCAGACTTCCACGAGGTGGAGAATGAACAGAGCCAAGATCACGATTTGCTTCATTTAGTTTCTGTGCTCCTTTGGTTGGGGAGCCTTGTTTTGTTTATTGGTCCCCCCCCCTTGTTCCAACAGCGGACCTTAATGCTGGATCCAGGGCTGCCAAGACACACACACAAGATCATAGATATGCCAGTGATGCATTTATTTGGAATCCTATCGGGTTTAGCTGCCGTCAACGCACGAGCTGGATATGAGATCAACAAAAATGCTTATCGCATGAAACGGAGATAACCTGTAACATCGCGATGAGTTTAAATGAGCGATCGTTAACGGAACAATAGAATAACGAAGCATTACTGAAAATGAGTGCAAAGGCGGCCGAAAAGAGAGGAAACAGAGTCTTGAACAGTTCCCAATGAACTCCGTCAAGCAGGGTTTTCAGGCTGGCCAGCTCCGACTCAATTTTGGCGTCCGCCTCCTTCAAATGAATCGCTTGATCATTCTGATGGTCGCGAACTCGAGATTTTTCTGTGTGGAGGTCGAGGCGAGTGCCGGACATGATTCGCCGGAACTCTTCGGCGGTCCGGAGGCCAATTCGGTCAACCTCGGCAGACAAGCGCGTGATTTCTGTTTTCAAAATCTGTGCGAGAGAAGAATAAGAATAGAGGTTACGAGAGGGCTGTCTATTGCAGCTAAAGTTGTCCTCACAGTGAAATCGTTCTTTTCGACAAGGGAAATATCTGATCGCAAGTGATTGAAGTCCGCATTATTCGAGTAGACGACCTTGTCAAATTCATCGCGTGTAATTGCATTTTGGCTGATTGTGAGAAGGCTGGGAAGAGTTGTTGAGGAAAGATCGTGTCTTCGAAATCGGCGAAAGAGTTAAGAAGTACTTTGAATCCAACACTGACGACACCGAGACCATCAGCGCAGCAGCTTCCTGCGGCTTAAGTGCGGCCTCTGTCTGGGCTTCGGTCACGAACGAGTGCGTGTCGAAGGCGGGGACATGAGTCGGTCTCAGTGGGTGGAGGTGGTGGAGCTGCGCGTGCTGCAGTTGGTTCGTGATCGGACTGATCGAAGCGCGGAAAGCCCGAAACTGGAGCCGTGGTCGAAACACTGCTTGCAGTCCCAACTTATTCAATCCCATCATTTTTGGTCAAATTTAACTGCGATTGCATCGAATATTTTTATCTTCACAAGGCCATGGACTCCTTTGACGAGTACGTTCTGCGCATTGCTTCGATATTAGCGCGAGAGCCTGTCGAAGAGAATGCCATCGATGGGGGACACTTCCCTCTGTCAACGCAGAACGGCGAGGTGTGCTGGCTGAAGACATCGGAAGTGACTTTTCCCAAACGATCTCATGCGAAGATTGAATGGTCGCATGCTCTTGATGCACTCGCTGGATCTGCCGAGTCCATGCGCGGAATATTCAACGAGTACGTTTTTACTTGCTCCAACGCACATGCTGACCTCGCACTCACTCTCTGTTGCTTCCCCGTGCAGAATGGGCGTCTACAGTTCAAATGCAGCGCATGAAGCGCTTGTACTCGTTGCCGTATACCTCAAGTTTTATCACAACCAGGACCACGAACACATGGACACCCCAACCTTCAACCACTCGAAAAGCGCGTTTCTTTCTGCTGTGCACACTAACGTAACGATCTTCCATTCTTCCCTCTTGAATACCAATCCATTTACATCCAAAAACATGCCTGCGCCAGTCTGCTGCAATTCAAACTCAGTCAAACCTCCCTGAGGGCTCCTGGCGTGACGCTTTCGATCAAAAGAACTTGCGCATATATTCCGACACAATCCCCATTCAAAACTTGAACAAGATCAATTCTATTCTGGAAGAAATTCGAACCATTCCCATCCCTCAAAAACTGGACACATTGCTCGAAAGCGGGGAAAACCAAGCCATTGGAGCAATTCTTTCCACTTGCTATTTCTCAGTTTTGTATTTCTCATTCTCGCAAGCGGCGAATCCGTTGTATCGAAACCTTGTCATCTTGAGCCCTTTCGCAAACAATATTCCTCTGCATTGGTTCAACGCGGAGTTCTTTGGCGCACTGGATTTCTCTCTTGACCATTCAAATGATGTGGATGCCTCCTTGCGTGAGGCTGGTATTTCCGCGGCAATTCGGCTGTTACTGCCGTGGATATCGTCCGACGCCAACTCAGTTGGAAACTCAAACATTGTCTTGGCAAGGCTCAGTCTGAAAATTGTTGCGGCTCATACTTTTGTCTGCGACCCTTCCGTGAGGTTGAGCGACGAAGCCTTACTGGCATACGGACAAATTATACTGAAAATATATGGTGACATTCTTTTATAATGCCACGTTTTGTGATGTGCTGCCGTTTCCTGACCGTGGTTCCTAAAATAATGAACTTCGAAAAGGCAATGTGTCTGACGAGGTGGACTCGAAAGTTTCAACAGCTGTTGTGCACTTTGCTAGAACGAGACTGAAGCAACTCAGGTTCCGTCTGTCACCGTTTTTACCTTCGACAACAATGCCAAATAAGTTATTCCACAAGCAGCAGCCAATCTCTTCAAAAAATTTCCCCCGATTTAAGTCAATACCTCGCCACATGCCCGTCAAAAACCTTGCAGTCACTCACAACAGCTTTGATCGATTCTGTCAACCCTCCTATCTCCCCCGTTGAATACTACTCGACTCTTCGACAAATTTTTGAAACTGTCTGCGTGGCACGCTGGGAGTTTATTGATCCCTCACTCCTTGTGTATGAGCATGGCAACGGGTTCTTCAGGCGTGTGTATGAAGCTTGGATTCGTCCCGAAGGGGAAAGAAGCGGGAAATCTGTTTGCGTGCTTCCTGTCTGGTTGGAATCCTTGATGGCAAGCGTAACCGCCGATATTGGTAATTTTGGCGACGCTGCAATTCTGTTGTCTCCTCACCATTTTTATCTCCTTACCCGTGAATTAAAATTAACAGCCCCAAATCACGACGTATCGATTGCATTAGTGGTAGTTCTTGCAATAATGTTTGTTGAAACCCTTTTTCCGTGTTGCATACCCTTCCCCTGACATGAATCTTTGCAGTCGAACAATCACCAGCCGAAATACCCACGACACATCAAAATGGAGCTCCGGTGTCACTCATATTCCCAGCGATGCAATAACGCATTCCCTCTTGAAGTCGTGTACGTTAGTAATGACGCAGGCCGCACTGATTTTGGCAACTAATTACTCAGGTTTCGGTTTTTTTGTTGTGTCTCCACCTCTCCGCACAATCGAAGCTATGTATTTTATGAGTTCTGACTTCGTTTCCTGCCACATCAGATGCGTTGGAGTCAAATCTTGCTCAAACTGCTTTCCAGTTTTTTGGATTCCATTACACTGGAAACGAGGCGCTGTTTGAAGAGATAGTGTCCAGCTCAGATGTAAGCAGTACTGAAACTCTCTGTATCCATCTGATAAAGCTTAATACAGAGCGTTACTCGAAGCCTGCTGAACGTCCTAATGGAAACATTGTCTGCCCCATTCTCAAAAAGAATTGCATTGAATTATGTTTCGATCATGACACCTCAAGAAATAGCAGTTTTGAGTCGTGCATTAGGTACTACTCTCTCGGTATCACAGCAACCGAAATCCGAAATTTTGCGCACACTATCCCACCTTTCCGAATTCGCCAAAAGTCTGAGTTTGGAGTTTAAAAGTGGAGCGATCCAAATTCCGTCGCAAACGGAAATGAAAGCGCTTCAGACTGCAGAATCAAGGGCTGATGAAACACTGTCTCACCTGAAAACGACTCTCTTCAGTTTTGTCATGGTTTCTCGGATCTTGGTACAAACGATGAATAAGCAAATGCAGTCGCTACCAAACGGTGGGGAAAAAGATGAAGATGCGAGATTCCGTTCAACTACGTTTCATACAATTCTGCACGGCTTGTTTGACTTGCATTTCGTCACTTGTCGGTTCGGCTTGGATGCCTTTCCGGAATGGAAGGATGTATTCTATGGCGCTTTGGATGGATCATTGATACAAAAAAACGCAAGTTTTGCCGAAGCGTTTTTGATGCAATTTATGCCTGAGCAAGGTGAGAGGACGTCCTGAATTTCTCGAGGTTTTCGTTTTTTTAATTTCAATCGCCTGGTTCAGACGATGGCGGATTACCTCATTTCGCCCTTCCTCGGACTCTTTTTTACGTCCTTGTGGTTCAGCATGCATTGCCATATCTGGATCCCAAGTTCCTGTCTGAGAAAGTGCTACAACCCATCGCACCCCACCTTGTTTACAAAGCGAAAGGGCGCTCTCCGGATGAGCTGGATTTGTTTGAAATGGGGCATTGGATTATATTCAAGCTGTTCAATGACATGATCATTCAGGAAGATAAATCCATGACCCGTTGGCGTTATAAAAGCATTTTATTTGGAATGGCATCTGAATACGCGAGGCTGCTGCTGCAGGTGATTGTTTGATGGCAAGCAATGTTACTGCTTTAAATTAACAAATGGGGCGTTTGATGATAGAACTTAGACAGCGGTGATTCCGTCGAATCAACGAAGCGCATGTTTACTGCGCTTATAAGATCTCTCACATGTTTTTCCTCGGCGCATAACCCGTCCCACACGAATGAGGATTCAAATCAGCATAACCGGTACAACGAAATTCAAGTGGACTCTGCTGCAGCCGCATTGAATCTATCGTCGTCTGGCTTACCGCTGGAAGGTGCGCGAATGGGGCAACGTGGTGGGGTACGCAGTTTCTCGGCAGGAGTCACAGGCGGAAAAATGCGAAATCAGCAATCCATTCAAATAGCAGGATCGGAGGAAGCAGAGGAAGAAGCAGACGTGATTGAAAATGACGAATGGAACCCATGGGAGGGTGATGATATTGGTTGGACGTGCGTTTGTAACCTTGTCGCCAGGATAGATGACTGCACGCGCGTCATTTTGGAGGCTGAGCGAGATCGCCAAAACACAAGTGGAAAACAAAGCGACATGGCACAGTCGGTTGAACCCAATGGGTTGAATATTGGCAAAGATGCGAATTTGCGGCAAGGTAAAATGACGCGTTTGGAGGAAGTATTCCTGGCAGCACCATTTATGAAGGAGTGGATCAAGCGAGATGGGCTCATGACTATTCTGTTCTGTCAACTCCGCGCTGTTGGTTTACTTCATCTTCCAAAGCTTCAAGAGTGCGTTCGCAGCCTTATCTTGTACGGTGTGTCGGATGTGATGAGTATTGAACCCAATCTCAAAGAGGGACTGGTGGGGATTGGACTGGATGTGTCAGACATGAGCAAGAGCCAACTTTGGACTGCGCTCTTTGAAGTTGTTAGTGGGGATTTATTCTATGACCATGTTCGACAGGTGTTGTTGGTGGAATGGTACATGGCGCTGGTTGCGGACGCGCGGCAGATGATTGCGGAGCGGAAGGCGAAGCAGGAGCAGGAGGAGAAGGAAAGACGAGCGAAAGGAATTCCGAAGCAAAAGTCCGACGTCGTTTTGCGAGCCAAGCTGTGATCTTTAAACAATGATGACGTAATATTTGTCCTTTTTCGTGTTTGATAAAATATACCCAACGGAAGTCACCGCAAATGAGTCTTCGCCACAGCCTGATTGACCACGCTCAGATGCCCGTGCGCGTCCTGATTACCGACTGTCCTCCTTCGCAGGAGCTGTTAGAGGAGGCGTATCTGCCCGTGCTCGCCGAGAACCGTGTTCAAGTCCTGATCCGTCTCTGCGAACCAACCTATGAAACAGCGGTGCTGGAAGCTGCTGGAGTGCGCGTGATTGATACTATGGCGTTTACCGATGGTACTGTAAGCCACAGACTGACTTGTTCAGGCAACCTTCGATGTAAAATGCCAACACAAATCATATCTAGGAACGCCCCCGCCTCAACCCGTTCTCGCTGACTATCGAACCCTGATCGACACCCTCGTAGCAGCAACGCCGGACACGAAGCCAACAATTGCCGTACACTGCGTGAGTGGGATTGGCCGAGCTCCCATTTTTGCCGTGATTGCGCTGGTGGATGCGGGTGTGGAACGAATCGAAGCTGTGGAGTTTGTACGCATGCGACGGAGAGGCGCTTTCAACAAGTCACAGCTTGAGTGGATCATGGATGAGCGGAATGGGTTGGTGAGGCGGAAGAAGCCGAATCTGGGGTTTGGGGGGTGGGGCGGGTCGAAAGTGGGCACACCGACAAAGACTTCGTCCGATTCACGGAATAGCATGGCCTCTGTTCAGTCTGAAAGAACAAGCGTTACAAGCTCAGCCACAAAGAAAAAAAACGGGTTTTTGGGTCTGTTTTCAAAAAAAGGATAACACTGCGTTTGGAAGTAAACGTGCATTTGATGATTGTGTATACATCTGTCCTATCTGCTCGTGAGAAAGTTGTTTTCAAAAGTCAAGTTTTATCTTCGCAGTTTGGCTGAACGGGAAAGGGAACGACAGAAATGACACAGAAAGCGAGAAATCTTAAAAACGAAGGCAATGGCTGCACTTGAACAGGCAGTCGCTCGTGTGTCTCTTGGGTTATTTCCCCCCAGTGGACCACCTGGAAGATTAGACAGTTCGTTAGAGATACAGATGAACTCAGGAAGAAAGAGCAAACCTCGTTGGATGCATCTGCAGACCTTCAATGCCTGGATTTACATTCGTGGGGAAAACTGAACCGAGCAGGTTAGCAATGTGCATGATGTCTTCATGTTATGCCACTCACAGCATCGCATAATGAGCATTCGGACTGAGGAGTAAATGATGATAAAAACTCCGTATCCAATCCCAATCAACCAGTAAATGGGGCTCAGTCTTCCAGACGTGGAAAACACGGCTTTTTGGAGGCTGCTGGGTTAGGAATAATAATTTTGCTTTCCAAGTAATTCAGCACTTACACATTACTCCAGGGGTGTAAACGATAAAGGCGGCAAAGAGCCCGCCCAGCAGGACGCTGTAGAAAGAGGCAGGGTTGCGGAACATGTACGGACCAAATGGCAGCGTCATTTTACACTTGCAAACAAACATGTTGAAGCACTGCTGGATCATCAGCCTGGTTTTAAACGCCTGTTCAGTATCCATGCAAGAGATCGTTCAAAGGAGGGGGAGTACCCGAAATAGTACGCCGACTGCCCTTGAGCCAACGCGTTCGCTTGCATTTTCGAATCCTGATTTGAAGAAACTGAGTGGAAAGTTCAAATACGCCTAAGTAATGACACGCACCAGAGTGTTTCCATGGGCAGTGGTGTAGTTAGGTGCCAGCCCCTCAATGAAGTGCGAGGTGTTCAACGACTGCATGTTCCAGGCATCCCAAGGGGTGATGTAAAACTGCCCTCCATCCTCCCATGTCCCACTATACAAGACGGCAAAGAAGCAAGTGGTGCATCCAAGAAACTCAATCGCGCCAAACTCCAAGTACGCCCAACTCAAACTGTTTCCATCCACAAGAACTTCTCCATCCTTCTTTTCAAACTTGCGTTTCCAGTACCGCGCAGATACAATTTGTTTAAAGAAGAGTTTGACTTTTTGTCCAACCGTTGGAACATGGGCAGGAGCGTCATGGTCGTGCGGAGCAGCTACATCAAGGCCTTGGTCTTCAGCGTCTTCGGCGCGGCGTTTACGCAGTTTTGCGATGGACTCTTCGTTGACCGGCATTCTCGGAGGGATTTTCATGAGGGCTTCAGATTCACTGGGCTCCCACGCGTACGAAAGAGCAGCCAACAGTTCAAAGCCGAGATCCACGACGAGAATTTGGAGAGACGTAAGCATGACGGGGAGTGGAGCAATAACCCACAGTAGGTACGGAATGACCTCGGGCAAAGTGTGTGTAACCGTATATTGAATGGATTTTTTCAGGTTGGCGAAAATGAGGCGACCCTCTTCAACGCCACGAACCGTGCTTGCAAAGTTGTCGTCGAGGAGAATCATGGAAGCGGCTTCTTTACTTACGTCCGAACCGGAGAGGTTCATGGCGATACCAAGATCAGCTTTTTTAAGTGCAGGAGAATCGTTGACTCCGTCTCCGGTGACACCGACAATGTGTCCCAGTGACTGCGCGCGTTTGACGATCGTGAGCTTGTGTTTGGGACTTGTTCGCGCAAAGATGATCTGTCGTTGACGTGGTTTGGTTAAAACGTATTTATCCTTTGCAAAAGCAATAAGGGATCATTTACCTCTTCCTTTGAAAAGATGTTGTCCCAGTCAGCCTCAGACAACTCGTCAATCTTTTCTCCGTGAATAACAATCGCATGAATTTCATCCTCAGAAATGCTCTCAATTGGGCGACCGGTCTTTTTAGCGTGTAACTCTTTAGTGTCCGAGAGCATCAAGTTGATCTTGCGTCCAATGGCCTCAGCAGTAAGCGGGTGATCTCCAGTGACCATCATGATTTTGATACCGGCTTCACGACAGTGTCCGATGGCTTCACGCACCCCGTGTTTCGGTGGGTCTTCCAAACTTGCTAGTCCAACAAACGTGAGACCTGTCTATCGTGTGTATAGAAAACGCCATTTTAAGTTAGTTCAAACTGAATCATTCAACAATCTGTCATTAACGCACCGATGGGTAGTTCTTTGGATCTTTTGTGAAAGCAAAGTCCTCTGGATACTCTCCGCCTGGCAACAGCAACTGGGCAAACGCCAACACACGGTGACCTTTCCCAGCCATGTACTCATACGACGTAGTAAACTCGTCCTGATGTTCCTTGGTCATTGGAATTGCCTTGTGGTCCTTCAAAATCGTGGTACAGATTCTCAAAATACGCTCAGGAGCCCCCTTCATCAACAGCGTCAGGGGTCCCTCGGCGTGCTTCTTTTTGTGGATGGCCATGGCCCATTTGTTTTCCGAGTTGAACGGGATTTCAAAGACTTTTGGGTACATGTCGTGCAGCTTGTCAATGTCGAGCAGCTTTTGTGAGGCGAAACGGAAGAGTCCGGATTCGGTTGCGTCTCCAGTGATGACTCGCTGGTCGATGGGAATGTCAGTGCGGTCGAACCTGGTTTTTGTTTGAAGAGATGAGCGCGCTTGTCAGGACATTTATAAATTGACTAATTTCTGGCATACCTGGCACGCGAGCAAAGAGATGAAATGTGCAAAATCTCGCTGACACCGCTTCCTTCAAAGTCAAACGGAATTTCACCAGGTGGAAGGTTGGTCGAAGACACAGCCGCGCTGTACAGCTTCAAGCCACACCAGAAGTTGGTTGCCGTCATTTGATTTCGTGTAAGTGTTCCTGTTTTGTCGGTGGCGAGAAGCGTGATTGCGCCGAGCGTTTCCACACCACGCAGGTCTTTGACAAGCACTTGGCGGGTGGCCATCCGCTTTGCGGCAATGGTCAAAAGCATCGTGACCGTGGCGGGGAGACCTTGTGGGACCCATGCGACGAGGACTCCGATGGCAAAGTTGAGCGAGAAGGAAACACTGGAAGTTTTGACGAGCGCAATGATAAAGAAAATAACCATGCACGTAATAGCAACGGTTCCGATAGTCGTAACAAAGTTGTTGATTCTGTGGACAAATAAGACGTTGAGACGGTAGCCATCATTATTATGAAGACATATCAACTCACTCAATAGTCATGGGACTTGGGGCTTTGTGTTCATTCTGGGTGAGGCCTGCAATTTGACCGAGCACAGTGTTGTCTCCGCATCGAATGACAACACCATAAGCCTCGCCATTGACAGCAAGTGTTCCATTAAACGCCAGGTTGGTTGCTTCAAGCGGACTCTGCATCGAATTGGACGGCATGCGATCTTGCGGCTCCGCTTCACCCGTCAAGGACGAGTTGTCAACTTTAAAGTCGGTGGCAGAGATGACATAAATGTCGGCAGGCAGTTTATCACCCATTCTCACATACACAACATCCCCAAGAACGAGGTCGGGAGCGGGTAAATTCTGAAGGTTTCCATTGCGAACCACCTGACTTTTGGATGGGATCATGTTCTGTGATTTTCATTTCAGTGAGTTTAAGTTTCAGCAGGTTTTCAAGTTGAGAGTAGGCGATTACCATGAAGCCAGCAAGCGCTCTTTCACTCGCCAGGAGTTGCAAAAATTCAATGAGAGCGTTCAAGAAGGCGACAGCAATGAGAATGATGGCCATGTAAACCTGTGGAAACAGAATTTAAAATCCTGCGTCATCATAGGCAAACAACCCTTTCTATGTCTCACCGCAACCATCCCGTTTCCAACTGGATCAATCCCTGTTATGTAGATCATGTAAGAATGCCTTGACATGTGGACAAACTACTCCAGCAGAAAACTCTCACCGTAAACAATAAATCCCGCAATACCGCAGAACAAGAGCAACGCGTTAAAAATATTGAGCAGACACTCGATAAACAGCCATATCATCGACTTTTTCTTGGGCGGTGACAAAATGTTTGGGCCTTGCTCTGCCAATCTTTTGGCCGCATCAGCTGCATCGAGACCTTTACTTTGCATTGGCTTCGCGGCATCGAACGAGGTTTTATGATGCGTCATGAGCTGATCGAATGTGAAGAGATGCTCCTCCTGTTTGTGTTCGTGTATGTGTGTGTAGAGGGAGGGAAAGGTAAGACGGCAGATCAGTACTCCGCGTGTGCCGGCGCCAGCGAGCAAGAGAGAGAAGGCTTTACAATGTCGAGCTTCTTCGTGTCCTTCTTAGCCTCGGGCATGTTCGCTGAATTTGCTGAGGGTTAGAACTGCAGTGTCTCGATTGCCGTGGAAAAGGAGGTCAGTGGGAATGTTTTGTTGGGTTCGAGCGACTTTTGTGTTTGCAATTTATCTGACAATTCCGCCAAGGTCGATCGCTCCTCCATCCACTGCCAACCACATTGAAATTGGCAGCAACTTGGAAATCTGTCTGACACAACGTCCATCTGCTTGAGAACGATTACGAAGGATGCCTCACAAGAGTAAAAATAAAGAAAGAAAAATAGTGACCCAAAATGGAGGAAGTGCAAGTCATGCCAGGCGTCTACCTGACAACATTCGCGAATGACCGCAGCAACGCTTCAAAACCATCAAACGAAACCTCAAACAATCTCCAAACATCCCTCGGCATTCCCGTTGATGCCAGCGAATTGGAGAGCGATAATCCGGAGGTCATTCAGTTGGAGGTATTACCAGAAACCACAACCCTTTTCACAAGCGGCATTCCATCTGTTCTCATTTTTTCAATGCTAACGTTGTTTTATTCATTCGGTGTTTTCCCCTGCGCCGTGAAAAAGATTGCGCGGCTGCGTCTCTCTGCCCAGAAACTCCTCGAATCCAACGCAATTCTAAAAGAGTTTCTTGAAACCGACGCAGACCCAGAATACTCCCAGGTACCCGTGCCCTTCGATACTCATTCACCCTCACTCTCGCAATACTGATGGAATGCATCCCCCCAGGCTATCGCTGAAAACGTGGACGTGATCGACAGACAGCTGCGAAGCATTAAGAAACTCATGCAGAAACTGGCGCTGCTATCGAATCATAGCAACGGCGTTGACAGCGCGGATGTTGTGGGAATGGGGGTGGGAAGTACGCGCGGCCCTTGTCTATCAGAAATGCTTCACATCAATCCACAGCCACTTCAGAATCCTCAACAGCCGCAAACACACGCACAGGAACCAATGCAACAGGAAGAAGAACAAGAAGAGGAAGGAGTATATTTGTAGCCCGTCGCAAAAAAGACAAGAATACATGTATTTTTCATATTCATGCGCTCGTACACACACCAAGATGAGCACTCCACGCTCTCGGATACGCATCGAAACAGTCCTTTCAAAGCCCAGCAAACTTTGTAAGCGCATCGCCAGCCAGCCTGAATCCCAGCCACTCCGTCTGCGTCCTCGCACCAACCGTCTCGGACGTGTAAAAGTCAATAGCAGGTTTGTTCCAATCCAATGCACTCCATTCCAATCGTCCTCCACCCATTTGAACAACAGTTTGCGCTAAATGCTGCAACAGCGCCTGAATGCACAAAAACAGAAATGTTCAATGCGCCATTCACAACACATAACGCAACCCTCACCTTTCCAACACCCTTGCCTCGAGCCTCTTCAGACACGAACAAGTCCTCCAGGTAGATCCCGGGTCTGCTCAAGAATGTGCTGTAGTTGTGGAAATACAGAGCAAAGCCAACATCCTTGTCCGTCGCTGTGTCCTTGGCAATCACAACGTGGGCAAACTGGTCTTGGAAGAGCGTCTTGCGCAGGTCTTGTTCGGTGCCTACGTGCTCATGCTCCAGCTTTTCGTAGATGGCAAGTCGGCGGATAAAGCTGTGGATTGTGGGAACGTCGGCTGATGTGGGAGAGATGGCGTTATGTGGAGACTGAGAAGGGGCCAGCGTCTGTTCACGACGCACCTTCGGTCGCTTTCCGGATCTGGATGCTCATTTTTGGGATGGAATTTTACATTTGTCACGTTTGTCATCGTCAACAGCAACCTCAGATTTATACGTCAAGGTTGCAATAAAAATGACAGGCACAAACGAACCAAAACGGTAGCCCACATATAATATGAAAACTGAAAGGTAACAGCGCTTTCGAAAGCTCCAGTTCTCCTCTCGTTTAAGAGAACAACCGCTTCTCGTATGAGTGCAGTCCGTGAACACCACCCTCCATCTGTGCGCTTGCACTTCTCTTCTGGAATCGAACTTCCCCGCTTGAAACTTTGTCTCTAAGCTCTTCCAAGCTTTGCACACCAATGTCCTGCAGTCCATGCTGCACACCCGTGGTCAGATAACTCAAAAACTTCTTGACACTGCCCTTGTCCACAACAGACCCAACGACACCTTGGGCAACCTTCACCTTGTCGCCTTCACTGAAATACCGCTTTCCAGCCGCATCTCCCTTCTCCATTGCGTCGAGGGATCCCATTCCACGGTACTTCTTGAGACGCTTTCCGTTGTCGTAGAAGTACTCTCCTGGAGATTCGGTGGTACCGGCGAGCAGACCTCCCATCATGACAGCGCTGGCACCGAGGGCGCAAGCTTTAACAATGTGACCAACATTCGCAATACCTCCGTCTGCAATAACGGGGACACCAAATTGGCGCGCGTACTGTGCAACCTTGAAGACTGCGGTACCTTGGGGGCGTCCACAGGCCATGACTATATAAAACGAAGCTCATGAGTTGAAGAACAAAGTTCCAATATGAAAACTAAATTACCTTCTTGAGTAATACAGATGGAACCACTTCCCATTCCAATACGCAATCCATCGGCACCAGCCGCAATCAAGTTTCTCGCCTGCTCAGTGGTAACCACGTTTCCAGCAATCACCTCCAAATCTGGGTAGGTCTTCTTGATGAACTTGATCATGCCAATCTGGAAAAGACTGTTTCCCTGACTACTGTCCAGAATCACAACATCAAGTCCAGCCTTCACAAGTGCTTCAAGACGAATCTTGTCCTCTTCGTGGGTGGAGATTGCGGCAGCGCAAAGAAGCTGACGCTGCACGGTGCTGGCCCAGGGGTAGTCACGCGTTTTGATCAAGTCACTACGGGCAAGGAGGGCCGTAAGGTTGTGATCCTTGTCGACAATGGGGAGCTTTCCCTTTTTGGATTGACGCAGAATGACTTGAGCGTCGCTGTAGGAAATGCCTTGGTTGGCAGTGATGAGGTTGGTGGTCATAACTTCGCTGAGGAGTTTAGTTTCGTCGTTGGTGCCTGCATTGTTTTTTTTGTTTTTTTTTGGACGTGTGGGATAGGTTGGTGATTAAAATCAAACAAATTAGTTGAGTCGAAGAAAAGAAAAAGAAAAAGAAAAAAAGAAACACAAACCTTGCAAAAAGTCAATGTCTCTTCTCGTGACCATTCCCAGCAACTTGGAGTGCATCTTTCCGTTCTCGGTGATGGGAATGCCGCAGAAACCGAAGTTCTTTTTGATTTCCAATACCTTGTGCACTGTGTCGGTAGGTTTCAAGCAGAGCGGGTCCGTGATGAATCCGTTCTCAAACTTCTTTACTTGGCGAACCATGTCAGCCTGCTCTTGGATGCTGCAGTTGTGGTGGATGACACCCAGGCCTCCGTTGAGAGCCATGTGGATTGCCATTTGCGTTTCTGTGCGAGTAAAGAGAGAATCGTCAATTAACCAGCCGTATGAAAACGCAGTTTTTCAGGGGTGGTGTGTTCGAACGACAAGGGGGTGTGCAGGTTTATACAAAAAGTACGAGTTTTTACCTGTGACAGTGTCCATTGGAGATGACATGAATGGAGTTCTGATTTTGGTACGCTTTGTGATAAACGAGTCGAGCGAGACTTTATCGGCTCCAAAGTCAATGTAACTGTTCGAGTTGTGGAAGAAAAGTTGAGCGGGAAAGCCCAAAAACAATCTGTTGAAAAACAGACTGAGGATACATACCCAGGCAGAATCAGAAAGTCATTGTATGTGAGACCACCTGCGACTTTCTCGTCAAACAAGTCAACGGCAGCAAGCCCGTCGAGGGTGGGGGTCTCGAGCATAGCGCGCATGCGGTCGTCTCTCTGCTGAGGGGTTTCCAGCACGCCATCGCTGTTGGCGCGCAGCGGGGCGAGAGGAAAGTCGCCGATAAGCTCCGACTTGAGAATTTGGCTCTGATTGCGGGTGATGGGGTGCATTTTACGGAGAAGATTTCTTTGGTGCCAAATGCAAAAAGAAAACCATTTGTGTTTTTTTTTTTGTTTTTTTTTTTTTTTAATTTTTTTTTTAAATATGTTTTTACGTAAAAAGTAAATAAAATGGTTCGTGTTCTTCCAGAAGCGCGTCTGAAACAATGGAACACAAACCTGCGCGCATCAGTCAGGAGACAAAAAAAAAGATTTCATAACGGTTTCATACCCCTGACATAACTCAGAAAATGACTTCAATCGCGCCCATGCTCAACGTTATACCTTCTACCGACGATGGGGCCAGCACGGCTACAGACAACGACGCCCAGGGCCGCCTTTCGAAAACTAGAAGCTCGCCAAATATAAGAAACTCGGGCGGACAACGCCTTGATTCGAATGAAAGCTCGGCAAACCCCACTTCTTTACAAGATTCCAAACGGCTGGGTTTCGCGAAATCTTTTCAAAGGTGCGAGACGTCTCCCCTATATTACTGCGATCACTATTTTAATGACCACTTTCACTTTCACTTGTTCTGGTGTCATATGCGCGAATGTACCTCTCACTCTTTCCAACCATACAACGACAGACTATCATTAAACCCAGAGGCAAATCAAAACAATCCCATCGTCATCAATGAAAAACTCAAGTCCACATTCGTTGATTTCTGCGGCATCGTTGAGAAGGGCATCAACGATGCCTTGATTGCTAGATTCAACATGATCCACGGAGTCACTCAAAAAACATCGGACGGAAGCTTAAGTGAGAAGCTGACTTCAATACTGTTCATTTTTTTCTGAAGGGGTCTTGTTTTGTATTTCAGGAAAAAGTAACCTAGATCTCAGCCCAGAGGGATTACAACCTCCTCAAGGCGCCGCCAACAGTTCCTTGAAACACAGTGGAAGCATGGCTTCATTGCATGGACGCTCAGCCTCTCGTGGGCGACAAGACGCCTCGCGTAAGTGTTTGCATTGAGGGTAATGCTTCTTCACCAAGTTAACACTCACTTTGCAGCTGGCTTAAAACACACACGTAGCCTGCATCGAGCTGGAACTGGGCGCGTTCGGAGTGCAGGAAGAAGCGCTGCTTGCTACCTTCAAAAAGAAGAAAGCTACAAGCTACGATTGACTGTGGAGGCTCGAATCCGGTGTTCCAGCTCTCAAGAGCCTGATGTACCCCCACTGCCACCGGGACTTGGTGGCACGCGACTCCCTTCGGAAGCATCCGCAACGACCTCCGAACATGAAAGGGAACCTTCCACGACGGTGGCACCAAGACAACCCCCGATAAGCACCAACAACAATCCCGGCGGTCTCAACAAGACATTCAAAAGTCTCGGTGGCGGGCTCAATATGGCTGCTCCGCCAACCCTCACGGAACAAGCACGCGATATCCGCAACTCGATCAAGGCCATCATTGACGACATGCAAGAGCCCATCCCAGGAACCCCGATTGTGATTGTATTCAATGCGATCGTGTACCACGAAAACAGCAGTGGCGGTGGTTCCGAAGACGGTGGGGTGGCGCAGGAGCACGCGCTCGCGTTTTCGTGGCGCAGCGAGACAAGCACGCCGGCAGGGGCAATGATCAAAGAGCTCAAGCAGCAGCGCATGGAGATGGCGTACAAGGAGCAAGGCGTGATGCTCGACAGCGAGAAGGCGGATGCGGCAGCGGCTGCGTCAGTACTGCAGCAGAAGACGCTGGTCGGGAAGCTGAAGGGGCTCTTCCGATCAAAGAGCAGTCTGCAGCGCACAATGTCCGCGAACGACTAGATCGAACCCAAATTACCGCATTGTAGAGGCCACTTCTTTTTCTTTTTTGGTCATTTATTTTAACGTTCTTGTCGGTATTTATGTTGCTACTTTCTTCGTGTTTTTGTGTTGCCGACTCTTGTTTTGAAAAATTACCAAAACAAAAAATACGAAACTCTCAATCCATCCCATCCAGCTTCTCAAACAGCGCGTCAATGTCTCTCGTGACTGCAGCGCTCTCCTCCCTCCTCTGCAGCAACTGCCTCTCCACAAGTTTCTGCGACAGGATCGCATCAATGCCCTCCGCAAATTCATCCGCCAGAGTACCACTCTCGTTGATCACCAAGGTGTCTTGACTGACTCCGTGGGTCACGGCCGGCGCAGTTTTATTTTTCGCAAATCGCTGGAATGCGCGATCGTTTTTCTCGTCACCCTGAGTGCCTTGCTTCATCATTTCCTTTTTCGGAATACTTTCAAGTTCAAGGTTTCGAGCAAGTTTCGCACGCGAGAAGGGCGGGGACGGTGGTTTCCGTTTAGGTGGGGTTAAACCCAGTGAGACGTTCATGAGAGACGCGGCAAGTGAATCCAGCTCTCCAAGAGCGTCTGATTTGCTCATGGAAGTGATTGGAGGGTCGTTTGTTGAAGGAGTGTGGGGGACTTTTGCGTCGGATTTGCTTCGTGCGGCAAGAGGTTTTGAAAGAGTCACAGGTTTTCCGTTTAATGTTGCAGAGCGTGGTGTAATGATCCCTGCACGCGGGAACTCTGCGTCTTGTATAACAAGACCCTCGGAAACTTGTATCTCGTCGTGAAGTACAATTTGGGGAACGTTACTGGCGGGCACTTCCAGTTGAAGAACCGCTTCATTTTTCAACGGCAAGGTTTTGTATTTGCTGAGTCTGCTGATTGAAGGGCCTGACTCCAGTACAGACAGTGGATGTAAAATGGTGATTGGGATTTCTACAGAGACACCAGCGCTCCCCTTTGGAATGGCCGTCACTTGAATCGCGTAGGAAACTTCGACCAAGAGCCCGTTTCGAACGCTGCGTATATTGGCCTGCGACGAAACGAAATTTTAAGAGAACATGAATTTACAAAGAGACCAACGGCAAGATCGTACCGGGACGTCGATCGAGGCAAGGAAACTGAAGCTTTCTCCGCGTTTAACTCCGGGCCAGTCCTCCTCGACACACGCTTTCGATTTCTTTCCATACGATTCCTCCCACTGCGGAGCAGGTTTTGCAAGCAAACCGCGCTCGCTGAATTTCGGCTTGGAAGACCGATACAGTTTTTCAGTGACGATGTCTCTCGAGAAATTGATGGGAATCAGAGACCCAGACTCGGTGTTCGTCAGCGAAAATGTCTTCAACCTTCGAACCAGGGAAAGCTTGAGCTGTTTGACCTAAAATGCGGCATGGTGAGATTCACCACTCTGAAATAAAAGAGAGATTGACTACCTTCCGCAGACTCCCGTTATTTACTTCTACAAACACAAGCCCAACTCCCCCAGACATCCAAGCTCCGCAATCATTAACCGCAAGAACGGTATCTTCGATATCAAATTCGCGCACATGACAACGCGCCTTCAAGAAAACTTCACCCTTGCGCGACTGCAGCCAACCAATCATCCTCCGGTCCTGGCCCCACAGCGTCAAACTCGGAACTATGGTCGGCAGCATGGGAGGCCCGACACTTTCCACAACCTGTGCTTCCTGGTACACGACCAGAACATGCGGACGATTGAAGCCAATCTTGACTTGAACTGTTGCAGCAAGAATGTACCGGACACCACCACTTCGCGAATTCCAAAACGAGCTTGGCAGCCGTGCATGTGCATCTTTCGCTTCTGGACACAGCTTGACGGCAAAGTCAAAGACTGTGGTTCCAGGTCTTGCCGCCCACATTCCGTCTTCGTCACACGGGCCTGGGAGGACCGCTTCCGAGGGTGCAGAAGTGTTTGACTGCAGATTCAATGCCGAGTGCATAAACAGACGCGTGTTGTTTGCAGTCCTCGCAGACGAAGCAAACACGCGTCGTTTGTCAGCGTGGGAAAGCACATGCTCAAAACCCGACAAATGCACGGCAACGGCGCCGATTTTGACCTGCCGCGCGTGCTTTTTGCACGACAGAACAAGGCGCCCCGTCACTTCGCCGTCGCTGCCTGCAACAAACACGCCGGCTGTGAGATCCACCCGCGTTGACACGAACGCGTTGCGGGTCCGTGTCTCAGATGCCGATCGGTCAAACGGAGGGACCGGGAACGCGTTGCTTGGCTGCTTTGAATTGTCCAGGACTGATTTTGGGATGTTGGGTGCGTCATCGATCTGTGTGATTTCAACCTCCATATCCCCTGCCCTTGCGCTGGAATGCTCATCTGCATTATGTGGGCCATCCATTCGGTAGGTTGAGAGCGGGCTTTGGAGCCACTCAGGCCGGGAGGCTGTAAGCGTTGAAGAAAGGGGGTGCATTTCTTCTGTTTTGGGTTTGTTTTGACTCTTTTTTTTTTTTTTTGTTCCACAACTGACAAACTGTACAAGGAATAAAAAAACTCTTGACTAACGGGAGCCTATCACATCCGTCCCCGCAAACGTGTGTACCCCATTTCATGAAACAAACGCGTCCATGTGTCTATACTTTCTTTTCGGACTTTTGCATAATACTTGGGCCCTTCCACCCTCACATTTTTCCAGTCAAACACCTCAGCTGGCCGCTTAATAAGCTCCGCAAGTTCGGCAAAACTATCGAAGTAGTACACAAACGGCTCGAATTCGGATCGATAAAAGTCCACGTATTCAACCCAAGTTGCGTGATATGGGGCTTCAATGTTGTCCCAGTCATTGCGGTCCTTGACGGAATGGTCGGCATTGTACACGCGCTTGTGCCATACAGGGTTGTACATGAATAAAGATGCTTCTTCGAGCTTATCCATCCATGTGCAAAACAGGTGGTGATTATTGGTCTGTAAAGGAAAACAAGCCAGCTTTTAGTCAGAGCGCCGCGACATACATTTGTTTCGAAATCCATACCTTTCCCATGACTCGCAAGAGACGCGGAGTAGGAAGAATTTGCGGCACGCCCATCGCAACATTTTCGTAAAACTTCATGACCGAGACTTGGTACGGAATGTATAAAAAGGCCTTGAACTTTAACAATCCAACAGGACCACCGTACTTTTTCGACAGCTGCACAATTGGCAAACAATAATAATCGAACAGATCGCCGACTTTAGGTCTCGTTGTTGTTTCCACATCCTGAATCGTGCAAAGCGACTCTCTCGCAACCTGGTTTTTCGAAACACAAATCAGCAATCCTATTTCAAAACGCGAATCAAACAAAAAAAATAAAAAAGGAAGCTCGCAAAAACCTCATCAATCTCTTTTCTATACCGCAATTCACTCCAATTCAATCCCAGCGCCTCAAGCAATTTCGATGCAATCGTTTTTGTAGTCTTGATTTGTGAATCCACATCCCACGCTCCCAGCGACCTCAACAATGTGATATTCGGCGCAACACCGACCTGATTTGCAAAAAACACGGCCTCAAACGGGTTATTCGCAGTCCACCACAAGTTTTTGGGCGGATTCAGTGCCAGTTTGCGCATCATGGGGTAATAGAATTCGTTATCGTGAATCTCCCAGTTGAATCGATTCGTCATCTCAATTACAATCTTGGATTGGCATCGCTTTTTGGGATCAGGGTCGAGGAGGGAGAGAAAGAGGCCGCGGGCGTCGGGAACCGTGTCGGCGACGATAATAATGTCGGAGACACCGCAAAGTGCTTGAACCCAGCCGTTGCTGACAAGGTACCTTGCGTCGTTTTCAAACATTCCTATACACGCGCGCGCAATTTGGAATTTTTTTGTTGTGTGTGATATGTGTGAGCGTCTTGCACATTTTTCATCAAACAGAACTTCTGCATACCGTACTTGGAAATCTTGCGAGGATCCACCACGTCAAAATTGAGGCGGAATTTACTCATCACGCCTCGCAAGTTCTCGTTGCATCCCCGGTGGCCGTTTATGTATGTGATTCGGGGAGAGTAGGAGAAATCGGCTTTTTGATGAGGAAATGTGTTAAGTTCGTCATTCCACCATTCTAAGAATCCAAACTCACGTTCTGGTTTAAACGGCTCCAGAACAACTGCAGTATAGTTGATGAGATTGATAATCGAGTCATGCCGAAAGTTTCGCCAATTTGAAAACTGCGCGTCCGAGTTTTTCCAAGCATTTTCAGAGTTGTCTTCGTCATGCGCCGATTTCCCAAACCCATGCCACTCCATCATTTTTTCCTCCGCTTTTCCCGCAGGATCGTTTGCTCCGTTGTTGCCCATTTGTTCATTATTCACGTTCTTCATCTCCACATTGACCTTGACACCAGCGTTGCTGCCCATCCCAAAACCCTCGTTCGAGGAATCCCGCCGGTACATGACCTTCCCATCCACAATATCTCCTTCCTGAATAATACGCTCCCCTTTCCGTTTTGGCTTCCCCGAAAACCTATTGGACAAGGCTTCATTGCGACGTTCGTTGGAACCCTTATTTTCACCGTCAGCAACATACGGCAGCCACTCATCCGACAGAGGTCCTCCCAAGATGTCATTCTTGCCAAGCATTCGCATGACTTGTATTTCGCTGAGATGCGGGTCATCTCGGTAAGTGGTATAATTGACGTCTGCGAAAACAGAGGGGGTGAGCACAAAAATGCCAAGATGCAACACTTTTCGACGCACCCGCTCCGCAAGTAAAGTCCAGCATTAACGACACGTTTTGAGTTGAATGTGGAGGGGACATTCTGCGCGAGGATCGAACGCCCAGCATCGCCAGTGTAGTGAGGAGAACGAGACTCGTGAACAGGGCCACAGATATCAAGACGAATATGAGTCGATACATGCGCATGAACCTCCGCATGGTTGGAATGGAAGTTGGTAGGACGGGTAATCGCTCATGCAGGAGTGCTGGGCTCGCGGCGGCTTCAGTCCGCTTGTGTTTCATCCAACTTTTTTTTTTTTTTTTTCGAATTATTTAATTTTATTGAAACGCCCAGTCAGCAACCGAGGAGGGCAATATAGATTGGTTGGTTGTTGTTGTCGTTGTTATTTGATGTATCCCATCTCGCGGAACAGGTTTTTCCAAGTGTTTAGGCTCTGCCGCCTTACTTTGGCGTAGTATTTGGGCCCCTCTACGCGCACATTCTTCCAGTCAAAGATGTCGGCTGGGCGTTGAATCAGCTCAGCCAACTCTTCAAATGAGTCAAATTGATAGACAAACGGCTCAAATTCTTTGCGGTAGAAATCTGCGAGCTCAGTCCATGTCGCATAGTACGGTGCGTCAATGTTATCCCAGTCAGTCCTATCTTTTGGGGAGTGGTTTGAATTGTACACCCGTTTGTGCCAGAAGGGGTTGTGAAGAAACAGAGACGCTTCTTCTAACTTGTCCAGCCAAGTCATAAATAAGTGATGGTTGTTGGTCTGTTGAGGAATACTGCAATTAACCATCATTCGTCTTTACAACCAGAAAAACAAGGGCATGTACCTTGCCTAATGCGCGTAACAACCGCGGAGTCGGAATGATTTGAGGGACCCCCATTGCCACGTTTTCGTAAAACTTCATCACAGACGCTTGATAAGGGACATGCAAAAACCCTTTAAACTTGAGCAGCCCAACAGGACCACCGTATCTTTTCGAAAGAGGAACGATAGGCATGCAGAAAAAGTCAAACAGGTCTCCAACTTTGGATCTTTCTTTGGTTTCAATGTCTTCTATGGTACACAAGCTTTCTTTCGATTCCTGGCTCGCCGTTGGAAAACGTCAATAAAAGAAAAAAAGAGAGGAAAACGATCAACACAAACCTCGTCAATCTGTTTTCTCCATCTTAACTCTTGCCAATTTAAACCAGTGGCTTCAAGAAACCTGGACATGAGCGTTTTCTGAATCTTGACCTGAGAATCGACGTCCCAAGCCCCCATTGATCGCAACAACGTAACATTCGGAACGATTCCGACCCGATTTTCAAAAAACGCGGCTTCAAATGGATTGTTTGCCGTCCAAAAGAGGTTTTTTGGTGGAACGGTTGTGAGCTTTCGCAGCATGTTGTAGTACGGAACTGAATCTCCAACCATCCAATCGAAGCGATTCGTCATTTCAACAATGATGCTGGACCGGCACCGTTTCGATTCGTCTTTTTCGAGAAGCGAGAGTAAAATCGCGCGTGCATCGGGGACGGTATCAGCGATAATGATCACATCGGAGACTTGGCAAAGGGCCTTCACCCAACCGCTGTCGATAAGAGTTCGTGCATCTTTATCGAGCATTCCTGGCAAAAGACAATGGGTTTTCAGTTTTAGGATCGACTTTTTTTTTTCGGTAGCTTGCAATAGAGTCTCCACCGTAGTCTGTCAGTTTTCTTGGATCCAGGACGTTGAAGTTGATTTTCAACCGTGCCAGCACACCTCTCAGATTTTCATTGCAGCCTCGATGGCCATTGAAATAGGTTATCCGTGGATGGTTTGAAAAAGCGGCTGTGAGGTGGTTAACATGGCACTCGGTTACGTAGCAATCGGATTAACTCACGATCGTTTTTAAAGGGCTCCAATACGACTACCGAATGGTTTTTTAGTTTGGATGGCCGAAGTCCAGCATTTTGCGGAGTGAAAGAGACATCCCTAGTACGCACAAAATTTTTGAAAAAACCCCACCAGAGAGCGGCTGTTTCAGAAGAATATGTACCGATTGAAATCTGATGCCTCACTGCCAGGAAAGTTCTTTTGCCACGAATTCTCCGAGTTATCTTCCTTTTCATCCTGCGATCCGAATCCATGCCACTCCATTGCCTTTTCTTCTGGATGCTCGACACCGAACGGTATCCATTTCGGCGGCTGCGGTGCATTGTCGTTTTTTGGGGGAGGAACAATTGCACCTTCTACATCCTTTTTAACACCTTCTCCGTGTTGAACTTGAATATCACGCGCATCCATGTGAACACTTCTCCGTTGCAATCCATTTTGGTTGTTGCTGAATTCATTTTGGTCTCCGAATGCGATCCATTTGGTTTCCGATGCAAACGTCCGGTCCCCCATTTTCAGAAGGATTTTGTGTTCGCTCAATCCAGTGTATTCTTTGGTTTTGTAGGTGGGTCCTTTGAAATCTGAGAGAGTTGTTATCGATAAATGTTGGTTGCATCACAAGCAGTGTTTGGAAAGATGATGCATACCGGCTCTGCATTGAAAGTTGATTCGATCTGAAGAGTTTCGTGTGTGCAATTGTGGAGGTTTCGGTGGGATGTTTGCGGAAGCCGAGAAGCTGGCCAGCAGCAGCAGAATAGCGCAGAGGAGAAGGAGGGATGCGGCAAGAGAGACAACAGCTCGAAGACAGCGGATGGTGCGTCGCCCGAGGAACGACGTGAGCAGCATGTGTGTTGTGTGTATGCCTGTGTATGCCTGTGTATGTTTCTCTGTTGGCTGTGCCCTTTTTAAGTTCAAATGTCGGACTTTATTTTTTTTTTTGAGTTTGACGGAATTTTTACTATTTTCAATCCCATCTTTTTGATTGGTTGAATTTTACAAAGTTGATAAATAATCAGAAAAGGAATAAACGCATCCCATCCCGTAAAAGTAGTCCGAAGGAATAAACGCATCCCGTAAAAGTAGTCCGATACAACACTAAACACGTTGTTCAAGAGTCCCTCAATTCAATAATGCCAGCTTTCTCTGATGTGTGTGTACCCCATCCCATGAAACATTCCCATCCAAGTATCCATGCTCTGCCGCCGAACCTTTGCATAATATTTGGGCCCATTCACCCGCACATTCTTCCAATCAAATTGCTTACGCGGCAAATTCACAAGTTCCGCAAGCTCTTCAAACGAATCAAAGTAGTAAACGAACGGTGTGAATTCGCTGCGATAAAAATCAGCAAGTTCCGTCCACGATGCTTCATACGGATCGTCGAGGTGTGTGTATTCTTTGGGTGTTCGGATCAAATGATTTTGGTCGTACGCGATTGCATGAAAGTCTGCATTAAACAGGTACAAGGCTGACTCTTCAAGCTTATTGATCCAGTGGGTTATCAAGTGGTGATTGTTGCTCTAATCCAAAAAAAAAGCATTTGAACGCGTTTAAAGTTTTCGAGGACAAGAAAAAATAAGATTGCTCGAAAATTCACGTACGTTTGCGAGGCGTCGCAGAAGTCGAGGGGTCGGGATTACTTGTGGTACTCCCATCGCAATGTTTTCGTAAAATTTCATCACTGAAACTTGATATGGAAAATGCACAAATCCTTTGTACTTCAGTAAACCTTCTGGGCCACCGTACTTTTTCGATAGTTTGACGATTGGCATGCAGTAATAGTCAATCAAGTTGTCTACCATTGGACGATCGACGGTGTCCACGTCTTCAATCATTGCAAGCGAATTTTCTGTCGTGCGCTGCAATAACCAAAATAGAAGTTGCTTCGTTAGACAGGTGAAGAACCTCTTTAAAAAGGTTTGTACTCACGTCGACTGTTTTTTTCGTAGATTTGGATGAAAGGACTTTGAGAAACGCATTTGCCTTCTCGTCGTCATCCTCCCTGTCAACATTCCAAGCCCCAAGGGATCGCAGCAACGTGATATTGGGGGCGGTTCCCACTTGTGTCTTAAAGAACGCTTCTTCGAACGGATTATTGGCTGTCCAATGCAAGTTTTTGGGCTGATCCCGAATCAACTTTCGCAGCATTTCGTGGTACGCATTCGTGTCAGTCACCATCCAATCAAATCGATTCGTTAATTCAACGATAATGTTTGAGTTGCATCGCTTTTCTTCGTCCTTATCCAGCAAAGAGAGGAGCAGCGGGCGTGCGTCAGGCATCGTGTCTGCGACAATGATCACGTCGGATGTTTGGCAAAGGGCTCGGACCCAGCGCTTATCGACCAGTTGTTGAGCATCGGCCTCTTCCATTCCTGACAAAAAATAATGAAACTGAGCGGCTCCTTTCTGTTTCGGGCCAGCGCATCAAGGCTTACCATAGTCTGTTACTTTACGCGGATCAAGAACATTGAAATTGAGCTTAAACTTGGATAACACACCCCGCATGTCTTCGTTACAGCCTCGGTGGCCGTTATAGTAAGTGATTCTCGGATAAGAAGAAAACGATGCTGGGGTAGTGTGCAAAGGATCAAAAATCCTGGCACTCATCGAAAACAGGATTTTGAGAAACGTAAACGCACCATCTGGTCTCCACGGTTCAAGTACTACTTTGTCATACACCCTTAACTTTGAATTGTCTCTCACGGCTATCGATGCGCCATTCATTCCTCCATGTCCGCCCGTTCCAGCACGAGAAATGTCAAACTTGGGCAGCGGTTTCGGAGGGTCTGCTTTCGGAAGTTTGTATTTCCTGAGCAATCCGGCACCCATCATTTTCATGACGATTGTCTCATTGAATGTTCCAGATGCGTTGTACGTCGGGTATGTGAGATCTTAAAAAAACAAGGCACGTCAGTAGAAGATCCCAGATTGATAGACATGTTGAATTACTTGAGGAGCATTGGAATCGTAAGGCCGATAACTTCTCGTTCTGCATTCGGGAGGTGGCGTGGCGGACATGCGGGATGAGCACAGGGAGGACGGAGAGACTTAGATTGCATGCCAGGAGCAGGGCTGTGAGGATGGCGAGAAAGCGGATGCCCCGCTTGGTCAAGTAGGCCATTTGCGTGAGTGCGTGTCAGGGTGTGTGGGGGGGATCGGGTGTGGATGAGCTCGTGTGCGAGTTCGTTCGTGCGGCGTGTTGGGTCTCACGGAATGGGTGCAAAGAAAGTTGGGAAAATTGTCATGTCACCCACCACTCTTTACCAACCAAGGAACGCCCAGGGCAATTTCAGCGTTAAAATTTGGAGGGAATTTGTGCAAGCGGAGTTCAACATCCTATTTATCTTCTTATTTCTCTTCTTTTCTTCTTCTTTCTTTTTCTGTGTTCTCTCTGCTTCGTACTCCGTCTCTGTCATATATCATTTCGGTCTTATCACACAAGCTTGTCATTTGGCAAAATTTATTAAGCCCCTTTAAGCAACAGATATCCCCCCATCAAGTGGGCGGTATCCTGGGATTGGTCGCGACGACTGCTGTTCTGCGAGGACATGGACAGCTAACAGGCTCCCTGTGTCTGCGAGAAGTGCATGCTGGCCAGCATGACTGAATTGCACTGAAGGTTGATCGACTCATGGCCAGTTGGCAAGCAGCGACCTCCACACTTCTCTCACATGCATCGCAGCAGAGAGCAAACAAGAGCTCCATCCGAGGCGGGCTGCTTTGCAAATCTGTCTTGCTTGCGGTAACCCTCCCAACCTGACCTCATAAATTTATTCTGGAACCAAACTGACTGAAAAGAACCTCCACCCGAAAAAAAAAAAAGAGAGACCCCACCAATGAGCAAACCACACATCCTCATCCTTGGCGGAGTCGGCTTCATTGGACGCAACCTCGTCAGTATGCTCCTCGACGGGGATCTCGTTGGCTCGCTGCGAGTCGCCGACAAGGCCCTTCCAGCCACCAGTTACTTGAACGCGGCGCAGAAGAAGAACTTTGAAGACGCGCGAGTGGACTATGTCCAAGCGAACTTGTCGAATCCTGGTGCGGATCCCTCTTGTTCGCTTCGTTGCCGTGGCCCGGTTTTTAAAATTCAATCTCTCTATTCCAGCCACTCTCACGAAGGTGTTTACGCGTGGCGATGGAACCCAGGAATTTGACTATGTCTTCAACCTTGCCTCAGAGAGTAAATACTCGCTCGCGGATGAGGTGATTTTCTGAGGAGTGATGTTTTTTTTTGGCGTGTCTAAGGGTCGTTAAACACAATTTGGCCCCTCCCACAAAAAAAACAGGTGTACGAGGAGAGAATAACGGCACTCTCAGTTGGAATTGCGAAAGAGGCAGCAAAAAGGAAAATCAAAGGTTTCATGCAATTGAGCACAGGACAAGTGTACGCATATGACAAGGTGATTTTTCTCTTCTCTGCGCAGAAGAAAGAACTCGCCTTAATGTCTTCGTCCATTTTTAAAAAAAAAAAAAAAAAACAAGAAACCCGCGGACGAATCTGCCAAAGTCAAACCGTGGACGAATTTGGCGAAATATAAATTGAAGGCGGAGGACGCTTTAAAAGAAATTCCTGGCTTGAATCTCGTTATTATTCGAACTGCTGCTTTGTATGGTCCCAGTGACGTTAGTAACATCAGTTGAGTGGACCCTTATTTTTCGCATGTCTTTCTGCGCATGCTCCTTCCTATATAAGGGCCGGATGAAAATAGTATAAGCCATTCGAATGCCGGTCTCTAAACAATCGAACTCCCAATTTTCTCATAGCACCCCGAATCATTATGGGCGCCGTATATCGCCAGCTGAAGGAAGAAATGAAGCTGCTATGGACCAAAGACTTAAAAATCAACACGGTTCACGTGTCCGACGTGGTTCGGGCCATGTGGGGTGCCACAGTGCAGGTTGCAGACGGCGGACTTAGAAAGGAACCCATTACGAAACCGGAGCTGTACAATGTGTGCGATAAATCTGAAAGTGGTATGTAAAACAGTAAACGCACGCTGCTTTTATCTGTCAAGTTGATTGTTTAAAAAAATACCCAACCTTTCTCCCCATTTTTCGCACCGACTGGATTCCAGATCAAGGATCCATCAATGAAGTCATCAAATCAATTTTCGGCATTGAAACCGGATTCCAAGGCACAATCATCAGTCAGTTTGCAAAGGTGGGACGCGGATTTTGTTAATAGAACCTCCTTCCTGGTCTTTCACTGAAACATGCGATGCAGCTCAATCTCGAATCTATAACGGAGGACGTCAACGAGAAGCACCTGGAGCCATGGGCGCAGCTGTGCAAAGAGGGAGGAATCAACAGCACGCCATTAACTCCCTACCTTGACAAGGAATTACTCCGTGACAATGCACTGAATATGGATGGATCCCTGGTTTGTCATCTCGATTTTTGCACCGTGTCATGTTGGCATTCAGCTGAAGTTATGGTTTCATTTTTCGCAGATTGAAAAACGGTTTGGATTCCAGTACCTTGTGCCCCAGTTCAGCGAAGCAAAAGTACGCGAAATGATCAAGGACTTTGAAGACATCGGTGTTTGGCCAAAGGGAACCATGAAATAACGCTCTCTTCCTTACAATTATTGGTGCCATTTCTTATTCGTTTCTGCATAATACAAAAGGTTATTCAGAAGATAGAAGCTTTATTCTTTGTTTACAAAGCCTTTCAATATCCAGATATATCAGCCATCTTTCCAGAACCAAGAAGAGAAAGAAAGAAAGGAAAACACAACCAAGCATCGTTATTTTTACAGCTCTTCTTCACGAGCCAAACTCAGCTCCACAGCGAATCCTAAAGCTACGCGCGTGAAATGAGCAATGTGGTGGAAGTCCAGATTTTCAACTGTATCTTCTGAGGTGTGGATAAATGGGCTGTGGTCCTTGAATTCCGTCTCGAAACCAAACGTGGATGCGTATCCAGCTTTCGTCCAAGAAGCATGGTCGGAGCAAGCGTATCTGAAGCAAAGAATGCAGACGTTAAAATACCAGTCTTGAAATAAAACACAAAAGCCTCCGCCGTCCCTTCCCAGCAAAGAAAAACACGCATACCCGCATTGCGTGTCCACAACTTTCACACTCGAATACGCGCCAGCAACTTTGCGCAAAAAGTCCGTCAAGTCCGGGTCAACAAAGTCCGTCACAATGGCGACAATCGGGTCGCGGCCCTTGGGCACGTATCCCGTCATGTCACATTGATACATGCCCGCAATCTGTCGCCCTTCACTTTTGTATTGTGCAGCCACTTTTTGGCTTCCGAGGAGACCAGCTTCTTCAGCAGAATACCTTACCAAGCATGCGCAATCAACATGTGCAACAAATTGTGCCTTCAAACAAGACATTTCTCACCAATGAAATTCAATCGGGCGACTTGGCGTGAAACCAGAGCCCAAAAGAACACGGTATGCCTCAAGAATAGTTGTCGTTCCAGACCCGTCATCATCTGCCCCAGGCGAGCGACCAAAGTATGGATTCGCCCCGTTCGCAGCTAGTTCCGTCAAGAATAAATCATACAAAAAGAACGGTGTGAGACATGGGGAGCACGGAACATTTTCTAGGAGATGAGCGCTTACAATCAATGTGAGCGCCAATTACAACTGCAGGCTCAGCACTTCCTCTGCCAGGATTTTCCACATTCTCAACCCTCGCAATGATTGAAAACTGGCCCCAGTCGTGATAAAATTTGGACAATTTAACGGCAACCTTGTCTCCATTCACGGGCTGGATGGCTGCAATCTGCTGGTAGAGCCATTCCACACTTTGAGCGCCAGTGGCAGTCTGATAGTACCGCGTTTTGAACGTTGAAAAGTGGGACAGGAACTCAGTCATGTGGGGAATGGAAATATTTGCAAGCAGAGGAGTGACGATGGCCTTGTGAGACACTTTTGCGGGTGGAGCTTTTTGGGAGTTGAGAAATACCCGGTTTAGTTTGAGACACACACAAGCGGACACGGTAAGGAAGGCGTGAGTATACCAAAGCGCTTTGGAAGGGCCAAAGTCCGAAGCTTTTCAAGGTCCTGGTCTGTCACGTCCATGAACCCGATTTCTTTCCGTCGGAGACCGAGAATCTATTGAACGGATACGGTTAAGAATCGCGCAGCAAATCAGATACGGGGGTTCAGTGTGAGAATGAGGATAGATAGAATGAATTCGTGGGGCGGAAGAAACCTGCTCTTCCGACATCCACGCGGCGTTGTCTTGCGAGGTTGAAATCAGACGGAAGCCCTGCGCTGCGAGGTCCATTTTGGGAGTGCTCAGGTTATCGATTTGCTGAATGAGGAGCTTCTGGAGCGGGATGACTGCCGCTTGGGCAACGCCACACACGAGCAACACAGACACCAAGCATGAGAGGTGCATTTTTTTAAGTAAATATCGCTTGTGTCCCGTCAACGTTATTTATAATTTTTCTTTCCTCAAAAGACACTCATCCTGCAACCATTGACCAAAATGGTGCTTTATTGACACCGCATGCCCATCAGAAAGTCCTCAATTCCCGCTCCCCTCCTTTTTGATTTGCTCCAACAGTTCCTTCCCAAGCTCACCCCACTCCCCTTCCAACTCTGACACCCGCTCAGCATACTGCTCGGCTTTCTTCAAATCCACAGCAATCGCCCACGAACTAGGCTCCCCCTTCAAAGGCATATACCCCTCTTTGTATAGCTTTGCCAAATTGATGAGCGAAAGTGGGAGCCCTTGCGTGGCCGCCATTTCAAAGTATTCGATAGCAAGCGGCATGGACTTTTGGTAGGGACTCGTAGGCGATGTTGAAGCTGCAAAATATAAGCTTGCTAGATTGTGTTGCGCGATTGCGAGACCTTGTCAAAGCCCATGGTTTAGCGTACAAGTTGATGTGAAGTAAAAGAAAATCACCACTATACCTTTGTTGGCAGCCTTTTGCCACCATTCACCCGCCTTTGCCATATCTGCAGCTTCGACACCTAGACCTTTTTCACAACACACCCCGCACAGAAACATGGCCTCTGTGATCCCATGGTTGCCTGCCTTTTCCAAAAATCCGTACGCTTTTCCAGCATCTTTCGGTACCCCCAAACCCCCATATAAATATAAATGACCCATTTGCATCTGCGCTTGCGGGAAATTCAATTCAGACGCGCTCGTATGAAGATTCCGGAGTCCCTTTGTGAGAAGGGGGACATTGACCAGTTGTTTGTCAGTTTGCGCGTCGGTCGTGTTTGCTGTTTCTGCTGCAGATGTCGCCATTCTGATTTGTCGGACGGCCAGGACGTATGTCGAAATTGGGTGCTTCTTTGCGACGAGGGATTGGAGAATTTCAATAGCGGCAGTTTGATTTCGTTTTTGGCCTTCGAAGCCTGGGGTTGGAGACGCGCAGCACGTTTCAGAATGCCGAATTGTTCAAGACACAACAAGAAGAGTGCGAATACCTTGAGACAGAATGTGTGCATATTTGAATTCGGCGTCCAGGTTTCCTTCATTCTTGCACATTTCCAGAATTTTGAACCCAAGCGGTTTCCCGGGTGCCGAATGTTCAAAAGCCATTGTACCAAGCACGGTCAAATCCTTGATCGTGCATACTGGGGCCGAGAAGAGAGAGTAAGAGTTACAGACAATGCTTGCGCAGTCTCAAGTTTGAAATAAACCCCCTTACTCTTTAATATCCGGTCAATCAGTCCCCGTTCCGCAGATTTAGTCTGATCTTCCAACAACGCATTCCAGGTGTACTGAATCATGGACAGAACAAAGTAGGCGTCTTTGGGTGAAATCTGGATGCGATTCGTCTTTTGCATGTGATCGAGAACTTCAAACGGCGGCAGAACATCTGCAGCAGCGGGGCGTCAGTCAGCAAGGGCAGTGATTGAAAGTTCCAATGATTAGAAGTAACGAACTGGACGGGGTCAGGGATAGTACGCTGGTGGGAGCGCTTTCTGACAGATTATCGGTGCTGGGTTCATCGGGGATTTGAATCTCGTCAAATTGTGGAATTGTGGAATGGACGGATGCAAAGATGTCAGTTGAAGGTGCGTGTGCGGCAGGTTTCTGGGAGTTTGAGTTTGCCGAGCGCGAAAAGCGGCGTAGGTGGACAAGGCTCGGAACCAGTTCATGGGAAGATGCGGTGAGCCTGAAAGCTGCTGTGACAGAATTTGGCCGGGCGGCAAATAGTCTGCGTGTGAGAGTGTGGGCGAACACCATTGGAAGGGAATATAATCCGATTTAAATCCATATTTATTCGCCGTCCGTGGAAACATCTGAGCACGCATGCACCGAATTGGACACCGCATTTTACAGTGTCCGACGTTGTGTGATCCAACCAGCGCAGTTGTTGCGTGCTAAGTAGTACCAAGGTGTGTGTTCAAGGGTTTGTCAAGTTTTGTTTCCATCAACAAACACGATCGATGCATGGTAAAAACAAGACCAGACACAGGCATTCCGATACCTGTCCTTACTCCAATCCACCAACTTCAACCCTACAGATGCCGAGAACGCCAGTGAGATTGCCGTGCAAGAAGCCGCGATCGAGCTCGAGTCCATCCGCACGTTGAGATGGAGTCTCAAATCCACTGAACGAGCTATTTCGAAGCTTGAAGATATTCACACGAATGCCGCAGAGTCTCTGTTTACCCTTGCCCAGCAGAGTGGTGCGTGTTTTTATTTATTTTCATTCTATTTATTGTCTGAGGCTCCTCTTCTCTGATTTTCTAATTGGGTTCTCTGTGTTCAGAAAAGATTCAGATAATCTCGGACTCGATCGAGCGAATCAAAGAATCTTCCACCGTTGCTGAGGTAAAAGTGCGCCAACTGCAAGGACTGAAAGGGTAACTTTCGAAGCAAATATGCGTAAGAAACGAATGTCATTTGCCTAAATTCTTCCCTTTATTGGTAGCTGGATGCCAAGATTCCATCTCAAAATTCCGACGCGACTTCTCCGAAAAAAGCGGTCAAAATGCCCTCCTGAGCTTCCCTGCCCAGACGGACCCCTTCAAGACATTCCCCACATCCCAACCGAATGCGACATGCTCCACATATCAAATACAAAACTTATGGCGCTTTCAGGGGCTCTGAAAAGCACCGGTTCATTTCAAGTATCATCAACAGCAACGCAGCAACAACAACAACAATTGCGCGCTCAGGAAATGTTCACTAATACTGCAGTATCAGACGTGGACGTGATTGCGCAGCAGGTCGATGGAAATCTGGACCGTATTTCAAGCAGCTTGCAGATGCTTCGAGTGGCAAGTCTTGCAATGGGGCAGGAAATTGACGCGCAAACCGAGCGGCTGTCGGGGCTGAGTATTGCGGTGGAGAGCGCGGACGGAAAAGTTGCTCGCGTGCATGGGAAGTTGAGTCAAGCGTTTTCGTAACATTCATCGTGAGTCATCCGACAATAAAACTGCCGGCGACCATCGGCGCAGACGCGCCTTAACTGTGATATCTTGATAATGTTACAAGGGGTGCACTGGTAGCAGTATTGCATGACCCCATTGTCTCGCGTCCAAACTTGGAACATGAGTAAAAAGAACACCAGAAACACACCTCATCATGAGGATGCACATTTCATTTACTTCTTTGGTTTTCGATTGAACCACAAGGGCAACAACCCTGCGACCGTTCCAGAAAGGCAGGCGACGGAAAAGCATCCAGCAACGCCTCCCCCGCTCCTAACTTTCGAATTAAACGCCCACATTTGCACAGCCATCCCAATCTGCGCCACAATATGCACAGCTCCGATTGCCAAAATCAGTTTGAATCCAGGACTGTTGAAGGGGTACGATTTCATCTCAGGATACAAGGCGCGCAGTTTGGCTACACTGTCGGATGCTGCTGAGACTCCTTGGTGTGCCCGCGCTTCCAGCACAGTTTCCCCCATGGCTGATTCCAAGCCTTCATCATCGGCAGCTGCAATGTTTGAGTCGGCAGGAGGAAGCCGCCGCAAATGATAGTATGCAAGCACTCGCCGCCGACCCTCAACAATGACAACAAGATATGTGAAACATGCGTTCAGGATCTGAGATTGGATTTCGATCCAGTCGTCGTTCTGCTGGGAAGACCAGTGGATCCAGTTGAGGTAACCCACGACGAGGAGGGCCCCAGAGATGGGAATAGCAGCGACGATCAGAAAGAGATTGAAGTACTTGATGAGAGTGTAGATGGACGGAGCGGGCATGTGCTGTGTTGTGGGGTATGCTTGAGGGATCTTGCGCGGGATGTATGGGGTGTATGGATGGATGTTTGGATGGAAATAGACCTGTCTTAGGGATAAATATAAAATCAATATAAAAACGATTATAAATCAAACGCCAAGCCAACTAAATTTGAAATATTTGAAATAAATGCGCTGTTATTTCCCACGCTAAATGCCAGTCATAAACACGGGGTCTTCAGCATCTTCCCAGCATGTAAAAGACCCGTTCTGCGCAGTTTGAAAGGGAAACGCTACGAAACAACGCGAATGGCCACGCCCTGCACATTCGACTTTGTCCACGCCTCGATCGCTCCTGCCACTTTGTCCTCCTTCACAAGAACATAGTCCGTGTCGTACGTCGACACGGCAAATACTGAAATCTTGGCCTCCGCAAGAGACGATGTGATTGCCGCCAGGATCCCCACAAGCGCAAAGTCAAGCGTGCCTTCTACAACAAAGGCTGCGTACCCGGATTCAATTGTTACGGGTGATTCGGGTCCGGCAGAAGGTAGCGCCTGCGTGTTTTTGTAAACGAGCGATCACTTTTAGAACCATGGGTCATGAACAGACGCAGCACTTAATTTTACCAGAGAGGATGAGCACACGAGCGACGTTTCTGTGCTCGTCACGTTGAGTGAGAAGAGACTCGGGTCCTGCTTCGACTCGGTCAAGGGCAGCAGCTGGCTCCACAGCTGGGTGATGGCTGCTGGCTTCCAGCGCGCAACTTGAAACGTTCCCGAGAGTACTTTCAGCGTGATGTTCATGTTTGAATGCTGTTTATGGGAAGCAGTTGGGGTGGTTCTTAGGGGTTTTTTATACATGTGGCCATAAAGTTTATTTATAATCCAAGTGACAGCAAACTGTCATCAACGCAACGTCCGAAGTGGCACAGCAATATCTTAATTTATTAGAATAGAGTCAACCGATAATGATCGCAAAACAAAAACAAAAACAAAAACAAGAACAAAAACAAAAGTCGTAGTTTCAAGACTCAAGTACTGTCCGGATTCCGGCTAGGACCAGCCCTCCCGGTAGCGGTAGACTCTGAATCATCGAGTGTCAGCACCAGCGGCGGCAGAGTGGACTTGATTTCCTTTATCTCAAAAGGCAGCTCCTCTTGCACGCTTTCCACCGAAGTCGCCAAACTCTTTGACGATCCACCCCACCAAGATCTTCTCGCCGGCTTCTGCTGCTGTTGCATTGCCTTGCGCGCAGCTAATTCTGCCCGCGCAACCTCTTCTTCCTCCTTCTGTCGCTTCATCTTTGCCTCGTATTCCACCTGCTTCTTTTTCGCAATCTCCTCCCGCTCCTTTTCCTTTTCATTCTTTAATCTTTCTCGCTCAGCCTCTTCATCCATTCGCTCCTGCTCAATCTCCTTCTCCTCATCATCAAACACCTCACTATCAACACTAAACCCAACATGCTTCAAAATCCTTGGCAAACCGGCACGGTACTCCAAATGCCCACCCTTCAACACAGCATCAAGGCACACGTTCTCGACTCCATCGACACGCTTCACAGGATTCAGACCCGCAACATCACTCAAAAACGCTGAAGACGCGCGATACAAGATCGAGAGCACCCAGTCGTGCGTCATGTAGCCGTTCACGAGGCGGCCGCTCACGACGCTGCGGATTTGAAGCCATTCTTTGGTAGTGGCCATGACTGGGCAGCCAAACAGGTACGCCTCTTCTACAATGGAGTACGCGGCTTCGCCACGCGAGGCAAGTTCGAGGAGGCAGTAGTAAATGACTCGAGCACCGAGGGAAAAACCAACTAAGGTGACGGGGCGGTTTCCTTGCACACGGAGGAGAAGGGTATCGGCAAGAATCTACCATCATGTTTGATTTTTAGATCTTTCGGTCAAATTTTTGATTTGCAAAAAAAAGCACTTGACATACCCGGCCTGCCTTTTTTGCTTTGGTGAGTCCATTTCCCCACGGGTTATCCACCATGTAGGTCAATTTTAGCGCCCAAAGAGGTCCAGCAAGTCCAGCCATCAGGACCGGCAACAAAAAATATTGGATTCCTTGCTGGACAACAAACGATGTCACCTCAGCCATGAGCAGTTTCACTGCATGTCCCAATTCCACCAATGCCTGCGTTTCCCATACGAGCGTGTATTGGTCTCCATGCAGTCCAGGGGTCAGCGTCGAAAACGGCAAAGTGAAATCGTCCCGCGAGTCGAGTGAACCGACCCATCCGGCAATTGTGATAAGAACATTGGCCTTTGGCTGTGCCACTGCCAAAGCAGCTTCTCCCTCAGTGTCTGTGCTGTTTCGAGCGGCCGCTGCAGCAGCTGCGGAGCCTTCTGAAAAAAGAATAGGCGGTGCAGTGGCCAAACTTCCGTCGCTTCGAAAATCTCGACTCATTCGGTCTGAACTGATGCTCGGAGTGCTGCTCTGTCTGCGATCCTTGAGCAATGAATTGGCAGAATATGGTGGCTGAGAAGCGAAACTGCCCTTTCGCCCGACTCCCACGGGACTCCCCGCTGATGAAATTATTGTCGTGTTCAGTTTCAAGTTGCTGCTGCTGGAAGGCAACGAAGTCGGGGTCTGGTCTCCGCCGCCAGTCAAACGATTCAGGGTCACAGATGTTTCGGTGGGAGTTGTGGGTGATACTGCCTGCTCGACTGTGTGTTCACCGCCAAGCCATGAGTCGTTATTTTTGCGTTCGACACGCATCCTTTCTTTTTCTTCGGCCGCAGCAAGTGCCGCCGCTTTGGCTTTTTTCTTTTTGTTGCGCTCATCTCGTTTTAATTTGCTGGCTTGGATTGCAATCATGGCTTCGGCGAGGGCTACAAATTCGAATTCGAGGATGCCCTGCGTACGCTTATGCATTTTGTATCCAGTCATGCCTGTTGTAAAATATTAAGTGCCAGTGGAGCATCACAGCAATGCTCACCTCCGCCAATCGATGCTCCACTTGATGCAATAATTGCGATTCCGGTGGTTCCACCCATGGCTGCAGCGACACCTGCTCCAACTCCACCAGCCACATGGAAAGTGGTAAGAGCTGCTGTAATTCCACTGGCAATTAAAGGCGCAGCGAGGCCTGCAGTAACTCCAATCACAGCTCCTCCCGCTTTTCAGGTATAAAGCAAAACAAGAAACAGGTCAGTGAATGCATCTATTTATAAGCGAAGAAGCAATAAAAAATAGTCAAGTTCAAAAGAGTGAAACTCACCCAAAGTCGCCAATCCCATATACAGCCACCGTCCCCTGGAGTCTTTGATATTTCGCTCTTTGACAGTTTTCTCCTCTGGCCGCACGGCAGCAGCACCGTGAACATCATTCCCTTCCGCGGAATCCTGTTTTCGCAGCTGATCACCAATGGTATCTTCCAGTCTCGCAAGCTCCCACCAAGAAATCTGCAGCTCTTTTGCAACAGCGCGCAGCAAGGTGCGGGCGCGCGTGTCGTAAAAGCCATCACAGATGCACAGAATAAATAAATGGGACAAGATTGTGTAACGAATATCGCTGACAGTTTTCATGGATCCCTGCAAGGCACGAGGTGGGTTATCCGTAGCCGTTGCGGGGATGGGGAGAGACCCAGACGAAGAAGCAGTCGACAGAGACCCCCGCTCATCATCCCCCCATTTCGCCTCCTGCAGCTTGATCCACGCCTCTTCAGCCTCGATGCTCTGCAAGCGTGCAAATGCCTTCTCCGCATCGTCAATCAACCCTCGTGACAGATCCGCCGGGACAAGTCCGTGCTGCGCCAGGTTTGCAATCATGGCCTGCTCCTCCATTGACACATCCACGAATGCATACAGCATGTTCATAAAGTGGTCTGCCCATGCGTTGAACGATTTCAGCGGAATTCGTGTTCGGGACTGTTCGTTCTGGTGTCGAGTCCGCATCTGGGTCACGAGCAGCACACACAGTCCCACATACGCCATCTTCTGACTGTCGCTGAATATGCTCTGCATGTGGCTGAGTTGGTGGCTCTTGGTGATGATGGGGGCTTTGGCATGATTGCTACCGTCAAGAGGCTTGTCAAAACCATCCAGTCCGTTTTCCCGATTCGACTGCGTCTCGCTGTCTTCGTCGTGTTCGTTTGTATCGTAGCCAGGTGGTTTCGCGTGCGGTATCGCTGTGTCGTTCGGCATGGTCTGATTGGTCGGGGCCACTTTGTCGCCGTGCTCGCTCTCTTCCTTCCCACTATCTCCTACTCGGCCTCCGCTTGGGCTGAATCCCCAACTGGCTTCCTGGCTCATGCTTGCGGTGGATGGTTTAAAGTTGGCACCTGTCGAGGGGGCTGGTGAGCTGGTGGCGCTTCCTTTTGGATTTAATTCGTAACTGGTTCGTTGCTTCAAGGACACTCAATTATTTACTTTATGAGAATTGGAGATGTGCCCACCCGCCCCTTGCCTGTTCGTGACGCGGTGTGTCAGTTCTGGAGGGCGACATGCATGCATTGTATCCGCACTGATGCTCGTACGCTTAACCTCGGCACAGGCGAAACGATTTCACACTCAACGTGCGAAGAAAGGAGAAGAATATAACATCTTTTTTTCGGGTTCAAAAACATCAGTGTCCACTCAAGAGTCCCTGACGGTCGCCAGCATCACCACCCGCATTGCCAGCCGCAGCATTTCCCTGATTGTTCCCACCATGAACGGCTCCATATCCAGAGTAACTTGATCTGAAAAAAGCGATGGCATTTCAAAATTCATGAATCGTTTGGAAACCTGCGACTTACTGATAATAGGAAGCCCCAGTCGCAGCAGATGGCATGGATGGTTGCGTTGCTGCTTGCGTGTTGAATGTGGGCAAGCTGATGCTTCCTGGCTGTCCCACATACGCAGAATAACGCGACAAGCCGCCAAAGAACGGTGCCGATTCCAAGCGGGAGAATGTATCAGGTCCAGGCACAAAGGCGTCCAAGAAACCGCGTGCATCTAATAATTGTTTTTAAGCATTGTAAAAACGGAGGATATCCCAGTTCAATCGACGCATCTCCTTACGTAAAATTCCAGTCAAGATTCCCGCCAAATGACCAAAAAACGCGGCACCAGGAATCAAGAACTGCGTCACAACAAGCAACACCCAAGGGAACATTGCTCCGGGTACTTTGATTCCAAAGAAACTGTTTAAACGGTTGAGAAAGACTGAATATCAGCAAATCCAGAACAAACTGAAAGAATTTCTGTGTTCAAGGCGGCTCAACTCTTGCGTCTGCATTTCCCCGCGATTGGCTTCCAACGAAATCAAAGCAAATATGATGCCACTGAGCCCGGCAACGCATTGGGTCCAGATGGTGCTCCAGACGATGCCAACAACAAACGCGATTGCAAAATACACTACGCTGCATGTGGCAGCCAATAGGAGTGTAAAATGCAGAAACGGGTACGTGCCCATGTTGCGCTCTTGATAACCGGCAAAGGGAGCAAACGACAGCATGTTGAGTATGAAGTGGAGCCATCCTGTGTGCAAGAAATGCGAGAGAAATAGCGTTGCAGCTGATCGAAATTTGGAGAGCAGTTGTTCATTAGATTCAGCGGCAATGCAGAATGCGGGCTGAGATGTACCTCTTGAAACGGGGGCCAACCAGAAAGCAGACCCGCTGAAGCATTGATCCACAGTGACAAACAGCCCGAACAACTGGAACGCGGTGCAGACGCCAATGACGATTCCAACGCCCAGCGGCAGTTTACCATCTATGGGTGTATGGCAAGCAACTTAGAATACACACACAAACGGCTCAGACTCGCGAAGCCAGTCATTGTACTCACACCATGATAGGATTCCTGATCCAACAGAGGCGCCGAGTTCGCGTGCTCGAAGTGCCAACATTGCCGATTGACTCATTTTCACCTTGAATTGTTTATTAACATTTCAGTTCCCATGATTTTGTGCCTTCCTTCCACGTTCCAGGTGTCAGCAACACCAGCTTCCGACGAAGAGATTTCTCTCCCTCGCTCTACGCGCATTCATTGCATTCATTGGAATTGGCAGAAATGCCACAGAGAAAGCGATCTCAAGAACGTGTGTATGCTGATGCTGGGCTGGGCCCAGCCAGTCGCACGACAGGCAAGACTATCGCCGGTATCCATTCGCCAGAAAGTCTTGACTCCTGTAACTTGTGCCGTTTTGTAATTCCACTTCAGCACCAATTTCTGTCAATTTTTTTGTCGCAAACCAAGAAAGCATGGCAACCAACGCAGCAGCAACACCACAAAATGGTGCTTCGAATACAGCGTCCCCGGCATTCGAGATTGAGATTCAGTCGGTAAGGCAGAGCGTCTGATCCAGCATGGGTCCCTGCTCGCTTGTTTTTATTTTATTTTAATTTGTATTTATTTTTATGTGATGACAACTCACCACCCCAAACTCACATCCGAATGCTAGCATCCCTTGCACGGTCGCTCCTGTGGTGTCGGTGACAAGGATCGAAGGCCCCTCAACCCCGTACGTTTCGAATATTCATGGAGTTCAACTCACTCACACCCTCGAATTGTGGCTTTTCTCAGGCACCGATCCTATCGCTGCAAGTTAAAGAAGGCGGGCAGAAGCTTCCTCCAGCGTAACTACCTTTCACTTTCCATTGCATGAAATTAACTGCAACGAGGCGCATCTCATGGTCCAAATTGTATAATCCCAAATCAGCGAATTATACACGGACTCGTTTGTGCTACGGGTCGAGCTATGGAATGAAGAGGGAACAGACGCAGTCTTGTCGCACGCAAACATACCCGCCGAAAAGAGCATTCTTGCTGGGAACATTTTTAGCAGCAGCATGGTTCTTCGTGATCAGAATGGAATTCCTGGGATATACTTCATTTTCGTGAGCAGCCTTTTGCCTTCTCTTGCTTTTTGTTTTTGTTTTTATTTGTTGTTTTTTTTGGTGGCGTTTTTTTGAAGATTCCTGACCCACCCATCTCTTCCCAAATCAGAGCGATCTGAGTGTTCGTATCCACGGAACTTTCCGGCTGAAATTCTATCTCTACAATATGATGGAATCCACTGGTGTTTTGAACCGTGGGAAAATGAGTGTCATTTCAAGCATCATGAGCAATCCGTTTACCATCTACAGCAGCAAAAGCTTTCCGGGCACTGTCATGCCAAGTGAACTTGTGACTGCGGTACACCTTTTAAATTCTTGTTGAACTGCTTCGTTGCGCCGCTTCACGGCTTCTCTGTACTGACAAGGGTTACTCTTCTTTCTGCAGTTTATCGAGCAAGGTATCCGAATGCCGAACCGCAAAAAGGGGTCCTGGGATAACGACGATGCTTCCGAGGAGGATATGGAGTAGCACACATGCGCTGCTGATCACTTTTTGATTTCTTTTTTCACGTGCAATCCTCCTCATGCGTCTCCTTCCTTGCCTGGACATGATTGTGATTTTGTAGATTCTTCTTTTTACTTTTTCATTTTTCCTCTTTATTAACTTTGTTTGCCAAGGGAGCTTGTGCGGAATAAAAGCGCGTGTGTCTGAGAAAGCGTGGCGATAAGTCATGCCAGGACCGTCATTTTCAAATGAAGAAGTCCGGAAAATGAACGAAATTTTGAACATTTGTTTTTGCGATTGCGGAATGTGCGGTGCAGAAGGAAATCATCTTCGCAGACACACCAGCATCAACACCAACACCCCAACGCATGAGCAGGTCGCCTCTGACTAACGGTAGTGCCCAGAGAACCGCAAACACCAGCTCCCCAAGCCAATTCAAAAACGATGAAGCGTCCTACTCAGAAGATGACGAGGAGGACGAAACCTACATCGATGAAATCTATACCATCATGTGAGTTTTTTCCTCATTGCCCCGCGACATGGCCTGAGTTTGAAAGTGTTTCTTGTGCCATACATGCAGCGATGCTGTTGTTCCTCGGTCGGACGATCCCACGTTACCAGCCCTCACATTCAGAGTCTGGGTCCTCGGCATCAGCTTCGGTGTATTTCTCAGCTGCATCAACACTGTTTTCAGCTTCCGCACCAACACTTTCAGCGTCAGTCCCTTCCTCGCCGTCCTACTGGCATACCCAGTTGGCCGCTTCATGGCAAGGGTACTGCCAGACGGAATCATGAATCCTGGATCTTTCAACTACAAGGAACACACATTGATATTCGTTATTACAAACACAATGAGCTCACCACCATATGCGCTGGCAAACATTATCGGACAAAAATATCAGCTGTACCAAACGGACTTGTCCTTGCTGTCGTGCTTTGTATTTGCAATTGTGACGCAGTGTTTTGGGTACGGGTTTGCGGGACTGACTCGGCGGTATTTGGTGAGACCGCCTGCAATGCTGTGGCCGTCAAACTTTGGCACGATCGCAATGCTGAAATCGTTGCACGCGGACGAGGATTCTTCGAATGGGCAGTACCCCATTTCACGGTTCCAGTTCTTTTGGATCGTTGCATTCATTGCTTTTGTGTATGAGTTTCTGCCTACATATGTTGCGCCTATGGTACGTGTCTCCAGCATAAAAACTGTACATTCAGCTGGCATTAAACGCTCCCTACCTACCAGCTGGGTGCATTGTCTGTGATCTGCTGGTTCGTCAATAACAAGCCCAACAACCGCATTGCACTGATGCTTGGAAGCACCAGCCCCACTGCGGGTCTTGGACTGCTGTCATTTACTCTCGACTGGAGCTTCATCAGTAGCTATGGACCTATCACAACGCCTTTGTGGGCAATGCTCAACCAGTTCCTGGGCCTTTATTTCTTCCTGTGGATTGTGATTCCCATCCTATGGCTCACCAACGCGTTTGGAAATGACCAGGCCTTGGGAGCGGACTCCGACTACGGCTTTTCTTTAAACACAGCAGCAACGTACAACAAGAATGGTGTGCGGATATCCAACACAAAGTTCGTGGCGCGCGACACATACGCAAAACTGATTCTCAACACCACATTCTACGAGCAAAACAAACCCATCTATATCACCACCTATTTTGCTCTTGAGTACTTCAACTCGTTTCTCGTGTTTACAGCCGCGTTTGTCCACGTTGGGTTGTGGTACGGAAAAGACATTTGGCACCGATTCAGAAGCAGTTTGCAAGACCTCGACTCGGAGGACATTCACGCTCAAATGATGGACCAGTATCCCGATGTCCCTGATACTTGGTACATTGCTTTCCTGGGAGTTACGACGGTGGCTGCTGTGCTGGTATGTCAGCTTGGAGGATTTGATTTGCCGTGGTGGGGTACGTTGCTGGCGATTGCGCTGGCGCTCGTGTCGATGGTGCCAATTGGTACGATTCAGGCGATTTCGGGACAGCAGATTGGGTTGAATGTCATGTCGGAGTTTCTGATTGGCTTGATCCTGCCGGGGCGGATTGCTGCTGTGATGGCGTTCAAGACTTTTAGTTACATGGCAATGTACCAAGGTAAAAGCAAAGCGCGTTCACTTATTTGGGCTGCAAGAATCATCACTTAACACAAACTACTGCGCAGGCTTGCTTCTCGTGCAGGATCTGAAACTGGGACATTACATCAAGATTCCTCCAAGAAACATGTTTATTGCGCAAGTGGTATCGTCCATCTTGGGCTCTGTTATTTCCACGGCAACAGCTGTAGGATTGTACGAGTCGTTTGGTAAAGTTGCTGTCCCTGTTTCTGCAGAATACCCTGCTGGTTTCAAGTGGCTTATCCAAGATCAGGATTCTATGGGCAATTCAGGATGGTCATGTAAGTCTCTAAGTCTCCTTTTGAAGTTGTGTTCGACCTTGGCAGTAACGATTCATAATTAACAGCTACCATCTACAATGTCTTCATTTCCGCTGGCGCTATTTGGGGAGCCATTGGCCCAGCACGATTCTTTGGTCCCAACTCTCCCTACTTCAAGACACTGATTGGATTCGCCGTTGGCCTGGTACTACCTGTGATACCCTGGATCATGTACCAATTGCAACCAGACAGTGTCTGGCATCTCGTCAACATCCCTTTAATCGCAATCTTCCCCGCCCAAATCGGCTCACGAAGATCCGACCTCATCACGCCATTGCTCGTATCAATCCTATTTAATTACTTTGTCAAAAAGTACCGCTACGTGTGGTGGCGCAAGTACGCGTACGTATTGTCTGCGGCGTTGGATACGGGAACGGCGGTCACGCTGCTGATTGTGTTTTTCTTTGCGCAGTACAATGCGGCGTTTCAGATTCCGTTTCCTGTATGGTTTTTGAATCCGGCGGATCAGGAGCGGTGCTTGTCAACACCCGTTTTGGACTGTAAAGCCAGGGAAATTATGGGAAACGCGTACGGGAAAGTGTACAACTCAGCTAAGGACCCCCAATGCGCCTCTTGAGCGTTTTTGGTTCTTTTTTTTTGAGGAGCTATTTTGTCTCTTGCATAACTCATTTTTTTGCTTGCGTGCATGGTTTTTATTTGTTCGTAGTGAGTGGTGGATGTACATGTCAATCTAATTCTAATAACTGCTGTGAACTTATTTTCGAAAGGAGGCTTACATTGCTGGTGTGATTTTGAAGACCACGATTTCCAAAAAAAACATACTTTGAACTGGCAATTGTCTCCTCTTCAGAGTGCCAACATCGCCAACTTGGTCGCATCCCGGAAAATGCTTCGAATACTGCCGATTACTGAGCATATGAGCTGCACGTTCTTTGCTCGAGCCCGCACCTCCAGTTGAGATGCTGTGCTGTGCAAAGCTGTAGCGCCATCACTGCTGCATACCCGCAGGATCGTGGGCAATATCCAGTCCGGCAATACTCACCGCGAGGACACCGTCATCTATCGATATCTCTTTGTCTCCAGTCACCTTAAGCGCCTGCACACATTCTGATCTCAAACAGATGCGATCCGGCATTTTACGGGCAGATTCATGATTTAAAATCCGGTGAGCTTCAGTCACTTGTTGTTTAACACGCTGCTCCAAACCATTCGCACATCTCATGAGCTATCCAGGATTTCCTTTTCATTCTTTCAAACAGGGACAGGGTGTAACTGATCATTTCAATTCTCGCGTCGCGTTTGTTTCTCTTTATAGGGTGTTGCAGCGTGGTTCCGTCCAATACATCGTTTTCGACAACAACCTTTGCAGCTGTGCATCGTTCTTGAGGTCTTGCTTTTCATCTCAATCGCGCATATTTCCATCTGGTGGGGGTGGAGAACAGAACTGCGAATATCCAACCAAGCGTAAAGGCGGCAATCTGTCGAGTATTTCCTGGCTTCGGACGTACGGCAGCTTTGATCTTCGCTCGCCATCGTTCCGGATTCAAGATGCCAGCAAAAAGATGGGATTCATCGATGCTTTGCCAGTACATGATGTCGAATGAAGATATAGCATGAGTCTGGCAGCGATGTCACGGGCAATGTGTGAGCCAAAATGAACTCACTTGGGAGGTTCTTTTCTCTTGCACTGGTTTGGTTTCTGCTTCGGATGGATGCCTGGACGACTCTGGACGGTCATTCTGTGATGACCAAGTTTCTCTGCAAATGTCGCTCCCTTCAAGAAGACGTCTCACTCCTCCTGACGAGAGAACAAGGCGTCGATTATTGGCGCTGTATCCGCCGGTGGTTCTGTGTGTTCCACTGATTGAGTCCTTGGAGGCAGAGTGTTGGCCCGTGCCGAATGGATGGATGCTGCAGTGGGGATGTCTCCAGTGTCGATGACAGTGGCTTTGATACTCGTTTAGATAGGCGTTGGTTGTGATGGGTGCTGTCGGTGGTGCTGGGTGCTGCTTGTCGGTGTATTTTTGATGCTGGTGAGTTTTGCTGCTTGTGGTTTGCACTTTGGGCGGGTCGACTTGACGCTTCTTGACGCTTGCGCATTTTGACGCGTATAAAACGCGGGCGCTGGACGTCAAAATGTTGTCAAAAAAACATGCTCAAAACAAAGTAAGCACCAAAACAAACTTGCACCATCCCCCCAACACCGACTCCTCTCATCCATGCCCAGCATTCCCGCTTCTCTTTAGACACTCCTCCCATCACTCTGCAAGTCATCTCCTCGCGGCAAGCGCCAAGTCATACACCCAAGACAACTCAGCACCCATACAAACCCCTCCAAGACCAAAAAGGAACCTGTACCTGCCATGAGCACAGCCATGCACTGCACGTCTCCAAAATCAAGCAAACTGTACCACACACAAGAGCACGACGGCTCCAACAGAAAGGGGGTCAAGCTGACGACGCGTCGGACGGTGATGACTGGCACTGCACAGGAGATGGACAAGAGGTGAGCAGTTAAGTTCACCCAAGGAAGTCCATTCAGCTGGCTGGTGGCTTCTCGCATTTCCTTCTCTCAGTATTGGGGGGTCACTCAGCTGGCTGAGTGGCTTCCCTCATCTCGCTCCCTCTCGCTTAACACTGGGAAGTCACTCAGCTGGCTGGTGACTGCTCATTTTTCTTTTCTTTTCTCTCAGTATGGGGGAGTCACTCAGCTGGCTGGTGGCTTCTCTCACCCATTTCCTTCCCATTCATATTTTTGCTCATTCCTTTCCCTTGGGTCGACTGCCGCCTCTCTCTCTCTCTCTCTCTCTCCTTCCCTCAAACATGCGAATCGACGGCATATGTCCTGGCATCTTTCCAATCAATGGTGCTCAGGAGCCGGATCGTTCGCTAGATGGCAGTGGACCATTTCGGTCCTTTCTTTTTGTGTTGTTATTTGAATAAAGACGCTATTGTTCCCACACTCTTTAATTGCAATGTTCGTGTTTGATTAGCGCTCGTCCCATTTATTTTTCATACAAATCCGACTCAGACCCCTTCAAAAGCTTCAGCGCTGCGTTGATTTCATCGAGAAACCGTTGCGCGTGTGCTGCATCAATAAACCTGTTTAAGCTCTCTTCGCAATGCTGCCGGGATTCGAAAATGAACGGACGCGTCTTTTATGCACGGCGGGCGGCAGTCTGTGATGGATATACAATGCACAAAGTTGGATCCACTGACGGTCATCCAAACGCGCTTTGAATTGATGCAGTGCAGGCACATGCCACGCATCCATTGGGACCAAATGCGCCAGTCTTTCCGACGCCGCCAAGTGCAGATCTCCGACGTCTGTTCCCAAAGAAATAATAAATTAATCGCTGTGATGAGAGCTCACCAACATCGTTGCGCGCATTCTGCCCAACTAAGGAAATCGCTTCATCCATTCTGCATCCCATTTATTTAATAGAAATCAAAACGAAAAACATCTATTCAGCGCTCCACAAGGGATGAGGAACATTCTCAGACTGAGCGACCTGTGAAGGCCGGGGTGCCCCGGCATCTTCTGCTTCAACATCAATCGTCGCCGTTTGTGCTAACGACGAGCTGCTGCTTCCATTCACGGATACCGCCGCATTCGAAACTGTAACGGCCGATTTTTTCAGGTCCATATCACTCATTTGGCGCTCAACCGTCTTAGCTAATCGCTCCTGGAGACTGAGACGCGGGGAGGATGAGACTGGTGATGATGTTTTCTGCTTTGGTGCCTCTGCGACAGCAACTTTCGCGTTTGATGGTTGTGAGTTTGAGTTTGCTTGTGGCATGGACAGCAGCGGGTCCACTGGGGCATAGTTCGAGTTTCCACCGCTTGATCCCCCAGTTGCACCTCCAATCCAACCGCCGCCCATCGACCATGACGTTGTTGCAATATTTGCAAAAGACGAAACCTGCGAAGCAGTGCTTGAGAATGCAGCCTGCCAGGAACTGGTGGCCGGTGAACCATTTGATGCACCACCCCCATTTGATGTAGATTCTTGCTCATCATCCAAGTCTCCAACGGTATATTGCACGCCGGATTTTGCTGACGCGCCCATCGCACCAACAGCAGAAGCAGTAAGGGGTTTGATCTCTCCGACAGGATTATTGCTCGCATCTGAGAAGCTGAATATTGCTTCTGGTTCTGGCTGCTTTTGGGTGCACAGATACAATCCCATCCAGTAGCGCGCATTTTCGGGTGAAGGTAACAAAACATCACCATCCGTCATTGCCTCTGGAGTAGGCACCATCATTTCTTTTCGCTGCTCCGGCGACATATACAGCGGGTTCAGAAAGTCGGACTTGTTGCTGAGGAAGTAGTCCCATAGAGAGTACGAAGCCTTGCCTGAGGGGATTGGAGATCCTTGTCCTTTCACCATGAAAGAAACGCGCTCTTTTTCGTTGTTGAACACGAAAGTCCCAAACTGACAGCTGTATAGATGACTGTTGAGCGTCAGGAGGTACTTTTCGGAGAACTCAAACTGAGTTGGAAACTGGGTCCATAGTTGGTAAACGCAATCCAAAAACTGAGTGAAGATAGGAGAAACTTCATGCGATGCGAGGTAACTTGGTGTTGCAATCTCAAGAGATCCCTGCGGTCCAGATACATGAGTACCAGACCCATTCGTTCGATAGACAGCGCTGGGTGATCCATTCGGATTTCGCCCCCCAGACGATGATAGGGCGCTCGGACTTTGCTTCAAAAGACTTTTTGCAGCGCTTGTGAGAGAAAACTGCATGGACTTGCTGGCGGCGGATATTTGAGAGCCCACTGACGGACCGCTGTTGCCATCGCGCTTCGGTTTCGACAAGAGGCCAAGCCTGTCGCGAAATTTGTGCCCAAATGACATCCACTCTTTTTCAATCAAGACTTGGAATCCTTCGATTGTTCGATAGTAAGGATCCAAGCACATTTCTGCGAGCGAGCAGATTTGCGCGGTGCGATCCCACCCGTCACTAGGTTCCGGAAATACTAAGTTTAGAAACTCCTGTTTTTTCGAGTATTCTTTGACCTATACCTGCAGTGCACCAATGCATGAGTATTGTATGAATGAACATTTTTCACAACCATCAATGTTCCATCCAAAACAGTCCTAATATGGCCCAGCCAGCCAGACCTGTCGAGTCCTGCTCTCAGAAATTGGCCCGTGTCACCAGAATGCGCAGCTACAAAATTTCAGAACGAACATGAAATTATAAACCACGCATCCAAAACGATAAAATAAATTATAAATTACCCTCCATCAGCTTGTTCATACTATCTCTCATCACATGGATATTCCCAATCCCAAGCAGGCAAATTTTGCAGTTCCTGTAATTTTCCGTGGACTCAATACCAGCGCCCATGGCTGTTTGTCCCATTACATTCGCCGCAGGTCGAGCATCAATGATAAGGTGGGATTGGCCTTGCACGGGAGGCACTCTTCCCGTGGTGAAGATACTTTCGGTGAGCTTTTCGTCTTGAATTGACCTGTTCTGTTGAAGCCCGACAAGAGGTTGCGCGCATCGAGTAATGGTGACCTGTTAATAAAGTAACGAAGCATTCAGGGATGGTGTCGCATAGAAGTTCATTTTTCAAGCAGACCTGGTTTGTGCGATGAATATAGCTAAGAACAGGGATGCGCCCTTTGCTTCGAAATTTGACCGCATGTTTTAAAACGTTGTCACTGATTCTGGAAGGGACTGCAAAATATTTCGGATACGTTGGGCAAAACTGGGGATTGGCAGAAAAAAAAAAATTAAGTGCCCAACCTCATGATCACACATGCATCCCAACTGTCTCACCGCAAAATCTTTGTTCACTGAGCTTATTCTCCAAGCGTCTGATTTGACTCCAAGACCCATCCGCCTGAATTCCACTTCCGGGTCATAAATAGACCATACTTTCGAGACTGAAAACTGAGAAACAGGTTGATAGTGAAATGCCAGCAAATTATCAATCGACGCTGCGTTGCCACGAAGAGGGAGAGGTCAGAGATAAATGCCCGAGTACTGTCCCCAGTTGCGAGCTTTCCAAAAAGCGAAAAACAAATCCGTACAGATGTTCATGAGCATTCTCAAGTTTGAGAAAATATCCGTCACTTCAGCCTCGGAAGAAAGCGTCAATTTGATAGACGAGAAATTGCGCCCGTTAATGATGAGGGGAAAAAGACCGTCTGGTGTTTGAAAATGACGGTCGATAGAGTGCAAGGCAGAGTACGAAGTCTTTGAATAGATGAGCTTAATATTTGCGGTGAAATGCCAGTGAGTACTAAGTGTCGAACCCAGTGCTGGGATCCATCGCTGAAAACAAGGACCAGGTGGTGGCGAGTCAGGGACAATGATGCCGTTGTGTTGACGCCGCCCTTCTTCACAAGAATGGGCTCGAACTGCGATGGCGAGTCAAAAAGAGTCAGAGATTTCAAGGAAGGCGGTCGTACTTTGAGGGGAGGGTCCATTCGATCGGTATTTATGTTTTGTTTTTATTTGCTTGATAAATATTGAGTGGCCTTCACAAATCAAGAAGAGCCGAAAAGAGTCGGAACATTTGTGGGAATGAAACGTTCGAAGCCAGAACTTCCTTTCGAAATTGCGTAGCTTTGTTTGCCCTTTTTCCCGTCCTTGTCACGCGGCGCCAGAGTGTTTCCTTCATCTGCCGTGGCCTCCTTGCGCGCTTGGAGCATGCCCTCGAGATCCTTCACACTCATACCCTCGATTCCTTCTCTCTGCATCATGTCTTCGATAAGCCTGAGTTTACTCTCCCGTAAGGAAACCTCTTTGCTCTCTTCCAGAATTTCCATTCGGTTGCGAAAGTAGCGCTCGTGAATGTCAATGAACATGTCGGCCTTCTTCATTTCACCATGAAACGCTTCTTCCATCTGATCTTGGCCCATCATTTCGTCGTAATCTTCTCCATTGAGAAGCGCCGTCACGGTTTTGCTTCGGCGAGCGGGCGTGGCCGATGCAGATTGAACGGGTTCTGGGTCCAGGTCTCGTCTGAATGCAATCGGAGCGACTGTGCTGTCGTCGTTGTCGTTATCCTATTTTTGTTTTTCGCGTTGAGGACGATCCAAAGGATGATCGGACAAAGATGGTTGGCACGCACCGAATACTCCCAGCCCAAATCATCGTCCGAGGTTTCCTCCGCTTCTTGATCCGAGTCCTGGATTCGCTGGGCTGGGAGCGTCTGAGCCATCGTTGTTTTGACACGTATTGCGTCGGACTTGGGTCCTGCCTTCTTCATACCCTCTTTGACGCGTGATTTCACATTCTCGAGAAGCTTATCGTATGGGTCAAAGGAAGATGCTCGTCGATGGTTTGCCAAGTTGCTTTGATCGAACATCATTGCAAGTTTTGTTGACAATTCCTTCAGCTTTTCTTTAAATCCTTGTTTACTTTTCAGATTGCTCCAGATCATCAGCTATTGATTTATCCACTGTCACTGAGTTTATTCATTCATAAAAAGCTTCATATGCATTAGCGCCCACGGCCCCGGCCTCCGCCGCGTCCACCACGTCCGCCACTGCCACCCCCACGACCACCGCCTCTACCCCCACCTCGACCTCCTCGACCGCCCATTCCGCCGACCGATCGAAGCCTCAATTCACCAACCCCGCGTTTCTTTCGCTTGTCATCTCCGTTGTTATTTTCGAACACTCGATCTTCGCCGGTTCGCAACCTCACGGGTCGATTGAATCTGGACGGTCTGAATGTCAAGGACTTGTTACCAGCAGATCCGGAACTGAAGTTTAGTACACCACGACCGAGGCCGTTGGAGTTATCTTGGCCGACTGATTTCACTCGATCACCAAATGAGACATCTTTCTTTTCCTTTGAGTCTTCAAGCTCGTACAAAGATGGTCCCTTCTTGGCAGCTTCCCTGTCTTTGATTTCCTGTTGACGCTTCAGTTGATGTGGCAGAACTGGCTTGACAGTGGGTTTGCGTGGATCAAACTTGAACTTGGAAATAGCCGCTTCCTCTTCAGAATCAAGCTCATCATCATCGTCACGAGCGCGATCGCTATCATCGTCATCGCTGATTTTGCCATTGCCTTCATCGTCTGATTCAGGCCGTCCATCATCCACCTTTTTAAAGTTGTCGAGCACAAGACTTTTCTGCGTCTTATTTTGCACCTCAGATGGGTGATGCAGTTTCCACTCGGCGCTGTTTTCATCAATCTGATAGTCTTCATCCTCAAAGAGACCTTTAAACCGATCATCCGCCTTGATGTCTCCCATATCCTGCTTCTTTTTGTTCTTTCCACTCTTTTTCTTGGCACCTTCGTCCTCGTCCTCCTCACTGTCCTCAGCTTCACCCGTTCCTTTAAGCAACCGCAGCGCAAATCCAGCATTGACTTTTGGAAGTTTACGGGTAGCATGAATACGCGTTTTTCGCTCCTTTTCCAACTTTTCTGAAATGCGCTTCTTGCGAAACTCTTCGTACTCGAATGGATTCGCAATGGCTTTGGCCTTGTTGTACAGACGCAAGTCAAGGAAGAACCCGTGCATGTATGCTTTGAGGAGGTTCGTGCCAATGAGGTGGTCCAGTGCGAGACGACTGAGTTCTTTTCGTGTGACGAATTTGTAGTCGTCGTAGAGGGTGATTCCGTTCGGGTTTTCTTCGAGTTCCTCCTATTTTTTTTTTTCCAAAATAATTAAATTCAGTTTGCCACCCTGGTGAGTTTTATAGAGAGAAGGGATCGGTATAAAACGAACCGTGAGATTGTCCAGGAAGGGGCACCATTTGGGTGCAGGTCCCAATTGTGGAACGTAATACGTTTGAATTTGAACACCTTCATTTGCAACGAAAACTAGTCCAGAGTCGTCTGGAATACAAACGTCGTTGATATCATGAGGAGGCTCAATAGCAGTGAACAATTTCCCCTGGAAGACGAAATTTCATTAAACCTTCTGCCAAAAACAAGAGCCAAATAGACTGGTACTCACATCATCCTTGTTCCAAATTCTGACAACCTTCGTGTCTGCACTCACAACATTTCCGGTAGGATGGAATGAAACTGTCTTGATTGGTAATCCGTACTGATGATCCTTGACAATTAAAGGTTCCATCCGCCGCAAATCATAGAGCAGTACGTGTCCGGAAGAAGTTCCAACTCCAAACGTCAATCCGTCGTTATGAAACTCCAAAGCAGTAATTTCAGGGAACGAGTCTAATTCCTCATGAGCCGACAAGTATTTGGCGACATCCAGTCGGCCCAGGACGCGCCGCTGGGTAGGGTGCCAGAATTCGATGGCGCCATCTTCACCACCGGCACCAATGAGACCGTGAGCAGGGTTCACTCTGATAGTGTTGACCGCCGGACTTGAGGTCATGAAAGAGTTGAGAAATCGGCCTTGGTCTAGATTCAGCCGGTAAATTTCTGAACTGCTTCCGCAAAAGAAGGTGTCGCATGTTGGATGGTAATATGCAAGGTCTCGACCAAACTGGAAGAAGTGTTTTGTTCAAGTTAAACACATGCGCGACGACGGTGAGGGCTAAGCCGTTCATACCTTCGGGATTCTGGTTTTATAATGCATCCCATACTGCGAATGGAATTCGATCGTTCGATCTGCTTGCAAATGGATACTTTTTGTCCAGTCATCGCTGATGAGCTCAAACGCAACATTCTCGCATTCCGTGTGGCGATCAAATTTCATGGACAACTCCGCCAAATCAAACACTCGAATTTGCGGTTTATAAACACCTGGTAAATGGAGGGGGTGAGGAAGACGTGCGAAGATGGAACTGCTTTCGCCTCAAGAAGGGAGACAAAAACCTGTCGCCATGATGTGTTTCCGGTCCCTCGTAAACTTGAGCTTAAGAGATGCCTCCGGGAACTGGAAATCCTGAATCAGCTCGATTCGAGACCGCCATTCGAGATCGTGTTTGAGACTCTTTTGAGACCGTTTCGCAAGCCAGTCTGGAATGGCGCTCTTTGCCCCGCTCGTCACAGAATCTGTTTGCACAAGAGTAAGCGAGGGTGAGTGAGCTGAATGGGTTGAGCCTGCTGCCGATACGCACAAATCTTGACATTGTTCTGGTGTGAGACTTGCATCTTATTTATTTAGTTGAGAAAAAAAGAAAGAAAGTCAACCTTCAATTCACAAGCTGAAAGGAAGCCACTTCCGCCTTTCCTAAAACACAATCTCAGCAGGGAAAAACTCGTTGATCAGCTCCGTGTAATAGTCCCTGACACTTTCCACATCTACCAACGCCTCTGACTTTGAGTACAAATCGTACTTGTTGAAAGCAAGCAAGTGCGGCAGCATTCGCCTGTCTGTGTCGTCCAACAGTTCCTGGTACGCTCCCTCTTTATGCCACGCATAAAATGAGTGAAACCGAATCACGTACGCCATCTCCTGCGGAACATAGTCCTTCACCACATTATACAAATACTCATCATGTCCGTAGCTCATGTGAACTTTCGCGAGCCCACATCCTTGCGAGTAAATGCCAAGCTTCGAGTTGAGTTTTGGATCGCGCGAGTCTGGGTTTTCAGAAAAGAACTCGCTGTACACAATCTTATCTGAATGTTTGATTCCGACTGGGAATGTGTCTCCGACGACGGACCACTGCTCGAAGCCATGAAGGCAAAGCATTTTACCCAGGTCATGTATTAGACATGCAAGGACCATCCAGCGTGGTTGTTCATCACGACGCGCTTTCTCGGCGCTTTGCAGGGCGTGCTGGGTTTGTGCGCTGTCGGTGTCTATTGTGTGGGCGGGTCGATGAGGCAACGCAGGTGAATGCAAAAATGGCGAGTACCAGGATCGCTTTCATCAACGAGGGAGTCCAGCATCTCGAGCACTTTCCAGATCCTGAATACATTTTCGAATGCAGGCGGAGTAAGTATTCGACAAGCGCGTTGGCAATCCACAAGCAAGCTGCTTCACCCAAGCCTTTTGCCGAAGCCGTCCTTCAGGCGTTCTTTTGTTTGAAGAACATAGTCAAGCGTCTGTTTCTCGTGGTTTGTTTTATAGAGCGCCACGACTTGCGGCGGTGCGGATGCGTAGTCTCGGAAGGCAGTCATCAGAGGAAGAGGGCTTGTTTGTCTAGGAAATTTGGGCAGTTTTAGCAGGTGGCGCTGGCAGCGATCGTCGGCCCAGCCATCGAAAGTGTTCTCACGTTTGCAAGCCTTTCCAAACATGAATAGTAGAAGTGAAGTCTTTGCGTTTTCGCGCAGAGACGAGCTTTTTTTATTAAACTCCACTCAATCACACAGTGCGTGCTGGGTCTTTGCACTGTGGCAAAGTTTGGCGACGGGACAAGATAACCTCATCAACGCTGCCATCACAAGCGATGGCAACATCCCGCCTTTCAGATGCTGAAGACACACTACATGTACATGGTGCGAGCAGCCAAGTCAGTTGTAGTCCAGTTGTGTCATTCCATTCGCCTTCTGGTCAAGCATTCTCTGGATTACAATGATGATGGCAGGTCCCTGGACTGACCATCTGGAACCTTTGTCTCAGCCTGCAATATTCATTCCATCTGCCACAATATAATTACGCTATTATTAAGAGGTGGTGTGTGCAGTTGGAAGGTTGAGTTGGCACTTGATCAAGAAGTATTCGGGCGATGATGACATTTCTCACTCTGGTTTCCAGTTTGACTCAGTGTCAAACAAGGAAAAACAATATTTGATGACGCACGTGAATGGGCTTTGGGCGTACAAATTTGATATTTGAAACGGTGGTGGCGTAATGGCCGTGCTGGCTGTTGTATGGCCATGCATGGCATGGCGGGGGGTGGATGGATGGATGGATGGATGGTGGGTGGTTGCTTGTTGGGGAGACGGAGAGAGACAAGGACGCAGACAGCGGGCGTCATGGCATGGATGGTGCATGATATGCATGCGTACAGACCGTTGTCACACAGACACACAGACACAAATTTGGTTTTGGGGCTTGAAAATGTGGCCAATGGAAATTTCATTGTGATTGCAATTTTTATGCGTGTTTTGGGCGGAATGAGACGGACGCCCACGTTAACAAGAGCCAAGCTTGCTTGCTTGGAGCGAGGATGCTGCTGCTGCTGCTGCTACGAGAGAGAGAGAGAGAGGGGGGGGGGGGGGGGGGGGGGGGGGGGGGTTAGATGGATGGGATGGGATGGGATGGGTGGAAGAGAGGGAGACTCGCTGACCCTCCCTCCCTCACACCACAGTCTCTCTCCCATGTTACACACACCCATCCAAAAGGTGCTTAAAAAGTTTATTTAATCAAATATGCACAAAGAAAAGTGCCACCCAAATGACCCCAAAAAAGGGTATATAAAGGACTCCCTCCCACTTTTGAAAAGAGCAACCCAGACAAAATGGCCGACTATGAGATGAAGGCTACCGAGCCTGAGTTCGACGATAAGATGCAATCTGTCGATGCCCAGAATGACGACGACTACATTGACGAAATCTATGAAATCATGTAAGGAACTCCTACTGGGATGCAGTCCCCTCCTCTGCTTTCGCTGACTCAACTGTTTTAGTGACGCTGTCGTTCCACGTACCGATGACCCAACTCTCCCTGCCAACACCTTCCGTGCTTGGTTCCTGGGTCTCGTCTTTGGTGTTCTCATCTGTGCTGCAAACACCATCTTCACATTCCGTTCCAACTCCTTCTCCATCACTCCCTTCGTGACGGTCCTGCTTGCCTACCCATGCGGTCTCATCATGGCCAAGGTTCTTCCCTACGGAGCGCTGAATCCGGGACCTTTTAACTACAAGGAGCACGCTTTGATCTACGTCATGACTTCCTGCATGGCCTCCCCGCCCTATGCGCTGTACAACATTATCGGACAAAAGTACCAGCTGTACCAAACCGACTTGTCTTTGGTCAGTGGTTTCGGTTTTGCTATCGTTACTCAGTGCTTCGGTTACGGTTTCGCAGGTAAATTCTGTTTCAGAGCTTCTAAATTGCAATTGTCTAACTCAACCCCAATCCTTCTCAGGTCTTACGCGTCGTTACCTGGTTCGCCCAGCTGCCATGATCTGGCCTTCCAACTTGGCTACCATTGCCATGTTGAACTCTCTCCACGGAACCGATGATGGACAAGGATCCAGATACCCAATGACTCGTTTCAAGTTCTTCTGGCTTGTCTCTTCTGCCATGTTCTTCTACCAGTTGTTGCCAAGTTACGTCATGCCAATGATCGGTGCTCTTTCCGTCATTTGCTGGTTCACCAACAACAAGACCGACAACAAGATGGCCCTTGTCCTTGGAAGCACGTCCTATGGTGGTGGTGTTGGTCTCTTGTCCTTCACACTCGACTGGTCTCTCTGCAACGTTTACGCTCCAATCACCACCCCACTCTGGGCCATGATGAACCAGTTCTTAGGTCTTTGGTTGTTCATGTGGATCGTTACCCCCATCTTGTGGTACACTGAGGCCTTCTACAAGGACCAATCTATCGGTTCCACCTCCGAGTACGGATTCACCATCAACAGCCCCTCCACCTTCAACAAAAACGGAAAACGGATTGCCAACACCAAGTTTGTCATCCGTAGCCCAGACGACCGCAACTCCTTGATTCTCAACCAGACCTTCTACGACGAGAACAAGCCCATCCTGATTACCACCTACTTTGCCTTGGAATACGCCAACTCCTTCATTGTCTTTGTTGCCGCTCTTGTGCACGTCGGTCTCTGGTACGGAAAGGACATCTGGCACCGTTTCCGCGCCACACTCAAGGACTTGGACCGTGACGATATCCACGCTACTCTCATGGACGCATACCCTGAAGTACCAGACTGGTGGTTTATCGTCGTTCTCGGTTTGACTACCATTCTTGGAATCGTTGTCTGCCAGTGGGGAGGATTTGACTTGCCATGGTGGGGTACCATCTTGGCCATGTTGCTCGCTTTGGTTTCCATTATCCCCATCGGTACGATTCAGGCCATTTCTGGACAGCAGATTGGTTTGAACGTCATGTCCGAATTCTTGATTGGACTTTTGCTCCCTGGCCGCATCTCGGCCGTCATGGCTTTCAAGACCTTCTCTTACATGGCAATGTACCAGGGTCTCTTCTTGGTTGCTGACATGAAGCTCGGACACTACCTCAAGGTTCCACCCAGAGCCATGTTCTTGGCCCAATTGGTCTCCACCATCTTGGGAGCTGTCGTTTCTACCGGATCTGCTGCTCTGATTTACGAGTCTTTCGGAAAGATTGACAAGCCAGTCTCCCCACAGTTCCCCGCTGGATTCCAGTGGTTGATGCAGGTTCAAGGTGATGACCCAGCTTCCGGATGGTCTTCCAACGGGTACAACACCTTCTTGTCTGCTGGTGCCATTTGGGGAGCCATTGCGCCAGCTCGCTTCTTCGGCCCAGAATCCCCATACTTCAAGACTTTGCTTGGATTCGCTGTTGGCGGAATTCTCCCAGTCATCCCATGGTACCTCCACAAAGTCCAGCCCAACTCATTCTGGCACTTGGTCAACATTCCCCTCATCTTCATCTTCCCAGCCGCCGCCGGATCCCGCCGTTCCGACTTGATTACCCCCTTGATTATCGCTGTTATCGTCAACTACTTTGTCAAAAAGTACAGAAACACTTGGTGGAAAAAGTACGCGTACGTCATGTCTGCTGCCTTTGACTCTGGAACCGGTGTGATGCTGTTGATTCTCTTCTTCATGGTCCAGTTCAACGCCAAGTTCCAGATGCCATTCCCAGCTTGGTTCATGAACTCTGGAGATGTTGAGCGATGCCTGCCTGACGCGGCCCTGACCTGCATGGAGCATGCCACGATGGGAGCTGCCTACGGTAACGAGTACTTGGCTGAGCAGGATCCTACCTGTAACGCTTAAGTGGCTTAACTTAATAATTATGCAATCTTTATTGAAACGGTATACATGCAATAGCCATGTCCTTTCTGAGATTAAACTTTCAACAAATAGAATAAAAACCTGTTGATGCATCATAATCATGAAACCACTTCTCCTTTCTTTCCAATTGCGCTGAAACTTTCTCCCAACTGTAATATCAAACAATTCCACGGATGGCACATAAAACATGACACGATACAATGCGCACACTGGCTACCAAAAGAGCATTTGGCTGCGACGGTTTTCAACCAAGTATAAAAAGTGAGTTCATTTTCACGCGTTTTTTATTCATGAAATCACATGACTCTCTCTCTTCATTTAAGTTGGTTTTTTCCCAGTTTGCACCGAGACGATGGGTAATCCTGTACGCGCTGAGGTGGGGACAACAGGTAACAGAGCAGCAGCAACTTTTCGGCCTTCCTGGGTGAGCAAATTGTATGTCGACGCGGCGTGTCTCTGCGTTTTCGAAAAAAAAAAAAAAAAAAAAAAGATGTTGAGCCTGACAACCAAAAAAAACAAAAACAAAAAACAAACATACAGTCGACATGATCTCAATCTGCATCCCCAATCCATTCAAATACTTTCTCAAATGCACCGGCATAAGATGCATCGTCGCCCCCGTCCCAACAACAAGAATCTCCGGCACAGGATGCGCAAACTCAAACAACTTGAACGGCGCCTCCGTCCACGTATCAAACACAGACCCAACACTCTCAGCCTCACTCGTCACACCCACCCCCGTAAACGGCCCTTCATTCGCTTGAATCCCAAATTGGGGCGTGTCCCAGAGTAATACGGACCCGTTCAAGAGGATTAAGCCGCCGAGGTGTTGTGTGTTGCGGACAGTGAAACTGGAGGTTCCGACGGCGGAGACTGTTACGGCTCCGACGGGGGTTGTGAGCATGTTGAGCATGGGGGAGGATGCGGGGGGATCGTCCATGGGTTTTGGTGTGTTGTTGCTGTAGGATCGGATGGAGGATGCTGTCATTCGTGGGTGCAGGGACCCTCGTGCGCGTAAGAGTGTGGTTGCTGTGCGGTGCATAATGTTTTTTCCAGTGATGATTTTCCAAAAAGCATCGACAAGCCATTTCTTTTTGGGAAGCACTGGAAGGGAACAACTGCAAACAGACCACCCCAGCTCAAACACGACCTTGCACTGATATGAAATACGGCACTTTGAATGCTTGAAGATAGCCAAAGAGTTGTGTCCTCAGACATCAAAAATGGACATCCACGCTCGTCGAAAGCGAACACACGGTTGCTGGACAATCAAAGAATACAAAATTTAATACCCTCTGAACAAGATTATTGACGACACTATTGCGCAATCAGCATCAACGAGATGGGGAAGGAGAAACCAAAAAATGAATACCCACAAAAAAAAACAAACATCTACAAAAAACAAAGGGACAGGAGGAGAAAATGAAAAGATTTCAATAAATCATATCCGCAACAGTTGCCTTGTGGCCAGCCTCACTCATACGCTTCAAAGTCTGTGTAAACGCCCTGAAAAACACCTCGGCTTCGTCCGGCAGCACACTCTTGGTGTCATAGCACACGGCCACATTCATGTTGCCTCCCAACGTGATAATTCCCAAACTAAACAACCCACGGGACCCGTCGAAACTGGCATTCAAGCCTCCACCAAAGTAATCCAAGCGAACACGTTCGTCAGTGTCGGGTGCGTCTGGGGTTGCGCAGGGGTATTCCCAAGCTCCGAGGTTGGCGACTTCACAGCTGAACATTCTGCTGAGTTTGCTCAGATCCACACGCTTTTCGGCAGCCTTCCAAATTTTGGGATGACGGTAGGCGTAGTTTGCCACTTTCATACGCTGAATTGATGCCCTGAAGGACGTGAGAATCGATCGCTTGATGTAACGGCATCGGTCCCAAATGTGCGAGTCATCCTTGATTTTAAGGGTGTTGGACACCGACCCTGCCCACGGAAAAAAAAACAAAAAAACAAACTGTTAGAATGGAATTCTAAACAGATAAATGTCACCACCATGAGCCAACTCACCAGCATATCCTCCAAACACTTTCAAGGCTTCATCTGTCTCACGGTCTCCACCTTCCAACAGCTTACTTTGTGGCAAAATGTGTCGAATACTGTTGGTAACAACCCATCCTTGGTTCTTGGGAACCTGCTTCGATAAATCACCACCATCGCGCTTCACGCCGTGAATAAAGACGGCCCGACACGCTGCAAGACTCGCAACAACCAAAACAGCGGCCATGCTCGTCTTTTCCGACTTTGCACGCTTTCGCAGCGTGTTTGTAAAGTCGGCGTTAAAGTGCAGGAATCGCACATTCGTGTGTCCTGTGCCGGTCTTGGTCAAGGGGCCCATTGTGATTTGCTCAACGGGAGACGAGGCACGACTTGGAAGATCGTTCTCATCATTTTCGTAGGGTGGTTCCGGGGAGGGTGTTGGTCCTCCGTTTGGTTTGGCAGAAGAGGATGGGAGTGGAAGGCCAGTAGGGGCGGGGCCTGGATTCTCGTCAGTGTGTCCAAGGCGTTTCTTTTTTTTGCCAAGTGCACTGAACGCCATTCCCATAGCGGCTGTGAATGGTGATAGTTAGGATTTTGGTGCACGAAGAGAGTGGGCAGAATGTGTTAGCTCACCTGGAACAATTTCCAAAACATTCGGGTTGAACAAGTTATCAAGCACGGGGGGTGGGTCCTTGGACACTTCGATTTGCTCCAATTTCAAGTCATCGGCAGTGAAGTGCGCCAAGTCCGTGCATTCCAAAAATGTTCGCGCAAACGCAAACATTGAGAGTCCATCTCCAAGACAGTGGTGGAAGGTGAACATGATGTCAAAGGTCTTGGCGTCAGGTGCGGATTCGGGGATGACGAGTCCGAAGCCAGTCGCATTTCGATCGTAGAAAATCGGGTTCTCTTTTTTAAGCCTGTGCACGGGCACAATTGGTGTTTGCTGTCGGGATAAAACACGTCAGAAAGATGCGAAATAGAGTGATGTAAAAATGTGGCACCTTCTCGTAAACTTCAGTTCCTGGGACTGGCATCCATTCTTTGGGCAAAACAATCGCGGTTCGCCAGAGAGGGCGAGTCACATCATCGGTATCAAAGTTCGTGTTGATTTCGTCGTGGTACACTTCCAGCCACTCTTGGTCGTGTTTGCGCTCCAGAAACCTATTTCCCATCATCAATCAGATGAAAATTCACAAGCAGTAGACACATGCACACACACACACACACCTGTAGTTAGTGGGAAGATCTTTCGCCATTTCACAGAACGGCAGAGCCCCCAAAGTTTCGTGGTCGACCCACGAAGAGAGCCTGTAGTGTTTTGCCTGTGCAATACGCAGGAGGTCGATGATGCGAGCCGGCGACGGGTCCGTCTGCTTGGGCATGCGCACTCGGAGAGAGATGCACATGAGCACTTGCTGCTTGTCCGGGGCGGTCTTGAAGAAGAAGCGTTCAGTGATGGACAGGCCGTTACTTTCGACGACACTGCGTTGGGAGGACATGGACCAGCTGGACAGAATAGAAGACTTGCTCTTGGTGGATCCAGCGATGGATGCCGACCTGCTGTTGTGTGCCGTTGCAGGGGACAGGTGTTGCGGCATATTGATCGCTCTTTTTTACTTTCGCAAATTGGGTTTCATAAAATATTTACGACTTCGAATTTAAGTAAAATAAAACCGACCCCGCCAAGCACTTAAAAATTTTAGCATCCAATGGGGGCATCATAAAAGGTTGATTGCTCGTCAGACCCCCCTCCCCCCACCCCCACCCGGGACCCCCCACGTGTGATCTTCTGATTCCAGATCCGAAATTATTTACAACAACGAAATGCGCTTCGACAAAATGCCCGTACCCAGCAAACCAGAGGAGAGAGTCAGTCTGCTCTCCAGATCGCTCGAACAGCCAGCCATGCATTCTTCATCCTCACCCCCGTGTGCCGCGGTTGCATTTACTGCCGGATCTATTGAAGTCACTTCTCCACATCCACGTACCACATCCACCGTTGTCGGCTCCCCGCAAATGTCGGCCAGCCTGTGTGCTCCCAAGGGCCAAGATCCAGCCGCAACGCAGAAGCTCCGCGCGTTGCTCGACAGCTGGTAGTCTGACTTATGTCAGCGTGGTTGTTCCCGTGTACCAAATCTCATGTTCCTTTCTTTGGACTGTATATATCCTTACATTAGTGTTTTGTGGCTGCTCTGTTTCCGTGTGTGTTTGTAAGAGGCGTTGGTTTGATCAGTCAAAAAAATAAAAAACGCAGGGACTTGGCATTCATGTCCACGGCGACATGTCCTCTGTTCATCAACCTAAACTGAAAGAATACGGAAGCAACACATTACGAGGACACGACGTTTGCAGACATTTTGACTTGAGGCAGTCAATGAAGAAGTCAGCGAAGTCACAAACATATCGCGCCATAATCCCTACCCGCTCACAGTCACAGCCGCAGCTCCGGCAACAGAAGAGTGCAAGCATGTCTGTCGTCCATCCGTTTCCACCTACCACCCACACACCCATTCATCCCGTCCGCAAATAACACATCGACAACCAGGACCAGACTATTTTTTCGTTTGAACAAACATCCTTTTCGAACTTGTCCACGATAAATAAATAATGAAGACGGAAGAAATCAGCGTGTCCGAAACACCCGTGAAACAGAACAGCGTAAAAAATTTGTTTTGCGGCCCTCATTAATCAATCTTACGTTTCGGAATGGAAATTCTCAGACATTTTCACTCGCTATTTCTGTCCGGAAATAAAAGGCAGCGAGAGAAGTTTGCTGAAACAGAGCTGTGACCAACTGGACAGAACGACCAACCCAGCTCCCACTTCCACACGCCCTTTCGTATTGTACACTAGACCGCAAAGATGAAGAGACTACTACTTACATGGCTTCTCCTTGCTCACACTTCAACCACTGCATCTGCCATGCCAGTTCATCGGACTCATGGAAGCGAGCTTGAACCAGACCGGCCTCCAGTACCGCAGTTCAACTTCCCTGTCAAACTAGTGGCAAGAAATCCGCAACAGCAGCCAGAGTTGGAAGGAAATCCGGATGCAGACGGACAATTGCTGGTTGACTCGGCGCCGACGGACTCAGGATTTTCTCCACCATGGGATGCCACACCAAATGTTCCACTCAGCTTGCCGACAACGGTGGCCGATGAGGATGGCTCAATGGCTATGCTACCACCGGCAGCGCCAATTGATGCGGTATCTGATTCGGATGCTCTTCTTCCAAGTTCCACGGTAGATTCTGTGCCACAAGTCACGAGTTTAATTTCCCTGCCAGTGCCTGACCAGACCAAAATTGGTGCCGCACCAGTAATTGTGGCTCAACCGAGTGCAACTGCAATTCACATTCCGCCGAAGGATGAGGGCCAAGAACATGGAGTAAATTTATCATTGGGCAAGCAAACGGCGGTTCCTGAACAAGATAAGCTGGGTGCTGAACTCAAAAACAGCGGGAATGAGCACAAAAATGGGGCGTCTACATTATCCATAGTCGTGATGGGGAGCGTCTCCGTCTTGTGTGTGGCATATTGCATTATTGCTTGAAGAGCTGGATTTGTGAACTGTAAAAATAAAAATGCACTCGTCCACTCTGAGCCAAGATGGACAAACTGTTGTGCAGATGTCCGAAGACGGGAGCGAGCTTTCCGGGCGTCATATAACACGAATGGACGTAATGTGCCGCGTATCAGCGCCACAGCCGAACGCGTTGAGCGGCATTGTGGCGGTGGCGTGTGGTGCAACGACTTCGATTGTCGCGGCGCACCGGGACAGCGGCAGTGTGTCTGTGTATGTTTTGATTGGCGGTATGACGAGCGAAACTGGCGCTGTTGGAGTGGAAGCCGGCGACGATGTTGGAGAGAGAGATTCGACCGAACCAAATGGCAGCAGGAACAGAGGCAGAACTCAGCTGCAATTGCGCCATCTAATAACCCAGCAGATAATTCAATATCAGCCAATTATCTCTATGTCTGTCTCGGCGACCAGTCTCACTGTGTTGTTTGGCGACGGCTCCTTCGCATTCATCAGCATCAACTCACTGTTCCAAGCCATGCAGGCATCGCTGACATCCATTCCATTTGCTATTCACTCCGCTCCGTTGCCACACAAACATGCCCAAGCTGTTCTGTCGCTTGGACCTTCACATCGATGGCATCCTGCCCTTATCAACGCCCACAACTCGCTGAATGCTCCAACTGACTCTATTCCCCACCCACCGCCCGTCAACTTGCGTTTCGCTTCGATTGGATCCGACCCCCCGCTGAGTTTGTTGGCAGCATCAGACAAAAGCAGTCATTCACCTTTCGAGAAAACGGGCCCCAGAGGTGGAGCGCTCAGTGCCACAGGTGGCCAAGATCACAGCGTTGTATCTGTCGACAAGATTGCTTCTGTCGTGGTTGAAGGACTTTTTTCATTCACAAAGAGTATGTTTGCCTCTTCACCTGCCACGTCACCCACAAATCCCTCATCGTTGGACGAACGGTCTCATTCTCTCCATCATTCGAAAGCTATGCCTGCCTTGTCTCTGTTTCTCAAGTTTGAAGATTTCGGATTGGCACCATCCCTGTCACTGTCACCAACAACACCGTCAAGAAAATCCCGCAAATTTATGTCCGCGTCCGTATGCCCGTTTCGAGAAGTCTTGGCCCTCTTGGATTCTTGGGGGCGCGTTGTTTTGTTTGATTATGCCGCCTGTGAAGTTTTGGCCATTATCAAAGGAGTTCGCGATGCACAAATTGCATGGATGCGTGCTGAAACCGAAGGAAGTAATCCAACATCCAAATCCAATTGCTGGAATCTTGTTTTGCTTCTTGGTCGCGGAGTACTCGAGATTTATAGGTGGGACGGATATGTGGGGGTGGGCCGCCGAACAAAGTCTTCCCCGTCCACCGAAACCAAGTGTGCCAGCAGTTGGGAATCATCAACTACAGAAAACGTTGTTACAAGAGTGCTTGCGCGTGCGGTTGGAACGGGTTGGACGCTTTTGCAAAGTTGTGGTGGAGTCACCTCGAGCGAAACAGGACAGTGTGCAGAAGATCATGGAAAAGGAGTTGTTGCTATGCTGCATCGAACAACGAATCAAGTTCGTTTGGTTTCTGGATTTTTGTCAGCATCCGATGCCGCGAAAGGCGAGAATTCACTGTCGAACGGCAGAACAAGCGCATTGCGACCGAGAGAAATACTCGCTAGAGTTGTGGCTGCATGTCAATCTCTGCCCCTTCAAGATGAATCATTCTCCGTAGACGACTTGTCCAATCTTATTCTTGATCTGAAAGACGTCCGAGTTCAAACTGCAGTTGCGTTGTTTCCATTTTCCACTTGTGTGTAAAACGTTCAAGCCCTGACTTTCTTTTCAACTTTATTCTGCAGGCCATACAAATTGCTCTTGCATACGTCCCATTCTCGACCGCTCGCAAATTAATCCAGACCGTTTATGAAAGTCGAACAAGAAACTTGCCATTCAATCTAGAAAAGCAAAATATGGCCGTACCTCGAGAAGAAGACGGTCAATACCCTTTACAACTGAGTAGACCTTTCCACACTGCTCTTGTCGATTTATGGATGCTTGAATGCGTGGCCAGATTATTTGAAGACGTGTTGCATGACTTGACTGACCGCGCTGCTTCATCACAAGTCGCTCCTGCATATCTTTCTGATATTCAAACCTGCATTCAAGATTTATTGGCAGATGAAAGATGGGTTGTATCGGGTGACAGCAATGCGGAATTGCCGGGAACTGAATTTGCCCGCTTTGTGACTGTCATTGAAGCGCGATACGCGTCAAAGCATGAAGGCCGCCTATTAATATGCTTAAAGTCGGGCCTGGATCCACAAAATGCGACGGTGCAAAGTGCAGCCAACTTGCTATTTGCGAAGCTTTTGACCAGAGGCGGCGAAGATGGCTTCAATGCCAATGTGCCCCAAAGAAATCCGTTTTGTGATTTCCAGAGTCTGGATATATGCCTGTTATTCGTCAAGGCTGTGGAGACAGCTTTCGGACAACCGCACGTGGACGTGGGATGCTTGTTAAGGAACATGGAGCATTTTATTCAACTCATGTTGGATGGTGAAGACTCCGAAGTGAATGACTTTTTTATGCAATGCTGCTGGAATTCGTCACACGTGAGTTGTTCAGCGATTTACAATACGGGTCGAGAAAGCTAATCCCGACCTCGTGACGTTGTAGATTCCCACAGCTTATGCGTTAAGCCATATCCTTTATCAAACCATGTCTTCCAAAGCGACTTTTCGCCACATCGAAATGGAACCCCTCCTTCGCAAACTCAAGGATTGTGTCTTTCTCCAGCGTCACATTTCATCCAATTTACCCATTCTGAAAATCATATCAGCAAAGACCCTGAATGCAACAGAACGGACAAGCATTCCGCGCATCATTGCCCTCTTCGAATGCAGCGTCACTGAGACCATTCCCACTGAACAGCAAAGAATCTCATTGAAAACACTGTACTCCCATTTCGGCACAACTTGCAGCAACGTGATTCCAATCTATAAAACGCGAATCCATGCGGACGCATGGCTAGCAAACCCGTCATGTACGCCAGACGAATCACTCCTTCATCGCTGCGTTTCGAGCATACTTCAAATTCGACACCCGATTCTTCGAAATGCAACATCCATCTTTCTGTTTCACCATGTATGGAGCATGAAGCTGCGCACGCTCATTGATATGGTGGACCGTGCCAGGAAAGCGCCAAAGAGTGCTGCGTGTGTGCATAACCTTGGCCCCGGTATGGACGTTGATGTTGTTTTGGGGGCGTTTTTGGAGGTGGGAATGCGGTTGTTGACGGATTGTTTGATTGTTGAGGAAGGAGTTGGGAGTGTTGAGGATATGGTGGGGGATGTTATTGAAGCCGTGGGAGGGGTTGCAGGTGGAGTTGTAGATGTGGGTGTTGCGGGTGGATATGCGGATGACGTGTTTGGCGCCATTTTGGGGAGGTTAAGGAATGCGGGCGGGAATGGACGAGGAGTTGACGCAGAAGGATTTGAACTGAGCACGAGGCTTGTGAAGGAACATTTGCGCATGTTTCGAGTCTTGAAGGCAATATTTACACATGATTTGAAGATGGTGCGGCCATCGCGGTTATTTTCGGGGAAGGTCGCCTTTGGCAAGACTCTATTTGAAAGCGGGGGAGATGTGCGAAGTGAAGATGTATTAGAGGAAGAAGTTTTGAAGGAGAGGGCGTTGTTTCAGGCGAAACTGTCGGACCCTGAGCTTGCCAAGTCGTTGTTTTTGTAGTTTTCATGTCTGTTTGTCGCTTCTTTTTTATTCTCATTCAGTTTTTTTCTGCAAATTATGCTCGTTGATATGCAAATGTGTAGAGAACTGGCATTCTTGGACATCGGTTTTGGTCAGGTCTGCAAGTGACGAAGCAGATGCTTACGTGTGTGTCAAAGTTAAAATATACGATGTGTAAATATTTAAATCATTTAAATAAATGCGCTCGCTTCTCAGTCTCACACTCGCCCTTGTCGCGGCGATTGTGCACGCAGCGCCTGCAAACCCTGCCTCGAATAAGGTCTTGGTCGTTCTGAATACCGAGAGCGAAGCACCTCTCTTCTCCCTGTATGTCGACAGCATGCGAGGTGAATTCCTGTCCGCAATTTAAAATGATGCACCGTTCGCTTTGGCATGCATGATGCGACAGCGTAGTTGTTCTGTTTAATTAACGACTGTCTTTCTTAACACGAATATTTTAGAGCGAGGCTTCGAAGTCACTGTCACTGGAACAGACTCCATCGGCAAACTTCAACTCGTTGCATTTGAAGAGAAGGCCTTCGATCACCTTGCGCTTTTCGCCGACTCAAAGTCTGGCAAGTGCCTTGTTGAGTTGTTATGCAATTGATGACCTGTTGGGCTGATTCGCAATTTTAGCGCAAGCAATTGCACCTGCGAAAGTGATTGACTTTATCAACCGCGGTGGAAACGTTGTTGTTGCGGCGTCGTCAAATGTGGGAGAAAGCGTCAGAGACATTGCCATTGAGCTCTCGGCCGACTTTGACGAAAAGGGCAACGCCGTCTTTGATCACTTTCAATCTCTTCCCAACGGCAAGACCCGCGTTTTGTCGAAAAAGATTCTGGGTATGCCTCGCTCGAAATACGAACAACGAAACAACGTTTTGATGTCTTTTTTTTTCACGTTTCTTCTGATTTCCAAGGCGACACGGTCATTATCCCAAACTCCCTTAAAAAGACGATCGCCTCTGGTTCAACTCCCCTCGTCTTCAAAGGCGTGGGTCATAGACTCACTGGGAAAAACCCGCTCGTCATGCCTGTTCTTGTCGGAAACCCAACCTCCTTTTCGTACCTCGAATCCACTCGCGGAAACACGGCTCCACCAGCAGCTAGTGCGCTTGTAGGAAGTAGCTTGGTTCTCGTAAGCGCTTTGCAGGCTAGAAATAATGCACGCGTCATTTTCAGTGGCAGTGTGGATTTGTTCAAGAATGAGTTTTTTGAACTGACTGTCGAGTGAGATTTATTTTCAGTCTTATTCGTTCTCTCTCTTTTATTTTTACGTTGATTTAACCGTGTCATGCTCTGTTAGCTCGAAAAAAACTGCCAACAAAGCGTTCACTGACGAGCTTAGCAAATGGGTATTCCAAGAAAAGGGTGTTTTGGAAGTTCGCAAAGTCTTCCATCATCGGGCCGGCGAAGACAAGCAGCACGGGTCATACAGAATCAAAGAGGATCTGGTATGTCTTTCCACTTTGGAAAAAATTGCGAGCGATTCACCTGTCCAAAAAAACAAAAACAAAAACAACTCTCACAGGTTTACGAAATCGAACTCTCCGAATTCCACGACAACAAATGGCACCCATACAAAAGCTCAACTCCTATCCAATTTTCTGCAACCATGCTGGATCCTTATATCCGCCAAAATCTGACCTTCCTCAAATCTACGCCCTCTTCATCCATCTACACGCTTCCTTTCATGACTCCAGACGTGTACGGAGTGTTTACTTTTGCCGTGGAGCACAAGCGTAGGGAAGGATACAGCTGGATCGCAGTTAAGGAAGACGTGAGCATCCACCCCTTCCGGCATGACGAGTACCCACGCTTCTTGAGCGCTGCGTTTCCGTACTACGCGAATGTTGTCAGCATGATGGGCGGATTTGTTGTGTTAAGTGCGGTTGTGTTGTACCATCGCGAGACATTGGGTGAAGATAAGAAAGTGAAAAAAGAGTGATGATCGGCTGGATGATCTGTTCTGTTCATGTGTGTTTATGCTCAGTTGTTTTTTTGTGATGGTGTGTTGTTATGTGAGGAACATCAAAATGGGAATAAAAGGTTGCTTTGTGGCAAAAAATGACAGTTGTCAATTAAGTTCCACAATTATGAGAATGTTATTGTATTCATACGTATGCTGCTATACTCACTGCTAACAAACAAATTAATGAGGAAATGTTCCTTGCACAGCTAGCCTCGCGCCCTTCCTTACTCTGCATCGTCCTCCTGTTTCGCCAGCGACTGAGCAGCGACCAGCTCCGCAAATTGTCCATTCGCCTTCAACAAATCATCATACTTTCCTTGCTCCACCACGCGTCCGTGGTTGATAACAACAATCAAGTCAGCATTTTGAATGGTCGACAACCGATGCGCAATGACAATCGTGGTTCTGCCTTCTGAGGCAGCATCCAAAGCTTGCTGCACAACCTTCTCAGACTCCGAGTCCAAGGCAGACGTTGCCTCGTCCAGCAACAACAGCTTTGGGTTACGAATCAGCGCCCGCGCAATGGCGACTCGCTGCTTCTGGCCACCCGAGAGTTGCCCTCCTTTGCTGCCGACAATGGTCTTGTATCCTTCTGGGAGTGAAACAACAAAGTCGTGGATGTTGGCTTTTCGTGCCGCAGCCTCAATGTCTTGTTGAGTGGTAATTCCATTGATGGCGCCATAGGCAATGTTTTCGCCGACGGACAGGTTGAAGAGGACTGGTTCTTGACCCACGAGGGCCATGTGGTTACGCAGGTTCGCGATATTCCAATCACGGATGAGGCGGCTGTCAAATAGAGCTTGCCCATCATGAAGGTCATACCATCGTTCTGAAGAAAAAGTTTTAAATGTTCAGTTAGAGTCGGCGATGGAAGATGCTGCAAGAAAAGGACTTACCCATGATTCCAATAGTTGTGGATTTTCCACAACCTGATGGACCAACCAATGCAACAGTTTGTCCTGGCTGAGCCGAGACGTTCAGTCCTTGCAGAACGGGAACGTCGGGGCGCGCCGGATATTTGAAAACTCCGTCCTTGACTTCAGCGTACCCTTTCACGTTAGATGCAATCTCAGTAGTTCCTTCAGTACTGGTCGGATTGATTCTTGAAGTGCGGTCAAGAATGTCAAAAATGTTGAGCGCGGCCAATTTTGCCTTGACATAATTCGGCGCCAGGGAACTGGCTTGACCCAAAGACATGGCCGTAAAGATGACAGCAAAAATAACCTTAAGAACGTTGGGGGCTTCCATGACACCAGCAACTGTCAACTTGGAACCGCCAAAGAATGCCACCGCGTATGACAGGAAAATCACACCTTGACCGATACCAAAACCGATCGCAGCAATGATACCACCTTTAACGGCAATCTTGTGCGGTTCAAGAATGTTCGCTTTGTACAAGTCAAAGAACATTTCCTCTTTTGTCAAAGTCATGACTGTTCTAATTTGATCAATCGCCTCGTTCGCAATGTTTGACGCATCTGATAAAAATTGCTCAGCAAATAGATGGAAGGCTAATATGAAGTTCTTGCTTTGTACCTTCGTAAGCCTCCTTACTGGCGGATCCAAATCCAGTCATCATTGTCATTTGCAGTTGTCCAGCAACAATCATGAAAGGCATGGTACACAGGACGATCAACGTTAATTGCCATCCGCTAACAAAGGCAAGCACAAGACCGGCCGTAATTCCCGCAGCAAGATCAACGATGGTTGCCATGGTTTGGCCCACAAGTCCTTGCACTTGAAACGCGTCCTCCGCAAGTTGTCCAGTCAGAATTCCAGTGCTGTGCTTGTCTTCGTCAAAGAAGGCAATTTCTGCGGAGGCACGAGAATAAGGGTGAGCACATTTGTTCAATTCTGGACGGTTAAACCCGCAAACCTTGACGCAGCAAAGCTTCGAAAGTTTTTTGACGAATCTTGCACACAAGCTTTTCACCAGCAATGGCGAACATGGAGATGGCCATAAAGTTGGCCAAGAATGCACCAACAGAAATGATGACAAACATGATGGACCAAAAGCGAATCCCACTGTTTCTTTCGTCATCATTTGGGTTACCGAAAACGATGATAATTTCAGAGAAAATCTGCGGATTGCACTTCAATCAGTCACTGTTGCATGAAATATAATGATGAAGTGCTTACCAAGGAGAAACAAGGGAACATGACTCCTTTTCCAGCACTGAAGATTGAGCCAACAGCTAAAAGCCACCACTCCGATCCGTTCATCCCGTACAATCTGCTGAGAGGAAGTCCTCGCTTCAATCGCTCCTTCTCAGCCTTTTTCTTTTCTTCTTCTTCAGCCTTGAGTTTCTCGCGGCGGGCTTTGGCCAGAGCTTTCAAGTCTGTTCCACCTTCAGTTTTAACCGCAGCAAAGTCCAAAGTAATTGCAACTGCATCGCCTTCTTTGCGGATAGCATCTGTGATGAGGAAACCACCATCGGCCTGTTCGGCCTTCATTGGGGTTTTTTGGAAGGATGGACTGGCCCTGGGTGTTTCCGTCACGGTTGGGTCAGATTCTTCTTGGGCCTCACGAAGGGCTTGCGCTTGTACCAAAGAAGCATATGCACCATTACGTTCAAGAAGTTCATTGTGGGTACCTTGTTCGATAATTTCACCTTCCTTCATGACTGCAATAGACAGAAAAAAGTCGGAGTTAGTGAACAAACGGGGAATTACTCAAGTACATCATACGAACCGACAATCAAGTTTGCGTTCTTGACAGTAGACAGTCTGTGGGCAATCACAATGGTGGTTCGATTTTGAGCAGCCGAGTCGAGAGCTTTTTGGACAATTCTCTCTGACTCAGTGTCAAGGGCTGAGGTGGCTTCGTCCAATAATAGGATTTTGGGGTCTCTCATGACAGCACGTGCAATTGCAATACGTTGTTTCTGTCCACCAGACATCATACCACTGTTACACGCATAAACATTAATATATTGGACATGATTCGTGAGTATATGCAAGAAATGTCCTCACCCGCTTTCACCGACGCTGGTATTCAAACCTTCCGGCAATGCTTGAATAAAATCCCAGGCATTTGCAACGCGGCACGCATGCTCAATCTTTGCGTCCAAAGTCGCCTTGTCAAAGACAGATTCGGGATGATTCTCGGTCATGCCAATCAACAAGTTTTCGCGCACAGTACGGTCAAATAGCACGGGTTCTTGACTCACAATACCAATTTGCTTGCGGAGCCAGCCAACGTTGACGTCGCGGATGGGGATTCCATCGACAGTCACCTGCCCGTCGACGCAGTCGTAGAAACGTTCCAAAAGCTTCACGATCGTACTCTTTCCCGAACCTGAGGCGCCTACCAAAGCAACAGTTGATCCAGCGGGGACAGTGAGAGAGAAGTTTTTCAGAATTGGAACGTCGGGGCGTTGAGGGTAGTCTGCGGGGATGTTCAGAGTCAGAAACTTGGCCGCGGAAGAAGAAGCGAAGCTTAGTTGCACTTACGAAATTTAACGTTGGTAAAAGTAACATTGCCATCGCACTTTTCAGGTTTGGCGCCGTCTTGAGAGAATGGGTTGATGGGGCTGACACGGTCAATCGTGTCAAAAATCTGGCCAGCAACACCCTGCGCAGAGGATAAAGCGGCAATAGACGGACCCATCAATCCAAGAGAAAACGCTCCAATGATAATACTGGAAGATGTATGCATGAGATGGAGAATCTGTGACAAGATGGGCGTGTTGTTTTCTCACCTGAAGAAAGTGGTGATGACGTCTCCACTGTTCATATCGTTTGGAATCAACCGACCGCCGTACCAGAACCCAAGAGAGTAAGTTGCGAAGATGATTAGGAAGGCGGCGCCGGTGGCAGCACCGACGGTAAAGGCACCACGAATTCCAGCGCGTTCGGCAACCTTCAGCTTTTCTGTGTATCTCTTCAACTCGCGAGCTTGGCCTCCAAATGCAGTGACAGTTCGCAAGGAACTCAAGACTTCTTGCGCAATTGCACCAGCTTCACCGTAAGCTTCGGATCCATCTCCCTTGCGGTTTGCCAGTGCCTTACCCATCAATGTCGCAGCTCCACCGAGAAGAGGAAATGCGCATGATAGAACTAAGGCAAGTCTCCAACCTTTCACGAAAGCAATGATGAAACCTGAGAGGAAAGCAAACGAACTCTGGAAGATCATAGCAACTTTGTCGCTGATTCCGTCCTGGACAACGACAATGTCTCCGGTCATACGAGTTGTCACTTCACCGGTTTGTGTCTTATCAAACCAGGCCATGTCCTGTCGACAGAAATCGTGAGTTTCGAGGGTCGGTTGCCAAAAAAATGGGTACAATGGGTCGTACCTGACTCAGGACAGCTTGCAAGTACTTTTCTCTCATCAGCTTTGCTTGATTTTCACCGGCCCAGATGAATGTGGACATCTGTATCCAAGCCGACGCAATAACGGTGAAGCCGATGATTGCCAGGTAAAGAACACCCTTGAGAACGTTGGTGTTTAATGACCCTTCGTCACGAGTGTATGGATAGGTGATGAGACTTTGCATAATATCTCCAAATACTCTGCAATGACGTGTAAGTTTTCAGCAACGCAAGAAAACAGAGTCCAACTCACAGAGCCATGACAGGCTGGGATACACCCGTTAAACACGCAGCAATAGCGCCCACTGACATGAGGGCCTTGTCCTTTGGAGTTGCATAGCGAAACAAGGCCAGAAATGAGACTTTGTTGACGACCTTGGCATCGGCCTTCTTCTCTGTCGGTTCTGGCGAGTCAGCGTCTTGCTGCAACTCCTTGTTGTCTTTTCCTTTCGCGCCAAACAGTTTCATTGCAAGCAGAGGAGTTGGAACGTGATGCTTTCGAAGGAGTGCTGGATGACGTGAGTTTTTGTGCTTCTTTTTATAGCCGATCTATTCTTTTCAAAAACGAACAAGCACAGGTGGAAATGGTGGAATTTCTAATCGACTTTTATTGGCTGCGACAAACGCGCGTGGGTTGTTTGCAAGTCATTTCACAACACACGGAGCAGACCCTGTCGTAGCTTGTTGGGCATTGGCATGCACAGCATGAACATGAGACAGGTGCTTGGACATGCACCGGCATGAGTAGCGGCCCCTTGCTAGGTCGCCGAGTGTGTGAATGCGCTGGCCCGCGTGTAATTTGAGTATGTTTAAACGGCTGGGGACTGAGCACTGGCTGAGAGCATGCGAAGCAAGCTTGCCGACTGCATGTCCACGCAGCTGTCAGGGCTCTTGCCTACCTGCTCGCACGCAAGCCTGTTATTGCGAGTGCCTACTGAGATACGTCGACCACAAAACGCCTATTTTTGGATTGTTTCCAGCGCATCCATCATCTTCTTGCGGCGAACAGACGTGTTTAAAATATTTTAAACTAAAGTGCAATAAAAAACATGAGCTATCGCCGCGTGTACGTTGGTCAGTGAAACCCCCCCGCAACCACCCTTGCAACCCAACACTCACTACTTGTCTTATTTAAGGGAAGTTGCCGCGGGACGTTACTGAAAGAGAAGTGCGGAGGTTCGTCTCACCCAGTCTAACTCTCAGAGCGAGCACCGACTAACAAATCAAGCAAACAAACAAACTTGCAGACACTTTGACGAGTTTGGCCGCATTCGTGAGGTGCGCATTCTTGTCGGCTTTGCATTTGTCGAGTACGAGTCGTCGAGAGATGCCAGAGACGCCGTTGACAAGCTCGACAATTCCCGATTCCTGGGCGAGCGGTAACTGTCTTCTGCTGCTTTATTCTTCTCTCCCCGGTTTCATCCTTGTCTTATACATTTGAATCCGCAGTATCATTGTCGAACCATCGAAGGTTCAGAGGGACGACAGGCGCAGGGGTGATGACCGTGGTGATCGCAGCGAACCCCGCCAAGCAAGAGGGAGCGGCAAAAACAGACTCAAGGTCGAAAATTTACCGTCTCGCATGTCCTGGCAGGTGTGTTTTTCTCCTCCGGGCAGTGTCTTTTTGCTTCTCTGGTGGCGACTTGGGAAACACATTGAAAAGATCGGGAGATCTGGCTCTATGGTTGTCCACCGTACCTTCACTCTCTCTCTTTTTGCGGCATCTTCTCGCTCTGGGGTCGGCTTTTTCTTGCCTTTGTGGTCGGTCTCTGGGGTGCTTGCTCAAACAAGGAATCTAATATATTGAAACTCCATTGGCTTGTGGATCTACCTACTTGCGGCCAATGCTCCCTCTTGACTTGGTCTTCTTTGGTGGAAAAATGCGACCGTTCATTCTTGATTCTAAGGACTACCCCCCTCACCTTGTAGAATTTGAAAGACCTTATGCGCAAGGCAGGCGAAGTCTCATTCACAGACATTGACAGAGATGGAAATGGGTGAGTCAATTACTTGATCAGTCAGATCCTTTTTAGTTGACCCAACCTTTCAGAATCGTTGAATTCTCGAACCCGGCGGACATGGAAGAAGCCATCAAAATGTTTGACGACACTGAATATGAAGGAAAGCGTCTTATTGTAAAAGAGGTTTGTTTCACGCGTTTGTGCTCAAAAATTCCACCGTGTTCACAATGTGCGAACAGGATCAAACGAGCGAGAGAGGAGACACAAGAGGGGACAGAGACGACCGCCGCTCAAGCCGCCGTGACGATGACAGAAGAGACAGCCGTCGCAGTGATGACCGAAGTGACCGCCGTCACAGACGCGATGACAGATCCGTCAGCCCAGAGCGCCGCAGATCTCGTGACAGATCTGAGTCTCCTGCACGCAGCAAAGACCGGGCAGTGGACGAGGAAGCCCGTCAGTCTCCAAGGGAGAGAGACAATGACATTGTTGACCAAGAGAATGGAAACGAGCGCAGCCCACGTGATGAACGCGATGATTGATTTGCACGAGTTATGCCATGCCCCAGTTCCCTTTTGTATTTTTTGGGTTACTGTCAAGTTTGGTCCTTGAGGATAATTAAAGGCAGATTCTGTTTACTTTCTTCCACCCTCTATTAAGTTCATAGTGCTCTGGTCAACATTATGACGACGCTGAGCCAATCACATTAACATATAATCTTCATCCGACCTAATAAGTTATTCATTACACATAGCATTTCCCTTCACCAAACAGACGAATCCGCAGACATCGGTTCCAGGCGTCTATTAAGAACCCAAGCATCCTTGGGATCGCTCACATCAGGATTCAGCGCGTAATAGCCAACAGCCCTTGATACCAAATGAAATCCGTTCTTCAGATACAAATCCAACGCTCCTGGATTTCCGACATGAACATGCAGCACAAACGAGCGCAAAAACCCATCCTTTTCCCGCTCGCATTTGTCAACAAGTGTTTGAACCAGCATCGAAGCTATCCCGCTCCTTCTGAACGAAGCATCCACCCCCACCGTCATGATATACACGTCATATCCGCCCTGCGCTGAAACAAACTCCCTCCGTGCCAGCAGCGCAGCAACGACATGCGATCGACCGCCTCGACGGTCAACAAGCAAAACAGAAAGTCCTCGGTTGTCCAGCACTTTTGCATAGAAATCCGCACCGTATCGGACTGGAAAGTTGTGTGCGTTGAACGATTGCAGGTTGGGCAGCGTTGCTTGGCTCACTGATTCCAATGATAGGGATAGTGTGCCAGAGTGCTGCGGATTGAATTCGTTTGAGCGATCTGATCTCACAGGCAGGGTGAACAATGAGGGTGTGAGCGGCTTTGATGGGCTCGGCCCGAATGAATAATCGCTGCGGTGGTTGTGATTGGTGGGTGGAGATAGAGGTGCAAGCGAAGATCGAGTCGATTCGAGCATTGAATTGAAAGGGCGGATGAGATGCGTGAGAGACCTGTCCTTGTTTTTGCGTGCGATAGATGCCCAGCTGGCATCTTTGTGGTCGACAGTCTCGTGCATGAAAAGACACTTCTCAAAACTTGCTCTCGCGGGTTTTTATAACCAAATCATTTCAATATAACAGAATAGCAACAAAAACTAAGGCCGATATGAGCATAAACAGTCGCGAAATAAAAGCTTGCTGCGCAACAACACGGGCCATCCTTTCATCATTCGGAGTTCCCATTGCCCCAATTCCAGCACCACGCGCTCCATTGCCAGCTCCAACACCAGCAAGGTGCTGAATCCCGTATCCCAGTAACGGAAACAAAAGCCCTAAAGGTCCAAATCCCGCGCTGAAATGGATATTCGTCCCGCCAACATTGAATTGGGCTCCTGGCAAGCCGCTGAAGAAGGGATTGAAGTTGAAGGCGCCAGGTTGTGGAGCGGGTTCGGATCTCTGACCGGCTGGTCGTTCTGGTTCTTCGGGGATAATGTTTCGTGGATCCTGGGTGCGCCCCTTTGCGTAGATGGGGATGAGCTTGTCTTTGTCGATGCCGGCTTTGCATACGGGACACGCGTTGCTGTGCCTATTTGATGACGTAATCCATCTATGAACACATGGCCAGCAGAAGAGGTGGCCACACATTGTTACGACAGGGTTTGAGGCCATGTCAAGACTGGATAGAGCGCGGGAAACGCATTAGCCATACTCCAGGAACAAATGAATCAGCGCATACCAGATATTGCACTCGAACAGCCCTCCTTCTTCCTCTACGCCGCCTGCTCCCTGCTTTGTGTCACTTTTTGTTCCCGTTTCGGTGGCCGGCTCTTTGCCCTTTGTATTTGAATTTGTGTCAGGTTTTGGCGCCGGTCCCGTATCTGGAGTTGCCGCAGAATTGCTTGCGCCGACGCTGGGGAGGTTACGGTGGCGAAGATTGACTCTCCGGTCGTAGATCTGCGCTGTTGAGTACGGAACACTCGTGCGGACCGGAGGAAGGTCGAGTTCAGAGTCTCCATGCTGTTCTGATAAATGGTGATCCGTGTTTGGTGAGGATGGGTTCGGATTCGCTGCTGGAGCGGGTTGCGATGACGGTGGCTCGGGATCAGTCATCCTAAAAACTATTTACATGAATCGTGTGCTGATTTTATTTATTCCGGTTTCCAAACGTTTCCATGTTCCACGTCTGTCCCGATTGAGCTTGCCTCTGAACTCTTGCCTGAAATGCAGTGTCCAAAACTCTTGCCTGGAATATATTTGAAGCTAGCAGAATATTCGAGGTATATTTCTGGATGAGTAATGAAGCTGTCAGAGGCAGTCAGATAGGTAGCCAGGCTGCTCCCATGAAGTGGAGGCAGTAAACAAGCGACTCTCGTAACAAAACAAAAACGACATAACTTCGGCGACCCGGACTTGTGACTGAAAATCACAACAAGACATACGACAACTTCCTTAGACAATTCATCTCTCCACCAAAGATATGAAGCTTCACGCGTGCGGTCTCATGGCTGCCATCGCAGCAATACCTTACACGTACTCTATCCCTCTACCGTTGTCGCATCTACTGGACGAGCGTGCAGTGCTTTATGTAGCCAATGAAACCAGTCCACCGACTGTCCCAACAGTGAATGTCGCTCCTGCTGATCCAGCTACCTACAGCGCTTTCTTGAAAGTGGCAATCCGAAATCATTGGTCGGAGGTAGTTACTCTCCCGCGTCCGGATACTTCAAAAGTGTTGACTGAAAACAGGTAGTCCATGTTTCCCCCTTTCCAAGTAAAAACAATACTGACCAAAATAACTGTCAACGAAAATGGCGACACCAGCTTACAAACAAACTGTCCCCATCTTGCCCCTGACCTCCAAAGATGGGAGAACCCCGCAACTTGGCCAGACAACAACGTCCCCAACGGGAACGGTTCCGATGTCAACATTCCAAGCGGCAAATCAGTCCTCATCTCTTCAGGATCTCTCAATGAGCTGAACACTTATGGAATTATTCGTATTCCTCAAGGCTCCAAGCTTATTTTCAACGATGCCTCCATTACTCTAAACACCAACGGGATTCTAATTGACGGTGGATCCCTGGCATTGGGATCAGAAACATGCCGTCTCAAAAGCTACATTAACATAATCTTGCATGGCATAAAACCTTCCCCACTAGTATCAGTTCCACCCATCCAAGTAAAAGGAATCGCAGCAACAAACGGCGGAACATTGGACATGCACGGTCAAGCATACGCGCCCACATGGACGCGCTTGGCAGTCACTGCCAAAAAGGGAGACGTTCGAATCATTATTCAGGATGCAGTCAACTGGGAGGTTGGGCAGTCGATTGTGATTACAACCACAGTAACAAAAGACAGTCGCGATTTCAACCAAAATGAAGAGCTTCAGATCACGAGCATCACGCGCGCTGACGGCATTGGATCGCAAACCTCGATTATTGGGCTAAGTGCTCCTTTGACATACAACCATTATGGCGGTTCTGAATATCAAGCAGAAGTTGGGTTGCTTAGCCGTAGGATTGTTGTCCAAGGCGATGCAGCTTCCGGTTTGACCGATACGGCAGATGTATGCAGAGGCGATACCGTGAGCAAGATCACCACGTTTCCTTGCGGACCGCCGAAGGGATACGGGGGTCATATTATTATAAACGGCACTGGAATCGGGCGTGTCACGGGAGTGGAGCTGTATCACATGGGTGAGTGGATGAAACCAGCTGTTCGATAGTGTTGACCTGACCACCAAACCATTGGCCAGGCCAAACCAATGTGATGGGGCGTTATCCGTACCACGTGCACATGGCCAAAGACAACGGCCGGAATAGCTACTTGAAATTCAGCGCCATCCGAAACAGCTTTTTCCGGTGCATGAGTGTTCATGGATCCTCTAATGTCACCATCTCGCAAAATGTTGCATTCAATGTTGCTGGTCACTGCTTCTACCTTGAGGACGGCATTGAGGAAGACAACCTGTTTGAGTACAATCTTGCAGCACACGTCCACTTCTTCGGCCCGCCAGTGGCACCAGGCGACTTTTGGGGCCAAAACCTTCCCACGGTCATGGAGTCTCCGGATTTAATTCTTCCAAGCGATGTAACCGCAGCTGGTTTCTACATTTCAAATCCAAGAAACTCATTTGTCGGTAACGCTGCCTCAGGCGGCTGGTCCGGATTCATTTTCCCCATTTTTCAAACTCCAATGGGTCTCCATAAAAACATGACCACCATTTCGCCACGATCGAGGCCCATTAAGCTATTTGACGGCAATTCTGCGCACTCTAGTGGCTACTGGTGGGGTAACGGTGGGGCCATCTACGTTGGAGGGCTTCTTAAATATGAAACAAACGGGACCATGTCGTACAACCCGGGAAGAACTGTCGGCGCAACAACTGATGCATGCAACGCTCCTTTAAAATCGTATGGCTGCGATCAAGCAGACTGGGCATGGTTGCGCTTCAGCAACACAAAAGTGTTTCTGGCCAACCGTGGCATGATGTACTGGGGCAACCGCGCTGAAATTCTAAAATACGAAGGGCATGACTGCGGAATTAGTGCCAATGTATTTGGGCAAGTTTGGTTGGATAACATGTTGTCGATTTGTAGGACTCAAAACACGGATATCCCATTGTTTGGCGGCTGTAATTCCACAAAGTATTGGGAATGCAGCTATCGCGATCGAAATTACGCGAGCGGATTCTACGGCTTTCAATGGTATGACACGGAGCAAAACCACATCATCACCAACAGCAAGTTCAGAAATTGCACAAATGCATGGAAACCAGCCATCACGCCATACAGCACTACCATGGCAGTGTGGAGCTTCCTCACCCATTCTGACCAATTTGTTCCGGGAATCATGCAAGCAACAAAGAACATATCGTACGAAAACGTAAACAACTCTCAGATTTGGGCATTCAGCAATCCAAAGAGAATCACAGTCTCTGGTCGTTTACAGAATTGGTTAATCATTAACTTCATTGAATAATTGCACTCTAACCTTCCCACAGGTTAGATACGGATGGGACTGCAAGTCTTTCTCCCGGAAGAACCATTATGGGATCCGATTGGGCGAACGAATGGTGGAATTTATGGGGATTGCCAAAGTGCAGGAAGGCTGCTGCACCTTCGGTAATGGGAATGTGGCTGTGCACAGATGATACAGCCTTCATTGCGTCGATGCTGCTCACACCTGACGCAAGCAAACTGTCTCGGTTAGGAACCATGGAGTGCTCAAACGGAGATCAGAGCATCTCATGCCCTACCGTTGGATATGCCTATCACATGGGAACGACCAATGCTACTGCCGGACTTGCACTGACTCTGAATGCTAAAGTAACTGGCCCTGTGGCAAAGAACGGCAACGAGTGGGTCATTCAATATAATCAAGGGGCGCCTGTAAGCCTCTCAATCAATCGAATCCAGTTCTTGTCCGAAGCAAACACGGTTGGCTTGGTGATCCAATATCCTGCTGGGACCACCTTCAACATAACTGCGTATGCCGCAACATGGTGCTACAAAGACTGCAAACACGCGTACATTCCATCTACCAGTTTGACTGCATACCAGCAGGACGCGCTTTCTCGTGGAGATGCCTACTTTTTTGACACAACTACAAACTTGCTTCATGTCAGCGTTGTTCAGCTGAACGACGCGACCCTCGGAGGCGGTGGAGTGAGCTGGATACGCTCGCAAGTGAACCCAACATCGTTCTCGAGAGCGGGAATCACGCTGACATTTGGTCCTTGGTCTTCCAAGCTGGTCATTGGCGCCAAATGCAGTTCAGCCGATGGAGTCTTTTGCGCCATTTAAAAAATGATCTCTTGCATCCCGCATTGTTAGAGATGGGGATTGGACGCAATAAAATACTCACTGCTTGATTTTCTTTATTGTTATCTCACCAAGGTGCAGTTGGTGTTTGAAAAACTGGTGGGATGGAGGAAAAACAAAAATTCATGAACAGCCCATTCAGACCGCCAACGGCTTTCATCAAGGTGCCCAGCGCTCTTTATACCGCCGTTAACCTCCTGATTCATGTCCAATGACGCATTTTACACACGAACCAGGCCTCGCAGGAACGCCTCAAAAAAGTCAAGAGCATCCGAACACAGCCACCACCAACAACATCCATCGAAGCAACCCAAACACGCGTTCCAGGAACACCACCGTCAAAGACTGTAGATCGATGCCAAGATATGGGTTCGCGATCAAACTCGCTCGTCAAGGGGGCGGCCAAGACAAGTCCGCCGCCTGTGCAACAAGTTCCGCCGACTGCACTCACAACACCTTCAAAAACTGCAGTCGAAATCGAGAAGCGCAAATCAGCGCGGGAGCAGCGAAGAGCGATGGCGGCGCTGGTGCTGCAGTCCCAGCGTGGTCTGAACAGAGATGAGCGCCAAACGCGTGTTTACCGAGACGAGATTTCAGCATTCCGAAAGGACTTTCGATCGGCTGCTGCGCAGGATTACTCAATGGAATGTTCAGGCATGGATTGTCGCATCAAAGTGGTTTTGCGGAAACGGCCCCTTAACAGCAAAGGTATTTCTCTGGCTCCAACTTGGCTGTCGACGCTCAACAACACAACTCAATCTTCTCTGCAGAGCTTGCAAAAAACTCTTTCGATGTGGCAACAACGCGCACGGCGACTTATCCAGACAGTCGCGTCTTTATCCACGAACCAAAAACACGTGTGGACTTGTCGAAGCATCTCGAAACGCACGCATTCATTTTCGATCATGCATTTGATGAAACATCGACAAACGAGCAAGTTTATTTGGCCACAGGAAAGTCGCTCGTGAAGAGCATTTTCGAAGGCGGCAAAGGAACATTCTTTGCTTACGGGCAAACAGGTGCTGTCTGGTTTCTTCGCCTTGTTTTCCCAATAAAGCGACTCAACACCGTCCTCCAGGAAGCGGAAAAACTCACACCATATTCGGCTCCAACGCCGAACCGGGAATTTATTCTTACATATGCAACGACTTGTTTCGTCATATTGAAGACAGCTGCCACACTGCGACATGTCACCTTCGCGTTTCTTTTTTCGAAATCTATGGACCTAAAATCATTGACCTCCTCACTCCACTGTCTGCGAATCAGCAACCATCGATTCAACTTTGCGAAGACAAACATGGCAACTTGAATCTCATGCATTTGCATCACGAAATCATTTCGTCGCTCCCAGATTTGCTCGCGCTGGTCCAACGCGGCCGAAGTTTACGCACAACACGGCCAACGTCAAACAACAGTGAAAGCAGCCGTTCCCATGCAATCTTTCAAATCCAATTGGTTTCCTCCGACGCGAAATCGAATGGTGGAGTGTTGAGTTTGGTGGACCTTGCTGGCAGCGAGCGGGCTTCGACAAAGAAGCACACGGGCAAGCTGGCAGCTTCTTCCAACACGCAAAAAAAGATCCAGTCTGAAGGTGCCGAGATCAACAAGAGCTTGCTTTCGCTGAAAGAGTGCATTCGTGCATTGTATAAACGTAGTCTTGGTCAACAAGGAGACTCAGTCTCAGATTCTACCCACGTGCCGTTCCGGGGGTCAAAATTAACCCTCGTTCTTCGGGATTCATTTCTGTGTATAAACAGCCAAACGGTCATGGTTGCGACTATAAGTCCTGGGTCTGACTCAGTGGAGCACACGTTGAATACCATGAGGTATGCCGATCGTGTGAAGGAGTTGGGAAGTGCATCGAGGGATGAAAGAGGATTGAAAAGTGAGAGTATCGGGTTGAAAATGCTTTCGTCTGTTGTCAGGCTGGATTCACTGCCTCATTTCAAGAAGGGCGCCTTTTCAACCGCCGCGCTTGCTGCTGATGAGGGTGGTACAGTAAAGGGATTCGATGGCTCAGAAGAAATTATGGAAAGCCAGATAGAGATGCGGCGAGATCGATTGACTGTTTCAAAGCTTGAAAACTATGGGGATTCGGATTCTGAAGGGGAGACCTCGCAGCAGCACCAAAAATCAGATATCGAGACGCGCTTGGATGAGATGGAAAGCGGTACAGATATGAATGCCCTGAGAGATTTGATTCGGTCCTCGAAGCTGAAACCTGCCATCACAAAGTCCGACCGCCGTTCTGCAAATGCATCCTCAAAGACCTGCAGCGATCGATCGAATGAGAGTTCTTGTTCAGGATATTCTGATGAAGGGTCTGTTGAAGGCCATGAAAGCGCGGCTGGGGATTTTTACCAAGACGCGCTTTCAACTGAGTCGCATTGCGATGAACAACATAGCGACGCCAGCGACGTGTCTTCTCGAAGTAATGCAACGTCCACTAGTGGCCGCAGGGAGCACGACTACGATGCAGATGAGTCTGAATGGAGGCGATATTGTAAATCCAGCGATGAACTGAGCACGCGGCAGAAACATATCGCTGCAGTGCAAACGCAGTTTCTTGAGATGGACAACTTGCTGTTGGAACGGTTTCGCAGCGGGAGGTTGGGCACCGGACCATACGAGACGCAGCTTACTGAGCTTCTACAACAGAGGTTGGACAGCCTGAGAAATCTGGATGAATGACAAAAGGACAGCGCGCTTGAAAGACGATCTTTGAATAAACTGTTGAGGATAAAATAAATATTTGCGAAAGTAAAAACAAAAATGGAAAGTGGATTCAGCCTCGCCAACCACCTGGCAAGCACCGGGAAGCACCGCGCCTACCTGGACCGCGAGGAATGCCTTCAGTTCGAAAAGGTGGCGAGCAGTCGAAGCAGCTGGTCTGCATTCGTTCGGTCTGAAGCGCCGAAAGTTGCCAACGAATCCAGCGAACCGATCGCAGAACCGAATGAGACAGTCGATTCCAGCCAATCTGATGCAGTCATCGATAACTATGTCACTGCAATGACGCGGCGTATGCGATTCTCAGTTTTACGAATGATGTCGGAGCAGTTTCCTTTCTTTGACACAGCATCGATTGGCGCCGGAGTTTTGTTGATCGAAGCAATGGATATCAGGAATAAAGAGGTGGAAAAGGAGGCTGAAGCGGACAAGGATGCGGAGAATGAGGCGGAAGCTTTTCATGCGGCAGTTCCCGTCGATGACATGTACTACTCGCTCGAACTCGATCGCGTATTTATTAAGCAATATGATCCATCTGTCATACCGGTATCGTCAATCTTGCAGATTCACGCATTGAACATCGCCTTGAAAATTCGGTCTGAAATCTGGATCTGGTTTTTTCGAGCAGAAGCGGAAGGACCCATCAGACAAACAAAATAACGCCGTGAAGAAAGCGGACGCTGCAGCAAATTCAGCACTATCTCGTTCAGGCGGGGCCTTTCAAAACTCATCGAATGCAGCCCAGTCTGCCGTTAAAACTGATCCGGATCCAGATAATCTGAAGGTTCCATAAGAATCAACACCAAAATACCCATCGATCTGGACTCCATCAACTCTAATCAATTTGAATTACAACTTCCCAGTACCTGCTTGAAGTTATCAGCAAAAACGCGAAACCAGAGAAGGAAAAGGAAATGAAAACACTTGTTCAGCGGTTACGCCGATCTCGAAGCAAGTGGGCGCATGATTATCGCATTGGGCAAGAAAGCCTGTACGAAGCATTGGAAAAAGTCTTGGTCGACCTCAAAAACTACACGGTACACCTATTGCCCGAATTGCCAAAATTGCCAATGTACTTTCTAACTTTGATTTAATTGAAGGAACATTCGGAGCCTTTTCTGGTTCGTGTGAGTAAAAAAGACGTCCCCGAGTATTACAATGGTGAAGGCTGTTTTATTCAGAAACGCCATAACAATTCCTTAAATCTTCCCGCCATCAAAAACCAGTCATCAAAAATCCAATGGACCTTGGAACGGTAAAAATGATGCCTCTTTTTTTGTTCTCTGTCTTCGAACCACATGCGGGTCTTAATTTTCCGCCCTACCAGATGACAAAAAAACTATACGCGCTAGAATACATGAGCAAAGAATCCTTTGCACAAGATTTATCACTCATTTGGTCGAATTGCCTTTTGTTCAATCAGATCCCACCCGTAAGTGTCCCTGCGATGGGTTATGAAAGTACTGCTGTGGCTGAACTGAGTGCATTCAAAAAAAAAAAAAAAAGGACAACATTTACCGGAAAAAAGCGATGGCCATGCGCCGTCGAAGCGGTGATTTGCTCAAGCGTGTCCCCGACATTACAATTCAAATCCGACCGCAGGAAGCCGAATCTGAGAGCGACGACGAAGCTTCCAACGCAGCAGTTCCTGGCGAAGTAACGCGCAGCACCGCCGGCGCGAAAACACGTCGAGGTTCGCAAAGTATGGGCTCAAATCCTTCTTCTCGCCATGCTTCTTTTCCCAACACGACTGCTGCTGGAACTGTGAAACTAGAGCGGGGGAGCACTGAAACGGCAGGCCGGCCCGATTCCCCCATGGTTATCGATTTCGACGACGATACGGGGATTGCCCCCGTCAAGGCTGAGGTGGCGGTTGCAGAGACCAGAGCAAGGAGTCGCACAGTTTCTCGGGAGCGGACACCGCAAACGGATTTCGTAAACCAAGAAGGTGATTCGGGAGCAGGTTTAAGTGTCGAGGCTAGCGCAAATGGCACTCCTGCTGCTGTTAGAGAGGACTCTGGAAGTACGAATGAGGAAATTAGAGGTGATTTTGCGTCCAATGCAGGCGAGGTGAACATTGAGGGTTCTATCGATGAAGAAGAAGATTACGAGAAACTTGCTGATCTGCAAGTGCGTAAATATTTGAAAGTAACGGAAGAAGTACGAAAGGAAAACTATGTGAGTTTTCATGGTTTTTTATGGTTTTTTCTTTTTCTTTTTATGGTTTTATCAAGTTCATTCAAGGATGCTCTGGCTCAACCTTTTTCTGTAGATGATGCGTGAGCATTGCTTGAATACCCCATTTTCGGATCGCCCACTTTTGCGCGGTGATCCCTCAGGCTACACGAATTATGCAGAGTCTTTCGAAGCTTACCGCAAACGGAATAGTGCAAGGCGGCATGGCACAATTGAAAGCCAGGATGCAGCCATCACGAATGGTTATTTTTTGCCAGAATTGAGTCATTTTGGATCAAGCCTTCCCGAGATTCCTGTGAACCAAAAATGGAATCCGTGGACTGCTGAAGGAGGGTAAGGCTGGTTTTTCGGCCACGGTATACGCGGGTAAATTGCTAAAAATCATATTCATGTGTCAGGCCGAAACTAGAAAGCCTGTCAGAATATCCAGAGGCCCATCCCGATTTTAAAAGTCCTATTAACACGGCGTTGAACCAAAATATTGACGTTCTGCGAAAGATCAAGCAGACACACAACCGGCTCGCTGCAAAAGATGTACGATTCGATTATTCTTGTTTTAATTTGCTCAAAGGTTCATGATATTGTTGTTAATGCAGGCATCCGATGTTTTACAAGTGTTTGGCGCTGTGTCGGGATACAGGCCAACCGTCAAAAGAGAGCAGCTACAAGCTGATTTCTGTTTAGATAGACAATCTGCCGAAGCCTTGATGGGCCAATTCACCAGCCGGCTACTTATTCACACTGGTTTCGATAGTAAGCGTTTACCCCCCGGGTTTTGTGCGCCAATCTATTTTTGAACGTGTTCGTTTTGCCAGGTGTCCATCGAAGTGCTATGGCACTGATGAATGATATTGGAATCCAATACATGACCAATCTTGGGCGAACTTTGCGACTCTATCTTGACAAAAAGAATCAAACCCTGTCATCTGAGGTACAAAAAAGGACCGCGTTATCAAGAAAAAAAACTAACAACTTGTCAATCGAAGGAAATTGTACAGCATTCCCTGCAGGTCAATGGAGTGGACACCGTGAATGAGCTGGATTTGTACATGCGCAATGACATTCATCGGTACGGAACGCGACTATCGGATCTGAAACGACGATTGGCCCTATTGTACAAAAGTTTACTGGAATCTGGAAACTTGGATCCGGAAGGAGCGAGCGATTTTAAGCTCGGCGAAATTGATGCACAGGTCATGAGGTTTGTAATATCCTGTGAAGCAGCTAATCGATATTCAACAAGCTCCTCTTTTCAGCGGTCACTTTGTGAATGAGCTTGGGGTCGATTTTTTAAATCTCAAGGATCTTGGGATTGATGTTTCGACGGTGAGGGGTGGCTTTTCCCTGCTGGTTTGAACCTAAACAAAAACAATTAGATTCCCATCGAATTATGGAACCGGAAAGCCGAAGCCTCGCTGCAAATTCGAAAAAAGTCTCACGTTAAGCAGTTCAGTGCATGTGCCTTTTTTTTTTTTTTTTTTTTTGGCGCATTATCAGGAAAGCATATTAACATTGCAAATAACTCAAAAGAGAAAAGGCTGAAACAGGTAAATGCGGCAACTCGACGGATTTTCATCTTTTTATTTCTGCGTCGCATCGCTTGTGCTGATTTTTGCATTCGAAATCTTGCAGATGCAGCATTTAACAAGGTGGATCCCGCAACGAAGTGGTCGACAATTAATCCGAATGTTGTAATTGGGCTTTTGAAGCCGTACTATGAGAAAAGGGCGCTGGCAAATGAGCTTGCAGATGTGAGTTCCGCCGCAAACCTGATAAAAAAAAAGCCTGGCTTTAACTTGTTCACCCAACGACACAGGATGAAGAAACAGCGGGTTCAAAATCAAAGATTGCACTTCGAGCAAAGCAAATGGTTAAGATAGCGCTGGTGGGACGGAGTAAGAAACCCAACTCTGGAGCGGCGACAAGTGGTGGTGGGAGCGGGACTGACGCAAACAAGTTGGCGAAGCAAGCTGAGATTGCGAAAGCGAAAGAAGTACTCAAGAAAAAGAAGGAAGCGGAGCGAGCTGCCGAACGAGCAGAGAAGGCTAAATTGAAGGAGGAAAAGAAACTTGGGAAAAAGAAAGAAAGAGAGATGAAAGCGGCAGCGGCGGCGGCGGCAGTTGCCGCAGCGTCTTCGACAACAGCAGTTGGTGGTGGGAGCACCAGCGTGTAAACAAAAATAATTTGAAGCAACTGTTTTTCGAGTTGTGACAGTGACCAATGGCTCATGATTTGTCTTTATTGGCAACTGCGTCCAGACACCTCCTTGCAGCTGCCGCCCCAAGTTCAGACCCTCTCTTCAGAGCCCGCTCAAACGTTGCATCGAAGCCTTGGTTGAAGCCCTCCTGCATGGCCACCTGCCTTCCCGCATCAACTCCTTCTCTGTATCCGTTTACGCCATGCACACGCTGTAGGGCAGTGAACTCTCTCTCTTCTACTGCAGGGTCCGAGTCGTCTGCCAACCAGTCCAGATCGTTCATTTTCAGCGAATTCTTATGTGAAGGTTTCCAAATTTTGCCGTGGAATAACTCACCTTCAACAAAGCCCGAATGAGCACCACTTGGCGACCTCGAGGCGGTGGCGGTGGCGGCGGCGGCGGCACAGGCGGTCGCACTGACTACGTGCACAACAGCGCCACATTCGACGGCAAACGCATGCGAAAGGCCGTGCAGCGACGTACGGTCGACTTCAACTCGGTCGTTTTTAAGCATCTGGAGGTGCCTCATTTGTCCATTATGCCGTTCAATGTTGACTGTTAATCTGGATTTTATTCCGCTTATTTGTCCATCCTTGCAATGGTGTATATTAGAACAGAACTTGTGCAAAGGACACGGCAGAGTGTCTGTCCACACAGCCAGACGAGAACTTTGTCATCGAGGTGCGTCAATTGGCTGTTTCTTCCGCTCGTCCCTTCTGAACGAATCCACCATCAGATGCCGCCTGCGTTCTCGCAGCAAGCGCGTTACAATGCCGCAATTAACGTGGCAACAAAGTTTGTCCACACTTCCATCAACAAAGTGCGCTGCCCAATCAATGTTCTGAAGGTTGTTGAAAACCGTTTTTGAAAGTATCTTGCGTCGTCGTAATCCGATTTTTCTTGTTTCCCCAGTGGACTCCTGAGGGCCGTCGATTAATCACAGGAGCATCGACTGGAGAATTCACGCTGTGGAACGGACTGGCGTTCAATTTCGAAACAATTCACCAAGCGCATGATCGCGCCATTCGTTCCATGATTTGGTCGCACAACGATACTTGGCTTCTCAGCGGTGATGACTCTGGAAAAATCAAATACTGGCAATCCAATATGAGCCATTTGAAAGAGTTTTCGGCTCACACGGAAAGTGTGCGAGATTTAACCTTTTCGCCAACGGATACCCGCTTTGCTTCGTGTTCGGATGATGGAACAATCAAGATCTGGATTTTTGCTGAGGCGAGAGAAGAAAGAACGTTGAAAGGACACGGGTGGGATGTGAAATGTCTTGACTGGCATCCAACCAAAGCACTTCTGGCGTCTGGATCAAAAGATCACTTGGTTAAATTGGTATACAACAAACAATCATTCGAGATGTTTAAATATGACGCGCATTCACACCCTGTCTCCATTTAAAATCTCGCATCTCGGCAGTGGGATCCCAAATCCGGTAACGCGCTGAGTACTCTCTACGGCCACAAAAACACCATCCTATCTTTGAAGTGGAATCAGAATGGAAATTGGCTTGTTACCGCTTCTCGTGATCAGTTGCTTCGAGTATATGATATCCGCACCATGAAAGAATTACAGACGTTCAAAGGGCATGCGAAAGAAGTATCTTGTAAGAGACTATACGCACTTCATTTTGCATTAATCTCAATCGTTTTTCTCACCCATTGCTCATTTTTCAAGCGGTCGCATGGCATCCATTTACTGAAACCCTATTTGTGAGTGGTGGTTCAGACGGTGCAATCAAATACTGGGATGTAGGGTAATTAGCTACTTTGAATCGTCGACGTTGCCAATTTGGGCCCTGAATTTTGATCCCTCTTCTTTCAAAAACGCAAGAACTGACTATTCCGTGGGTGGAATGGATCAAGCGCACGAATCGACTGTGTTTTCCCTCGATTTCCATCCTGCCGGACACTTGCTTGCTTCTGGCTCGAACGATCACACTACGCGATTTTGGGCGAGAAACCGCCCGGGTGATGCGCTGCATGATCGTTTCAGTCAAACGCGAAAAGATGAAGAGTTGTCTGGAATTAAAGAGGTTGCGATTATGGACAAGAGTGAGTGGATATGCCTGATATACTCCTGAAGTCAACAGGCTTATCTCGTCTTTATTGCAGAAAACGAGGAATTTTCTCTTCCCGGTCTGTCATTACCGGGCCTCGGGAGCCATAACCGATCACCAAGCGGCCCAGACATAAAACGCGTCAAATTAGACGACAGCGCTCGAGGCTCGCCAAAAGCGCAACCACCCCGCCCTCCTTTCATGCCCCCGCCAAACCAGATGCCCCCTGGATTCCGTCCACCTCCAGGAATGCTCCCGCCAGGATTCAGACCGCCACCAGGTATGCCTCCAGGCCCGCCTCCCCCTGGCTTCAAATTACCGCCTGGAATGCCTCCGCCCATGCCACCTGGGTTCCGACCACCCCCTGGAATGATGCCTCCAGGGCCATTGCCGCCTGGTTTCAGGCCACCACCTTTACCACCAGGCGTGAGGCCGCCTGTGCCGCCGCCGAACGCAGATCCAGCAATGTTTGCTGCGTTTATGGCGCAGATGCATATGCAGCAGCAACAGCAAAAAAAGTGATGTCAAGTGTGGTATTGGAACCAAATAAGTCCATGAATAAAGACAAAAAAAATGTGCAAGTGGACGTCATGTGGAGTTGCTTTCCAAATCACAGTCCTGTTGCGTGTGTGTTGTTGACAACTCGGCTGACACAAATATGTTTTTCCCTCAAGTTCTTGTCAGCGCCATGACCAGTTAGAATCGATGCTAAAACATGCTCGAACGACAGTATATCGCGTTGGTATTCAATTTAGTGTGAAAAACTGCCCTTGAAAGCAACAAACAAACAAACACAAAAAAAAGGAAATCACTGACAGCGATGGGCCCCAAAAAGAAAGGAAAGAAGGAAAAACCAGGCAGCGCGAAATCAAAGGCAGCCACCGCCAACCCAGCTGACCTGGACAGCATCGAACAACTTGCAAAATCCGGTGTCGAACTAGACATTCTCCTCAAAGAACTGCAGCACAGCACCGAACGCAATGATCGGTTGCAAACACATCATGTCTCTGCGAAAGCTGCCATCCAGCAGTTGGAGGTGCAGTTGGAGATGAAGCAGCAAGATCGGTTGGAGATTACTTCCGGTACTAAAGTTATTTTCTAGCATGCACGACGCGTGGTTGTGTTGAATTTCATTTTCGACAGACATGAGTCGACAGTACAAAAGTATGCAATCTGAAATGACGTCGCGAATTCGATCTCTCGAAGCCCAAGTGGAAGATTTGAAAGGAAAGCTGGGTACGGTGATCGTGCTTGAGACAGAGGCCTCCTTTAAACGCTGTTACCAGCCGCGTCTCAGACCGCCAACCAGGAATCCTCCAAAGAATACCTCAGAATCCTTGCAATTAAGGACGAGGTGATCGAAGAACAGAACGTGAAAATGAGTTACATGAGCGCAGAATTTGAGTCTATGCTGAATGTAAAGAACAAATACCCCACCTTCTCAATCGCCGCTCATCCATCGGTTTTTTTTCCAGGAAACTCTTGCGAAAATGGCGCGAAAATTAGACACAGTGTCGCAGAGATGGTTCGTCTATTACAATGCTCTCGCAACTTTTACTGAGGACGCGAACACAGGAAGGAAAATGACAACATGCAAATATCTGAGGGAAACAGCCGAAAACTGGCAGATTTCCACTTGAACAGACTTATCCAACGACAGGAGCAGCACCCGCAATAAAAGCAGTCCAGATGTTGCCAGTAATGAAAACAGAATTTAAATCTGAGGATCGCGTTCAGCCATCTGTATAACGTTCCTTCGTATTACCATAACATTAGTAGCATATACTGCAATGGCTATAGACGTAACGACTGTATTGTTCAGTGATTGGCTGGTACACTGGTGAATGCAGCCAACTAAAAAAAAAAAAGGTTGAAGCGGCCAGCACACAGAGACCCTCCGATAAAATTTAATTGTCCTCATACGCAGGCAAACCAAACTCGACAGGATCAAAGTCCTCCATAGATTTCAACACGCGCGCACACTTGGCGACAAGAGCAGGGTCCAAAGCCAGATTCACATCCGGGATCCAAATAACCTGGCACCCAGCAGCAAGTCCAGCCATAACGCCCGATGGAGCATCCTCAAACACCAGGCACGACACATGGTCTGCTTCGAGTGGAACTCCCAGGGAGTGAGCACCAGCAAGGAAAATGTCCGGAGCAGGTTTTCCCCGCTTGATCAATGCATCGTCACCACACGTCACTTTGTCGCCGAAAAGAGAAAACAGCGATTGGTTGTTTTTCGACTTGAGCTCAAATGCGCGCCTGTGCGAAGAAGTCGCGACGCACATGGGCACTGCATGCCGGTGCAGATGCTGCACAAATCGCTGGACTCCAGGCAGCGGCTTGCACAGCGGGAAGCGTGCCTCGTGCATGGCGTTGCGTTCGACGAGATACTCCTCGGGTGTCAGCGGGATTGCATAGTGGGACACAAGGATCTCGGCGGCATCGCGCTCCTTCGCACCCATCATCTGAGACTTCACCTCCCAGGAGAACGTCTTGCCTATCCAGAGAGGGTTGTTGAGAAGGAGGTTTGGAGGCGAAGGGAGGGTGATACTCACCGTATCGGGCAAGGATCTCGCTAGTCACTTCTGAATACACTCGCTCCGTGTCGAGAAGCAGGCCATCCATGTCGAACAGAACATGCGTGACGGGTGTTGGTGATGTCATTTTCCCTTGTTTTTATATTTGAAATCCATCTGAACAAATCCGATTGCATTGCCCATCCTGGTCAGCGGTGACTAGCTGATGTCCAGTTCATTCTTCCAATAGACGATATTCTCAGCACAAACAAACAGTGCAGTTGAGACCAATGGCGAAGGAGCTGCATGAGAGGGGCATTCATACATTCATTCACAGACAGACAGACAGACAGACAGCGTCGCTGGGGCGAGTCAGACCGCATTGGTAGCTGGGTCAGAATGCGCGCATGCACTTGCAACGCAGTTTGTTGCTCGTTTGAACAAGGCAACGGTTAAACACGCCAAGTCCGTCCCATAAGCTTATTTTTGATGGCAAATAAATCAACAGACCCATGTGCTCATCGCCTCCTTGGCAGCAAACATTTCCAGAATGAGCGTGTCCATCCCAGTGAACACTACTGCCGGCACCAAGGACATCCCCATCATCATCGAAGGTCATGGCCCCTTCGAGCCTGGTTACGGATGCAATGTTGCTGCAAACTCATCTGTCGGCATCCCGCTGCTCTCCAATCCAAATGCAACCGAGGAAGCGATGCACTGTGATCCAGGCTGGTTCTGTCCCAGGTTAAACCCTATCGATCCCTCCACGATGCCCGTCTACTGCCCTCCATCCCATGAATGCGCAATGAACAGGCTACTCTATACCCCCTGCGAGGTAAAGGTCGTTTCCTTAATGTCTGAACATAATCCTGGACTGCATACCGATACTCTCTTGTACCCATGCACCCAGGCTCAAGGATTATACGAACCCACAATCTGCAAACCAGGCTACTACTGCCCCGTAACAACATCCATGATCATCTGCCCACCCGGCTCTTTCTGTCCGACAGGGTCCACGGTACCCATCCCATGCAGTCTCATCTTTAGCAACTGTCCGCAAGGCTCAGCAACACAGCAACCGTTCGGCTTCATTATACTCTTTGGCCTCCTTGATTTGATTGTCCTCTCCGTACTCGTCTTGCTCCGATACTGCCGTGGACACCTTCAATTCATTCCTTTACGGAACAAAGTCCTCGAAACGTCGCTGGCACGCGCGATTAAATCGGAAGCAATGCAAAAGTCGCTGCGAGTGATTGTTGAGGATTATCGAGAGAGTTGGGGCGGCGGTGGCGCATTGCACATGAACATTGCTTTTAAGGATTTGGGTGTCAAGTTGAAAAGCGGGAAAGAGATTTTGAGCAGTGTGTCCGGAGAGATTCGAGCAGGGAAGATGACTGCTATTATGGGACCCAGTGGTAGTGGAAGTAAGTTTTTTTTATGTCTTCCATCTGTCAAGTTGTTGCATCATCCTTATTGTTGATTTCAACCAGAAACAACGCTCATGAACGTGTTGATGGGAAAACTAACAAAGACAAGCGGGGACTTGGAGATAAACGGGCAACATGTCGACATGAAGAAGCTGAAGAAACTTGTTGGCTACGTACCGCAGGATGATGTCATGCTTTCAGATCTAACAGTTTCGTTGCTTTCTTTTGTTTTCTTCGATTCATCGACTCTGACACTGTGCAATTCAGGTCCGTGAAAATATTCTGCATTCCGCTCGAGTGCGGTTACCAAACAGCTGGAAAAAGGCACGAATTGAGGAACATGTTGATCACACTCTTCAAGCATTACAGTTGAGTCGGCGGATTGATTCCTGTGTTGTCTCGCAACTAACAACCGTCTACCCCCCTTCAAAAAAAAAAAAAACTTCAAACAGTCTATCAAACGTCCTAAACACATGCATTGGCGATGAAAACTCCCGCGGAATCTCTGGCGGCCAAAGAAAACGCGTCAACATTGGCATAGAACTTGTCGCAGCCCCTCTCGCACTTTTCTTGGACGAACCCACCTCAGGCCTCGACTCAACCACCTCTCTCGAAGTATCAACAATCTTACAAAGCATCGCTGAACTGGGCCTCACAATCACCGCCGTGATCCACCAACCGCGTGTTGAAATCTTTAAAAAATTTGACTCTGTGATTCTCCTGATTCGAGGCGGTTGCGCGGCGTATGTGGGGCCTTCTGAGTTTGCGCAAAATTATTTTGAAGCACTTGGGTTTGAGTTTGAAGACGCGAGTAACCCTGCCGATACGTTGATGGATATTCTGGCGGGAACCAAGTTGGGAGGGCGGTACGGACTCAGTGTCGAGGATCTTGCACTGATTTGGAAAGAATCAAGTGCATTGAAGCGGTCTAGTTTGGACGAAAGATTGCATGGAAAGATTCCAAAACATTTGTTTCAAGTGCGGCACGACATTCTTGGTACATTGCATCGGACCGAAAGCGAGAATGAAGAAACGTTCCATACCGTAATCCCTGCCATCATCAAAGAGAGAGGAGCGGGTTTCTTCAAGCAGCTCATGTGCTGCTATTCAAGGAGTATTATCCAACAATCTCGAGAGGGCCGTGGTTTTCTGCTGGAGCTAATTGTCGCAACGATGGCTGGGTCCTTGATTGGCGTTGCGATTTCTGGTAAATTGCGCGAAATGGTGAGCGGAATTTATATTGGAAAGTACGTGGTCTTGTCGCCGGCGCCACTGGATGTGATTGCAGTGTGTGGGTTTCTGATGGGTGTTACGATTGGGCTTTCGGGAGCGCCTTCAGCAGTCAAAGTGTTTGGGGAAGAAAAGACTGTGTTTTGGCGAGAAGCGGCGGCTGGGCATAGCTCTCTTGCTTATTACTTGGTAAGTGGAATTTTCGCTGGGAACAAAGAAGCGACCACTCGCATCTGAACATGACCGTTACCCATATACATAGGCAAAGAATATTGCGACAATCTTTCGCCAAGCCCTGACGGCCCTCCACTTTACGGGGTGCTTTCTATACTTTGCGAAACCCAACATTGACCCACTCATCATGTTTTTAATCGTCCTTCTCCAATTCTGGGGAGTCTACGGAATCGCATGCATCGTCTCCCTCATTGTCCGACGCGAAAACGCATCCATCCTGTCCGTAGTAATCTGCCTCGTCCTCTCAGTCCTCTGCGGCTACGGCCCCACACTCACCGACGCCTCACAACACGGATACCGATTCCTAAACGAAATCAGTTTCAACAAGTGGGCGTCTGAAGCATTCTATTCATCCTGCATTACCGTGTATCGAGGCGTGTTTGACGTGGATCTCATGACACGGTCATGGGGGTATACGTTGGATCGGGTTAGGATGGATTTGGTCATGTGTTTTTTGATTGGGTTGGGGTTGCGCGTGGTGGGGTATGTTTTGTTGGTTGGATTGCATCGTGATAAGCAGCGGTGAAATTTGGGTGTTTGCTTTTTGTCAAGTGTGAGTCACTTTAGTAATACTATATTAATATTCATGATACGAGGTGTGTCGGTTGAATTTTCGGGATGAGGGTCGTGGCGGTTTTTCTGAGTTTTTGTTTTGTTTTTTTGGCGTGCATTGAACCATTGAACAGCCGGTGGTTTCTGATGCAACGAAATGCCACAGAAACTCCCCAGTAGGCAATGGCTGTTGATGCCCCAAATGCCAAACAAGTGTCGCATACCTGACTTGGACACGTGAGCGGTCATGAAGCGGAAAACCGAAAAAAAAAAAAAAAAAAAAAAAAAAAAAAATTGCAGGTGCCACCCCAAAGGGCTTGTTCGGTGCAAGCGTCCCAAAATCGCCCTTTCCTCCCAAAATCCTAAACAATTCCCAGAAAAGTGATCGCACCCAAAGTCTCTGACAATCCCCCCCATCCCTCCCCCCCCCCCCCCTCGACAACAAAATGGCCTCCATCACCATCACATCCAAGCCACCGTTCCGGGACTCCACCACTACCCTCGCTGCTGCTGCACTTCCTCGAGAGTTCAAGAAACCGCGATCACACAGCTTCAGTAGCGGCAACACCACCTACAACAACAACAACAGTCTCAACATGATCAGATCCACAGCAAAAGAATCATCCCGCAGAGTCACACTGGGATCCCTGCCTCATCCATTAGATCCATCTGTCAATCTATCCTCAAGGAGCTCTAGCAGCAGTGGCACGTTGCATGCAATGTCGAATCCAAAGAAACACGCTGGTGCTGCTCGACCTCGCCTGTTTTCAGTGCATGATACGGATAGACCGTCCATGACTGTACTTGCTCTCGATCTGTCTCGGGGATAGCCTGTTTGAAAAACGCATAAGACTCAAACAAAAAAAAACTCTGTCACACACGCCGCCTTCCTCATACCCTGACCAACCTCCCCCGCCAATGTCCATATAATATCTCCTCAACCCAACCTATGTGAATTCGCTTTGTAATTCTTTTTTTTTTTTTTTTTTTCTTTCCATTTCCTTTTTTTTTTTTTTACTTTCTCTCTCTTCTATGGTGGTTGATTTTCAAGCTAATTAAAATTCGAATGGAAACTCTCAATTGCTTTCGATTTTGAATATCGCTTCTCCCAGAATGAAATGATCGCATGTCGCGCTTATCACTGCTTTAATTTGGCCTTGACATCCTGGGTGTCCCTTACATATCAGATACTTTCGATTTTATCCGATGCACGCGAGATGCGCTGGATACTGCATGTCAAAAACGATGCGTCCTGGATGTTGCACGCTATCAGGCATGTATTTGACAGACCCCCAATTTATCTGTTATTGGATTTTGCGGGGGTCAAAAAAAAAAAAAAAGACAGAGGCGGGGAGGTCAAATCTCCGTTGTCGTGTACTATATTGATAAGAGGTGTCTTTCGTATATCGAAATGCATGTTGTTGTGAGGGGTCCTGTTTTTGTCCTTCCGATTCGGGGGGTGTCCTTTGAGTTGAACCCTATTTTCATAACGTGGACACACAGGAAAGGCAGACAACCGGACCACTCCAGATGCCGCCCACTCTCAGACAGACGGCCCTTCTCTCGGGAAAATGCCGTTGCCAATTTGGGGACCAGTGCACACCACACGAATGAAAGTAGGGCTGGTTTTTGCGTGGTGGCATGAGAAATTTGCCAAATGAATTTGTGACATGACAAAAATAACAACATTTTCCACCTGAAAGAAACAAAAAATTAAAAAAAAAAAAAAACTCAAGGCACGCCTCCCAAGAGAGCCACCCAAATCTCAGACACAACAGGCACAAATGCTCACCGCTGTATCTCTATCCACACCTTGCCCTCTACCACTCATGAGCGCAACCCGTGTGTTCAAACGGCCCCGGGGACTGGACGCTTCTTCAAGGAAAACGGCGGCGGCGGCGGCGGCGGGAACAAGCGCAAGCTCAGCAGCCTTCTCCGTCTCATTGGCAGTCATGCCAATCGTCTCGGACATGCATGCAAACGTACTGCCGGTTGTCATCGTTGCTTCAACTGCAGCAGGGCCTGTACGGACGAGCATGAAGGGTGCACGACCCCGCATGGACTGTCTGAAGGGGAAACAGCGACCCAGCCTCGCACAGCTGATGGACTTTGAGTCAGAGGGACCAGAGCATGCGCCGCTGCCGCTACCGTCTTCATCAGCCGTCTTTCTTTGAGAGTCTCTCGTTTGAATCGGACACACACACTACTACCAACGCATGATATTTAAATTGACAGTAATGCCAGCATGAAACCACCACCACCCTCTAATACCGCAAACAACTGGATCCATCCATCCATCCATCCATCCATCCATCCATCCATCCATTCCCACCTTAACTTGCCAACAAGGGCACCTAATGTAACGTTTTTCAAATAAACAGTCTTTCTTGACAACCGCTTCCTGCTTATAAAATGATGCATGTTCAAAGGAGAGGGTGATGAACAATCAAAAAAACAATGATCCATTTTAATTGGACCTTTACAAGAAAAAAAAAAAAAAAAAAAAAATATTGGTTAAACAACGCTTTCTCGCACTCAGCCATGCTGCCGCCGCTTCCACACTCGTCCACATCAGCAGCAGCAGCAACAACAACAGCATCAACAACAGCAACAACAACAGCGTCACCAGTAACCACATCAACACTGCCATGTCGCAAGTCAACGCCACCCATCCACAGCAGCCACCACCGTCCATCATCCCAACGACTCTCCCTCGCTGCACTCTGTGTGTCACAGTTTGCCGTGACAGACTCTCCACCCGTGCGAACTAGCAATGCGCAGTCATCAGAACGAGAACGAGGAGAAGGTGGGAGCGAAGTGGTGGAGCGGGAACGGGAACGGGAAGCTCCTGTGAGTCGAAGGAAGCCGTGTGCACGAAACCGACCTAGACTGTATTCTTTGCACAGCAGTGACCGACCTTCGCAAGCATCGCTGTTGCTGGACAATGACAAGGACGATCTTGGTCCATCCATCTGCGTGTGATGGACACGACGTTTATAATAACTGTTTGATCTTGAAGAAGCGCAACAAACAACACCTTGAATCTACTACTACTACTACTACTACTACTACTACTACTGCTACTTACTTCTACTTACTTACTTAGTTACTATTTACTAGTATAGTGACGAATATCCTATCTATTTAACAATCATTTTTGCCTTTATTTACTTTACTTATTCCGTACGTAATAATGCTCTTCTCTTCTCTTTCGTTAATACCATTGGTTGGTTGGTTGGTTGGTTGGTTGGTTGGTTGGTTGGTTGGTTGGTTGGTTGTGTGTGTGTGTGTGTGTGTGTGTGTGTTTTACTCTACAGTAGCCTGGGGGATATTGCTGTTTCTCCTTCATAACAAAAAGATGCTTTGATTAAAAAAATTAAAATTTTTTATTTTGCAGCGGCGACTGTCTGTCTGTATGTCGGGCCGAGAGAGAGAGAGGACACGTGACATGTCGTTATTTGGACACTCCAACAAACAGACCCAACTAAACTACTTTGCATGTCCCTGTCTGAATGCATCCATCCATCCATCCATCCCTGCATTCCCCCCCATCCCATCCAAGTGCTGTTGCTGCGTTTGCGTATATAGAATGAATGTAATGCCTGCCAGCGTCGGACGGAGATATGCCATTGATATATATTTACCATGTGAACCAGCAACCCCAATATGACCGGTCTTTTTATTCGCCACATCACGTCTTTACATATGCCACTTATTTCATCCAAATGATAAACAGCAACCACTGGCGGGGGAAAATGATTCTTGACAAACACATTCAATGATTTTTGAAATAAAAAAAGGGGGCCAATAAAATAAAAAAAAAAAAAAAAAAATTCAAAACATACCAAATGGCCACGCCAAGCACGTTCTCCTTCAACCTCGACTCTCCGCCAAACTTTGCCCGAACAAGCAACTCCATCTCTGCAGACAACTCTGGTGCTGCATTGATCCCAAACGCAGCAGTCGTGTCCATGGCGCGATCGCCCAGTGGCAGGTCTCGTCTCAATGCCTTTAGCACGACAGAACGACCGTCGATGGATTCACTCAATGTTCGATCGGCAGCTCTCATGGGACATTGAACTTTTTACGTTGACCGCAAATGACCTCTTGAACAATGGCATCAATCAAAACCCACAAGCTTCTCATATAACATTCAGACACCGTTGAATACTTACTGCATTTTACTTGACCACATTTTATTTTCAATTTATTGGGTTCAAGTTGGGGTTTTTAAGAGACCCACTAATAAAACTGTCCCCTCTCATGAGCATTGCAAAGAACCATCGAGATGAAAGAAATACTGTGAATGGAATGCTTTTCGCATTGAGTGTAAAAATAAAATAAAATCCTTCCTTCAGCCCGTGTCCCTTATATTTTCGATTATTCATCATCTTCACTTTTTCGGGAGTGAAGCACCACCACGGTCCGAAGATGTTATTCAGTTGGAAATTGGATGCAACGTATGCTGTCTTGACAAAGTCTTTTTTTATTTTTCTGGCACAACTGCCAAGGGATGGATAGATGGATGGATGGATGGATAGAGCGGTGTGAGTCGATTCCAACATTGCCCGGATCGAAACAAAGACAAGCCTCGTCATATTTAACATGGGCGTGCGTCGAAAATGCAATGTTTCCTTTTTGTTTTTGAGGACTTGGAAAGAAGTTGATCGAGTTTATTCTGTGTTCGGTTCATAGAATAATGAATGCGCGCAGTCACCATCCGTCACAGCGCAGAGTCACGTATATTAGCATTCTTGCTTGGGCACCGTGAGAGACACGCGTCTGAGATACCCCGTACAAAGCACTCGATGACCGAGAAGCATTCACGCTTTGTTTGACGTAAAAAGTTCCTTAATTTCAGCTTTTCCGATCGTTCATCCTTTAAACAAAAAAAATTGCAATCACGCCACTTTTTGACAGCCCCAACAAATTTTTTACATCCCAATCTCAATAAAAAAAAACTTTCAGACAAAAAAAAAAAAAAAAAAAAAATGACAAAGTTCGCATCCTTCTTTGGTTTACCCGAGCCACGCACCCCAGCACCAGCAGCACCAACCTCCCTGCCAGAATGCCTCACATCCTCCTCCTCCCGTCGCAGTCTATCACAGCGCAGAACTCCTGACGTCCCCATGCCACGAACACCGCCATCATCCTCGCAAACTCCGAGCCCTTCTCTGCGTGCCCTGTCGAGACCGCCCTCAGCCGTGCCTTCCATCGAATTCATTCCTATTCCAATGATCCCTTCTGGATACAAGGGCAGAACTCCGAGTATTGGGAGCATGTTGAATCCAACAACAAGGCGAGGTCAGTCTGTCGATGCGAGGCGGAAAGGTGGTGCTTTGAGAGGGGATGCAGTGGCTGCATCCAGCAGCAGCAGCAGCAGCAGCTTTCAGGGTAGCGCCACGTTGTCGTTACAACGAGGAAGACGGTCTGTTTCAATGGACACGAGGAGTCGTTCTCGCTGAAAGCAAAAAAAGAAGCTGTCGTCAGTGGTGGAAGTATAAAAAGGTTCAACTCAAAAACACTCAATGGACAAAAAAAAAAAAAAAAAAAGAAATTTAAATCTTTCGGACGCCATTTTATTTCTCTTTTTATAATCTTTTATTATTCTTATTTTTTAAACTCATTTATTCCCCATCAAAACAAACTTAATAAAACGTAATAGCATCGTCAAGAGATACAAGAAAAAAAAAAAAAAAAAAAAAAAAAAAAAAAGACCAGGGGCCACTTTCCGACCCAAGCGTCCAAAATTTCAACACCGAAGCATCTCACAAGACAAAAAACACACGCAAGCAAGCGTTCTTTCTGACATCAAACTCCCCGCAATATATGGTGTCGTTCAATCTGTTCCAACGCGGCGTGCTCTACTTCACCGTCAAAGGCGGAAACTTTACGCCCCTGCTCAAACACGGCATGGACATGTTTTACTACAAGCAATACCTCTACGCAAACAGTGAGTTGTTTTTCTTTGAAAAAAAACTCTCATATCCGTCATGTTCCCCAGTCTCATTTTTTTCTCGTTTCTGCAAAAGGGCTCGGCGCAAGCTGCCAGTACGTTATTTTCCCGCTCGTATGCAAAGACGACTTTGCCACTGAATGGACCATATTCACGGAACTCGGATGCGCGGACGTGGTTGCACTTCTCACGTGGATCATTATTGGCTTTCATACGCTCATTTCCATTTATGTGTTGGTAATGAATTGCGGCAAGGAGAAAGGGAGTCCGGACTTTTTGGCTGGCATGGAGGTGTGTTGATGTCATTTACAAACTCTTTCTCTCTCGCTGATACTCAAAAATTTTCCCCCCAGAGTTCATGCTGCGGCGCTGGAGCAGTGTTTGTCTCCCTCGGTGCATACGATGTCGAAGTGGAAGTACACAGAAAAGTTGCCAACACGAAATGGAGACGCGCAGTTCGCGGCATCACGGCCATTTTCCAGTTTGTAATTATCGTGTTTACATGCAGCGCCATCCGTATTGTGACTGGGTATGGAAACGTGCCGACAGCCGACTATCAGCGCAGCAGTTTGTTTGTGTGGTTGTTTGTGTTGATGTTGAATCTTTTTACAATGACGGAGCATATTTTTGAAGGAGTTGCTTTTGGAACGATTTTATAAAAAAAACACCATGCAACAACGATTTTGTGTCCAACACCTTTTAAGAGAAGGATATATTTACTTATATGGGGGGGTATTCTTCGCACACTTTCATGCCATGCTACTGTCAAAATCATATCCCTCCCTCAACAAAAACTGACTAACAGGTTCATACTGATACATTTGATTCGGTCCTTGACACGACGACGACGAAGGCTGTCCCGCACCACCACCACCACCATCATTTGCACTTGGAAATCCTCCATCCGCTACCAAATCTTGAAACTCATTGCCATACAAAAAATCATGCGTGCTTGCATCATTCACGGCAGCACCATACCCCAAAATTTGGTTATATTCAATATCTGCCGCCGTACTGCCGTCAAAGACTGGGAGATATGTCGGGTCGTTTTGGTTTTGGTTCAGATCCCAATCTTTGCTTTGTGGTTGTAATGAGGGTATGAGCGGCTGTAGTGGTGGTGCAGGTTGTTGTTGAATGTTTCCTCCGGGAAAGTAGTTTGCACTGCTGTTGTTGAGCGATGCTAGATTTGGTAGAGCTTGTGCACCGTTGCTGCGAGTGTGGAGTTGGTGGTTGGATGTAAACGATGGATTCGAAGCAGTCATCCATGAAGTATCAAACGACAGGCCCAAATCGCCGAGTCCACTGTTTCTGCGGGGTGACGGGCTCTCGAGCAGCGATGCCTGTGATAGACCGAAATCAAACGATGGGCTGAATAGTCCTGGTCTTGCCTGGCCGGTAGTGTGTCTGGATGACGGCATGGATAATGTGGAGGAAAGTGAGTCTGTCCGAACATCTCGCAGGAAATCTGGGAAAAACCCATCGCCCCCTACAGAGGATGAGCCCGTGTTCCAGTCAAACGTTGAATACAACGGCGATTGCATCCAAAATTCGGCAGATTTCTGGCTGCAGCCTCTGGGACTTGATTTCGGAACGAGCGTTGTATTCAGTGACGCAGGGACTCCCAACAGACTTGTGGGTGAGGTGAGCGACAGGGATGATTGCTTTGACAGTGTGGCCGGTGTTGATGAGTTTGAACGAAAGTTGTTGAAGTTTGGGTGAGTGGTTGTGCTCGTGCGGTTCGGTGTGATCAAAGGCAGTCCTCGCAGCTGTGTCGCTGCGACAGCTGCTGGCGCGACGGAGCTGCCCGAGAATATGGGACGCGCCGACCCACGTTCTGAACGTTCAACCTTGACTCTCCATCGGACATAACAAGCGTTGCAGTAATTCTGTGAGGTTTGTCTTTTTAGAGAGAGACTTGGAAAAGACATACAGTTTTCATCAAAACTCACGCGTATCTTGTCGGGTCCTTTTCTTTTCAACGGAGTGTCAGCCTCACCCGCACCACACTGCACACACTTCCAACCAAAATCATGCACAGAATCTGGTACATCCGCTTTACTCTTTCTTCCACGCCGTTTCCGATTCGCTGCTGCTGCTGCTGCCGTCGTTGTTGTTGAGATGCTCGAAGAAACGGGTATGTGGAAAGGTATGATTCCCTTCATGGTTGCTGCTTTGGCATCCAGTCCTTCAAAACAGTTTGCCAAAGAATCCACCGATGTAAGATTTGAATAGAGAGAGTTGACATTTAGTTGTTGTGAAGGTTTTGTTGTGGAATCTGGTTGTGGGGGTCCTTGATTTTTTGAAGGAGAAATAAACGCGTCGGTGTTATGCTCCGGTGAGGTAAATTGGCCGTCTTGGCCGCTTGATGAAATACGAGACGTGTTGTTCAGCGGAACAGAGAACTGTTGAGCTTTGAAGTCGTCATAGGAATGGTTCATCTGATATCAACTGGCAGCCGTTTAGCGGGAGGGTTTTCAGGGTTTTCAGGCAGTAACGGACTCGTTCCAAAATCACTCCAAAACGGCAGTACTTTTCGACTTTTCCCAGCTGGGGTTTTTTTTGAGAGGAATAGAGCGAGGTGGGGGGGTTGATTCTCTTCTGTTTTTCCTTTGTGTTTTTTGGCACAATGAACCCGACTTTCGCGAACATCAACTTTCTTATTTTTTTTATAAAACACTCGGTCATTTGCTTGTCATTAAAGCAACCATATGATGTTTCCCTCGTTTTTTTTGGTCATAGGTCGACTGGTTTGCCATATCTCATTCGAGTTTATTTTTAGAGTGCAGCCAGTTGGAGACTTTCAATGTGCGTTCATATTCCAAAATAAAGAAGCTGCTTTAAAGCAATCAACATGCCAAGTGTTCACTCGCGTCGGCCCAGACATCCTTGTCGTCATCGCAAGATACATCCGCATCTCCTTCTTCCAAATGCGATTCTTCATCATCGCTGTCGCGTTGAAAAACAGTTCCATCCAACGAGACATCCGACAGTTGTTTAATGAGTTTTGTAGTGTTGTTGATGTTTCTAATGTCGCGTTTCGCACTTGTTTCGATTTCGGCCATGAGTTTGGGCAACTGTTTGGCAATGAGCATGGCCTCGTTTAGACTGAAGGGCGTGACTTGGACTATAGCTGGAGGCAGATCAAACGGCGGAAGCGCGTCTCCGCGAAATGATTCTGAAAAGATTCGGATTCGTAGCTGGCGTGGAAAATTTATACTTTTTGTTTTTAGCGCGATTCATTTGAGACGGCAGATTGACAAACCTTGTGTTCAATGTGGATGCGACTTGCAAAGTTTCCGGATGGATTGATGCCGTGATGCCGCTTTGTGAAGAACGAGGACGGGTCGCGGATCTTGGAAGCGAGGCGCGGGACTTCGAACGTCAGCTGCGAAACATAAGATTCCCAAGTTGAGCACTAGCACAACGCGGTGTGAAGTAGATCATACCTGCTGATCAGCCATCCAAAACTCGCCTTCAAATGCTTCGGTGCCTTTCCAAACAAGCAACTCTTTTGCCAAGTATTTGCGGTCCAAACTAGTATCACTCATCAGTTCCGCCAAATCAACAGCCTGAGTGGCGTGCCGCACATTGGGCAGTGACTTGGGATCGATAGAGATCCCTACACCTTGCACCTCTTCTAACCACACTCGCACAGAAGATATCTTTACGCGCGATTCAGGTTTGCTGCGGATTCTGAATTCAAGCTTCACAGTCTCACCCGGGCCAAAAATGGTTGAGAAGAGAGACGCTGCGTATTCAAAATTGTGGCCCACGCCCAAGTCTTCCGTTTGCGAAAATTCATCCGTTTCAGAGTTCCAGTTGAATGCGTTTTGAGGGGACTGAAGAATGGCTTTGATGGCTGAAGGCGTGTATTTAGTAACGTGTAGTGGTTCGCTGGTTGTTGTGGATGACGTGCAAATCCATTCGAGCGTGTTGGTGATGTATGAAGCATACGGGATGCTTGATAAGCTCCGGCATATATAGCTGGCTTTCATTGACGTTCCGTCAACAACTGTCGCATTGATTGTGTAGGCAATGCGTGCGCCAAAGCCCCACTCTGGATTCGATGCGCATATTGAGTCGTGCATCTTGTTTAAGCCAGCGCCCCACTTTACAGGGAAGCAAAAGGGAATGTTCCGCATGCGAGCTTTTCCATCGTCGCTTTGTTCTGAAGGAGCCGCCGCGTCAAAGTCATTTTCACCGTCGGCAAACAACTCGTCAGGACCGATCGTCAAGAATGTTTGTGCTTCGTAAGGGCTGTGTTTGCGTGCGTCGCCGTTTGAAGTAAAGATCTTTCCTTGCACGCTCACGCTGACTGATAACAGCGGCCGTGTTGTTTGTACGCGTATGATGCCCTCAATGAAGATGACGTTTGTCAGGCCGAGGTGGCCGCGAATGAAGCCGTCCTGGAGATAGCAAGGCAGGATTTGAACTTTTGGTACTGGCATGGGAAAGCTGCCTCTGCTGATTTGTTTTGCCGGTAGCTATGAAAGAAGCTTGTTTTTGCGGGAATTGTCAGTGTTTCCTTCAACGATAAAATGCAAGCAATTAACCGCACCGCTTCCGTTCGGAGGTTTCAAGGAAGTCAGCATTGTAAATAAAATCGGTTTTGTGAAGGAAAGTTGCGTGTCGCTTCAGCATTAGTAAATAGTTATTGGCACTCAAAGACTTGAAAATGGCGTCGCTGATTCCAGGTGCAACCCACCCCCACCCTGCTCCACACCGGGCATCCCGACTAAAACCCATCCCCTCCTTACTTTCCCCAGCTGTATCACTCGCACCGATTGAGGCCAACACCGGTTTCTTCGATCTGTGCGCCGCATGCACCGCCCCAATCTCAAGCTCTTTGGCGCCATGCCAAGCAGAACAAACCCGCGTCACAGCACTATGCAACCAACCTGCCACAGCCTCCACCAATCCATTGCTTGTTGTCCCTCTTGCCAACGTCTCTGTCCAAGTTGCATTCTCGGCCTCATCGCCTCGTATCGCATTCTTTCTGACTGGCCCAAACTTTACGGCGCCACTTCCGCTGCCAGACTATGATCCCAATCCTCAATTTGGCCCGTTTTTCCCGCAAGATAAGGGCAGGTCGCCGACATTGATTCATCTGCGGCTTCCGAATGATTCGCAACTTGCCTATGGAGATGGATACTCAATCATTTTCAAGGTATATACATATCATTCTTGCTTTTGTGGCTCCTCAAACTGTTTGGCAGAGTTTTATTGATTCTCCCTCGGGGTTTCTCGTCAAAAACGTAAACTCATAGGCGTACAAAACATCTGCCTCAACATCTGACTTTCAGCAGCTTACCTTCAGAAACATTTCTATTGACCCTGAAACGGCAGGATGGGCCAAACTTTTGCGGGCAGCAAACACCACTTTACCCGGAGGATCAGGAACCGGAAGCAACGGCAAAGACAATGCAAGTCCAGCCCAAACGATCTGGGTCGTTGTCGTCTCTCTCCTCGCAGGCTTGGCGCTCTTGTTTACGTTGTCAAGCTTTTTCTATCGGCGCTGGCGAAACTCTAGAGTGCAGCCTAAAGTGGATCAAGGACAGCAACAAATGGCTGGAGAATCAGAGCAGCAAGTTTTGCACAGTTATTATCAAAGCATGGGAAGAGGGTCTCCTGCGAATTCGGATGACGCCGTGCAGGCCCATGATCTATATCGGCCTGAAAGCCAGGAAGATGTCATTTTTGTATTCAGCCCTTCCAAGAAGGAAAAGCGCGAAAAGGGGGATTTGTCGATCGGCGACGGTAGAAGCTCTTTGAATCCAACGTTGGCATCGGCAATGAAAGGACGAAGGGACGTGGCTTTCGACAGCGACTCTGAAGGGAAAGTGTATCCAACAAGTTCAAGAAGGGTGCTCTTCAGAGAGACTGTAGATATGGCAGTGGTGGACTTATCAAAGCCGCCTGCTGCTGCTGCAGAGGATGGCATGTTTGACGGTTCGTCATCTGAGGAGTTTAGTCCGATAGATGATGACGAGCAGGACTCATCGCATCTAAGGTTTAATGACGGCGGGATCGAAAGGGACGTTAAGGCCATTCTGCAAGGCAAGCAGCACTAAATTGGGCGTCGCGCAAGTAGAGATTGAATCCGTAAATCATCGTAAATACATTTCACCAGTTTGTCATTTTTCACGCTATCACTCTCGGGCTGGCTGAATGAAGCTTCCTTCCTGTCGAGCCTCATCGGTACTGTCGTTTGCCCTCCAAACACTGCATGCAGTGAGCCGTAAGTTCATTCTTGAACGATGGAGCGCCGAAGAAGCGAGAGCGCAAAACGCCCGCTGAAATAACCTCCACACCCCCAGTCTCGATCACGCTTGCGCCATCCTCGGACCTCTTTGATCTGTGCCAAGTATGCGCACCCAATCTTGCCACCAGCACATCAAGCCTACAATCCAACTCGCAGACGAGCCTGCAAACTAGCCAACAAACCAGCCTCCAAACCATATCACAAACCAGCCTTCAAACCAGCCCCCAAGTTCGGACACCGACGACAGCACAATCCAGCCTGCAAACACTCCCAGCATCACTCACCATCTCGGCAACCGTTCCCGCAGAGAACATTCCGGATAAATGCAAGTTGCCCGAATATGTGAGCCTTGTACAAGCAAAGTGCGGGGTGGGCAAGGAAAACCCAGTCCATGTCCTCGCGGCTTCGTATTTGGGCCTGATCATCACATTTCCAGAGAAGCAAAAGACTTCTTACGTCGCCGTCATTCTAAACAACACGGTTTGTATTTGTTGGCCTTGCTTTGTGTTACCCTCTTGCTCTTGAACTTAAACAGTCACTCCGGAAAGCTTTCAAACGGAACTTTCTATGCGGCAAACTTGCCAGATTATCGAAATGACACTCTGCCTCCTCTTGAAGGCATTTTCAATCCAACTGATCGCACCTCGGATCGAAGCCGCAGCCCTCGCTATATATACACTTTCCAAATCCCCATGAACCTCAGCAGCGCTGCAATTCTCAACAAGATGCCAGTCGATTCAGATGGAGGCGAGCATCCGAGCTCAAATGAAACTTACGTGTACCCATTCTTTCAAATTACGTATAATGTAAGTTGCAATTCGTTCATGTTTGGTGAAAGTTCAGAACTGACAGGAAAAACACAAATGCAGACCTACTCTGGTCCTCAAAATTCATCATACATCTCATCAATCATTGTCAAAAACTTGACTATTGACACTGACAAGAGCAAATGGATAACACCAATCCCCTTGCTCCCATCCGCGCCTCCTCCATCTGTAGCTGCTCCTGAGTCCAAACTGGCGGATGCAGTCTACGCCATCATCATTTGTGGCTCTGTTGCCATTGTTTTTGTCCTGTCCATCTTTGGATACAATATATCTCGAAAACGCCAAGCAAACCGCCTTTCTCGCTTCTCTGAGTCACGAATGGACCTGTACAACCACCTCGCGTACGAACATAATGAAAACGGCCTTTCCATGGACGAGCTGCGCTCGAAAAAAGGCTTTGAAAGCTCTGGGAAAGCCCTTTCCTACCGAAAACTGACCAACTCTAGCATGAACCGCGAAGCACTACTCGACGACACGCAAAGCGACGATGAAAACGCTGCCATTGTTTTCAAAAAAAGTTACAATGGTTCCTACGCGGCGTCCATCACGAGCAGCACGTACCCGCGTTCCATTCTGAAAACGCAACAGATGGTTGAAAGTGAAGCTCTGAATGCGCAAATGTATGATCCAATCATTGTTACATCGTATCGGCCGCCTTCACGGAATCAGCCGGGGTTAGGACCTACGCCGGATTCTGTTACCATTGATCTTATGGATCGGAATGAGAATTTGACGCCCACGTCGAAGAAGGTGATTTTTAAGGAGACGGTGGATACGGCGATTGTGGATTTGAGCATGCCTCCTGCCTTGGATGCCGTTCCAAACGGGTTGTTTGATGATTCAGAGGACGGGGATGTGTATGGGGAAGAAGGTGGGGACAATGAAGAGGATGGCATGGACCAATTGCATTTCAATGATGGCGGTGTTGAAAAAGACATCCGGAAACTACTGAGTCGGAAGTTGGAGCTTGACGATGAATATGACAGTGAAGCAGAGGATAACGACGAGTGGCGAAAAGAAAGATGACCCCATTAACTGTGTTTTTTTTATCAACATGTTGAACATATGCATCAAATATAGAAGCGTACTTGTGCTTTCAACTTGGGGTAGTTTTTATGCAGCAGGTGGGCGAGAGGGAAACGCGTCAGGTGGCTGGCTAGATTCGCGTGTCTTTGTGCGGTGGTGGCTGAAGTGACCGTGTAACGTAAATATTGAACCTTAGACGTCCTTGAATCCCATTTATTTAAACCAGCGTTAAAAACCACAACGAAGTCTCGCGTTTTCTTCCCTTAGCCGCACAACTTCCTTCAGAAGTGCTTCAGAAGGTGAATGAGCGTTAAAAAGCTCATTCATCTCGTTCTACAAAAAGAAACGTCGAACTCAGCACACAGCACAAGCATTACAAAAACAAAACGCATGAAGCGCAAAACGCAGTCAAAGTACTCACCTTTTGAATACAAAATTGCCTCAACAGCTCCACATGCATATTCTGGATCTCCTCCTTCACTTGCATCCTGAAATCCTCCAAACACGATTCCAAAACAGCTTCAAGCACTTTGTGCGCAAAGCCACCCGCTATTGGAGTCGAATGAACGTCGATGGGGCCTGTTATTTCGACATCCGCTGCATCATCGCCGTAGGCTGCCTGATCGACACCTTCGTTCCATCGGGTATCATCATGAAGTGTTCCTCCAACACCCGCAAACTCTGTTGTTCCAACAGCAGGAGATTTATACTGAGGACCACGGACAACCGCAGAAGAAGTCCAAATATCGAAATCGGCAACAAATCCCTGCGGCTTTACAACATTTTCCGTCCTTTCCTCCACCGCAGTTCGAAAGTTGGTTCCGTTCAGTTTTGGCGGCAGAGTCGAGCCGTCCCTTACGGTAAACACATCATTTTCGTCCTCATTAGCCTTGTCATCGTCAATGTCATCGTCCACATCCTCAACGACAGACTGATGAAGCTGTGGTTCGTGCTGCCCAGGAACACCGGGTAAATTTTTTAGAACTACGGTTGTTACTTTGATGGATTGCTTCGCTTGGTTTGATTTCTTGTCCAACACTTGCGGTGACGATTTGTCAGCGCGCGTCGATGCTGTAAACAAGGGAATGATGCTTGTCGGTTGCATTTCTGCAATTGTGGGGCTGGGTTGTTTGTATGAAAGTACGGGAGGCACTGGACCGCTTTTGTTGTTGTTACCATTGAGCCCGGTTGGGGTCGGGCTTCTGGTGGCAATGGTGGTCGCTGAATGCTTCAACGATGACGTCGCTTCATCTGCTTCCCCGCTGAAGCCCGTGCTAATTATGGTTGCATTAAAATTGGATGGACTTTTTGATTTCAGCTGGTTCAGCGCATTTTGCAATCTCGCGACATGACTGTCAGTCAATCGCGCGGTGGAATTGTGTGATGAGGTTATCGATGACATGGATGCGGATGTTGATGCAGCAGATGATTTGCCAGTATTTGAAGGTTGCGTGGACGTTTTTGAGGGAAGAAAGAAAGTTTCTGAGTTTCCGAGCGACGACAAGGGTGAAGCGGAACGGGCATCGAGCCCTTGCAATGGTGGCGTCTTTGTTCCAGGCAGGGATGAAAACATATCCAAGCCTGCCCACAGGAAAGAAAAGTAAAAGGGTTGAGTAAAAGAGTTGCTTGCTTGTTGCTTGAAAGTCTTAACTGCTGTTGCTCCGAACACCACTCTTATACCGTCCTTTGGACATCAATGGCGATGATTGGCCGAAAGATTCCGAGGTTGATTCGTAGTCTTCTTCATTGTTATCACTCGCATTTTCTCCTTCTGGTGAGCCTTCGACAGCAGTCACGACCTCTCTCAAACTTGATGGTGCAATTGAGGAAATTGATGGCGCACGACTCTCTCTTGTGGGAAGCGCGCCTCCCGGTTCTGAAGATAGGCTACTTCTAGATGTGTAAGACTCTCGGCTCGCGGTACTGTCTATTTCATCAAAACACCCAGTTTGTCGCAAGTTCAAGTTAGACGGAGGAAAAAGAATGGCTGGAAAACTGCGCACCTTGTCGAAACGCTGGTTTTACAGGACTGAATAACTCCATAAGCCCCGACTGCTTTTCTTTAACCGCCGCCAAACGTTCTTTAAACGCTGCAACAACAGGACTTCCGCTTTCGGTTAAGCTGTTCTCTTTCTGACTCCCAGGTTGAACAGTCACTTTTTCCGGTCCAGAGATGGGGGCTGCTGCGACGACAGAAGTCTGTGCCTTTATCGATGTTGTTGTCGCGAGCGTTTCTGTGCTGCGAGGTTTATTCGAACTGGCTTGGCCGCCTTGATCCCGATGCGACGTTTCTTTTGCCCACTAAAGACGGATATGGATAGTGCTGACTTTTCAGAAACGGCGACTGCAACAACATGGAAGTCGATCGAACCTGAGGTGGCTCAAACGCCAAAGATACAATTGCTTCACCCTGCGCATCCGCCAGAAAACTGAGAGTTGATTTTCGCGTTCGTACATCGAAAAGTGTCACTTTTCCTTTTGATTTGTTCCAAAGTCAGTGAGGAATGATCAAGAGACGCAAAGAAGAAGGAACACAAACCCGTCATGGTTCCCACTGCAATCACAAAATCGTCGTTGACAGACAGACTTGTGACAGGAGCATCCGCTTCAAATTTCAAAAGCACTTTCCTGGTGTTGCCAGATTTTTAGGTTTGGCTCAAATGCCTTTCCAATCAAAGTAATTCCCACCCATTTTCATCCTTGTTATAAACGTGAACACGCTTATCTAATGCAGCTGTCGCAAAAAGAGACTTGTTGCACGGAGACCAAGCGAGACCGTGAATCGGACTAACATGCGCATTTTTGACAACAAACGTTGGGGCCATTGAATGAATAAAGTCCCAAACTACCACAGTTCCTTCATCACCGACCGCAGCAAGTGTGGATTTTTTGAATGGAGAGAATGCGCATTTGTTGATGGCCTAATTTTGGTTTCGTTTAGTTGAGACAAACTTCGCCGAGCAATGTTTTCACAGCAAATTTACCTGCTTTAATGGTGATTGAAGGTTCATTGTCGTATTCGTTCTGAGGGAATGTACGCGAATGGATCCGTCTGATGCAGCAGTGCATAGGTGCGTCTCATCGACATTTAGAGCAATTGCAACCACCAAAGGCTGATAGGAATAGGGAAAATGAGTTTCGAGATTGCCCATTTTCGATCAAGGCCATGCGCTTCTCACATGAATGAATCGATTTACAACTCGCATATCCTGTCTGTCCCAAACAGCGACCCCGAGACTGGAACCCACGTACAGAAACCGCGAGGATCGGCGAGGTCCGAACGCAAAACAAGAAACATTCGCATGGGCAGTCTGAAGAGTTTTCGAACACTTTCGTTTTTCAGAAAAATGTCCAGAAATGCTAATGCAGCACGCACCAAAACTGCAGACACGGACACGACTTCGACGGACGCGTCAGGCTGTGAAGCAGACTTTATAATCAGAGCATCGCGGTTGGTGTTGAGGTGGGCCAGAAAAGATCCTGTTTTCGAACGACATGATTTTAAGTTTATCGTTCGAAACGAACCTAACAAAGTTTAAAAAGGGAAGAAGAGGTCACCGTCGCCGGTCCAGACTACGTCCAGTGGTGCCGCGTCGTCGGCCGCAAGCGCTGCGACGCCCGTCCGCAGGGTGTCCACACGCGCCACCGCAATGCGCCACCCACACACGCGCCCACCTGCGCTCACACATGCAAATGCTCCACCGTTTTTTGCCGCTGGTCGGGCAGCTGGCTGAGTTTGGTGCTTGGCGCTGGCAGCCATGTTGTTTTCTTTATTGGGTTTTATTTGATGTTCAATTTACGGTAAATATGGTTCGAGGTAATATTCCGTTTTATTCACTCAGCATACGAACGCAATAACAACATTAGGTCTCATCCCCATCATTTGGTTCCAGACAGACGTAGCTCAATCCATTTTACACGTTCCTTGTTGCTTCTCTTTGGAAGGGCTGCAGACTCAGGTGCTGTCGGGAGAGGAGCAACGAGTATGTCAGTATCGAGATGCTGCATGTACTCTCTCGCAGGTACTTACACAATGATGTTGTTGATGGGAATGTGGATCAGCTTCACAAAGAAGCCGATGAAGCCCATGATGACGAAGCCCATGCCGATGGCAAACGCCATCTGGAAGAACTCTGTGTAATACGATTGACGCCCATACGATGCAGAATGTGAATTAGAAGCGTGTAACATGCATTCGGGCGTCGTTGACAGTTAAATTGATTCGCCGGATCTGCAACGACCCCAGTCCCGCAGACGGAGAAGGATGATGCACGCACCAGTCTGAGTTGGCTTCGTGCACTTGTTGATCAAGTTGATGGAGTCCTTTGCAAACTGCTTTGGGCCGTCGATGATGTCAGTGATGTTGTCCATTTTTTCAGACTTGTTTGAACGTGAAAAGAAACTTGCGCACTTTCCATTGGTTCATACAACAACAACGGGCCTGCATTCTTCCCTATCCATGTCTTTTGGGTTAGAAGCCATAGGTCATTTAATGGTCGGGTGAGGAAAGAGCCCTGTTCTTGACACGCTCCATTTTGTGACACCACGTCGCTGGATACAGCTAGTGTCGACACATCCATCCCTACCAACAGCCACCCCATCTCAGCAAACCCAGTGCATGCGGTGGGTGGATGTACTGCAACCAGTGCCATGCTAGATCCACCCCTCCATAACTCACAAAATGCATTCGCTGTTTCGTCGAATGGTAAAAACTAAATTGCCAAAAAATGGCAAGTGCACGACCCTTCCCCCCTTGCTCAACAACACCGCTCGATCCGCCCAGGCCCCCACTCCCCCTCTCCCTGCCAGCCTCTTTCCACAACAGCTTGTTCCTGCATCACTCTCTGGCATTTCTGCTGTCGTGTCATCTCCACTCATTTAACCACCTGTCCCCGCGCTAAAACCAATTCCTTCCTCAATCCAGTCTTCCGGAGTCGGTGCTGATGATGCCTGTGTTAACCTCGTAAGTACAATGAGCATTCTCCCAACCCCACCCACGCAAACTGATCCAAAACCACGCTCAATTTAGTTTGAGGAAATGAAACTCCGTCGCAAATACGCTTTCATCGTGTACAAAATCGACGGTGACCAAATTGTCGTTGACTTGGCCCTCACTGCCGAAGAGGCTGCTTCCCTTGGCTCAGAGGCTTCGTACGAAAAGTTCATTGCCCAAATGCCCGAGGGTGAGGGTCGTTACGGAGTCTTTGACTTTGAGTACGACACCGGAGCTGATGGTATCAGAAACAAGCTGGTCTTCTTCCTGTGGTGCGTCTGGAACTTGCCATTATTATTTTTTTGCTTTGCGGTGTCTCACAATAATTTATTCACTTTTTTACATTCTGCAACAGGGCCCCAGACACTGCTAAAATCAAGTCTCGTATGTTGTACGCATCCTCAAAGCAGGCCATTCGTCTCAGATTGAACGGAATCAACACTGAAATCCAGTGCACTGACCCAGCTGAGGTGCGTTATGAGTTTTTATTTTATTTTGTGTATTTGCGTGGATCTGACTGCGAGCATTACATCTTGCTACCGTTATTCACCGTTTGTAGCTCTCGTTCGAGTCTGTGTTTGAGAAGCTTGCTCCATCTGACGCCAAGCCAGTCCACAAGGCTGCCAAGTGATCACCATGTACCCTCCTTTTTGTTTTTCCTCCTGTTCTGGTCTCTCGTCTATTTCAAGTCTTGGGTTATGCATCCGTCTCGTTTTTTTTCTCCCCCCTCTCGTTGGGATGTATTTTTGGTGAAACAAAGAACAAGCAGTGTGTAATTTGGGATGCGTTATGTTTATTCACTTTTTGTTTGTCGGCTCTTGTCATGCTGTGAAATACGGTCACGCCTTCATGAGTATGCAGCTTGATCCTTCTCGTGGGCACTTGCACCGATCTTCCTCCTTGACACCGGACAGAGCTGATTCAACGTGGAGTCCGCAGCCTCCCCAGGTGGTCTTGCTGCAGGATTGGCACTTGACTGGATAGCACATTCAACAACGGTTTCAGGTTTGTCGTAGTTGGACGGGAATGTTTCATATTTATACTCCAGATGGAGATGTGCTTATTCAGCCACACTCAGCAATTTATTTTCAAAACCATTTGCTCTGACGGTGAAAACGTCGCGGGCCTGCATTAGTGTTCAAACAGGTTATAAAGGAAAATAAACTTGAAGAAAATCCGTTCAGAGGTAGCCACAACAATGCCTGCCAGCAAAATCGCAGTCATTGGCAGCATAAAAGCAAGCGAGTTTCACAGAGTCAAGCGTCTCTGCCAGGCAAGTGAGAGCGGGTGGGGATGGTGCCCGAGGTTGTGGGGAGAGGGGGTTTCCTTTCAAAAGATAGGACGCCTGACTAAATAACGCGGCAATAGAAACTTGCGCAGTACCTCGTTATTCAAGTGGAAGCTGTTGCTCCCATGGAATATCTCGAAAAGCTTGATTTGATAAAGCAGGTGTGTGACGTCTTCACAATGTCGTCCCACCTGACCCGCGCTTCCCTTGTTTTCAGGATATGAAAAGCCTTGTTCCGAAGCTATTTCCTGGCGTCGCTGTTCAATTCTATTCAGCCTCTGGAAAACTCGCGCGTGTTTTATCCTGCGCCGGATTTATTGAATGGATCCAACGCGAACATGGAGCAGACGATTTAAAAGGGTCTGATTTGGGAGTCGAAGAGGACCAAATGGAGGCTGAGCTTTTGAGATTGGGTCAGAGCGCGTTTGACGACTTTGTGGCGGCTCGAAAGGTTTTTCCTCTCCGGTCTTGCGGCTTTTGTCAGTAGCTTAACATCATCGCACACTCACCACAGCATACTGTTGTTCATTTGGCGTTTCAAATCAATGAATCAGACGTGGGCACTATGGTGTTTGAACTGTACAACGATGTCGCGCCGCAAACTGTTGCCCATTTTGTGTCGTTTGTAAATTCTTCTGCCATAAATCCAAGCGACCCTGGCAGCACACTCGGATACAAAAACGGCGCCGTCAATCGCATCATCCACGAAGGGTGGTTCCAAGCTGGAGGTACTTCTGTTCAGTTTTAAAAATGCGCTGGATCAGATTGGCTGAAAAAAACCCCCTAGAATTTCTCGACTCGCGCAACACCCCCATCTACGGCCAACTTCTTCCCGACGAAAACTTTATCGTCCCACACGCGCACCGTGGAAACATTTCTTTTGTCAACAAAGGCCCACACAGCAACTATTCCCAATTCATGGTCACGCAACGCCCCATGCCGTACTTTGACCGCAAGTTTGTGTGCTTTGGCCGCTGTTTGGACGGCGATGATGTGTTACAAGCGATCGATGAGACGGAAACGCGATTTGAAAAGCCGTGTGCGACCATCCGTATTTCTAATGCGAGCGTGTTTTGTGAAGGTGTGGCTCCGGAAGTGTCAGCGGTGTTGCCGACGTTTTTTTGAACGGAAAAGAAGTAAAAGAATAGCTGTATTTTTTCCCCTTCTTTTTTTTGGTTCTGTTTGACATGAACTGCGAGCACCGGTGGAAAATGTGCGCTGGTATTCAATGTCATTTTGGATGTGTTCGACAATGGGCCAAGCTGAAAAAAACCCAAAAAAAAAAAAAAATGACGGGCCTCAGAGAACAATCTGAGCCATCCACGCACACCGGCTCTCCCGCAACAACCTCAAAATCTACACTCAACCCGCAGCTACCACTCATATCCCCTAAATCACCCGGAACAGCACCACGCCCTTGGAGCGCAGCCTCCGACTCCGACCTCAAACCTGCCGTTGTTGCCACCACAAAGCGAACCGCCGCCACAGCTACCACCGCTACCAAAAAAGGAACAGCAACGAGCAGCCTTGAAAAGATGCTCACAATCGCGAGAAACGGGACGCGTTCTGAAGCGGCTCTTATCGGACATGACGCGGAACTTGTTGTTGCCAAGGTGTCTGGGTGGCGGAGGACTGTCAAGAATGGTAAATCGGCGGGGTCGATGCCGCGTATCATTGCGCTTGTGGATTCAACTGGGGAGATGGATGGTGGTGATGGTGGAAGGGTGGGGGTGGGGAGCGGGTCCAAGAATGCTCTGTTTCAAAATGATCACAACTGTTTGGATTCCGTTGTGCAAATCACCGGGCAAGATTTAGATTCTGGTGTGGCAGTAGTTGCAGTGGAGGAAGAGGGCGTTGCAACACAATCTGCTGGGGAAGCTGGCATATCCTCGTCGGAAGATATGGTGGCACTCGATTTTGTGGAGGAAACTGAGGGTTCCCAGCAGGATGGCGACTTTGTTTTGTCCAATAGTGGAAGTCGTGGGAGCCAAACGAAGCTGGAAGCAATATCATTCAGAAACTCAAGTGAATCTATTGGTGCGATGGATTCCAAGACGGTTGAGGATGTGAAAAAAGCAGCCGGGAGTGATCGCGAGTTTAAACGCGTCAGTTTTTCTGACAGTGCTTCACAATCAAAGACCCAGGTAAAACAGTTTTATTCTGAAATCATCTGAAACTGTGTCTAATGCTGTAATTTTTGCGCGATACAGGATGAAAGGTCAAAACTGACTGACCAGGGTGACGGACATGACGAAGGCTTGAATACGACTGAGATTGGGCAAGAAGAGCAAGACTCAATGAACAGAATATACATTCCAGACCCAGCCGGCGCGCCTTCCACAACATCAGCAGAAGTTCCCGGTCCTCGATTTCTTACCTGCCAGAATACATCGTTTGCTCTACCACCAGTTTTTCAAGCTGTAATTCAAAACGCTATTTTGGCAGACGCTACTCTTGCATTGGGGAATGCCGGGCCGTTCGGACATAAAATCAATCAGCGATCCCCGCCACCGCCACCAGGCACCTCCCACAAGCGGCGCCTGGAAATGCTGGGGATCGTAATCCCAGCGGTTCGAAGCACATCCCAAGTCAAACCTGCCCCCAGTAAACCCACCCATCGATTCGCAGCATCAGAAAAGTCCAAGACATCAAACACGCATGCAATCCCAGCAACTCTATCCAAGCGACCCATTGCAGGTGTACAGTCATGGGGAGCACGATTTCCACACCCATATCTCCATTTCAAGAACGACGATAATGTTCCTTCTGTCGATGGAAATGGGCTTTACTTGTTTGATAATGACGCTGGGTCGGCTGTGAACCCTCATGCTGTGCGGACACCTGGGTTCCGGGTGCTGCAGGCGGATGGGCGTGTGGGGTTCGAGATTGCACCGATGGCGGCATTGGGGTGGCTGAAGCGCATCGGTGGCGTTTCGCAGAAGCGGTTGACGAACTTTGGGAGCGGACCCCGAGGAAAGGGCGGGCATGCAATTGGGCGGCAGGGATCGCAAACCAAGTAAATAAAGAGTGTAATGAGACATGAGACACGAGAAGAACAAGACTAGGTGATCACTGACGATGAATACTGCATCACTCAGTCGTTGGTCTGGACCGCCTCGGACCACGGACCGGGTGGCGCGGTCGCACGAAAAAAACTGTTGAAACATTGTCAACTTTTGCTGCGTACAAGCTTTAAGACACAACAGCGACAGAATACCGCTTCAGGAGACATACATGTGTCCAACAATAACCTCTTCTCCCAAGCTACGCGCCCGAAGATGCCTTGCGCCTCCGATGCCGCGCGTCTTCAAACCCCTCAGAAGCATCAGCATCAATCATCTTCCACAACTCGGTCCAGCCGACCTTACTCCTTCAACCCCACCCATCTTTCAATTAAATGCATACTTGGACCAGTCAACATCTGCGGGGATACAGCCGTTAAATTGGTCAACCCCGCACATTCCGTCGTCGCGTGAATCAGTCGATTATTCACCGCCGTCACCGGGTTCGCCTGAGCAAATGTCCATGTCTACTCCAAGCGAGGTTCTTGCGCCGCCTGTCCCATTTCTCAGGCGGTCCAGAACGATAGCCTCGTTTTTGAATCTGCATCAGCTTTGAGAGCCTTCTCAACTTGGATAATGTGGCATGAAGACATTAAACTCGATATGCAGCATGCTTTAGATTGATGAAAGACGCGTTTTTAAGGATGTTGTTTAAGGATTGGAGCAAGAATTCATCCGGGCGCTTGGATAGACAGTCTTGGAAGACAAGCACGTGAATTAGGCTAGGGTGCAGACAAGAATGAAAACACAATAGAAGAAGAAGAAGATAACTAAGATGCTGAAAAGGGAATAAGAAGTTGGGAAGTGCGTTCATGCTCAAAAAGACCGGGCCAAGCCAAAGCAGGCACGTCCAATTTCTTCAATGCAACGTTCGGTGAGACACGCTGGTCTTTGCTGCTGCTGCCGAGTCACATGCTGCTTGGTCACGAGTCAATGTCAGCTGACTGGTCCACCGATGAGTAAAGTAATTAAATAGGCGGTGGTGTTAAAAGGTTGAACAAACCCAACAACAGCCAAACTCAACTGACCAACTTTCCCCATACCCTGCCCCACTCGCACGCTCTCCCGCTACAACACGATCACCCCATAACTGAACCAACATACATTCTCCCAGCAACCATGAACATGATCCACTCCAAGTCTACAGGCGCTGACTCAAGCGCTCGCGCCAAAATAATCCCGCGTCTCGGGGCCATCTCGTGCTGCAAGCTTCGCTCTCGGCAGGGATCGAATGCTGCCCTCTCGTCTGCAAAGGTTGCGCCAGAAGGTGTCCTCTCATCTCGTCCGGTGCCACCTCAATCTGGGGTTCAGCAGGCACTTGAACCCCACACCAACATCAAACCACTCCCGCCGCGCAACTCGTCCCTCCGGAGCAACACATCCACTCTCACGGCCACAGACAACACTCAACTCCGACTGCCGAGCCAGACCGAGTTCCATCTTCTCCCCATTGCACCGGCCGCATTTGAACGCCGGAGACCGTCAATCTCCCCTTCTCCTAGTACCATCGCACATGGTTTACTCCCCACAAGCGCGTCATCGCTCTCCACGGACGATGAATTGGTCTCACCGTCGTCGCCGGTCGGTGTGACAAATCACGCAAGCTGGGCGGGGCATCGCCGCAAGTCGTCTCTTTCCAGTGTCTCAAGCGGTGTGACAATGTCCCGGCGCAGTTACTCGTCCTTTGACAAGATCCAACCTCGCGCTGAGGCAGAGATTAAGGGCGTGTATGGCTGGACCGAGGAAGAAGCTGCACATTACAACCAAGAATACGTTGCGTTTATGAAATCAAAAGGCGTCACAATTGCCGTGTAAAGTTCAAGTTGCTCGCGTCCAATCTAGTTCTTGAGTTGTAAAGTTGATCCGTATACTACTATCCTACCGCCTCCTTGTCGTCTTTCCGTTTTGAATTACGTTTAAGAATACACCCGAATATAAGAAGAGTCTTACGTTCCTTTATATGTGCTGGTTTGGTCGTTGATATGGGCTTCATCTGGACGCACTATAAGCGCTCCTATGGAATGGGATCAGAATGCGGGCGTTGTGTTAGCGGGCTGCATCTGTGCTTGCTTCTTGGGTCGAGAAGCTGTCACTGAACGCGGAGTGACGGTTTCCCCCACATCTTCGATGGTTGGAGTATGAGCACCATCAAGGCGCGTTGCCCACTGAGACGCCCGCGCCCACCAGCAGCAGGAGGCCCATTGGTGTCCCTTCATGTCCAGACGCTTGGGGCACTGGTCGTGCACGCCTTGTCCACTTTCCCCGGATGCAATTCAAATCATCAGACTCATTTTTTTTTCCTTTTTACTTTCTTCTCCAAACGCAAACATGGCAGCAACTGATGTCTCGCAGCTTTACGGTGCGTTCCATTCAAACACGCCTGTCCCTTTCTTCTCAAGGACACCCATCTCTGCATTGGAGCATGCTTGCTGATTCTGTTCTTGTTTGCGGCCCTGTCCTGTCATCCTCACAGACACGATCCTGATTCTGGATTTCGGTTCCCAGTTTTCACACTTGATTGCCCGCCGTATCAGAGAGCTCGGAATCTACTGCGAACTTCTCGCGTGCAACGTCAAGATCAGTGACGTCAAGTTTAAGCCAAAAGGTGTGTTCAGGGTTGTTGACCTGTCAATGGACCTCGCCTTATTCCATTTTCTCGTCCATCAGGAATCATCTTGTCCGGAGGTCCCTACTCTGTTTACGAGGAGGGCAGCCCCCATGTTGACCCCGCCGTGTGGGATCTGAAGGTTCCCGTCCTCGGAATCTGCTACGGCTTGCAAGAAATTGCTCACACCATGGGCGGCAAAGTGCAACGCTGCGACAAGCGCGAATACGGAAAAGCCGAGATTGACATTATCAGCCCATCCAAACTGTTTGCTGGATTGTCGCACCCAACTGTTGAGTTAACTTTTTTTTTTCCCTTTCCTTTCCCCCAACGACTCGAGGCTGTTTTTCAAAAAAAAAAAAAAAAAAAAGGACAGTGTAATCATAACTAAACTCCATTATTTGTTCTTTCTTTGGTTCAGGTGTGGATGTCGCACGGTGACAGTCTCTCTGCTGCCCCTGCTGGTTTCACTGTCGTTGCGAAAACGTCAAGCTCCCCCTTCGTCGCTGTTGAAAATGAGGAGAAGAAGATCTACGGTATTCAGTTCCACCCTGAGGTTACCCACACCCCAGAGGGAACCATGCTCATCAAGAACTTTGTTGCTGGAATCTGTGGCATCAAGAGCGGCGGTTGGTCCATGGTGCGTTACAATGTGGCTTCTTACCAACTTAATCGAAACTCATCGGATATAATTTTTCAAATGAAGAACTCATTCATCGACACCGAAATTGAGCGTATCCGCACGATTGTGGGACCCACAGCCGAAGTGATTGGAGCAGTGTCTGGAGGTGTCGATTCTACAGTCGCCGCAAAATTACTCAACATGGCTATTGGAGACCGGTTCCATGCCATCATGGTGGACAATGGTGTGATGCGTCTGAGAGAATGTGAAGAGGCCAGTGTGGAACTCCGCGAGAAACTTGGAATTAACTTGACTGTTGTGGACGCTGCGGATCTGTTTTTGGGAAAGCTCAAAGGGGTTCGTTTTCGTTCTTTGTGTTTCGCATCACAGTTTCTGTGTCTAACTTCTCTAATTTTGCTCACAGGTGACTGACCCAGAGAAGAAGCGAAAAATCATCGGAAACACATTCATTGAAATCTTCGAGGCAGAGGCTGCTAAACTTGAAGCGGACGTTGAAAAGAAGGGCCGCAAAATTGAATTTTTATTGCAAGGTACCCTGTACCCGGACGTTATCGAAAGTGTCTCCTTCAAGGGACCAAGTGCAACCATCAAAACCCACCACGTAAGGACTGCTGCTATTCTTCTATTCTTCGGACCAATTTCACTGACAGGCGGACGGGGTGCTTTTAGAATGTCGGAGGTCTTCTTGCGAACATGAAACTCAAGCTCATTGAACCCCTGCGCGAACTGTTTAAGGACGAAGTCCGTGCTTTGGGCGAGTTGCTCAAGATTGACGCAAACCTCATCTGGCGCCACCCATTCCCAGGCCCAGGTATTGCTATCCGTGTCTTGGGCGAAGTTACCCCAGACCAAGTTCGTATTGCACGTGAAGCGGACTACATTTACATTGAGGAGATCAAGAAGGCTGGATTGTACCGAAAAATTTCTCAAGGTTCGATCTATACGTGCGAAAATGTTGTCTGTGTTCTGATCGATCCACTTTTTCGCAACAGCATACGCTGCGCTTCTTCCCGTCAAGGCTGTGGGAGTGATGGGAGACCACAGAACTTACGAGCAAGTTATTGCTCTCCGCGCTGTTGAAACTACGGACTTTATGACTGCAGACTGGTTCGAGTTCCCATACGATGTACTGAAGAAGATCAGCAGCCGAATCATCAATGAAGTGAAAGGAGTGAACCGATGCGTGTATGATATCAGTTCCAAGCCTCCCGCCACGATTGAGTGGGAGTAAGTACGCGCTTTTGCTTCATTCCTTTCGTCTATTGAAAAAGAAATATAATTTGATTGGGTTTTTGAATGATGCCACATATCGCTTTTCATTCTAACTGCACTAAACACACTCATCGTCCATCTATCGCACATCAACAGTCAGCCAGACTCTTCACAAAGAGCTGATAATAAGCATCTTGCTCTCCTAATTCCCTTTCTCCAACATCAACACACTGCACTAACAGCTGGCGCGCTTTTTCATAATTCCCACGCAACTTGTACACTTCAGCAAGACCCATCATGTAAATCAACGTCTGCACATCTTCGGCCCCCCACACTTTCTTGCTCAAATCCACCACTTCGAGATAATTCATCTCCGCTTTTTCATACAACCCAATACGCGTGCAACATAGCGCCAAATTGCTGAGCGGCTGGAGCAACGACACGGCATCCCTCTCCACCTCCAAATTCTGCTTTAAATGCGCCGCATACTGCATGTACAGCGGCTCAGCCAGCTGAAACCGTTCCTGCGCATAATACACTTCCGCGAGACTATTCTTTGCTTCAAGCGTTTGAATATGGTTCTCCCCAAACAAGGTGCGCCTGGCTTGCAAGCATTCGAGACACAATGTTTCAGACTCCGAGTGGCGATTCAGTGTCAAGTAGAACCGAGCGAGAATATGGATGGTCTCCAGCGTGTCTGAGTGGGTGGGGCCGAGCGTGAGTCTACGCGCCGCGAGACATTGGATGAACAGAGATTCGGCTTTTTTGGCGGATCGTGTGCCCTTAGCTTCGTAAACTTGTGCGAGGCGAAGAAGGTGTAGGAGTGTTGTGGGGTGCATTTCACCGTTGGTTTTGGTGGACATGTGGTAGCATTGGGTGTATAGGGATTCGGATTGGTCCCAAGATTCACGGGCAAAGTGGAGGTTTGCAAGGTGTGCTGTGGCTGCAATGGTGTCTGGATGCTCGTTGCCAAGAGACTCACGGCAAACAGTCAGGTACTCCGCAAAGAGTGGGAGAGCTTCGTCGAAACGTAGTTGGGATTTGTACAAGAGTGCCAAGTTGAGTGTGGCAGGTGGAAAACTGCCCATCAACCGTTTCCGCAGTTTCATGGATTCCAGTAGAACAGGTTCCGCCAGGGAATATTCTTTTTGAAGATGGTACCATTGCGAGAGGGCTGCTTTCCAGTTGCAATACTCGAGTTCATCTTTCGACCTCGCCACACGCTGCCTGCATTCGGCGACAATCCACGCCCCAAACAACCGATCTCGAATAATTGAAACGAGTTTAAAGAAGCCGCATGATTTTAGGATGGTTTCCTGGATGGCACTTTTGTCGCTCCGTTTCGTAGCCAATGCTTTTTCAGCGTTTACGCTGGTGGTAAGCAATTCATGGAAATAAGACGGATCCTTCACGAGAGCATTGAGAAACCCCGCTTTTTCGTCCGGGGGCAACGCTACTTTGAAGGACGCCCCTGCACAGTGACATGCATACATCTCATACAGGATCCAGATTCGGCGCAAGGCAATGGAGTCCTCCCACTTCTGCATCACCAAAACTACAGCTCCAATGCCGGCCACTGCATCAATGAACACACTTGACCACCAATCATGGCTGCGGACGGCCTGGGCAGGCGGTAGGCATAGAAAGTCGATCCAGATTGGGGTTTCGTAGTCCAGTTCCTGATCGAGTAGATAGTTTTCGAGGGAATCGACAAGGGTAAGGAAGTTATCTGACCAGGCGTGGCTGACCATGAGCGTGGCGCGTGTCGTCGGGTTGGGTGTCGGTAGTGGTGTTTTCGCCAGAGCCGTGATAATGTCGGAGGTAGTTTTAAGGGCTATAGCATTGCGGCCCCCGAGAGAATTGATAAGAGATGCGAGTTGTGAGAAGGGTACACCTCGGGTAAGAGACTGAGCTGTCTTTGAGAGTTGGTTCAAGGGTCAGGCGGACTCTGTCAACACCGTAGAAAGTGGGCGAACCTTGGATGCATGTGCTTTAGATGGACCAGCCATCCCAGGCCCGTATGCGGCAACGTGGTTGTGGTGAGGTGATTTGCGTGGTGTGGACATTCCTGGAAGGCCCACGAATTTACAACTAATTCCTTTTTTACTTTCACCTTCCCATTGTTGTTATTTCAACCAATAAATCATTCTCTTTTATTCATCGTAGTTTTCCATGCAGGTCATAAAGTGGCTGGCGACGTAACTTGACTTGTGTGATTTGTGAAACTGCTTTGAACACACGAAAATGGCTGTTTCTGTCAGATCTAAACAGCGAGGTGAGAATCCTGAAGTCCTTGAATCTCTTGTTCACAGTCTCATGTCGTGCACCCATCTGCTTCAGGTTGTGATTGTGAGCTCTGGTGGCTGCAGAGGTGATCACCATCTTTGTGATCAGCCTTGTGTCGCCTCGGTAACCCTGATCAGCAGCAACCCTCTCACCAGGTTCAATGAGGCGCAAGAGAGTCTCCTGGGCCATTTTCAAGTCAGGCCACTTCCCACACGGGACCCCGCCACCCACGTAGACAATCTTGCTGGTTCCCAAGGCCACAGCAACTTGGTAGCGGAAGCCAGCATGCTTGAACTTGTGACTGTACAAGTCTTGATCAAGTGGACGGGCCTCAGTGACAAGCATATCGACACCATCGACGTAACAAGACGGTCTCTTTATTGGCCATTGTTCGAATCGCTGCTCAAAATGGATCTGTTTTTAAGTAATTTTTGAGTGGTTGTTAAAAATAAATATGTTTGAACATTTGTTGAAATGAGAAAATTTTCACCTCGTCCATCATTCCAAAACAACTGATCCCTTCGTACACCTTGTCCCTCCAATTGCTTTCAGATGTGTTGAACTTTGCTGCTGCTATTGCTTCATTGGGGTACGTTTTCAGGTGGAACAGGCTCCACAGAAAGTGAATCTTCTGGAGTCGACTAGAGTAAAAGTGACGTTGCACGATCTTCCACAGATCAACAGCAGACTCCACCAGAAGACCAAAGTGAGCAATGAACCGTCGATTCCAGAGGTCTTGGTGTCGGTGGTAGGACTCAAAGGACTTGCCAATGTGTGGGGAGGCCAGCCTGATCAGAAGTGAGAGTTGGTGATCCCACTCAAACTGGGACATGCCAAAGTGGACTGAAACAGAGAAGTGAATAAAGAAGTCGATCCCTTATGCTCTTTATTGTTCCAACAATCTTCAATCAACACGTGTCTGAAATGGCGTGGCCAGTCTGTGATGAGCAGTGATCAGATGCAACGTTGCAGACTGGCAGTTGTACCTTTGGCTTGCGAAACCCTCAAAGCAGCCTGTGAATACTGAACTGAATTGAACTGAATTGAACTGAACGTGATGAATCCTCTTTTTGGTGTTCACACATTTTATTGACAAAATCACATGTATCGTATGAACGCCTGCATGCATCAATGAACAACAGTGAACATGAACTGGGCCAACCCAGATTCATCCAAGTTCACCACATAGCCATTTTATATATTTATTTTAAAAGAGTAGCAATAAATAAACAGCGGTGTTGCTGCACAGTTGCGCATAAAAAAGCATTCATGGCATACTGCTGGCGTTCACGAGTGTTCACTGTTTGTATTTTTGGAATTTACGAATGTGTTCACCAAGTTCATGAATTTACTGAATTCACCTGAACTGAATTTGGCATGCCCAAATGCTGTGCAGCGTGGCCAAACAAATAAATAAAAGAACAACAAGCCACAATCACGTGGCGCGCTCTTGTTTGCACTATATAAACTCGTCATTCTTGTTGTTTCTTTGAGCAGAATCATGAAAAGACAGAAGGCAAATCTCACAGGTGCCCATTGGACACACGAGCATGATGCTCTTCTCTACGACTACATCAAGCAGCATGACACTGGAGGCAAGACGGGCACGGATGTCAAAGCAGCAGTTCCGATTCTTCGACCATTTCAAGCCCCCACACTGAACGCCAAGCTTCGATCAATGCGCAACAAAATCAATGGTACACCGCCAACGAAAAAACCGACCGATAACGGCCGCGAAAGAAATCGGAGCGGAATCGGCAAAGCTTTCGGCCGAAATCGGCGTCGGCCGGGATCGTCACCGATTCGGCAACGATGACCGGTTGATTTGCCTGTCAGTAAACTGTTGAATAAACTGCTAAAAAACGGGCCGATTGGCGGAGAATAAACGGCCGCTTTTGAAATCGGCCGTTATTCGGTCGCATGACACTGAAGATTGTCGCCCGATTTTTAGCCACAGATCATCGGCGGATGAGCTGGAGAAAAACGGCCGTTTCATCGGCAGAAAAGCGGTGCTAGAGATAAAAGTGACAAAAAGGGGACTTGAACCAGCATACCACGCAGTGGATGCGAGGGTTCCCACGACTATCCTGCATGCCCAGTGACGATGGGACGGAATAGCTAATAGTGTGGAATGGCTCTGAGTACGAGGAGTTTTTCTGAGGATTGTCTTTAAGAGAATTAAGAGTTGTAAGAGAAGCTGCTTTATTCAAGTGAACGAGGAGCGCTTTAAATATTGAATTCCAGTTTTCTAAATAAAGAGTTTTCCAAAAATGTCGTGGGAAGTGGCGAGAGAGATTTCGACATGTCGAAATCCGGTTCCAAAAATGTTGTGAAGAACGGTTCCAAATATAGCTGAAAGGCGAGAGCGGTAGTTACGTGATCAGGCTGATTACGTAACAGAGGGCTTTGACAAGACTGAACATAAAACACTTAAAAGGCTGCGCTCTTATTTTGTGAGAGGATTTCATGACCAACCACTATTTGCCAATCAATTGCTCCACCAAATCATCTCCTTTCACCTTTGTTTTGCAACACTACATGGGCCTTGGACCTCAAGTGCTCAGACAGGCTCTCAATTCTTTATTGAATCAAAGAAGCAACAAACATCTCAAGCTTTTGAGAGTAAAAAGTCAAGGAACACATCTGTTTGGGCACTTCCAAGTGTGTGATGACATTCCATGCGAAAGGGATTTAGAAAATACGTGTTCAAAGTTGAATGTGCAATAGATCCATCTTGTCTCCAGCTGCACAAAAACTGCTCTTCCCAGCAGTCGTGACTGACATCTGCTTGGTCATTGATATTGCCAACAGGGACATAGAAGTTGTTGTGCAAACTACATGCACGTAATCTCCATGATGTTAACTGGCCGTTCAGCTCTAATTCTTGCATTAGACAAGTTTTGGTGTGCTCGTTATGTTGAATGACTTTTCCAATACGGCCCCAGTTGTCAAAAAAGAAGAATCTGCCAATCTGAATGCGAGCTCTTGATGGAACTGGCCTGATGGGAGGGAACAAATGCTTGACTATAATGGAATTTGCTCCAAGTTCAAGTAATCCAGGCCCTCCTCCTGATGCCCCTCGTAAATATGATACTGTCCCTTCCCGAATTGCAAATGCCCATGCCACATCTCTTGATGGTGAATGCCGATTTGAATTTGCTATGTCTTTGCGCACATCTCCATTCATTTGTTCTGGAACTTCAACAGCATACAGAGACAGTGGTCCCCAGATCCGGAAATTATCAGGGAGATGAGAAAGTAGATGGACTTTGAGCTTGTCTTTTGCTGATGGCAGTGAAACATGGAACAGACGCTGAACTGCAATGGTAGCCTTTTGGAGATGGCGGTACCTTAACTCAAAGTGTGGATACTTGGAATCATATGCCAGTTTCGTAAGAATTGCACCAGCAAGCCAAAGCCAAGTTAGATTTGGCTGAAGCCAAGGGAAGAATAATGGCCCTATTTGTGCAAGGCCCTTGAAGTCTTTTCCATTCATGCTTCCAATGTAGCGAGTCACTTGTTTTGATGACAAATGACAGTGTTGATAGGTTGAGATGATTGCAAATAGAGATGCAGCTCTGAGTTTGAGAGACCTTGACTTCAGCTTTTCTTTGGACTCTGTCCCCAAGTATTTCATGACTCCAAGTAACAGTGTATGGAGAATTTCAACTGGAGTTTGCGCATGAGGTGAAAAACCAGGGAGGGAGAGATAGATGTTGGCGTGCTCAGATGGAACAGTTATCCCAGTTGCTTTTCTCAGAGACTCTGATTGTGTTTTGTTCATCTGTGCCATTCGAGACAGTACTTGCTTGGTTTCATATAACCATCGATAAGGATGAAGTTGCATGCAAGTGGATGGACTTCCAATAGGTGCAGTGCAAACTCGACAGTTGAAGTCACTTCGTGCTCCAGCTTGATGGCATATTTGGGCTGCACGTGGATTATCCACAAGCATTGCAAGTAATTGTGAAACAACAATCACATCCTCTCCGGTGCTTGAGTCAAGTACTTTGATTCCAAGAGATAGAGGGCTGCCTGGTGATTTATTCAGTACTGCAATGTCAAAATAAATACAGATTAATGTTACCTTCTCTCAAATCGTGCAAGACAACCTCAGCAATATCTGACCATGATCCAGTGTTTGTAGTGGCAGCAAAGTTGATATATCGAGGACCATAAAACTTGTGCGGAAGCAATGGAAATATAACGAAAAAGTTTTCAAAGTGGTTGTAGCGCTTGGTTGTGTTTCCTGAAGTTTCATCTGAGCTGCAGATGACTGGAAAGTTGATGACTTTCCGGCCATTTGCTGAACAAATTCAGTTACTATCTTCAAAATAAATGCTTGCACACAAACCTCGAATACTGAGATTGCCCCTTTGAACAAGTGTCATTGCATCCCCTGGATGCAGTTCAACTGTAGTTGTGAAGTTTTGCAACAACACAGAATGGAAATGCTCAGCAACTTGCCCAAATGCCACAATACCAGGTTTTGGAAAACACTTAATAATGCCTTCTTCAAAATTGGGCATTACAACAGTATCTCTAAAAGTGATATCAGCTAAATCACTAAAAACATTTAAGGAAGATCTCACCCAGCGTAAAATCGAGTTGAATTGTTGTCCATCCAAAGGCAAGGCGCTCTCACAGAAAATGCTAATGACTCAAAAATTTCTTGTGGATGTGTTGATAACTGTGGACCATATCGGATTTCCTTTGCAATAGATGGTGTTGCAAACGCAGATTCAATGAGCTCAGGAATAGGCCTGACAAAGATTTGAATGCCTGATGCAGATTTCCTTTCAATGGGCTGCACTTTGCAAAGCTTCTTGCGTAGCTTCAAAATTGCATTCAAAGAAGGGCACTTGACTTGCAGCAGTTCAAATATTCCCCAGAGAAGTTTCATTTGAGTAATACTGATGCGGCGACGCTTAGCAAATAGCAGACTGAATAGCAGAGCATGTGTTCTTGATGGAAATGGGTAGAAATGGCTGGATCCAAAGTCAGAAGCTGCATCATCAGAGTCCATATCAGAACCATCATCAGAGTCCATATCAGAACCATCATCAGTGTCTGACAATTCCATGTCAGTTCTATCTGACTGATCAATACTGTTGCTGTCGCTTGTGCTGTGATGTTCATCTGGTCCAGCCACAATTGCGCATTGTTCTTCTGCTCTGACACTTTTGTCACTGAGACAATCATTGGAATCTGCTGGCAACAGATCTGTCAGTCCATTTTGTAAATTGCTAACCCAGTCAAAAAGCCTTTACCTGCTTCAGTCTCAGCAATCATATTGATGCACTCTTGGTTGAATGCAAGGCTGTCAAAACTTTGCTGAGCAGAGCTTGTACTCTTGCATGAATGCATACTCCAAGCATCATCTGATTCCGACTCATTTGTGCAACGCTGCAGATGATGGTTCAGATTCCTTGCCCAGCGTTTCCCAGCAAATGGCGTGTTGCAGTTTGGACATCTGTGCTGACTTTGATGCATGTTGGGCACAAATTGGGATGAATCACAGAACAAATTGGGCATGTCGGAACAAATTGGAGCAAAGAAAAATGAGCCTCAGAACTGATCAGCATGCAAGGGTGATCTGATACAGTGTATCTTCCACTGCACAGGGGTCAATCAGCTTTACTTTCCAGGGATCTACTGGCCAGCCAGTTTCTTACCGCCCTCGTCATCAGGATGAAGAGTTTGACCAATTCAGCCCCCAACAAAGGGGACCTGCCAGATTCTCCAACTCACCTCTTCAGGCTGGTCCATCAACTCAGATTGGTATGTTGCCTTTCACTACATGATGTTTCTCACCTCACTGTCTCATTCAAATTCAGATATGCAGCCCTTTGTCTCTGTGATCAGAGATCTGAAAGAACAGTTTCAAGAGCAGGCTGAATACAGTAACAGTGAAACCACAGCTTTGAGGCAGTCTATTGCTATGCTCAGCAATAGCTTTGTGCCCAAGATGCGTGAGACAATTCCAAAAGCGTTGAGGACAGACATCAAACGTGCAAATGAGAAATATTTTGTCGCAACTGCCACCAAGTACGTTCTGAAACCAAATCTCACTAAGATAGAGGTGAAAACAAGTCCTATTGATATTCATCTTTATTAACTCTGCTTCTTCACATTCAGCATCACCTTGAAACAGAATGGGGACCCTTGATTGCAACATACAATGAAGATCAGCGCACCATGTTTATTGAAGAGATCAAGAGCTCATTTCGAAGCGCTCGCGACACTATGGTGAAGAAGGTGAGTTGATGGCATTGAGTATGAATGGCTCTGTTGTGCTGAACTAACTTTGCATTAATAGATCAAAGGACACTACAATAAAAACACCGCTAATCTCACCCTTCAAAAATACGCTGTAGTTGTATTCGGTGATAGGTGCAAGTTGACGAATGACGTTCTGAAGCGTGCAGCGTTGATGGTAAGTGTTTCACGATGTTTCGCAATTGTGACACGAATATAAATACTCACCTTCACACAGCGCAGAGTCCGTGGTATGTTGAGGGTGAGGGTTCCCTACTTTGCGATCCTCATCGAGGAGATGAGGCGCATTGCAGGTCTTGGGCCGGGGGGTCCTGCTGAACTGGAACGGATCAAGGCCTTAGATCTGGCAACATACACAGATCAGGGCCCACAGGCAGCCGCTGACTCAAATGATGAGAACGAAGGGGTATAATCGCTGCTCACCTCAACAGCGGCATTGTTCCTTGCGACGGGTGGTCTTGCGACAGCTGGTCTTGCGACGAGTGCTCATTTTATACATAATAAATTTTTAACTTTACGAACGATAAATATTTTATTTTACTGCCCATAAATCCAGCTTTTGGGTTGACCGTTCATCGACTGGTTTGCAGATACGCGGCCGATATGCTTGCGAGATACGGCCGATAGGTTTCCGATGTTCGACCGATAAATCGGAAGAACATCGGCCGAATGGCGTGAGCGTCCGGATCTCGGCCGATTTATCGGTCGTGTATCGTCGCCGCATCGTCGCCGTTTTCGACTGATAAATCGGCCGATTTCGCCCGTGAAAAGATTGGGGGTGTAAAGGTGGTGAGTAAATTTTTATAAGGTTTTTCGTTACACAACAAAAATTCTAAAATTTGTTCAATTTATTTCAGATTTCAACCCTCGCCAAGACAATCTGCCAATGGACCTTTCAAGCTTCCAATCCGGACAGTTGCCAGCTGGCAATGACGACGATTCTGATGATGAGACGGTCGTTCCTGCACCACATGTTGCATTCCCTGCAATGTGTCGTGACCCAAGCCAAGCCTCAGCCACCCCAGTCCGCCCTGTGCCCAAGTGCCAGAAACCCGACAGCCCAAAGAAATCCACGGTCATTGATGCCAACATGTACACGAAAGCTGTTGTGAGGGCAACACCTTTTGCGTCCACCTTGCGCCTCCACGATCTGATGAGGTTCATGGATGAGAACACTGGGCTGCACCATGTGCAGATTATCCTGCGTATTGTGACCGATCATGAGATCACGTTCAACGTTACAGCTGACGGAAAGCAGCTCATGTACCTGATCAAGCCCAAGACTGTTTCTGCCAAGCACTTTGTTGATCCAACTCAAGTCAGTTTGGACTACTCACCAAACCAAGCCATCATCCAGTACTTCCACAATGACCCTGGGACGGAGGAGTTCAGTTACACGATCAACTTGCCTGAACCAGTTGACTCCAACTGCATCAGCAGCAGATCAGTGATGCGGGTGGTCGAAAGACTTGACACGAGCGGACACCTGGTGCAATTTGAGCAGCCTGTTGCCAAAGTGTTAGTCTACATGGTGTCAGGTCAACGCAATGGGGATCGTGAAAGTGATTGGTCATAGGTGCTTTATTGCGCGGCGGCTGTTTCTTCCCAACTTTTTTTTTTTTGTCATTTATAAATAAAAACAGAATTAGTCGTAAATTCGTGGGCCTTCCTGCAAGATCACTTTCGCGGCATCAATTTATGAATTTGGTGTCCCAACAAAAGTTTGGTGCACACAACATTATCCATCAAACACCACCTCTCAAGCACTGGACGCGTAACCCACGCGCTTCGCAATCTTCAACACATCGCTAAAGATACCAAATGCAGTCACTTCAGCTCCAGCCCCAGCTCCTTGAACAATCAGAGGATTGGGGAATCTACGTGTCGTAAAGGCAATGATGTTATCACTACCCTTCAAGGCCGCAAACGGATGGCTTGCATCGTATTCGGCAAGGCGGACACCACTGGCACCTTCGGCTGGATCCACCACTCCGACACAACGAAGAACTTTTCCTTTGGCAGCAGCGGCAGCATTCAACGCAGCAAAGTGGGCGTCGAATTCTGGCAGTTTGCGCATAAATTCTTCTGCAGTTTCGATTGCACGGAGAGGCTCTGGCACAATATTTTCAATCGAAAGAGTGTCGAGACTCAGTCGAATACCGGCAACACGACCAAGAATTGTGACCTGTATTCAGTGCGCGGTAAGTATGGGTCGGAAAGATTCTTGCCGTTCCCCAGGTATCACCTTACGACCGACATCCATTCCATTCAAGTCATCTCTTGGATCTGGTTCAGTGTAACCTCGTTCCTTTGCTTCATTAACGATATCGGAAAACTTGTGCGTTGCGCCAGCGTCCGTTGTTGAGTAGTTGTTGAAAATGTAGGATAGAGTTCCGGACAGGATGCCTTCAATCTTGACAATTTCGTCACCCGTTTCAACAATGTCTGAGAGGGTTGATAGAATGGGTAGACCCGCGCTGCAAAAATACGCCAAGTGTAAGTGAATGAAACTGTGACGTAATTGAAATGAGAGTTACCCAACAGTGGCCTCATGCAGCACAACTGGACGCCCTGACTTTGACGCACTCTTGATGGCATCAAACAGAGCCAGGTCTGACGCGAAAGGCTTCTTGTTGGGGGTCACCACATGCAGACCCTTTGCCAGCCAGTTGGGGTACTGGCGGGCAACAGCATCGCTGGCCGTGCAGTCGACAACGACGCTCTCGCCTGACGCAGCGCTCGCCGCAGAGACAAGCTCAGAGACTGGGTCGGAAGAATCTCTCCACTGCGTCTCGTCCACAGAAGCCTCAGAAGAACCGGCTACAACCACACGCTTAGACGTGGCAAGGGCTACAACGCGCAGTTGGATGCCGCTGCTTCGCTTCTGGTGCTGCGCAATTTGGCGCAGGAATTCACGCCCAACGAGTCCGGGGCCGATAAGCGCAATGTTGAGGACACTCATTTTCCAGCGTTGATATTTATCTGCTCATGGCGCAATTTTTATCTATCAAGGAACCAACTGACAAACCCCCATGCCGCCAAAACCGACCCAACAGAAACAGCAACCTCCTCCAAAACCAGGCACGCAAAATGCAAACGCTGCTGCAAAAACTCCCGCAAAGGATACCACTAAGAAGGGTTCGGGAGGCCCTGCACAACCCGCCAAACAAATCTCGGAGCAGTCCGAAGCTACGAACTATCTCCAGATTGACCCAAGCTTAATGGAGCGAACAGGTCTCAACTCTGTGCAGCTGCAAGAACTGATTGAAATCTTCTCTTTGGTCGATGTGGATCACGGTAAGAACTCGCAGTTCTCCACGGACTGTTTCTGCGAGCTCAAAACGCTAACTTACACGCACAACCAAAGGTGGTACCATTTCGACCGACGAGTTAGGCGTCCTTATGAATACGCTCGGACTTCACACAACCCAGATGGAGTTGGAAGCCATGGTCAAAGAGCTTGATTCTGAAAACACGGGTGAAATTGATTTCGAGTCGTTTGTTGGAGCCATGACGCGTCAGCTTGAAACGGACATTACTCCTGAAGAGCTTCACAAAGCATTTCGCACGTGAGAAAAACTCTGTCTTTGTTTCTTCTCGGTCGTCTTTCAATCCAAAAAGATTTCTGTTTCGCCCAGATTTACGATTTACGATGGGTTGAACGACCTCGTTACTCCAGAGCATGAAGGGTGTATGCCTCGGTATATGCTCGTGAATATTTTGACAAGCTTCGGTGAACTCGACAAGCGACTATCGGTCAGCGAAGCGGAGGAACTCATCAACAGTGTACCACCTTTCTTTTGCCCTCAACCGCGATTTACTGACGCCGTGTCTTCCGTCAAATATCCAGGTTGTGGCGCACGGAACTCACAACGTGTTTGACTTCAATCAATTTATTCAGATGTATCTTCCTAATGCAGCCAACGCACAAGCAAAATAAAACGGGTCATTTTAAACATGTTTTGAAGTAATCGGTACACAGATATATCAACGCGATCAGAAGCATCCTTTAATGAGGACATTCAAACGCGAAAGAATTGTCCAAAACAAGATAAAACAAGATCGAAAGCATCCTCTAATGGGAAGGGAGACAGTTAAATGCGAAAGAAATATCCAAAAATGCTGACGAGGTTGTTCATTTGTGGCAGTCTCTGGAAAAGGACCGTGTCGCGAAGCAAAAGCTGGCCAACATGGACTTGGACTTGCCAGAAGTTGAACGCGAACGTCTCACGCGCCACATTCTTGAGGATGCGGGTTTGTCGAAGTTATTACTTTTTCTAAAATTAATGTAAATATGGTTTTAGACCCTCTTCAAACAAAAGAGCAAATATGGCGATCAAATCACACGGTATACACGCTGGCGCGGAAAGAATCAAACGAAGAAGAAGAATTGTGGACTCCTTTACTTGATATGGCGGAATATGTTGGCCGCTTTCGCAGCAAGGTGGCTATTTTATTTGAATAACTGAGTAGTTCTCATCGGAAAAACTAAATGATCACTGCTAGGAGTCGCGTTCATAGGGATTGATTTCGAATTCTTCCGCTGTAAGGACGGGCAGCTTATGGAAGGCTGTGCTGTATTTCAAGCGGGGTGGTTTGACGGCTTTACCCGAACGACAGTTTTCGTTTCGCCACAAAAGATTTCCAATTGTCGACGAAAAGGCACTCATTTCTCGTTGGGTTGACAAGTTTCCTCAAAAGACATGCTTCATCACTTGGAGCGTTGGTTTTTGCGATGAGAAGATAATGAAGAAACTCTTTGCTAAGCATGATGTGCTGTGGCCGGATGGGTGAGAAACTATGAACCATTACTTTTGGGACGTTAAGTACTAAAATGATATCAGCTGGTCATTTTTCAATGGTTTGAAAATGGCGCAGGTGATCTGGACTCCTCGTCGTCGCAACGAAACAATTGAGCAAGCCATTCCAAACAACAAGTATCCTTGCCGAAAACTCGACTTCATTGTGCCAAAAATGTTTCCAGAAAGCCGTTTCACATTTCATCGCGCTGGTGATGATGCCGAGGCGACCTATCAGATGATTCAGTTGATGCGAACGTTTTTCCAAGCGTCAAGTTTAAATCTTATGATGATTATAACTCGGTAGTAGATGATGATAATGATGAATGGGGTTGGGTGGAAGAAACAGTTTTATAAGACTTTTAATGAATGAGTTGAGGAGTGGGATATTGGGAATGATTTGGCTGGGGAGCTGTGGCAAGTGCGTTGAGTCAACCTGCGACTCCATTCGCGTGCTTGCTGGTGTTTGGGCGGCATGTTTGGGCGCGTATCGACCACCGCGTCCTAAGCCGGTGGCAGGCTTTCTTGTCTGCGAGAATTCTCAGTCCCGACGTGCAAGTACCGACCATCAACGCGGCTACTTTGGACCGGTGCTTTGAATTGCAGAGAATAATTAGTCTGAAGTCAAGAGACATCAAGCAGGAAACTAACCAGGTTCTGAAAAAACGACTTCAACCACCTCATCCATCTCATCCTCAGTCGTCTCATCCTCTGTGTCATCATGTTCCGTGACCTCATCATCGGTCTCGGTAAGGTCATCGTCTGTCTCCGTTCTCTCATCATCAGTCTCGGTCCTCTCGTCATCTGTCTCTGTTCTCTCATCGAGGCTGGCGGAGTTGGCGCTGAGCACTGAGCTGCCGTGAGCCTTGCTGGCGTGGACGATTCAACTGGTGGCGTATATGGGGAGGTTCCTCTGTTGGATGACGCTGGTTGAGCGATGGCACGGCTGGCTGGCGTGCGTTGCGAGAAATACTCGGGCCACGGATGCGTGCGGTTTTGAAGCTTGTGTTGGGTCGGGGGAGCGACCACGGACGTTTGGCCGCTGTTTAGAAGGCGTCTCTTTGAGTCCATAGTGTCCTCATTGACCCAGGTACCCAAGTATGGGCGCTTCTTGCTGAGAGAATCTCTTTCTGTGGCATGGTCGGAGAGGGGTCTGCCGAATGGCTTCACTGGGGGCCACACGCGCAGCTTTTTGCTTGCTGGTGAACACGGGTCCACCTCCGCTTCACGGTTGCGCTTGATCTGTTTTGAAAGTTGGGGAAGTTATTTAGTCGGCGGGTTCTATAAAACGCGTGAAACTGGAGTTGCCGTGTTTTCGTCACAGCGAGACTGCGCCGTAATAAAGAGCAAACAGTTTATCCGCCAACACATCGCGCGCTCCTCCTCCAAAGGAGTATATATACAGACGGAATAACATTATCGCCGACTATTCTGATCCAGAGGCTCCGGTGGGCTGTGTTTTGGGTCAAGGATTGACGAATGGAGCTTCACTCCACCTCAATTCGGCCAACAGCTGTCCCGGCACAACTGTCCCCATCACGCCAGCAGGGAGAGGAGAGGAGCACTCACTTTTCTGCTTTGGTTGGACATGTTCTTGTTGTTTCATTTCGTGCTTACAACTTTGTTTTGTTCGGATTGAGAAAAAACAACGGACATCCAGTTACTTACCACGGACAATGCAGCAGACTACCGACACGCTTGATTTTCCCCAGCGAGGACCTGCATTGGCGGCGAAACAGACGGGCGGCAGTCACGAGAAGCGCGCATATTCGGTGTTCGAAACAGTGGGCGTGAAGGCGCGGCTGAGGCCCTCAGCCCTTGGATGCATGCTACAAACGAATCCACATAGAGGTGCGGTTGAGTTTGTGGTGGGGGGTTCGAGGGCCAAATGCTTAAAGTCCCCTTCATTCAACAACAGCGGAACCACCCACGCGCCAGTTTGGGTCTGTCCCGGTGCCGCTTTGCGATTCTCGCGGTCCATGGTCGTAAAAACGAATATCAGTGCGGATAGAATGGCTGTCTGTTTGTCTCGTCGATTCGCTCCAGTTCTTGTGCCACATATTGTTGCTCTCCCTTCAAATGTACGAAAATATCCGCCGCCAACAGTGAACCCGTGGAATTGGACATGGGAGATGCTAATGAATTGGTTCTCTTGTATCTGAGGAGGATGGATACGGATAAGGCTGTTGTGTTCGCTGTGGCAAAAACGGTCGTTTATCATTGTTCAGGTCCGGTCGTGAGCCCCACGTTTGGCAGGAAATACGATGAAATTGATATATTCCGTTCATTCCTCTCTGAGACGCGTTGGAAGTTTGGATGTGGTTGTGGCTCCCAGCGAGAAAATCTAGAAATTCATCAGGTGACGGATGGCCAAAAATGGATCTTGACGCGGATAGGATAGTGTTTGATGGATATTGATCGAATGTTCAAGCCGGAAATGTTGTCGTGCGGCCTTACAGTTATTCTAAGCTTTGTATTGTTTGCTGCCCAACTCAGTTGCAGTCAGGTAAATTCTTCAGCCAAACAACAACTGCATAACATCTCACCAAATGTATAAAATAAGCAGTATCTCATCGCAGCCGACGTGTCGTTCGTCTGTTGCGGGTTTCTACGTCCTTGGACTGGCAGGGAAATTTAACCATTCCATGAGGGAAAGAATGGCCGCCTTGCTAGGAGGTTGAGATATCGTGTCGACTATGAACTGAAGATGTTGCGTGGATCCGACGGAAGGCATGGTTTCGTCATTCTCTGGTTGTTGTGGCAGGTTTGCTTTGTTGTGATTGGTGCACCTTCACTGATCGAGAAATATTTCGCAGAACAAATGGAAGAGCCAGAAATTCTGCGAAGCACTTCATCAACAGCGGTTTGGCTCCAGCGGGGGTTGCTTACAATTATCGGCGTGCACATTCCGCACTCTTAATGGAAGGAGGGAATGTGGGGTTTGTTTACGTCAGCTACCCCATGACAAATAACTCGAACACTCGAAACAAGAATGAAGTTTAGATGATGGTATTATAACACTTTTATTTGGCATTATCGGTTTTCCATCCGTTGAGGCGAGCGGTGTCAGATGGCGGGGAACATTCACTCTTCTTCATCTGGAAAATTCGCCCGACGTATGAACAGAGGCAACTCCCTTCCCTTTTCTTCTGGCTTCCACGTCTTTTTTATGACCAAACAGTTGGAGTCATGAAACAAAATAGCTCCCTTGGAGCGCGTCTTTTGCGTTTATAAAGTCTTTCATTATGTTGAAGTGTATGCATGTTCTATTCTATTCGCCTTGCGGATTTCTGGACGGAGATCTTCGTCTTGGAATTGCCAGGTTGACGGGTCTCACTCCTTCTCCATCGTCAGGAGGATGATTTTCGTCATCTTGCGTCTGAAGCTCAATCCTGCCGAGAAGGATTCAGTAAGTATTCTCTCGATGCGCATAAAAAATATTGTACCATCCGTTTGAAACTCGGTCATGCATTTTTGACCGCATAAAATACAAAGAGGCAGTTACCACGAATACAATCAGAATAACAAGAGCAACAGCGACAACCCTGTTTAGACCTCAGTTAGATGATGCTGCGTAAACTGACAAAAGAAGGAACACCTTACCCAAAGGACAGTGCAAGTCCCGTACCGCTTTCAACTTCCACATTCCCAGTGGAATTCGAAACACTATTATCCTGTCCAATCGCTGATGTGCCCACATTATCTCCTTTTCGTCCACTGCCGTCCCAACTCGTATCTGTCAGAATGGTAACTTGGTCCAGAGCCATGATCCGTAGCTCTCCTAATGGAAACGCGCTCGTACTTGCACCAATGAACCGGTTGAGCACATCTCGCGCAGCTTCCGGAGCATCCACTGGCATCATATGGGACGCGTTTTGTTTCAAGACAAATGTTAGATTTCGCGCAGTTTGATACCATCCTTGTAGCTCTGAGTTGAGATGCCACGAGTTGATTGGTGCATTCTGCGATATAGATATTGTACTTTGAGTGAGTCACTGCTGGGTGGATTTGAAAGGCTGTGTACGCGAACTACCTGCATTCCTGCCTCCCCGTTCCAGTGCATTGCTGAAACCATGTCATACACACCGAACCAATTACAAATCAAGTCCTTGTCGCCGCTGTTGGTTCCAGTTTTCGAATTCCAAGTTACCAATCAAAATTGCCCATACTGTCGCCGAAAAATAAAAATACAAGCTTACTTGAACAACAAAATCGGAATCTTTTCCAAAAGTTGCGGAAGAAGTTTATACGATGGCGCGTCCGGTGCATTCCACAACCCTTTACTAACAGCAGAATCGCACTCATGCCATACAACATCTTTTCCCTCATTTGGAACATGAACGGCATCCTTCACATCCGCGCGGCCCAAGTACTCTGCCATATCCTGTACATGCGGAGGCCATGCCGAAACTCCACAGCCATCCGACGGACCATCGTCGTGATATCGGATATCGTACATGTTAAGGCAGTTTGTTTTGCCTGTTGCGATGGATTCATCGAGAATATTGTCCATGATGAGTTCGCAGACGTCACTTTTAATATGCTCCTGAGATGTTTTCGAATAGGTTTCGAGGCATGATTCTGTTTCGTCTTGCGCTGCTGTCTAGTGGAGCCCCCAAAGAAAAGCGACTCAGCAATTGCGAATGATGATCAGAGGAACCTACCAGGAAATCTCCAGACAAAAGTCCATTACGCCGAGCATACGGAACGTACGCTGCGTACTGGCGCAGAGGATCGAACCACCCATTCCCAATGAGAAGCCCCTTCAAATTTATCTGAAGAAGCGGTCAGAGTACAGTTCTTCATCGAGAAAAAGGCCCGCTCTCTGTTTTACCCGCTTCGATCCTGTGACAGAAAGGATACTCTGCGCAATGTAAGGAATATACTGTCCCGCATAGCTTTCCCCCGCAACATAGACATCCGCATTCGAGAACTCGTCGCCGAACACTTCCATAAAATGCTCTAAAAACGATTGAAAGTTCTCCGCCACTCGCGCCAAACTGCTTGCATGTCCGTTCACCGAACCGCCCGTGTTGGAGTAGCCTGTGCCAACGGGTTGATCGACGTACACTACGTCGGCCGAGTCCAGCCAATTGCTTTTCCTTCGTTGAACTGTCCCATCAAACAGAGGAAAAAACGGTCCGTTTTCGAGAAACAAGCCGTCCATTGAGGAACATCCTGGACCTCCGTTCAGCCAAAAGACCTGCGCTCCGCAGCCTTTAGAACAAAAAATTAAATGGAAGGAGACATTCTCACCAGCTTTTTCGACCGTTGCTTTGTCTGAGTCTGCAGCTTCCAAAAGAATAGAGATCCTTGTGAGTTGCTCCAGTCCGCAGCGATGGGGAGCAAACTGATCAAAATGCACACAAGGCAAGCATAGGCAAGAGACGTTAGCAGTGCATCTCAACATAAGGGGCGTCTGGAAATCGAGTTACCCAGCATGCATGGTCCCCAACGAAGTAAAGTCCGACGCTGCCATCCCTGGCAAGGCCCTGATTTCAAACTCAGCTTTACCCCTGGCCGTTGGTGCTGCATACAGGCGTATCAAGAGTCAGCGGCACATAGAAGCATCACGACCCACAGAAGCGCAAACGAACCCATACTCCCAGTTGAGTTTAGTTTGGGTGGTTGAATCCACAATTGCTTGAAAATGGGACTTCGAAAACTGGCGGACAAAGTACAACAATCGGAAAGCGACAATGAGAACAAGGTGGCCCCCCATATTGTTTTGCCTCATGTTGACAGGCCATTGTATACTAAACGGGCGATACGCAGAGGCAGAGCAGGCGGACGAGCTCGCGAATCCTCTCGCGCATTGCAGACAAGAGAGCCGCGAAGAGACAGCGCATTTTGAGCGATTCTGAATCAGAGTCTGGATCGGGCGAATCCTCGGAAGTGGAGCAAGAGTCTGAGAGTGATGAATCGGACGAGGATGCCTTTGTCGTGTCCGACAACGAGATCGAAATGGATACGTCCGAGGCAGGCAGCGACGCCGACCCTCTTCCTGTCTCTGAATCCGAAGACAAGAATCCCGTCCATGCCATCACTCTGGATCTGATTCAAGGAAACGTGGATTTTGTGTCCCTTGCGGCGAAGATGGGCAATATCCCCACTCGAAAACTACTCGGCCATGATCCGCGCAACAAAGACCGATCCCTTATCCACACTGCTTGTGCAACCCGAAGAGCCGATGTCTTGGCCCATCTTGTATCTTTGGCGAAACGCGCGATACCTCCGTCCCCGGTTTCCATTCGCGAGTTACTTGAAGCATGCGATTCCGACAAATCATCCTGTGGTGGATGTAATCCTATTCATATTGCGGCTGCCATGGACTCTCTGGAGTGCTTGAAAATTCTGAAAGTTTCGATTGATGAGTGCCGCAAACAAGAATCCCGAATAGCAAAAAAAGGCAGCATTCCTATCAAACCTGCAACATCTAAACCTTTGAAAAGACTTCGAATTGAAGATTCAGATGAGGAAGAAGAGGTAGAAATGGTCTCATCGGATGGCGGTGATTCTGACGACACTGAAGATTGGGACACGGATTTGATACTTGCCCAAGATAATGAAGGATTTCACCCAGTTTCGCGCGCAATTGCAGCAAAAGCTTCCATTTCTGTTGTACAATTTTTGCTGGAATGGATGAAGGAGGCAGGTTGCGAATTCTCAGAACTGTTCAAGGCAACCGACAACGTTCAGTCCAGCAGCAGTGAGAAACTTGGCCAAGAAGAAAGAAGCGATACAATCGACAGCGGGATATTATTTGTGGCGGCTCGAATGGGAAGAGGGGACGTATTCACTGCATGCGAAAACGTTTTTGGGCGATCAGATATGTTTCAAGCAATGAGCCAACGAACGGCGTCAGGAGCCACGTATGTTTTTTTATGTTCGCGCAAATCTTAATTCCGTTGATTGCTTCACTCACACAGTTTGTGTGTGTTTGCAGGATTTTGCATTATGCCTGCGCAGCTGCCTTTATTTACGCGACTCCTGCGACATTTGACTGCGTCACGTATATTGTACAATACTATCAAACCTGCAATATGACAATGCTTGTATCTTCGCGAGACAATGCCCAAAAGAAAGCCTCGAAACCCATCCAGTACGACGGTCTTCCAAAGTTCAGCAAAGTTGCTGCACTGTATGCAGTTGGCGCGGGCGTTCCCTGGGATGTGGGTGATGGATCTAAGCTGGGGGAGGAGTCGGTCGAAATTGACTACAGCATTCCGAAGGCACTGTTCGAATTGGATACTGCCAGCTCTGAAGAAAATGCGGATGTGATTCAAACCGAAGAGGCAGAAATCGATGCGATGAAGGCGCACCAAGTTAAAAGTAAGACTTTGGCGCAGATCATAAAATGTTTGGTGGAAGCAGGGACAAGCATTTATGCTTCCGAAGACGGGGCCAGTGGTAATTTTGATTCATTTTTAAAGTTTTTCAGCTAAATTCGTGTCACAGGTGCTACTATGCTGCACTTTGCAGCCCTCAATAATTTGGAAGATGTTGTTACATTTCTTCTCGAGCAAGGCCTCCCTGCGAAAGTGAAAGACAAACTGGAATTGACCCCTTTAATATACGCTCATATGAGCGAGTCGTATGATAAAGTCAGCGATGGGTGTCTTCTCGCCTTGCTCGAAAGTGATCCCTCACAACTGGGAGATTTGCTCAAGCTTTCCGATCATGCCCGTAAACACGCGAAACTTGTCAAGAATCTCATCAAAAGTCTAGCCACGAAACCCCGCGCATACAAGGTAAATCTTTGCAAGGTTTTGCATCGGGTTCTCACTCAACCCTCCGCTTTTTTTTTCCACTTCCAGTTTGTAAACGACTTTCTTCGCTCATTGAAAAAAGAAACAACAGGACGCTATGAAATCATTGAATGGTTCTCAGCGTTTCCGGCGTTGCTTGATTTCAAGAACAAGAAAACCTTTTTTCGCCGCGCAATCCGTGACTTGATAAAAACTTCAGTCTCGCTAGTGGCTGAAGAGGGGTCAGAATTTCTGTCAGCCTACCTGAACATGGATTTTGATAGTTTGAGTGGACCGTGTTCTGTGACGGCAACATTTGAATCCAGCATTGGTTCTGGACCTGGGGTGACCCGAGAGTTCTGGGATAATCTGAGCAAAGATATTATCAAGCCGGGATACGGCGTTTTCGCACCTTTCAGCACTGAAATGCCATCGCTACCTTCCTATCCCAAAAGTGGCACTGATTCAAAATTTCCTGAGAATGCAGGAAGCAGTCTATTTTTCGCTCGAGATGATGCAGAGTGTCATATTGGGAAAATCTACCAGGATTCACTCAGCTTGACCAGATTCGCAGGAGAAGTCTGCGCTATTGCCATATTGAACGACCAAGTCCTGCCTGGCCTTGAAATCCTGAATCCACACGTGCTGCGCATTGTAACGCAAGATAAAATCGAATTCTCTTGGAAAGACTTTGAAACGTTGGATCAGGAGCTGTATAAAGGTTGGGATTGGCTTTTAGAGAATGGAGCTGAAAATGTGGCGGCCACGTTCAACATTAACGAAGATGTTGGAGGCGGGAAGGTGGTTACAAGGGCGTTTCGAGGGTATGACCCAAACTCGGACGTTACGGACGAAAACAAGGCCGAGTTTGTGCGGCTGTCGGCAAAATATTGGATAAAAAAATACAGGTATAAAATCGTGAATTTCCGGGAAGGTATTAATATTCACTTTTTTCTTTCATTTGTTGTGATTTGAGATTTGAGGTTGAACCACATCATTTTTTAAAGGCTTCACCAGCATCATTCCCCGAAGGATCCTGCGCGTGCTGAAACCGACAGATCTGGAGCTTATTCTGTGTGGTATGCCTGTCATCAACATTGATGATTGGCGCAAGGCGACAGAGTACAGCTACTGGACCAATGTCTCAACGCAGCAGCAACAGGAGCTAATTGATTGGTTCTGGTCGATTGTAAAGAATGATATGAGCGAAGCAGATCGCGTCTTGTTGCTTAAATTTTCGACTGGCCAGTCTCGGATGGCTGGATCCGCAGGTTGGAAGTATAACATAACCTTGGTGAATGCGAGTGGCTCCAAGTTACCCACTTCAAGCACCTGTTTCAACCAGTTGAAGCTGCCAAAATATGTGTCAAGGGATCAGCTGAGGGAAAAGTTGCTGATGGCTGTTAGGCACGGAGCCACAGGGTTTGAGTTTTGCTGAAATAAACAAACGCGATTCAAGCAGTCAGAATTTCACGTACGCATTTATTTACTGGCCTTCACCCATTCCCCATACCTCTTGCCTACATAAATACGAACTGCCATCGAAGCTTCAGCGGCGTCACCACTGCTTCCGATATCAGATAGCACCTCAGTTTGAAGCTTTTCCATGTACTCTTCCCTCCCAGCATTCCCTTTGGCAAAGAATGCATCGCAACTGTCAAACTTGGTCACTGCAGACACGATGGCATCATCATAGCCACTGTAATCTTTAACTACTTTAGCAGGTTTGGCTGTCTTTGGTCCCACCCGTCGGGGCCCTGGCTTTTTGTCGGTAGCTACTTCATGCAGAATTCGCAAGACCTTAACGACTGCTTCCGACAAATAAGGCTGGAATTCTTCACTTTCCAGCAGTTCTTTCAATCGCCCAGCACCCGTTTCTTGAACTTCATGGCCCTGTTTCCACTTTAGCAACGTGGCTCCAGTCGACACTACCAGCCCTTCACTGTCATGGGAACACATCCACTCCTTTTTCGCTTCAACCAACTCTGAAAGTGAGCCAGAGAATGCCACTAGCGGATGTGGAATTTCGCAGGCATCCAGAAGTAGAAAGAATGCATCGCAAGAAACTAAAGTTATGTCGTATGAACCGCCCAATTCATCGTTGTCGTCATCATCTTTGCTCGCATCTTCTCTGCGGTTGGTCCGTATCAGGAAGTGGCTCGTATCTAATGCGTTGACCCAGAGTTCCTTGTCCGCTGCGGATTCCAGTCGCATGACGGCGCCAAAGCAGTGCCAAGATTTGTAGTAGCCCTTGCTGGAGTAATCATACAGGGAGTTGCATCCGAGTTCGCCGTAGAGTCGAAACACTGTCGGTTGTGGCAGAGTTGATCCAGAAACTTGCTTCACCAGTGCGTCATAAAAGGCACCCGCGTTCACGGATCGCAAGGGACCCAATGGTGTCTTTTGGTAGACCTGGGCTGAAGACTCAATTTGCAAGCGTCGTCCGAAAAGGTCCCCGTTTCGGTCAATGCCAAGGTTGGTTCCGTCAATCTTTTCGACTGCAAATCCAGACAACTGGGCAATGAACAAATCTATGTCGGTGCGCACGTCTTGAATAGGTTTCAGATCCTTGGTTTGACTGCTTTTTATCTTCCAGGCAATGCCAGCACAGATGGAAGCGTGGAGGTGTTCTATGGACGGCCACTGGTGGTGGTTTTGGGACATGTTGCTTGCAAAGAAATACTGAGATGGTGGCTTTTCATGAGTTGTTATAGCAGGCGGGAGTGGAGGAGTCAAGGGATTCACTCCGCCCAACGGAGTGCCCCACTCCTGGACAAAGCTCGCTTATTCCGCACAGTCCGCCGACAGCTTAAAAACACTCATGCGCTGTTCACGAGCACAACTTCGCATGGTCACGAGCTGGTATCGTCGTCGCTGTTACGAAATGGTTTTATTCATGGCAATGAGCGAGGGGTGAAGAGGATGTATCTTTATCGGTCATTGACGGCAGACTGAAACTGCGCACCAATGTGCTTGGACAAAGACGATCGGTGCTCCAATGCTTTGATCAATGTTTGTATTCGGTAAAAGTTGAAAACCTCAGCACTCTCGATTGGGTCGAAAGGGAGGCTGTTAATACCGTTCGTGCTGCATGCAATGTGGTACATGCAGATGCGTTTAAGGGGAAGAGGGAGGAAGGGCAGGATCGGTTCGTGGGACGGAGGAGCTTTAGAGAACCAGGCCATCTTCGAGTCACTCTCGCGCAAAGAGAGAGTCGTAAAATGGTTGGCTTCTATGACCTTTTTTTTCATGTTTCATTCTGGAATGACGCACGATGAACACTGCTTTTCAACGTCTTTAAAAAGGCCCGAATTCTGCAATGCTCCGATCAACAACACGCGATGACCGTCACTTGCGACACTTCTTCTTCCTGAATCCGTTTATGTCCCATCGACCGAGCTCCTGTGTTGACGACTTCCAATGCCTTGAAAACTTAACTCTTTTGATGGATGGATCTAAGACTGGTTATGGCATTTCTCGATGAAGTGCATCGAGCGTGACTTTCGCGGATTCTCTGGTCGCAAGTTCGCACTCAAGTGCCGGCCGTCTGCTTGCGAACACGGCCACTGCCCCTTCATGGCCAGCAATCGCGACGAGCCGATGCGCCAAGAAACAGCCGCACGCTGCTGACGTAATTGTCTTCCAATTCTTTTCCGCGTGCGAGTTTGTTGGCAGCGAGGAAGCCAAGCATTCCTCCTCAGTATGAATTTTACAGTAACTTGCTGAATTTCGCAGATCCCGTCGCAGCAACCGAATTTATACCAAAGTTGGGCCATGTTATCGTGGGTGGGTTGCTTGCGGCTGCAGGTGTTATTGGGGGACTGATTCTTGGAAGGAAGCCGACTGCCAGCGGGAGAACTGAGCCATCTTGCTGTTCTTTGTCGCTGTAAAGTCATCTGACACCAACGAACTGAAATGAATTGTGTACGTTGTGATGCTGACACCTCATAACCACTCATAACTGGACTTTATTGCGGCATCATAGAACAGGAAAAAGACCAGGGAAGACAAATCCGATGAGAGGAATAACCCCAGAAACACGAGGAGACCGCGTGACGGAATCCAGATCTCACCGTTATGACTCGAAATGCAATTGGCATCAATGCCCCGTCGAACGTAGCCAGTTGAAAAGATGCTCGTGTTAGATACGCTCTCGCCGCGGGCGGATTCGCGTGCAGAACGGGCTCCTTGACCTCATTTGAACCTCGTCCAACCTTGATTTTGGCCGTAAAGTTTTACCCACGAAACAAGACCAACAACTTGAACACGACATTTAAATGAGCTCAGAAACTCGACACTGGCACGCAACCGAAGACATCAGCGCGAACCTCCGATGCGCCATCTGCACTGACGCTTTCGACCAGCCCCGGCGTCTGTCCCGCTGTGGGCACTACTTCTGCCGGGACTGCATTGGTGGCTGGCTTGCCGTGGCGGATGACGCCCAGTGCCCCGTCGATCGCATCCCCGTTTCAACGGCGTCCAATGCAGTAGTAGCCCCAGATAGGTTCTGTCCAAATGTTTTTGATTGCGTTGCAAGCGAACCGTAAGAAAACTGAACAAAAGTGTCTGTCGTTAACTTTCAGACTGGTTGTGGCTCTTCTTGACGAAATCGCAATCAAGTGCGACTACTGCGGCTTCGCAGGTCGCAAAGCTGCCCATGCGTGCCCACTCTTTGCTTGCGAACACAGCAGCTGTGCCTTCTTGGCCAGTGATCGCGACGAGCTGATGCGTCATGCAAACACATGCTCGTGGCTGTGTTCCTCTTCTTCGTCTTCTTCATCCGCCGCCCGTGCGAGGAAAGAGCGCAATGAGGATGGCCAGGTAATTGAGGCATTTCCATTCCCCATGTGTGTCTCTAAATGCACGTTTCCAGATGTCGTACGGCTCAACCATTACGGAAGATCGCGTCACAGACATGATGCCAAAGATGGATAATGTAGTGGTGGGCGGGTTGCTCGTAGCCGCGGGTGTGATTGGGGGCCTTATTCTGGGAAGGAACTTGAACAAGCGGGACAAGTGATTATCTCATCATCTTCAGACGTCGCAAAACCACTAGTGCAAATACATCATATTCTATCGCGAACATTAGTTATCAAAAAGGGGTTTATATTTATGTCAGAAATGAATTGGGAAGTGGGAAACGTTACTGTTAAAAAAAATGATAAAGAGGTCCCGGTGGGGAGACGGCCATAGATTATCACTCTATGCTTTCTGCCTCGCAACCCAACTCCTTCAATGCTTCTGCCCATTTGTCTATTTCCGAGGAGCCTCCCCGTAGATACAGGACGCATCCACCGTCGGCAACACGCAATACACTCTCTGATTCAAATGAGGTGCCGCTAACCATGCTCAAAGACGCACTGTTTCCGCTGGTTCCAGGCCCCATCAGCGTCATTGCAGAGTTGGACGTTCCAAAGTTACCCCACCCTGACCCGCGCTTAACTCCCACTCCTGAAATGTCCAGCCGCTGCGCCCTTCCAAACTCACTTTGCACGCGCTCAGAGAAACGCTGATTTGGAAGGCCAGTAGCTCCCCCAACAAAACCATCCTGGGACGTGATGACCACCATTTTTTCAACCCGAGTAGACGGGCCAACTTCGACGGCTCGAATCAGCTCAAACTCCGCCTCCCCAATCGAATTGACTGATGTTGCAGGAACAGGACCTGCTGCAGAAATCGCTCTGCACCAGCACAACACGTCAGAAAACAGGAGGAACCGGAACTCTCGCCCCACGGTTCGTTGTAGCCCGTACACAGTCAAAGCGTCCAATCCAGCGCCAATCTGTGGCTGTCCAGCAACACCCACAGAAGTCAGTGATGTATTCGCGGGGAGCCCATCAGGCGAAAATCGGGTCTCCGTCACAGTGCCTACACTATGTTTTGCAACCCATTTCACATTCAACACTGCAAATTGAATGTCGGTAGGACCTCCACCCTGCGGATCTTGCAACTGCGGTGCCATTTCAACACATTTGACCACTCGCAAGGTAGATTCCAAAACAAAGTGACGAGAAACACGACTCGGTTGCTGTTGCTGTTGTGGGAACTGCAAGCGCGCCACAATACCGGCACTCCGATTCTTGACAGCACGGATTCTTCCCATGGCTTTCCATCCGCGCTCTACTTCCTCCATCTCCCGCTTTTTGTCATTGCACTCGGCCACACAGTCCCGCACAAGAACGGCCGCCACCTCGAGATCGGATCGGTCCGGATGCGTTAGCGGCGTGGCTTCGAGCAATTGGTCCATCAGCATTTTGTACCGCGGGAGTCTTTGGACGGGTAAAATGAGGTACGATTGAAGCGAGATTTGTGTATGAGATGCAGAGCTTTTGGCAATTTTGACCAAGTTTTTAAACTTTTTGCCCAGCGTTCGGCGCGTGGTGGTGGATGAGGTTCCTGGATGAATGGAGGTTGAAGAGAGGACTGTGCTGCGGAGAGGTGCTTGGATGGTTCCAGTTCCTGAGGCGGCGAGTTTTTCGAGGTGGATGACAAACTCATTGGCAGTGTCAAAGTTATTGTAGTACATGGAGTACATTTTTAAAAATGGCGCTGCTTCTGAGAATACGTTGCCTAATGGCTGGTTTGGATGTTGAAGCGCGTGTTCAATGTTGGGAAGCAGATGACTAAGTAAAAAGACATCTTTTGCGTCAGTTCTTCTTTCCAAGGCAATCCTCCACAAAATAAACAAACGCCTCACCTGCGATGAAAGTATAAAATACTTTTGAGATTCGAAAACATGGCGCCCATGTCCTGCGCAGTCAAAATTCCTCTTTCAAACGGGTCCAAATACAGATTCACCAACGTCTTCAGTTCATTGACATACGTCCTCTCTGTGGACAAAATTTCAGCCGCAATGTGGGCCCTTCGCGACGGACTCTGCCTCTTTCGAATCTTTTCGCGCTCTTCATCTGTCAAACCAGGTGCATCCGGATCATCCCCAAGCCCATGCTTCTTCTCCGTCGCTGATGCAGTATCAAGAGACAAAGAAGAAACTTCCTGTTTTGAGCTCGATCGACTATCGCGGGATAACGACGAATACGAACGATCCATGCTCCCGTTTTTGATTGGGTGGAACACGGGGCTCAAGTCAAACACATCACGCAAGTGCGACAAAAGCCGCTGGATGTACACATAGCTTGGGTTTTTGGATGCTTGGTACGAGGTCGCCACAGACGCGCTGTCAGCAGGGTCTCCCTGCCTGTCGCCGCTCTTTATTAAAGAGCGGTTGAACATCGAGTTTTGGCGAGCGTCGATGGGAGATGAAATATCCGGCATGGAGGATCGTCTTCGGATTCGGCTGTTGCCGTCAAAGTTGTTTGTTGGTTTTCGGTATGCTGCAAGAAATTGATTTGTTGAGAACAAAGTGGGCTTTCAAAGTTCGAACAACTTACGAATGTAGTCAAATTCAGCTTCATGAGTGCTATCATTATCATACAGGCTTCCCCGGTCGGATGTGTCGTACTTGCTGCCTGTGGGACTTGTTGCAGAGCCCGGATGAGAAAACATGGTGTCTCCACCCGTGTTGTCATCAGAAAGCACTGCCATCTTTTTAGCCAAATCCCTATCAATTCGCCTGATTATAGATTGGCAAGAGGTAATGATAGGGTCCGTGAAAACACGAATAGACTGCTCAAAATTGTTTCCATTGATGAGCAGATGAACGAGCTCGCCACCGCGGTGAAGACCCAAAGAAGGAGGTAAGCTTCTCAGCCGGTTGTTGCTCAAGATGAGAGTCTGTAAATGCGATGCGGAGTGTGCAAACGCGAACGGAGCTGGGGCAGGGACTTGAGTGAGTACAAAAAAAAAAATGACAAATCAGAAAGTCAATTTGGCTCACAAAAGGCAGACAAGTTATTTCCAGACAGATCCAAAATCTCCAGCTCGCCAAAACTTTCCAAAACACCTTCCTCTACCATAATTATCCCACAATTGCGCGCATACAGCTCTTTCAAACCACTGCAGGACCCAAGTCCTTTAGTTAAGGTGGAGATTCGATTGTTTGATATGTCCAAAAACTGAAGATTCGATAATTGCGACATTGTACTATCAGGAAGCTCAGTAAGCATATTATCTGCCAAATGCAGCCTCGTCAGACTCGAATGCAGCGGAATAGAAGGCGGGAGAGCGGTGAGTTCCAATTTTTCGTAAACCAAAGACCGCGCAAATGGTTGTGAAAACAAGTCTGCAGAGTCAAATTTCGGAGGGGGGAGTAGCGGTTTCGGAGCAGGGATACTTGGATTTAATTGCAGCTGATTAGCGCGACTTGGCAATGGGAATGATGGAAAAAATTTGGCCATTTCATCATCAGCAAAGAGAGAGCTGCCGTCATGAGGCACAACATTTGGCTTTTGAGACGGGGGTTTTTCTGCAATTTCCATTCTTTGGGAATAAAGGGCAGGTGACTTTTCTGGGGGAATAGGGCTTGTGGCTGATTTGGATGCTTGTTGATTGAGCTGCTCCAGCCTTGAATCACGGCGTTCAGGAATCGTAAGTTGATCCTCGGCCAAATTGGGATCAGCGAAACTGGTGGTATTAGCAGCTTTAAGGTGCGATTTAATGTCAGGGTTGAGTTTGGTGGCTGATGCAGATGTTGGTAAATGGTGGATTTTCGTTGTGGTTGCAGACGGGCCAGATGTTTGTTCCGGTACTGCTTTTGATTCAAAAGATTGAATTGACTTGGCATCAGGGTCAAAGAGCGTGGATTCCCGTGTCATGGAGGTATCTCGTGAATGCTTCCCTTTACTCCCGAACCACCATGAAGATTGCGAGTTCGGAGATTCTGAATCAATTTCAATGGAAGGAGACTCAGGCACATGCGGCAAGTCCTTTGGCAGGACGGCAGGTGCAGTTGCTGCATCTTTGATGACGGGATCCGCAAGAGCATCTCGTACGACGGACTGTACTAACGCCGCAGCAACATTTACAGGACTCCTTATTGGGGATACTGCGGAATTTGACGAAACAGACAGAGCTTCTGCTTTCACCCCGACTTCTTCAGCTTCCATTGGATTTGAGGAGTTCGGCATTTGACTGATGGGAATTTTCGCCGGTCTTGATGTAAACTCTTTGCTGAGAGCTCTTCGCACGTTTCTGGCTGAAGGGGATTTCGATAGCAGCACCACTGCGCCCAAAAGAACTAAAGCAGGGTTCACCAAGACAGCGAGATAGGAGAATGGTGAAGCTGTAGAATTTCCATGGGTATCAGAGGAATTTTGTCCATCTTTCTGAGACCTGTTCGATCGTGCTGACAGAATCAAGAATATAAGACTCCAGATGGCGTTTGACAGGCGTGGAGAAACAATATGCAGTATGATGACGCAGGCAGTCGCAGGAATGACGCGGTCGAGAATAAACGATGAAATGAAAGGTGGTAGTTTGAAGTTGGACATGGACACTGAAATTGATGGTTGATTGGAAGGCTGTGAAATTGAATTGTCAGATGGGTCGACAGGCGGCGCCGAGACTGGCGGAGGATCGGCGGGAGGCGTAGAGACACTCTGTTTAACGATGAAAGAATATTTTGTTAGACCGTGCTCGGGTGGAGGGAGCATGCGTTGGCGTACCTGTGACGACGAGTCCAGATGCTTCGACCGAGTCGGTTGTGACGGTGTTGATGAGGAGGAAGTGGCTGCACGCGATGAGTCAAATAGCTTGATCAGGTTCTTCATTGACTGCTTCGGCGACTCGGCAGACGGTGGCGGCCCTGGATTGCGCGAGGGAGGGCTCTTGGACCGGCCACGCACTAGGGCCGCAAGACGCTTGGAGTCCGATGAGGGAGTGGTATCCGTGGCTGCAGGCTGCATGGCAGTGATCGTGGGTGCTGTATGTGCGCTGTGAGGGACGGGGGGATGGTTGTATGAGATGGTTTCGACAGCTCCTTATTTTTTTCCTTCGTTAAAATTATTTCCTATTCCCTAAATTACCGACATGAGCAGCGACTCTCACTTCACTGCATATGTGCACGTGGGACGGGCTGCCCTCGCGATGCGCATCGAGAGCAACGAAGATACCGCCGGATTCAGCCAGAAGGCATCCATGGACGAGCCCCGTTTCAGCGAGTTCAGTCGCCAGGACCAGAGTGACGGTGACGCTGCTGACAACTCATCAACAGCAACTTGCTAAGACCCAAGAACCGCCAATCCAGACATCGATGTGCACCAGGCTGCTCTTATCGCCGCCTCAAAGGCTGTGTCAATGAAGGCAAACCTGCGCGCAAGTGCTTCCCACAAGGCCATCAATGGCTCTATCGCAGATCCGGCGCTGATTCCAAAGAAAATGCGTGCCATCGATGCCCTTGCAATGAGCCAGGGAGAAGGTTTGATTCTTCTCTGCCGCGCGCGTTGTTACGTTACTCATTCTTAAATTTCGAAACCGCTGCTCATGCAGACACTGACGCAGATGTGATGGATGAGCTTGTCTGGGCCGATTTAGCTCTGGATGACTTTATCAAAAGGGCAAACTCGAGTGGGAAGTAGCATCTTGCCAGCTACTTGCATACCTGCATCAATAAACAACCAATCTTCAATTGCAATGGATAGACGCTGTTGCAAGATTCGACAATGGTAATAAGACAACGCGAGTACAGAGAAAATAGTCGCTTCGTGTAATTGCATTTTATGGCGTGAACAGCAAAGCTTCAACCAAAGATTTTTGAGAGAACCTTTGCCTTTGAGCTCGACTTTCCTTGGGCGGGCTTATTGCCAGCGACAGTGTCCTTCTGCTTCACTTCTCGCTGTCGGAACTTCCTGCCAGCTTGCTGCTGAACATCCTTTGCAGAATCCGCCGCAACTGATGTGGATGGCTTTTCTGCGAGTCCTTCTTCCTCCCGCTTCCGCTTCTTCTTTGCTTCCATTGCCTCAATCATCTTGGCTCTGTCGACGTTTTGCATGTATGCCTTGGTTTCCCTCTTGACCTGCTCCATCTCCGTGCGAACCTTTTGATCACGAACGGCTCGCTCATATGAAATCTGATCGGTCAAATGATGCCACTTGAATCGAGGCAAATATCTGCAAATCAGAATCACGTTAAAAAAAGACGGCTAAAAGTAAAATCAAAACATCCCCATCGACGTACTTGATGTTCCATAAGTCGTCATAAAACCGATCCCTCTTTTTACCGCCCATATTCCTGAGATTCAAAAACTCGGCAGTTTTCCGTGCAACTTTCTTGTCCTCAAATTCTACCCAAGCCTCTGTATAATTCACGCGCTTGTTGCCGCGGTACTTTTTTCTTCGGTACGCTGTTTTAGCGTCTTCGGGAGCAGCATAGAGACGACCAAGCTGGCCATGTTGCTGCAAGAGCTGACGAAGCTTCGCAGGGGTCATAAAAGGCGGGAGCCGAGAAATATAGACAAGGCCCGTGTTGTTGACTGTTTCAGTGAATGATTTGAGAGATTCGATAGTGATTGGTTTCTTGACTGCCTCTTTGGAGGAGGGTTGGTCGCCGTTGAGAATGTCTGGCTGCTGATCAGGAGGGAGGGCGTCGTCCATGTTGATAAACTCGGGCTCATCTTCGTCCGCATCTCCCGGTTGATTATCTCCTTCTTCCTGTTGGTCCGCATCTTCCTCATCTTTGGCATCACCAAACGCAGACGCCCACTTCGGATCCATGGCAGCAGCAAATCGCGAATCTGAGATTGCCTTGGCAGACTTCTTAGCGAGTCCTGGTTTGCGAGTGTCGTTGTCGTCATCGGATGAATGACCGCCGTCGCTGTCAACGTCGCTGTTTCCCAGGGGATGTTGGAACTTGGCCTTGGGCATTTTACGGATTTTGTTAAAATTTCGAACGAAAAAAAGAAAGAAAGCGACCAATGTCTGCACAGTTCCCAGCCAAACAGACCAAGTTCAAGAGTCACGAAAGAATAAAATGTATTTCGCGGCGGAGTCGCGTTGTTCAACTTTCAAACCCCAAAATGCAAACACGGAAACAAGTGACGCCCACCAGAAACCATGGCCCGTCGAACAGAGATCCCGTAGCTGTCAGCATCCCGAACTCCAACCATTGAAGCTCCTGCAACTTCTGCCTCCAGCAAGTTTCCTTCCAAACTGACAAACCACATATTCTTCACAGCTAGCGCCGGATCTGCATCCTCAAACAGCGCGTGCATACATTCAATACACATGCCAAGAGAATGTGAATGAGAATCCACTCCAGCTGCAAGAATTTGTCGAATAGCATCGTGAATATCGCCCTGAATGGCATTTGCCTTGAGAGATTGAGATAAACTTGCCGCAAGATGTGGCGCATTGAGGTTTTGCCGTAAAAGCGTGTACTGAACAGCTGTTGCGGCCATGAGATCTGTGCAGGTGGTGTAGAGGGATGGAATAATGAATTGGGATGTTTGCAGCATTGCACGGATTTCCGGGATCAGCTCTAGAGCGAGGGTATTTTGTTGAGGGGCATTTGTAGAAAACGAACGTTGGGACCCGTGGGGATTCGAAAGTGTCGATTCAGCACGTGTTGAAATCTGCGCGCATTTCTGCAACGCGGGAATATACTCCCCGGGTATGGTTGGTCCTGGAAGGAGCTCTAATACTGTCTTAACAAGGGTTTCATAGAGCTGAAGAGCAGTTTTTCGGTCGTGGAGAGCATCGTACGGCGGTTTAGAACGACCAGCGAGCCAGTAATCTTTGACAAGCAGCAAATCCACCAGCAGCGTTTGTTGATGGATGAAGCTGATTCCAGTGTTTATCCCGTACGCGTAAGACTCGTTTAATTGCACGTTACAACTCTGAACAGCAGTATCTGGGAGAAGCCTGGAGCTACCAGCGGAAGAGCTATCAAGAGACTCGCTGATGTACGGTAATAACTGAAAATAGGCCCAGCTGTCAACGGTGTCGGTTCCAGATTTTTGTACATTTTGAAGACTGGATTTCAGAAACATGGCATGCGCTTCCAAGTTCATGACATTCACCGTGCCAGTTTCCAAGCATTGAGAAAGGCGATGTATCCCATCTTTGATGTCGTCCCAATAAAAAAACTCATCAGGCCAGACTTCAATCAGATCAGTGACTTCCTCTGGATGCATGGCTCGAAGCAAGAAAACTGCTTGACAAAGCACGTACTGTATCGATGTCCGCATGGTGGGAGTCATAAATTCCTGTGTTACTTTTAAACCGCCTTCTGTCTCTTGGGTCGTGAGCGATCCCAACACTTTCAGCGAGATAAATGCATGCGTTTTCGATCCAAGCAGATTGTATGCGGAAGCTGTCGGATAGAATAGGCAGAATATGGGTCAATGTTTGGCGGAGAAAAAGAAAAGGAACGTGGGCTGTCTTTGACATATGTACCAATATTCAGCATAGTTATTAGCATCCCAACCACATCATTGCTTTTTTGGAACTCAACGAGGCTTTCCTTCAACCCCTTGAGCGCAGGCAAAATCCATTTCCTTGCTGTTGATTTTGGCGCAGCCATGCCATCCCAAAACCAATTAAAGTGTTCGGGCACAGTCACATTGTCTTGCACTCCATAGCTCCACTGTAACTCTTTTAAACGCCGGCCAATCTCGACTTTAAGCGCGTTGATCGAGCTTATAGCGCGAGTGTAACCAAGATGATGCGATACTTCCTTAAAAACGGAGGATGAATGAATCAGACTGTCCATAGAAGCCGGTATTCGACCTTTAGCATCTTTAATATTGTGTGTGTGAGAAGTTAGTTTGACCTGTCCAACAAGCAACCGCCCATGAATTAGCGATTACACAACTTACAGTATGAGGCTGCGATGTTGGCAAGTACGCTTGCGCGCAGTGGGTCCACCACTTCCTTGACGAATACTCCAGTGCCCTTCAATAACATGTTTCGAATGCTTTTTTTGGAAGAAGGCTTCGAGGGACCGGCCTCTGGAACCACAATGCTGCAGTAATCCCACACATTCTCCGACTTGTGCAGGTGCGTTGAAGACGATGCCACAGAGCTGTTTTTAGCGTCCAGCGCTGAGGACACTTTTTCAAGGTAGCCAAATACGCCAAATTTCCGGTAGAATTGGGTCATTTCAAGGGCATGTGAGTTGCAGAGTATTGCTTCATTGTCCAAACCCAAGGCATGGCAGCAGATCCCCACATGAGTCAAGCTACGAGCTTGTGCTATCAGCAGCGAGCGATGTAGGTACGATAAATGGATCCGCCGGAACGGTGCTGGCGTGGGCATGTTTGGATCAGGCGGGAACGACGGTGATTCTGACCGTGGTTTCGCATTGCCGTTCATACGAGTCGAGAATCTGTGCGCAATTGATAGAGGGAACGTGAACCTGAATTCAGCGGGAACAGGAACACATTCCAAGCAGTGCTCAGCGAGGCGCAAGCATTTCGCAAAGGTTTCAAGGGCATCTTCAGTTTTGCCGAGCGTATAAAGCGCGTTTCCAACGTTTGTTAGAATATCCATCAGGAGAGTGACAATGGGCGGGCCCAGAAGGACTTTGACGCTCTCGCTGTCCATGTCTTGTTCGGCCAAGTCGACATACGTCACCGACATCTCGCGCGCGGCACTAAGAACGACATCATCAGCCACAAATACAATCGCTTTACACACGCAGTTCTGATTTCTGACTCACCAGGTCCACTCCACCTCAGTGGAAAGGTCCAACGCGTCTATGCCCAAATCCATCCAATCCGAGCCAAGATTACAGTCCCGCGAAATCATGTCCATCTTCTCAGTCGCAATTGCGTGCACTGTAATCGACTTTGCCAACAGTACCAGCTGCAGTGCCTCATCCACGCGTGACAAAATCCGCGCCGCCACAGCCATATTGTTCAAACACTGCGCAAACAAGAACCAGTTCTTTCGAGAAAACCCTTCTTCTTCCAAAATCTGCTCAAAACGCGCGTACGCAAGCTTGGGGTTGTAGTCGGCGTGCGTTGCTGTCAAGCTCTTGACGGCCTGTACAAAGAGCGGCCGCTCCCCAGCTTCTTCGCACGACGTGTCAGATTTACGCGTCGCAACACGGACGGGCAGATTTCCGTGCGTTGTTTGATCGAGTGAGTCGGCGAAAGAAAATGGGGAGGAACAGCGCACGCGCTCGTCTTCAAGCTCGTCTGGGACTGACAGTTCATCTTTCGATGGATGGTCCGCCAATGTCGTTGCTGACTCTCGATTCGATAAATCTTCGCAAGAGTTGAAGGAGGCAGATGAGTGGGGGATTCCGGCCGTGATCGTGGCGGGGTGGTTCATTTTGGAACTTGGAGTCCCTTTGAACAAGGTTTGTTTGTGGAAGGACCATTTCACGGCTTTGCTGCTGTCGTTGGAGTCTTTTTGTTCTTGATTTCGAGATAAACCTGTGGTGAAGACTCGAAATGGGGTCATGGTTTTATCGCAGGTTTGTTAATTCCATTTGCAGTTGCACTTTCTGTACATGGCGCAAGAAATGAAACACCGCACCTGAGTCACACGGCTATGAACAAGAGACAAGCTGGCTGAAGTCACGAGATGCTTCAAAGCTTCTGGGCATTTCCAGCCTCAGCTGCAACGCCGCCTATGTTATTTTGTGACTGGTTATTTCACCTCCTCAACAAGGCGCATCACTCATAAATATAGACTGCATGTGTATTTGGATGGCCTAAATATCTGCCCAGATCTGACATTTGATCATTCATACATTCATCAGTTTTGTGGGCTGCGTTACTCATTCAAAAACGGCTTCCCTCCAATGCCGACAAAACGCGCGGTACTTCTCACGGACAATTTTATGGTTTGGTCAAATAACTGAAGACAAAGGACAACGAGCTGCGGGGGAAACCCTCCAGATAACAAGGAAAAAAAAAATCAGACGTAGTAATGTCTACAAGGAAACATGTGGCGACCTCTCAAATCAACCAACCCACGCTTCACCAGAATACTGTTATCCGGGTCCGCAGCCCCACCAAACACAACCTCGCCCGCGTGAGGAGTTGCTCCCACAATGGCACCTTCCGTTGATACAAACACAAGCTCTCCGTAGGAATCAGGATCTCTCAACATGTCCCGCATGCATCCCTCACACATTCCCAATCCTCCACTATATGCTGCCGCACCTGCTGCCAGCAAGTCGCGGTGAATCCGTGCTGGTGTCGGAGTCGATGGAATACGCAAAACACTCAACAAATCAGCCGCGATACCATCGCCGCTGTATTGATTTCTGCTTCTTTGAACAGACATTTGAAATGCTCCATACGCCATGATATCTCCACTGATGGCGAAAAGCGATGGAGCAGTAAACATGCTCGTTTGCATTGCGGCAGTGAATTTGGAAATGGCAGGGGTCCGGGCTGGCTGAACTTGCTGTTGATCGATGGAGAGGTTGTCGTAACTATCCCCGGAGCCGTAACCGTCACCACTCATGGGGGGAATCAACAGTGCTGCAATGGTGCTTTCATGCAAATTGCTAATCAATCCACTGCTGGCATTGGTAACTTCACCACTTCCGCGACGGAACAGCTCGAGTGCATCTTTGACAGTTGTATCGAGCTTTTGAGCTCCTTGAGTGTAATACAGAATGGACCGACCCCGCGTTTCGTATCGGTAAATATTGCTTGCGTTTAACCAATCGTTTTTGCCCATCAGCATCCGAATCAAGATGGACTGTTGCGAGTAGAAATCGACTCCAGTTCCGATTCCATATATATGTGAGAGGTAAGCTTGATCTGTGGTGGTACTTGGTCCTTGCGACGCGGAAGAAAGTGTGTTCATGTATCGAGCAGCAGCACCAAAGTATCCGCCCTCTCCAATGTATGTAATGTACAACATTGCGTACGATATATCGCTCATGATTTCATCGCGAGTTTTCTCCAAGTCTTGAACGGCCGTGACGAATCCAACGCAAAGCATATCCAGATCCAAAAAGTTGTGAATTTGCAGATCCATTGCCTCAATAAGGGCACTGATAGGCTCAGAGTAGCAGCAAAGAAGCGTCTCTGGGTCAATATCAATGAAGCGTGGAAAGAGCTCTTCATTAGGTCCATTTTGGAGCCGCAGCACCAGAAATACGGCTTGGCAAAGAGTAAAGTGGGTATGCAGTTTCAGCACTTCTGGCATTTTCGCTGTGCTTGAGTCGTTGTCATCCGTCATCTTGAGTAAGCTAAGACCTGAAGCAGTCTGCTCGTTCAGCATGGAGCCAAGAATGTACAAAGCAATGTATGGTTGACCGTTGATGATGTACCCCGTTGCTAAAATAATTTGGCAAATTAACATATGGCCAAATCAGACAGAAACAACACGCAAAAGGTATTTACCCAAATTCACGAGCGTCAACAAAACGCTGAACAAATCGTCCTTCTCCTTAAAGATCTCTAAACACGCTTTCAAATCTTTCAGACCAGGATTGATCCAGTTTGCACCAATCGAAGCAGACGCAAATGTGTCCGGATCCGCTGAAGAAGGGTCCACATTGATTCCATGAATACGAGGTGGGCCCCAGTATCGCGAGCATTCATCAATTTCGGTAGGACCACTAGCCTGCGTTTCCATGTTTCTGATCCAGTGCAATCCTTTGAGGGACCGTCCCAAGTCAATTTTGAGAGCATGAATGGAGCTCAATACACGGGTATACGCCAAAACATGTCCCAGCTTTCTGAATAGAACGGATGAACGCACGAGATATTCCATGGACGAAGCAAAGCGTCCTTTCATGTCTGATGATGGCACCAGTTTAAAAATGAGGCAAAAAAAAAAAAAAAAAGGGAGACTTACAAAAGGACATGGCTAAATTCGCAATAACGCCTGCCTGCAGCGGCTCAATGATATCTTTGGCAAATACGTCCATTTTTTGCGTCTGCATTTCCTGCCACCTAAACTGCTCGTCCCTCTTGATTCTCTTACTCTTGGCGCGCACAACCACCGCACCTGGAGTTTCAGCAGCCTCGCTACGAACGACTTGAGTACCATCACGAACACCGCCAATAATACCAAACTTTCTGTAAAATGATACGATTTCATGAGCATGTGAATTGCACTGCAGCGCCGCATCGTCCAGTCCCAACGCTTGGCAGCAAACAGCCAGATGGGTCAGACTGCGAGCCTGAGCAATAATAACGGTTCGATGTAAAAACGACAAATGCAGACGGCGATTTAACGGAGGAGCGGGCATATTGGGATCGGGTTGAACGGCGCCTGCAGCTGGTTGCGGTTCTCCGGGAACAGCAACAGGGGCGCTTTGAAGACCACCGGTCATGGTTGTTGCGAAACGATTCGGAATGGACAGTGGGAACGACATACGAAACTCGGCATCTAACGGAAATGCTTCCAACACACTTTCTCCCAGACGCAGACAGCTGGAATGCTGGTTCAGCGATTCAGGTATGTAACCAACATTGTATAGAATGTTGCCCATATTTGTTGTGAGATCCAAGAAGAGGGCAACGATGGGAGGGCCATGTAAAATTCTGATATTCTCGTCATCCATTGGAGCCGGTTCGGTTTTATGGAATTCAGAGCCACTGCTGCCACCTCCACTGCTCGATCCTCCCCCTACATCGTTGCCATCTGTGTGGTGCTCTTGAATGGCGCTTTTGCAATTTCAATCAAAGAGTCAGCTGCCAATCAACAGATCCATGCCCGGCGACAATTACACTCACCTAACCCAAATGGCATCTTGATCTAAGGCAAGAGAGTCCACAACAAGTTCCATCCAGTCGCTTCCAGCCTCTTCTCCAATCGCCAAAAGCCTCCTTTTCTCTTGAACTACCGCCCCAACGGCAACTCCCCAAGCCTCCTGAATTCTAGACAACGCATCGTCAAACCGCGAAGCCTGACGCTTTGCAACAGCCATGTTGTTCAGGCACGTTACATGTGCGTACCAGTTGTAATTGGGTTGCCCTGGGGCAGGAGCTCGACGTAGCGCTTGATCAAATTTGGCGTACGCCTGGGCGGAGGATTGGCCACCTTCTGGCGACAAAAGATGGACACCTTGTTCAAAAAGGGTTGCTGGCGGTTTTGGCTGGATCATGACGGGGACTGGCACAGGCACAAAGGCGGGGGCGTGTAATCTCATTGGGGATATCTCTGAGATGGAAGAGGAAGAAGAGACGTCGTCGGAAGAAGTGTTGATGTTGAGTTTCGATGCTTGGTACTGCGTGTGGTTGGCTCATGAGCGATGGGTAAACAAGGAAAAACTAAAAAAAGAAGAGTGCAAAAACCTCAGTCGGTGAAGTTGTTAGAGGAGATTGAGAGGACTGGACGGAATGGATCGAACGATTGTCTGAAAAGTTCCTTTGCGCATGCTGATCTATTGATGACATTCGGGCGGGGAAGTTGTACCCTGAGTTCGGATGCGATTCTTGCGGAGCATAGCTGGGAGCGTAGCTGGGAGGTCCGCCTGATGAGAGTGCGAGGGTTGGCAACGACGCATGGGAGGGGTGGCCCGGATGTTGGAGTGGGACTGGCTCCGTACTGCTGCGAAACGGCTGGGGAGGCAGCGCTGGGGAGCCCGGACCATAAGGAGCGAGTTGGGCGGGAATTGGAGAGGGGGATGCGAAGAGACTGGGACCGTTGTTATCGAGGCTGTGGGTCGGGATGGAGGAGTTTGATGATCGCTGGGTGCTGCCTTTGAAGAGGCTGCCGAACTTGTTGGTCACATTGTTGAGGATGTTGCGGCTGGACCCGTGAATGCTCTCCGGCCTGCTGCCGCCAATGCTGTTGCGTTCCATCGGAGTTAGGCGCTATTAATAGTGATGGCGCCCCAAAGAGTTTTCCCTGTTCTTGATGAGAATGCCCAGCCACTCCGCCAACTGAACATCTTATTTATTCACCAACATGTAATAGAAAGACTGTATGAAATGGGGCTGCAGTTTAGCAGCTGAAACCGAGAGGGCGTTAAGAGATTCTGTTGTCCAGGCCGTTAGAACAGGAACGCGGCCAGCACTGCAACGCTTGCGGCAATTTCAAGCCCCATGCCACTGCTCTTTGACGAAGTCGCGGCAGTCGAAACTGCAGCCGCCACAGCACCGCTTCCGACCGGAGCTCCGGTCGTTGCTTGAGCCTCTGTAGTTTGGACGGCAGGGGCAGCGGATCCAATTGATCCCGCCGGGCAGATGGGAACAACATCAGAAGATGCAGCGGCTCCAATTTTAAACCACGTGCAAAAGTTGTAGGAAAGGAGTGCGCCCTTTGAGTCCATTCCTTGCCAGATAATGGTGTAATTATCCGCGGCAGTCAAGTTAGAAGCGGGGGTCCATTCGAAGCAAGTAGTCGCTGGGTATGGGAGTGTTTTGATCTGGTACAAGTTGTTGACAATGTTGCCAGTACCTGCTCGATAGCTGTTTGTCAGGTTCCCCGCTTCTTATCAGATAGTCCGACAGTACACAAACTCACCGGTTCCGAGCCACACGTCCATAGACACAATGTTGCTGGTGTTGGCAGATCCAGCATTGGCAATGGTCCACTGCACAGCATTCACCGATCCCTGCTGGTAAACGGTTGCGCTGGTGGAAGCTGGCGTGATAGCATAGACGTCCATGGCTTCAAGTGTGCTCAAAGCGGAAGCAAGAGGACTCAGGAACAAGGCGGCGGCGGCAATGGCGAGCATGTTGGTCGGAGTAGTTCTGGGGTAAGAGGGTGATGGCGGGAGCACGAAGCAAGGGTTGTTGTGAGAAATGTAAATTGGCAAACTGCAAAACTGAGACCAATCAAACTGGTGAACTCAACTTTTCCAAATAATGCCAGTCCTTCGTTGCCAGCGAAACTGTGAGCGCGTTATTGCGGTACAAATAATGGTACATTTTGCCAAAACGCTCAGCTCGTGAGCGAGGACTGCCAGACTCACTGTCAGGCCGGTCAGGGTGGGTCGTCATGGCCTACCCAAAACAGGAAACGAAATCAACGCTGCGTTTTTTCTCTGATTCACTTATGCATTTCAAGCTGCCTTTGCTACCAGCTGGTCTGGCATGGTGTTGACTTCCTGGCGTTCAATCTCACTTTAAGGTCGCCGGGGAAATATTCTGAATTTAAATTTAACAAATAACCGAATGCTCTGATTATGCTGACAGCGACTCTGTTCTCAAGCCACGTCGCTCTAAAAGGTCCTCGCGACCAGCTACTTGCTCTGTGGCTGAACGGATGCTATGGGCGTGGAGACGGCGACGACTTGCGTGCAAAGCGAGAAACCCCACGCCACCAGGCCGCAAACACAATCAATGCTCCGGCAACAACAGCAGCGAGTGAGCTGGAATCAGAGATGGAAAAGCAGTCAGAGCGAATTCTTTCACTCGTGGAAACTGCGCATCTTCTCATCGATGGACTGCTTGTGCTTGTGCAGAGTCTGGATGGGCAGTCCTGGGTTGTGGATTTTCATCCGCAGGGGTCATCTGACAGCAACATCCAAGCAATGTTGTCTGCTATTGTCCATAACTGTATCATGTTGAATGGTTCTGTGTCTGTGTTCGCTGCAAAGCTGGCCGTGTACCGACTTCTTCGGACGAAGGGATGGGTTGTTCGCGATGGAGTGCGTTTTGCTGCCGAATATGTGCTGTACAAACCGGGTGGGCCTCTCAAGTACCACGCAGACTACGCTGTTCATGTGCATATGGTTGGCCGTCATTCTCCAGTGTCGTGGAAGCAAATTCTGGCGACAATTCGATTCACTGAGCAGGCAAAGAAAAAGATGCTGCACATTTCAGTGTCGGTTCCTCAGCTGAAGGCAAATGGAAGCGGAGGCAGCTTCGACCAAGATTTTGTAACAAGCGTTGATTCTTCGAATGCGTCCATTCACATGTTGCAAGTGTCGCGGTGGGTGCCGTAGGGATGGCCCTCTCCCAGACACTTCGGAAGACGCAAGTCAAGTCACTGTGAGAAGTGTATATTTGGGAGGGTATCCTTAGACTGCTGCATGCAATAAAAAATGTTTTGTTGGACACACAGAAAGAAGGTTCAAATCTCTCCAACTCAAAAGAGGAAAACCGAAAGGACAGCAACAAGAACTATCGCAGCAAAGTTTCCTTCCATTCCAATTCCAAACAGTTTGCTGCTGCCTGATTTTTCAGCCGGCTTCGAGCCCACAGAAGATGCGCTTCCAACAGCCACCACCGGTACAATCGGAACCGCAGTTACAGCTGAACTGGAAACAACAGATGTGACAACAGTTGAAGGGGAAAGAATTGTATTTTCTGCCTCTGAACCAACGGGACACGTGGTGGCGTCCGGGGCAGTAGCTCCCTGCGCAACGTGAAACCAGGTACAGTAGTTGGTACTGACAACGTTCCCATTCTTGTCCTTTCCCGTGAAAATGATTGTATATGTGTTTGCAACTGTCAGGTTACTTGCTGGGGTCCATGTGTAGCACATTCGGGCTGGGTAAGGCAATTCCACCAACTGGTACAGTGTTTCGACTTGGTTCAGCACGCCTGTCGTTTGCGGATCATGGTCAGAATTAAAACGCGCATTTAAGCCTTGGTTCCTTTTATGGTAGATTGTTTTCTTTTCACCTGTTCCAAGCTCCAGTGTCAGAGTCGTTATCGAGCTGAGGATGGTGGTGTTTGCGGTGGGCTGAACAATGTCCCAGCGCACGGCGTTGGTTTTGTTGATCGCGTACACGGTGGTGGAGTCGCTGAGTGGGTTGACAGCAATGACGTCAATTGTCCCTTGGGCGCTAGCAGATGTGAAGAGACATGATGTAATTAGGGCGGTAGCGAGGAGACGTGTTATCAGATGGTACGCCGGCATTCTGCGGGGGTCAACAATGGACGTTTATCTTTGGAACAATGACAGCGTTGTTTGCAAATCATGGCCAACTGCACCGAATTTATCGGCGACAGAAGTTTCTTTGGAGAACATTGCCAATCTTCCCCTTGAAAGTTGCTGGTCAAAGTGCATTGATTCAACAGCAACCAGTAAGTAGTCCAGCAAACAAGCACCAGGTATTCAGAGGAGCGTGAAGTTTTACGCGAGAGTCGCTTTTGGAATCACGGCTTCGAGACTCGTTAAAGTTGTTCTGTTCCGGAGTTCTCTCGTTAAATATCTTTCCAAAAATGCCCATCTCCATCGATACTTTGTGGCGTCTTGTTGAAGGCGCGCTGGAAACAGCCGGTCGCACCGTCTGGGGTCAGCCAGTGTCCTCCAGTCTGTGGAGCATGCTCGAGAAGGAGCGTGCAAAGAACACGAACGACAGCCTTGAACATACTTTCTACGCCGACATGCGGAAGTTGTCGGAACTACATGCCGCTAACCTGGGCGCAATCAAGGGCATGCGAAGCTTACATGGAGTCCATACGGCCAACTTGGGGGCAGTGGCGACTGGCTCTGGGGAGGACTACCTGAATCTCATGGCCGATGAGCTCGTTCGAATTAATGCTCAGATGGACTCGGATTATGCGGGTAACTTCAACTTCCAATGGGAACAGGCTTTCCAGAACGCTGTCCCTGAAACTGTGAGTTTTTCCCTTGAGTGCCATTTTGTGGTCTCACCCTCAGCGCTGTACTACACAGTTGAATCACAAGCAGACCAGCAACTTTGATGAATGTTTCGATGACGCGAGCAAGAATAACTTGGCCGCCTTCTTGGATGAAGCGTACAGCCAAAGCCAGTTTGCTGGTGTCTCTGAGACGCAAGAGTATCTCAACGTCAGCGCAGAAATCAGCAGCATCATGTCCATGAGAGACAACGTTGACCATGCCAACGATCCTTTCACTCAGCTTATGGAGCAAGTTCATGAGGTATTTATCCAACCCCCCACTCCCCACACACTTGACTCTTATGAAACGTCAAACACCGTACCCCAGGCTGCACTTGAGCATGCGCAGAGACCCTCTACTGGAGCTACTCGCTCGCACGCCGTGTACGCAGCGCACTCAGCGCCGAAGCCCGTGCGCCTCACAATCTCTGAAGCGCAGACCGTGTCTCGCGGCATGCACGATTTCTACGAGCAACAAACAACGACTGAAAACGAAATGGAGTTGTTGGGAATGGAAATCGAGCACTTTTTTGAAGAAGTCGCCCGCAGAGAGGTGAGTTTAACTTATTTTATTTAAAAAAATTATCACTTCCAAAAAAAAAGATGGGTCGGGTGAGCGCGCATTGCCTCCGATCCCTGCGTCCGCGCTATCCCCGTCTCCCGCCAGCATGTCTAACATCCTCTTCAACTCTCTCTCATTAGAGCGAGAAGAAGTCCAAGACGTTCCTCGGTGCCGGAGGAAAGATTCTGGCTGGCATTGCAAAAGCGGTACTGTCCATCCTCTACTCCCTCTTCTCACTCGCACTCATCCGCCGCCCTTATGTTCTTGTTAAAACTCGCCAGATTACGGGTGGCCCGAAAGCGTCCAAGTCTATCATGAAGGAAGCCACAATGAGCCCCACAGAGCGCACCGCCATGAAAGTTTCAGCGCCCTCCGTCACATCAGGCAAATCGAATGTCGGAACAATCGAATCCATCTCAGAAGCCATCGTGCTCAATACTCGTGAAACACAATGGAACAATGCTGAGAGCGGAAAGACTGCCGTAAAATCAGTTGCGCCTACCAGTGCTTCCAATGCCGGCAAGCGTCATGTGGGTGCCATGGATGCGCAATTGGCTGGAAAGCCATGGGTAAAAGATGTGTATGAGGAGAAAGTCCAAACTGGATATGATGCGCTGAATCCTGTAGATGTGGCAGTTGATGATGTCATTCGGGAGGGTTTGCAGAAATTGAAGGCCAAGTTGTAACTTGTTTCCCATGTTTTGTTTTATTTTCTTTATCATTTTCCTCCATGCTCACCAACGAAAGTGGCTGTTGTCCATATTATCACTCTTGTCTTGTTGCGTCTATTATTTTAGCGATTCGAAATAAAAAAAGGCTGCCTGTTGATGTTATTATTCTCTCGACCGTCCAAATCAAAAAAAAAAAAAAAAAGGTGACAAATTCCAATGCTTCAATCCGACGCGTCCACATTTCTGCCGTCTATTCACGGAGCCAGCAGCAATGGCCTGCAAAACAACAACCCGGCCGCCAACCAAAGCGCATCCACATCTCTCCAGTCCTTGTCAACGTCGTCTCTCTCAACAGCGAGCCTGTACTCAAACGCCTCCGTACTCCCACCAACATCCACAGCAACCCCATCACGCCTATCTATCGAATCAACGCTTCTCCAAAAAGACAAACGCGCAAAAGAAGAACCCTTTGCATCTGCAACAACTTTCCACATCCGCCAACGAAGCCCAGCAACAACATCAACAACAACATCCACAGCAACATTCACTACACTCACCAACTCGCAACTTCTTCTACAACAGCAAACTGTACAAACCCAACCCACACCCACAATCCGTTTCAAAACACACCTCCGCAACACAGTTCTCGACGTGTTTAAAGATCGCGGATGGAAGGAAACTGACAGTGACGCGGACTGGGACTTTCACTGGGCCGATGTGCATTGGGTGCACGAAATGTTTGACCACATGTATCTTGGGGAAGGGCAGCGGATTAACCATTTTCGGAATCATTACGAACTAACGCGCAAGGATTTGCTCGTTAAAAACATGAAGCGCATGATTAAAACAATGGAGAAGGAGTACGGAAAGGCTGAGGGCGCCAAGTTTGATTTCATTTGCACATCGTATGGTAACCCAACTTGCGACTCTCTTCCACACTCGCTGTAAACATTTTTTTTTCTTATTATTTCCTTTAACAGTGCTACCACAAGAACACGCGCTATTCCAGGAAGAATTCAAACGCAACCCAGGCAGCGTCTGGATCATGAAACCCGTTGGCAAAGCGCAAGGAAAAGGAATCTTTCTCATCAACAAAATCTCTCAAATCAACCAATGGCGCACAAAAAATTCAAGCACATCGCGGGGAATGGCCACTGGGGCTTTATCAAACGGTGCAGGGGGTGGCGGTGGTGGCGGTGGAGGATCTGGCGCGAATTCCGGAGGCGGGGGTGGCGGAAGTGGCGCTGGTGGGGATAAAGGAAACGGTGCGGCGGTTGCTGCGGACGTGGATGGGCCAGAAGCGTATATTGTACAGCGGTACATTGAGAACCCGTATTTGATTGGCGGCAAAAAGTTTGATTTGAGGATCTACGTGCTTGTGACTTCTTACTCTCCTCTAGGTGAGCGAAGGTTTTCCTTTTTTTCGTTGGAGGGAAGCAAGAACTGAGTGCGGTTTTTTTTCTCCTCAGTCGTGCATATCCACCGAAACGGGTTTTGCAGATTTTCAAATCATCAGTTCACAATGAACGTCAAAGACATTTCAAACCTGTACATCCACGCCACAAATGTGGCGATTCAAAAACACTCCCCGCACTATGACAGCGACAAGGGATGGTGAGTCCTGTTTTCTCCTCAGCCAAAGGAAAAATATACCCATCTAACACTGCCCACGACCAAAATCAGCAAGTGGCTTCTCCGGAATCTAAAAACATTTCTCACATCCAAACACGGTACACAAGCAGTAAACACGCTCTTCACTGATATGGAAGCCCTTGTCGTTCGAAGCTTGCTTTCAGTCCAGAAAGTCATGATCCATGATAAACATTGCTTCGAACTATACGGCTACGATATTTTGATTGACAATGATTTGAAGCCGTGGCTCTTGGAAGTGAATGCAAGTCCAAGTTTAACTGCTGAGACGCAGTTTGATTATGACTTGAAACATCAGATGCTGAATGACGCGTTTGATGTCTTGGATTTGGAAAAACGGTACACAACTTTTATACTTATTGCGTTGTAGTTGTTTGTGGTTAACTTTTTCTGGTAGGTATACAACTGCGGACAAGAAACCGCGCAACAAAGTTGGTGGATTTGATCTCGTGTACAATGATGGCCCCGTCAAGCAAGAACGAACAATTCATTACAGCAGCTATCTTGGATGCCACCACCCCATAGTTCGCGCACCCAGAGTCAAAAAAAGATTGGGTGGTGGTCGAGCTGGTGCCGGAACAGAAGAGGAAGAAGAAGAGGAGGAGGAGGAAGAGGAAGAATAGCGGGAATATTTACAACGGAAACATTTAAGCGCGCAGTTTTTCTCCAAGTTGCGTCAGTTTTTTACGAAATTTATTCCAAATCAGACTCAGACCTCGCAATAAACGATGAGCGCTTCACATGGTATCAGGTACTTGGGCTTGGATCAAATTCTGTCGCAATATGAATCGATGGATTCTCGCTGGTGTTAATCGAAATCGTGCTTTCGGTGGATTGAAGTGACTGGGAGAGTCCACATGCAGATACGATCTGGGATAATGTATTTAACACTCGAGACCCAACGAATATACTGCTCCCACCTTATCGAAGATGCAGGAGCATGTACCACACTCAGGTGCATCGGCCTCTTTCAGACGAAGCACCAGGTCTTGCAAGTACTTCATCTTGTTCCGTATCACTGTCGCGAACCAGCGCGATCGGGCGAGAGAAAGCTGAAAAAACAAAGGAATTTCTTTAGAGCTGAAGGCAAGACAAACTTGAAAGCTGACCATGTCAAGAAGCTTAAAAATGGCGATGGTCTCATCGCAAGATATCTGCTTTTGCGATAGTGCCAACTCAATAAGTGACTGATTGAACCGCTGGCTTAAAACCGTGTGCCCTAAAAAATGTTTTCGATGGCCATTAAAAATTGAGAATGGGTAATGCAATGGTTGGTTGTTTGTTACCAGACTGCGGTTTCAACCGAATCAAACAGTTCGCAAATTTTTCGAGTGTACCAAGTACCGCGACTCGAATGGGAGCATCCCGTTCATGAATATATCTCTAGTGACAAAATAAGTCAACATTCATCTAAATTGCCAATTCAACAACGTACCGTTGCAAGCAACCTCCGCAAAATGCACCACACATCCTGAATCACCAGGTTCACGCAAGACGTGCCACTACTATTCCCTAACATCATCGTATCAAACCCAAGCCAACATTCTACCACTCCACAGAATCCAATAATTCGCGCAGAACATTGAGAGTCTTGGTCAGAAGTCCACAAAATGCGAGCAAGATTTGCGCAAACCGGCTCCAAATTAAGCATATGTTTCAACCCATCGCGACTTGTTTCGTCAGCCCTTTCTCTTAGAACAAGGGCCACTAAATTAGCAGCTTCAAAAACCCCCTGCATGTTCCCCGCGAGCTCTGAAGTAACCCAGTTATGAAGTATTTCGAGAAACATTGGAATATGTGCGAGTTGCGTCAATACTGCTAATCTACTTTCAACAATATCTGCAGACAACACAAGAATGTCAAATATCTTTGGTAGTACTTGAACCGCATTTTCATCATTGGAATCATCGCTGTCGCGCACTTGCCCCTCGTCAAGGATTCTGAAGTAAAAGTTGAGTGAAGGAAACTCTGCATTCTTCAAACACACCTCATGCTCAGATTCACGAGCAACCCGACATTTTCTTGCATGCCTATTTGGACACGAAGTTGTGGTCGGATTTTGTGCAATATTTCGAGAAGGTGGACCCAATCATGCAGCATCTGGATATTCACGCTTTCAAGCAAACAGTTTTTGATGGCTCCTCGTAAAAGGAAATCCATTAAAAGAACAATTGACGAATCCGGAATGCTTTCCCACGAGGAAATTGCTTGCAAAGATAGCGTGAGAGAGTGCGATAAGTTTTGGCGTTGAAATGATGGTGATTCGGCTTGTTCCAGAGATTCTTGCAAGACGCGTATCAGCATCGCCGCTCCATGCGGTGTGATCAGCATTTTTGATACGGCATGTATCAACTTTGAAGGATTTGCTTGAAGGCCCACAACCATCCAAGCTCTTGTCTGACCGAAAAAAAATGAAGGAGTTCTTCGCTCATGAAATGCTGAAATACGTGCGAAATGAGAATACCATGCGAACAGCTGGAGAGCTCCAACTCAAGCTGGTGAATGCTCGATCCCACAGCCACGAAAGAATTGCTTCGTCATGCTTCCATTCCGAAGATTCGTAGCGGCAAGAATTGGACTCCAGATGCATCACATAGCCTTGTATTGCATGTAAAATGCGGGATTGAACGAGAAATGACCCAACTGAATAAAAACACAACTTGATTAGAAATAGTCAATTCTTTGGAACATCCCCTGACATTGTACAGTGATGTTCATGGCTTCCGACAGAGACTTCCGAGTAGAAAATAAGAGTAAGTTGGATCTGAAGCGATGAAAAATGGACTTACAATATGCAAAGCGAGTAAATGCATCATGTATGAGTGATTGTTTAGAAACAGACTGCAAGATTTGATCAGGATGCTAATTTTTTCTAAAGCTACTTTTGGATCAAACGAGCGCATTCTGTGGATGAGCAGTTCATAGCCATGTAAGCACAATAATACTGTCATGACTCAGTGCTGCGCACCCCGCGTCCTTTGCAGAATCCATCAGAAACACATATGCAATGCCAAGCCTGTGCTCCTCCAGAACATAAAGATCTTCGGACGGCGGTAACTCGAGGTAATCGAGAACATTGGTATCTGAAAGATTTTGTTGGGTGTTAACATCATTTTATGGGTGTGAAGATTTGAGGTTCATAGCACCGTTCATTTTCGCAAAAAAGTATTCATGCGGAGCTGAAGGGGTGGTCAGGTCCGCCGACGATTCACCATGAAAAACACGGAGCGCAATCATGGAAGACCGCAAATAACTGTCATAGACGCAAACCAAATAATGGTCGGGCTGATGGCTCTTTTGTGCAGAGCGGATAAAGTCCCGCTTTAACTTCAACGCCACGCTCGAAAACGAAGAAGAGGCTGCGAGAAAACAATCAAAGAGTTCAGTATACGCACTTCGACTCAGCCTCTCACTTTACCGAGTTTACTGGCAAAGGAAGCCACGAAGGAGTGCAGGGATGGAGCGCCTTTCGACGCGGCGAGTGAGAAAACCCGAGTTATGACAGCAAACAGATTCAAAAGGAGCTGAGAATCCGGGGGAACAGAGACCGAGGAGAGCGCCTGGATGAGAGCGAGAAGCTTCGTTGGTGTTTCTTTGATTTATCGCAATTGAAGGAAACATAGTCACGGGTATAATGCGTGTGTCCAGAGCGACAACGGCGTCAAGCAGGTGGCTGTTGATGTCATTGGCGCCCTCAGCGAGACGCAGCGTGGCTTTCGTCCACTCGAGGTGGGCGCGGACTGTTCGCGTTTCGGACATTTTGCTCAAGCCCCGTTTGTTTCGAAAATGAAATGTCATTGGAAGAAATGGAGAAAACGCCGTTTCGATCCAACGTAACAACAGCCATCCCAATGCATTCGACCAGCGACATTGTCTGCTGCCCACCTTCTCCCTTTGCGATGCTCGCCTTGTGTGGGTGTACTGGGTTCGGTACTTTTTGAGTGGGATGGGTGCACAATAAACCCATCTGTTAACATCCCTCTCATCTCGTTCCACCCCAAATTGCATTGCAACGAGCTTCAAATATTTCGTCCGATAATTTCCTCAACTGATTTTGGCAGTCCGAAGTGCAAATAATTTATTTCGTTTGATTGTGGTTGAGTGATTTCCACAAACATTTGCCAAGTCCGTCGCTCGATTTTACGAAGTTCTCGAAATCAGCCATGCCTGCCCACGAAGAAGCCAACATGAGCCCAATCCACCAGCAGGCCATCGCTGCCTTCGAGGACGCTGTCATTGCATCCGTCGCTGTCGAACCTCAACCGAACGAGTCCAGAGAGTTCCTTGTCTCCCGCTGTCTCGCTGCCAACGGCAACATGGCCCTCACCATTGCCGTCAAGCAGGAAGGTGGAGAAATTGCCTGGTCCAAAGCGTACGGCATTCATAGAAACGGCGAAGCCCTTCAGTCGGCCGCCGAAAAAGACCCATCACAAGTCCGGATCCACATTCCCAAGTTTTGCACAAACCCTGAGATGGAGGAGGAGTGGCGCGAGTACCAGCTGTCCATCCGTGAAGGTGTGCTTGCCGATGCAATGTCGGACACCGATGAAAGCGTCGGCGTTCGTTCTGAGCTGTCCAGCGTCACTGTCAACACTTCCTTTCAAGCTGCATCCATCGGAAAGCCCATCACTGCAATTGCAGTCTTGCGCCTTGTCCAAAAGGGGCAGTTGAACCTGGACGCGGACATTGCAAGTTATCTGGGCGGTGTCTGGAAACTCGAGTCTAAATTCGAGCTGGCGGAGACAATCACACTGCGAAAGCTGCTTGGCCACGCCGCAGGGGTCAGCGGTTCGGGATTCAACGGATATAACCGAAACGCCATAAGATCCGGAAAGCTTTCTTTGCCTTCCACGATCGGTGTTTTGAACGGCGAAGGGAACTCTGACAAAGTGGAAGTCGTTCTTGCTCCAAATGTTGGAGCTGTTTACTCAGGAGGGGGCACTACCATTGTTCAGTTGGTTATGGAAACAGTTACTGGGAAGAGTATGCAAGAAATCATCACGGCAGAGTTGATTGAACCATTGGGGCTCCTGAGCACTTCTTGTGCTTTTGAGGACATCAACCTGGGCGACTTTGTCTGCGGACATACAGGGACCGAGGGCCTTCCATTGCCAGGAGGCTACCGAATCTACCCAGAAACAGCTGCCGCAGGAATCTGGTCCAGTGCACTGGATTTATGCTTGATTTCCGACGCAGTTTGGAAAAGCTGGAACGGGCGTTTGGTGAACGGCGCAACCTTTCTGGACCAAAGCCTGGCTATCGATATGCTCACTCCAAGATTTCCTGATGACTCAAAGTTTTATTATGGAATTGGATGGGAGGTGAAAAAGGTTGGTGGGTCTGACCAGTTCAGGCACACTGGATGGAACGAAGGCTTCCGATCTGGCACTTACACTTTCATCGATAGCGGTGCGGGTTATTCTTGGATTTTGTCTGGCGAAGTTCGAGAGCAAGTGCAAGCCGGCTTGGATGCCTTGGACGTATTTTACAAGTTTCCAATTGAGGAGAAGGAGACTTCGAAAAAAGAAGAAACTGCGGAAATTCCTCCATCAGCACTGATTCAGTGCGTCGGAGGATATCTGCCGGTGGACTCTGTCTTGAAGAAGCGTGACGGAGGAGTTAAGATTCTTGTCGCTCTTTCTGACACTGACCAAAGTGCGTTGATATTTCGATTTGCATCCATCTCTGACGATATTGTCGCAAAAGCTACCAAAAATGATGCGTTCAAATTTGATGTTTTCAAGAGCATCGTGGCCAAATTTACTGTTGCAGACAGTGGTAAAGTTAAAATGATGTTTGGGGACCTTTTGTTTGAACAATCTGGTTGAGTTGAGCGCGAATAAATGCGTTGTTTCAGACTTTTTGAACAAAACCGAGCCAGTTGATATATTCTCATCTTGCATTTATTAACTGGCAGGCGCAATAGTAAAAACAGATTCAGAAAAACAACCCACAGAGAGAACTTAACGCTCCACATAAAATTCAGTTTTCTTGACAACCTTGGTAGTCTTGGGCCCTTCTGCGACTGCCGGCATGGTTGTTGTGGTCACCGTCGTGCGCTTGAAGTACGTTGGTTGCTTCACCAAGGTCAGCCCAGCGATCATCAACAAAGTCTGGCCCTGCGAGTTCACTTTAAACTTTGCACTCGTCACGCGCGGCATAACATTGAATGTGAATGCGTCTTCTCCCTCCGTTCCGGCTGGCTTTCCAACAACCTCACCCTTCAAGGTCGAAAACTCAAACACAGTTTTGTCGGACCGTCGTGACACGCGAATGTATTGATCCGACAAAGAAGACTCTTTGAACAGATAAGTTCCTGCAATCTTCTCTTCTGATGTGAGCAGAGTATATTTTTCCTCCGCAGGTTTGGTAGCAACAGGAAAGTTCAAGGCGGTTTTAACGGCGTTGACGGCATCTTGAACTTGACTGTAACCTTCACCCGACATCATCCAAGAAATACCAGCGCCTGTGTTTGCGTATGTTGAAGCGTCGCAAATAAATCCTTCATTTCCACCGGAATGCTATTTGGTGAATAGAGCATAATTAGAAGGACAGTGACTGAGATATATGGCATGATGGAACTTACCGCAAACCGTGAAGTCTCTGCCTCAACCATCCATCCAACTCCACACGCTACTCCCTCCGGCCCGGCAAACCGACACATGAGCATTTCTTTTGCGACAGCTGCGTCGAGGTAGATGGCACCGTTAACAGGTTCTCCTTTCAAGCTCTTTACAACAGCGTCTTGAATTTTGCATAAATCCGTCGCCGTGGTCCATACACCTGCTGCTGAAGTTTCTGGATACAGGTGGTAGCCTCCCGCAAGTGGAAGGGCCTCGGAGCCAAGATGTCCGCAAACAAAGTCTCCGCCATTTGGCGAATCGTCGAGTGTTGCTGTAGTGTTTTCGAGCCCTAAAGGTTCAAACACTTCTTCTTGCAGCACTTGTCGCATTGCTTTGCCTGGATGATACGAAATTTATTCAAAACGCGTGTATCCACCGGTGAAAACCTTAATTTACCTGTCACGGTCTCCACAACCAGCTGAGCAATCGTAGTTCCACCGCCACTGTAGAAGGAATACATTCGAGGGGGGCCATGCAAGACGACTCGACCAGAGTTTCCAGTACCATTTAACACGCCCACAACGGACGGAATCTCAATCTTGTTGGTTCTGGCATCCTTGCGGTTATATCCTCCAAACCCGTGCACACTTGTTCCTGCTGTATGAGCCAACAGTTGTCTGAGCGTTGTCTTTGACTCAGGTTCGACAGATTCAGGCAGCTCCACTGGAAGCTTCCACTCGGCAGCGGCAAGGTAAACATGAATATCCGTGTCCAGATCCAAGATTCCGCGTTGGACCAAGCGCATAATAGCCATGGCACTGATTGGCTTGGAGATGGATGCTGCTTGGAATACTGTTGAAGTGGTGGGGGGAACTGAGAGCATGCCGAGTGATTCGGCAGTGTCAGTCGAGCTTTCACCCACGATTTTTGCCCGATCAGCCTTGGCGTTGGTAATGAATTCTTCCTTGTCCGCCTCAGCAACAAAGCCGGGTACAACCACTTCAACTGTTTCAGGATCCTTGGTCACTGCAACGGCAAGACCTTCGGCATTTCGGCGAGTTCCGTAGGTACTTGCCCAGATGACTTCCCCAGACTCTGCTTTCACTGCGATGGAGACAGCGGCATTCTGCTGGGCCAGGAGACAACGACCGACAAATGCATTGCGGGATTCACCGTCCTGCTGGACCAGGGAAGGCGCCGAGGCAATGATCGATTCTTCGAAAGCGAGTTGGGCGGATGCAGCTGTGTGGTCAAGCGCCATGTTCTCTGATAAGTTTTCATCAATCAAAACCAAAAATCCATTCATTTATACACACACTCAAACCCTGGCCCATGATTCTGCAACCCCAAGTGCAAGTCTCACGATAGACTCATTTTCGACAAATGGTCCTGTGTTCCACCCATATTCAGCAACTGCCCAAACTGTCCCGCCGATCCTACTCCTCCTGTACCCCTAGGACTCGCAACGACCACATTTGCGCCACCACCAAAAACCACACCAACCCTCGGACTACCGGGCGGATGTGCCAACGCACTTCCACCCGCCGAAGATCCTCCTCCAAAATTCGCCCCACCGCTCCGATCACCGCCCATAAACATGCTATGCCCATTACTTCCAGCACTTGACGCGCTCGTGCTTCGACGCATCATGGGGCTGCTCAACATCATCATTCCGCTATGGTGGGTTTGCTTCAATCCCAACACAGGTGCAGGCAAAAGAGGCTGCTGTTGCTGCTGTGACACATTCATGGGGACCGCCAGTCCGCTGTTGCTTGAATGCGCGCTCCCCATTCCTCCTGTTACAGATGAACTTATAGCAGTATTCGATGAGGAAGACGCAGCAGGATGAGCAAATAAATCGCGTCCAAGAGCGCTGGTGGAGTTTACAACGCCGCCGTGCGACCATGACATTGTGGATGGACTGTTGGGTAAAGACATGGGCTGCGTTGTCGGACTCATGAACATGGTATTGCTAGTGGAGGGGCTTGCTGGGATTCTTCGCTTGTATGGCTCATATCGATCCTCCGATCCAATGCTCACTGGAATGGAATGATTACGCAAAGTCAACCACAAAATAAAATTGAGAGATCTCAACTCTTGCGCTTTGCGCTTCGTCCCACGACAGGAGATAGCATCATCGCGGAGTGCGTGTTTGGAGAAAGAATAGGACTCGCGGTTTCGTATGGTTGCCGGTACATGAGCTGACAAGATGACAAATGCAGATGCAATTCAGAACAAGAAATATCCGGTCCGCCAGTTTAACTCACTGAATTGTTTTCGGGATTCAATTTTGATGTGTGGGATGCATAGCTTGCGGGGTCTCTGAGATGCGCAATTGGTATCGGTATAGTTCGGGGGAGTGGGACAGTTGTCTCCTGAGCAGTAGTTCCTTCTATTAATGGCGCAAAAATGATTCGGAAAATAAGCACCAACCAGAATCACTTCATCCAAACGACCCAAACAGACAGAATCGGATGGAGAGATATTCGTGGGGTCGGCAGCAATGCCCGAATTTAATTCTGCCGCCAGCTCAAGGGTCGGGTTTATTCGATTGAGAAATGCCATCGTTGCGCTTTCGTGCGCCAGTTCTTCATCGAATGGGCGTGCTTCTCGCTGTTCAAAAAAAATCTGTTTTAGTGAGACATCAGAAGTATTCGAGAGCTTGGTAACCTTGATCAGTGTGGCAACACGCGAAAAACTACTCGGATGTTTCTGGACGTATATAACCACGTTCAGCAGAAGGTCAGTCAAGGATAACAATCTTGGAGCAAAACCTTCAATGAGACAACATCCATCGGCGATGATGGATGGTTCACAGGCATGGGCGTGGCTGGGGTGTCCTTGATGATGCTCATTCTCCTGCCGCCATTCATATGAGCGCTACTGGGGGAGGACGACGCAGAGTATGCTGATGACATGGTCGTTCGAATCGGAGAAGGCCGTTTCATGGCGTAGTTGAAGGAGTGCGAGTGCGAGTGCGGTGTGGATATACGGGAAAACGAACGCGTCATTGCGACCGAGTTACTTGGGTTGCTGAGCAGCCGAGGAGCAGTTGCTTTCGAGCCCGTGTTCATGCTGGTGTCGATAACTCCCGCTTCAAGTCCCTGCTCAGCCACACCTGATTCTGAACTGCGCATTCCTGAGTCTGAACCAGCCATTCCCACTTCTGGGCCGCTTATTCCAACGCTTGGATTCAACGCTGTATTTCGTCCCTGGCTGCTGTCGCTTCCCATTCTCATGCGCATCCGTCGTTGCCCATTGCCGCTGGTGCTCGGTTTGTCGCCACCGAAACCGTCGCTGTCTTCGCTGCTGGATGTGCTCGATTCGCTGGATCCGCAACGCCTCCGGCGCATTTATGTTTTGTTATTTTTAAAACCTCCACCTTCACCAAGTCTCTCCATCAGAAATCTTTCAGACAGTTCACGAGCAGATGAACGTGTGCCAGCAACAGGTCAACATTAAGTCTGCAGCACGTCATTCGTTCCAGATATCGTCGTTCAAAGCAGATGTTAGAAGCAAAACGAGCGTACCAGGGGTCGAACCTGGAATCTCCTGATTCGTAGTCAGACGCGGTAACCATTTTGCCATACGCCCGCGAAATGATGGTTTTTTTACTGATAAATAAATAACACTTGTCATCCGAAAACGAACATGCTGCACTGGACGACACGTATTTGACGGTGGCCCTGTTTCAATACAATATTCCCTCATCCGCAGCCCAGGCTGTGCCTAACTTTTCATTTACAAAGAGATTGAAGCGGGCCACAACTTTGGTAACCGGCTGGCGCTGCACGGATTTCAATTTCAAAACCCAAACTGGAGCAAGAGTAACAAGTCTGTCAATCAACAATGGGGCATCTTCTGGATATGGAAGGGCCACTTCTTAATTGCAGTGCATAAGCATTCATAGTGCCGCACCTAGCTCCCATCTTCGTCATCTTCGAATGTCGCACTCCGACGCGCTCAATCAAGAGCCTGAAACAGCTTGAGAGCATGCTGGGCCAGCCGGATGCGTTTGAGTTCAGATGCAAGTCGCGTTGGTTCTGTTGTTGGATGCTTTTTTTGACAGTCCGGATGTATACAGACACAGTGGGGCTTATGTTGAGCGCGTTTCAGTTGTTGCTGTTGATAAGGAAATGGAGCTCCTGACCCTTCAGCGGGAAACCGTGTTGAGTCGCCCACGCGTCAGGGAGAAGGAAATCAGTAGACGGAGAACGTAAAAATGAGCAGGCGCAACCAGGTTGGTCTCATTGCATTGGATTTTATGTGCTCAAAAATGCATGACCGACGGATGGCACAAGATTATGTGTATCGAGAGAATTCTTACTGAATCCTTCTCGGCAGGATTGGCTTCAACCGCAAGATGACGAAAATCATCCTCGTGACGATGGAGAAGGTGGGAGACCCCTCAACCTGGCAATTCCAAGACAAAGATCTCTGTCCAGAAGTCCGCAAGGCGAATGGAATAGAACATGCATACACTTCAACATAATGAAAGACTTCTACAAGCAAAAGACGCGCTCCAAGGGAGCTATTTTATTTCATGACTCCAACTGTTTGGTCACAAAAAAGACGTGGAAGCCAGAAGAAAAGGAACGAATTGTCTGAATTCCTCTGTTCATACGTCGGGCGAATTTTCCAGATGAAGAAGAGTGAATGTTCCCCGCCATCTGACACCGCTCGCCTCAACGGATGGAAAACCGATAATGCCAAATAAAAGTGTTATAATACCATCATCTAAACTTCATTCTTGTTTCGAGTGTTAGAGTTATTTGTCATGGGGTGGCTGACGTAAACAAACCCCACATTCCCTCCTTCCATTAAGAGTGCGGAATGTGCACGCCGATAATTGTAAGCAACCCCCGCTGGAGCCAAACCGCTGTTGATGAAGTGCTTCGCAGAATTTCTGGCTCTTCCATTTGTTCTGCGAAATATTTCTCGATCAGTGAAGGTGCACCAATCACAACAAAGCAAACCTGCCACAACAACCAGAGAATGACGAAACCATGCCTTCCGTCGGATCCACGCAACATCTTCAGTTCATAGTCGACACGATATCTCAACCTCCTAGCAAGGCGGCCATTCTTTCCCTCATGGAATGGTTAAATTTCCCTGCCAGTCCAAGGACGTAGAAACCCGCACGCGCCGCACTACGCGCTGGCTGCGATAAGAAACGGCTTATGTATGTATTTAGGTAAGAAGTAATGCAGTTGTTGTTCGGTTGAAGAATTTACCTGACCCGTATTGTGCAGCAAACAATGTGCAAACGGCTGAGAAAACTGTAAGGCCAAAGCACAGAATCCGAGCTTGGACATTCGATCAATATCCGTCAACCGTAATCCTATCCGTGTCAAGATCCATCTTTGGCCATCCATTATCAGATGATTCTTGATTTGACAAGATCAAACTCGGTGGGGGATTGAAACTACCCCAACCACCAGCAACCTTCCAACGCGTCTCCGTTTCAATTGAACTGAGTGACTCAATTTCATCTCATCCGCCGTCAAACGTGGGACTCTCGACCGGAGCTGAACAATCTTAAACAACCGTCTTGCCACAACGAAAGAATCAGCCTCGTCCGCATTCGTACTCCTCAGAGGCATGAGTACCGACTCTTTAGCATTTTACATGCCGAATTCCGTGGGTTCATTTTGGTGGTGGATATTTTTGCGCATTTGAAGGGGGTGACAACGTGTGGCACAAGAATTGGAGCGAATCCACGAGACGAAGAGACAGCCATTGTATCCGCAGTGACATTCGGAGTCACGAAGATGGACCGCGAGAATTGCAAAGCGGTACCGGGACAGTCCCAAACTGGCCGCATGGGTGGTTCTGCTGTCTTTGACTGAAGGGGCTTCAACCATCCGGCCTCAAACCACCCACCAAAACTCAATCGTACCTCTATGGAATGCTTTTACCGCATGTGTACAAGGGCTCAGAGCCTCAGCCACGCCTTCACGCCCACTGTTTCGAACACCGAATATGTGCGCTTGTTGTGACTGCAGCCCGTCTGTTTCGCTGCCAATGCAGATTCTCGCTGGGGAAGTTCAAGCGTGTTGGTTGCCTGATGCATTGTCCGTGGTAACTGGGCATAAGTCTTTTTTCTCAGTCAGAAGAAAAACAAACTCGAAGCAAAAGCAAACAGATACTCGCAATAAGCACCAATCGAAAGCAACCAGACATGACCCACAACAACGAAAGTGTAAGTGCTCTTCCCCTCTCCCTGCCGCGTGATGGGGACAGCTGTTGGCGGAATTTAGGTTGGGTGAATCTGCTCGCGTCAATCTTTCATCCAAAACCCGGCCCATGGCAGGCTCTGGATTATATGTATACGGCTATAATAATTGATATTCTGCCGTACATATCATCTGAAGGAGGAGCGGGCGATGTGTCGGCGGATATATTGTTTGCTTTTTATCGCGGCGCAGTCTCGCTGGCAACATAGAAGACAACAACACCATTCTCCTCGCGTTTTATATAAACCAGTCACTAAATAACTTTCTCCACTTTCAAAATAGATCAAGCGCAACCGCGAGGAAGATGCCGAAGCAGGCGGTGACTATTCTCCCTCCACCAAAAAAATCCACGCCTGGCCGCCCGCGAAGCCGTTTGGCAGAAATCTGCCTGACCATGCATCGGAAAGAGGGTCAATCACCCACAAGAGATTATACTTCGGAACATGGGCCGAAGAAGAAGATGTCGGAACCAAGAAACGACTGCTAAATAACAGACAAACATCTGTGGTCACCCCTCCGCCGAGTACAACCTCCAGAATTACTTTTGGCCGGACTACCCAGTCTTGCACCACTGTTGCAATGACAAAGATGTGGAAAACTTCGTCTATCGAATGCACTCGTGGCGCGAGTATTTTTCGCAACGCTCCCCAACCAACCGTGCCACTGCCCCCCTTGCACCTCCCAGCCAAGAAATACCGTTGCCTACACCACCAGCCAAGCCAACCAAGCCAGCAGTTCCAGGCCAACCAGAAGTTCCGTCGGCTGGCCATTCCAGACTGTTGATCGCAGCCAGCTTTGAAGAGACTGGTGAAGCCGCGCTGAAAAGTGACTTCAGCAATGGAATTGAGGAGGAGAATGGTGAGAATGCTGATGAAAACACGGAGGATGATGATGATGAGGAGGAGGACACAGAGACTGATACAGAAGATGATGAAGATGAAGACACGGAGGATGACACTGAGGGTGTTGCGAATGACAAGGAAGATGAGAAGGCTGAGGGTAATGAACATGTTAAAGTCTTCATCTTGACAAAAGCCCGTGGTTAGTTTCTTGCTGTCGTTCTCTTGACTGTAAACTAATAGATCTCTGCAAATCAAAGCTCCAGTTAAAGATCGCAAAGTTGAAGGGTGCATCTTGCACACTTTGCTGAAGAATCGCCACGAAGAACAAGAGACCCCCAGGCCCCGTACACCAGCACCAATAATTATGTCTTGGGACGGAGTGGTCGATTGTCCAACCAAACGGACTGCCGCAACCCCAGCACCCTCACTGATGGACTCACAGTACAACGCGATGCAATTGTTGCAGCCGACCCCATTTGCCACACCAACACCTCCAGCCGACTTCGATGCATTCACCCACAACAGCTACAATAACAATCCTCTCCTCATCACACCTTCAGTCACACCCTTTTACGACTCTACAACATGGAACCTTTTCGCGGCACACGTGCCACTCCCCTGTCCCCATGAGCCAGATTTCCCTGCCGTGATGGGTCTCCAAAGCCTCCCCCTTTTGGACCCACTTCTCATGACGCCATTTCCCGCTCCAGCGACAACCAACGACTGGAACTACAACTTACCCCCACCTTCAGCAGAATTCCCGGCGGATTGGTTGACTGCGCCGACGCCGGATGACCTCTCCATTCTGGGTCTGGAATTCTTGCTGTTTGGAGGAGGCGTGTAGTCTCACTGTCGTCCATTTTTTAAAATCTTCAGCTCTGCCATTTCAGCTTCAGCTTCTTCTCCTCACATATTTCTGCATCAACCTGTCACTCTTTACCCTCACACAAACTCCCGTCTTTTTGTTCTGATGAACCCTCCCTTCGCACCTCCTTGGCGTGGACGGAGTAAGCGATTCAGTAACTTCAGCAAGACGACAACAACAACATCAACTCCAAACAACAACAACTCCATCAAACAATGGCAATGGCACGAGCGGGGAACTGTTTTTTTTCTTTAGTATTCTATTTATTTTCTTTTTCTTTCAGTTTTTATTTTTATTTTCTGGTCTGCGCGGCAATCGGTGCCACTGCGTGGATCTCAAACCTCCTCATGGTCGCGTCGTTGGCACTTACGGAGTCGGCATGTCTTCGGGGGTATCGGCTCATTCCCGTCGACTTCTTCAAATCCAGCGGCTTCGGTGCCGGCCGGCGTTCTCTCGTAACTTCAACATTGCCGTCCATTTCGAACAAACAGCCGTGTATGTGAGCCAAACCACCAGCCTGAAGGACTGGCCTGCCTTCATCAAGAAAGGCAAAAACATCAGGTCTCAGCAAGTGAGGCAGTTTTCATATCATCCTCGGGGCCACCGCTCGTGTTTGCTCATTCGTCCAAAGCTTTGCTACGATGTTCACTGACACATTTTCATTTCTTTTGCTTTGGATATTGATTTCGTTTTCTTTCCCATTGAATGTCATCCTTCCCTTTAGAGGATGCTTTTAACCTTGTTATATTTCGTTTTTGGATATTTCTTTTGCGTTTGAATTTCTTCCTTCCCATTAGAGGATACTTTCAACTTCGTTATATTCCACTTTGCTATATTTTTGTTTTGGACATTTCTTTCGCGTTTGAATGTTTATCCTCCTCATTATAGGATGCTTTTGATCGCGCTGATATTTCTGAGTACCAATTATTCAAAAAACATGTAAAAATGACGCGTTGTATTTTGCTTGTGCGTTGGCGGCGAGATACATCTGAACAAATTCATTGAAGTCAAACAAGTTGCGAGTTCCGTGTGCCACGACCTGATAATGTTTTGATGGAAGGCACCGCGCCAGGAAATCGCGGTTAAGGGCAAAGGAAGGGCTTTTTTTGTTAACGTGCTCGTCCTGATGATCCCTTGTTGAGTCACGAAAGCTTGTCACGAGTACGTGTTGAGGCCCACAGCTTTCTCGTTGGCTTTCGTGAGAAATTCTTTCTGAATTATTTCCGGTACCGCCGTTGGTTGTGCGTGTAAGTTCGGGTGTTAAGCCCTTCGTGAGGAACTGCAAGTTGTCACCGTGATCCACATCGGATCCACATCGACCAAAAAGAAGATTTCAGTCAGCTCTTATGGCTGGACAGAGTCAAGACGTTCGCTCCATTAAGCTTGGGTCAATCTATAGATGCTTCGTGCCTTCGGACTGCTTTGGTATTTGTTTGGCGGGCAGTGCAGGTTCCTCCGAACCCTCCTTTGCTGTATGCCTTGGTCGAAATATATTCCGCAGCGATCTCGCTTTTGTGTGTCTGGTTTTTTTTTTTTTTTTTTTGTGGGGGGGGGGGGGGGGGGGGGGGGGGCGGAATTCTGCTTCTGCTGGTGATGTCTCTTTCCTTGGTAAATTGTACCACTGAAAACTGACGACGCCTTACAAGTTCGGAAGTTTAAATACCCCGTTAAAACATAGATACAAATGCAGAGATTGAACGGGAATTCGGGACATCGTCAGTCTCCATCAGTCAGAATACGACTGGCGTTGAGCCCGTTCTTTGAATGGGGTGGGGTTTAAACTGGCAGTTCAACACTTGGCAATTGTTATTTTACATTCTCGGAAGCTTTTTATTTCTTCCCTCGTTTGGAATTCTTTCCTCCTTTGTTCCCGCCTCCGTTAAGAACAATATTGCCACCGCCACCGCCACTTCGTTTGTCGCAATCGGCAAGGAAAGCTGAAACGGTTATGAATCCTCCTCGTTGGGCAAATCGGGCAGCATTTGACGGAACTCCCTCTCGTCGGCATTTGACGAGAAATTTGACAACGTTCAAGTGTCCCCGGCTGGCTGCATAGTTGAGAGCATCAGAGGAGCATCCCTCTTTGCGTTGTTCGTGTAAAAACTTGACGACATCAAAGTGACCTCGCAGACTAGCAAAGTCCATTGCTTTCGTTGTGCAGCCTTCGCGGCGATTCTTGTGTAAATATCGCACCACTTCCAGGTGCCCATGTCCGCTCGCTTGATCCAAAGCCGCTGAAGTGCACGGCGCTTTGATCTCTTCGGTCAGGTATTTTACAACAGGCAGGTGCCCAAACTTTGCAGCTTCGTCCATGGCTTTGTTCGAACATGGGCATCCTCTTGAGTGAGAGCTTATGGATGCTTCCAGTTCTGCAAGCCATTCCGGAGAAGTGTTTGCATCAACGCTGTCGTATTCACCGTCACTCGCAGAGTCTGAAAGCTCGTCCGCGAGATCAACTATGTCGCCCTCACTCTCGTTTTGCCGGTGGATCCACCACGACTCTGAACAATTCTCCATAAACCCAGCCCAGCCTGCCTTCCACATTCGAACCAGATATTGAATGATTTCCAAATGGCCATTCTTGGCTGCAGAATCGACAGCGTCCTTGAGCATAATAAATTCAGTTTCAGAGGTGACAAAGCCCCGTTCGATCAGCCATACAACTGCGTTCAGGTGTCCATTCCCAGCTGCCTCGGCAATTGCCTGTCCAGTCTTTGCAATCGCCGTACGATCGGATTGCAACGGATAGAGTTCCATCAGATACTGCAAGATATGGACATGGCCTCCAGCGGCTGCCATATCGAAGGTATCTTCCGCCATTGACAGATCCGGATACGTCTCCCGAAAAAACTGCATGACAGCAATATGGCCGCAATTGGCAGCGATTGTATACAATCCCGGATTTATGTAGACAGCGAGCGGAGGCGATATTGTGGGACCCAGAACAACATGGTCATGGTGCTCAGTCTGTGGAACGAACGCATTTGAAATGCAGAACCAACAAAAAAAAAAAAAAAGAGGACGCACGATTGCCGCCACATCACCGACAGAGCACAGGAATGAGAAGCGTCTCGGACTATCCCGAAACAGAACATCAGAACGCATGGGCATAGACGCCCGCAGAGATCGACAGCTGTTAAGAAGAGCGACTCGGCGCGTGGCCGTCAGCTTGCCTACGATCGCCGCGAGTACTTCATACGGCAGCTGGAGCAGATGTATGCTCTGCTCAGTGCTGGGGTTGTTGGGAGGTTTGTCGTCACTAGGGCTGCTGCTGCTTTCCTCCATCGCCTGCTGTTTGCATCACTTTTTTTATCAACAAATGTTCACTGAACAGCCGGTTCGTTTATTGTACCATCCATCTAACAACTAGAAAGTATCGAATTCTAGAGGGAGTAGGTCAAAGAGCTGTGATCTGCACTCCTCAAATGAAGAGAGCCATGGCAGCGGCAGCCGCAGCCAAGACACTGGAAGCGCTGGTTTGGGCACCAGAGTACAAGTTGGTGTTTGCCTTGTACTTGGTGCTACTAACTGCTGGGACATATGCCGACACAGATCTGGCTGGAGTTGGAGTTGGAGTCGCAACCAAGCAGGTGGTAGCAGCAGGAGTTGGGGTCGGCTTAGTGTCAGCGCCTTTGCAAGACGAGCTTGAACTCGCAACTGGGATCGGGGCTTTGGTAGTAAGACATGAGGAGGCGGACGGCTTTGGAGCCTGGCTGGTCGTGCAAGAGGTGGCTGTGTTTGAAGTTATAGAGGTAGTGGTGCTGCAGCTCGCGGCTGGGACAACGTTTCTTGGGATGTAGGCAGCCATGCTTGTTCTGTTTCTTGTTGAAGAATTAACGCGGTGGGTATTCGCGCATTTATATGTTGAGCATCAGCCACAGTCGCTCAAAGTTTTAATCGGGTCCAAAGCGCCAATCGACGGAGCACTGCCAATATTATCCAGCATCTATGAGCCAGTACTTGGCAGTGTGCCAATGTGTGGCGCTTTCTACAGCTTCTGTACTGGGAACGACACAACAAATGCGGTGGACACACACACGCAGTGCAGCTGCTGTTGGTGTTGTTGCTGTTGCTGCGGCTGTTCGTTGAACCCTCTGTTTACCTCCTTCGTTGTGACACTCTAACTCTGCGGCTCGGCGTTTTGGAATCAGAGTGACGAAATTTGAACATGGCCATTTTATATTCCGAAAGCACGAGGAGCATTTGATTTTCGTTGGTCGCTGCAGCCATGACGCTTCAACAAATAAAGCGTGTCATTTTACATGTTTTGGTACACAGATATATCACCGCGATCAAAAGCATCCTTTAATGAGGAGGATAAACATTCAAACGCGAAAGAAACGTCCAAAACAAGATAAAACAAGATCGAAAGCATCCTCTAATGGGAAGGACGACATTCAGTGCGAAAGAAAAAAAAAGAAAAAAAAGAAAAAAGAAAAGTATATATAACGCGGTCAAAAACAACCTCTAATGGGAAGGGAGACAGTTAAATGCGAAAGAAATATCTAAACAAACGAAAAAAGAATGTGTCAGCGAAAAAAAAAAGATGGCGACTTCGTAGCAGAGATCAAATAGCAAAGTCCGTTCTATACTCTATTCGTAGGTGACTGATGCCGCCACCAAAATCCAACTTCCTTCATCCTTCGTAACTGACATTCAAACAGTAGGTACAACCATGAGCACTGGCCCCGAGAATGATATGAAGTTCGTCTCTCTTGCTTCTTGATAAAGCCCGGCGCGATTTTTAGGCTGGGATGGTAGTATATCAACAACTGAGCGGATTTTCGAGTTGTGCGGGAGTATTGAAGTCGCGAGACAACGCTGGCATCGAAGCGACTGCATTACATAGTCCGTCCACCAGAAATGGATCGATACCACCGCGAAAAAATATGCCGACTCCGTAAGCGCCAACGATGCAACCAGAAGAAGGGTTGAGATCCACGCACTGGCTCCGCAAGCCCAGCAGAGCAGAAAAATGGAAAGAAAAACCACAATTAACCCTAACCCCCTAACACGCGCCCACACACATTTCTCTGTGGAGTTTCTTTAATAAAATTTTGAATTGTTGAAGCCACCACTGCGGCAAGTGACGAATCAACTCTACTTTGAACAAGGTGTTTTATTTACACTGAAAGTCTGTGATAGATAGTGTGATGGATTTTAGTGAGTGTGTTCATTTGTGACATAACCACTCAACTTTGAATGGTGTGTTTTATTTACACTTAAATTGAGTAAGGAATAGTGTGATGAATTTTAGTGTGAGTTTTCGTTAATTTCAAATGTCAACTTGTCACTTGAATGTATCGGTGTTTTATTTCCACTCAAAGTGATGAATAACGTGACGTGATTTGATTCAGCAACAGTTTTCGCTGAAATGTGAAGAGTTTTGTGTGTGGTCAGAAAAAGTTCAGCCAGCCAGCCAGCCAGCCAGATTTTTTGGACTAAAAAAAACTTGATAAAAAAGATGAAGAGAAAGAAGTTGAATACGATAACGAACTATTTCACCCCCGGCAACACTGCATCCAAAACATCCATGTCATCAGTATCATCATCTTCTACCGTAGAATCCTGCGCGAGCATTCCGCCGACACATCGCCCGATCCTCCTCCAAAGGAGGATATGCGGCCGAATATTACTATAGCCGTATACATATAATCCAGAGTCTACCATGGGCCGTGTTTTGGGTGAAGGATTGACGCGTGGAGCTTCACTCCACCTCAATTCGGCCAACTGTCCCGTCACGACAGTCCCCATCACGCCAGCAGGGAGAGGGGGAGGAGGACTCACGTTTTCGTTTCGGTTGGACATGGCTTTGATTGTTTTCGTTTCGTGCTTAGTGCGAGTATCTGTTTACTTTGTATCAACTTTGTTTTTGTTCTGATTGAGAAAAAAGGCGGAAGTCCAGTTACCACGGACAATGCAGCAGACTACCGACACGCTTGAACTTCCCCAGCGAGGACCTGCATTGGCAGCGAAACAGACGGGCGGCAGTCATGAGAAGCGCGCATATTCGGTGTTCGAAACAGTGGGCGTGAAGGCGCGACTGAGGCCCTCAGCCCTAGACGTATGCTACAAACGAATCCACATAGAGGTGCGGTTGAGTTTGTGGTGGGGGGTTCGAGGGCCAAATGCGTAAAGCCCCCTTCATTCAACAACAGCGGAACCACCAACGCGCCAGTTTGGGTCTCTCCCGGTGCCGCTTTGCGATTCTCGCGGTCCATGGTTCCATGGATTAACTGTTGGCGGCGGATATTTTCGTACATTTGAAGAGAAAGCAACAACGTGTGGCGCAAGAACTGAAGCGAATCCACGAGACAAACAGACAGCCCTTCTATCCTCACTGATATTCGATTTTACGATTCGGCATTTAAAACGCTAAAGAGTCCGTACTCATGTCTCTGAGGAGTGCGGATGCGGACGAGGCTGATTCTTTCGTTGTGGCAAGACTGTCGTTTAAGATTGTTCAGCTTCAGCAGAGACTCCGGCCCTTGATCCGAATACGATGATTTTGAGCCATTGAGTTCAATTGCCACTGAGACGCGTTGGAAGGTTGCTGGTGGTTGTCGAAATTCATGAGGAGAGAGATGGCCAAAAAAGTATTGTGGCGCACATAGGATTGCGGTTGACGGGATTGATCGAATGTTCAAACTGGAGATGCTGTGCTTCGGCCTTACATTTTTCTGATTGTTTGCTGCACAATACGGGTCAGGTAAATTCGTCAGCCAAAACAACAACTGCATTACTACTCACCTAATTTCATAAAATAAGCAGGACATCATCGCAGCCGGCGTGTCGCTCGTCGCTTGGAGGTTTTTGCGTCCTTGGACTGGGCGGGTTCAGAGGGGCCATTTAAGCATTCCATGTGGGAAAGATTGGCCGCCTTGCTCGGAGTTTGTGATGACATGTCTGCTGTTAACTGAAGATGCTCCATGGACGCGATGTAAGAGATGGTTTCGTCATTCCTCGGTTGTCGGGGTGTTGCTTTGTTGTGATTGGTGCAACTTCGCTGATCAAGAAAAATATTTCAGAGAACAATAGAAGCGCTCATGTCTTCGACCAAACATCTGATCAACAGCCACTCAGCACCTGCGAGTGGCTCTGCATCTCCAAGAGTTCCACGCAGAGCACTTACAAGTATCGGCAAGCGTATTTCAGCGCCGTTCTTTGGAGGAGGAGAGGGTCCGCGTGGGTTCAACTTCACCGCCAGCGCACCACGTCTGCCTCAACAAAGCGTCGCAAGTAAAGTTGCAGATGATCAAAACTTTTTCTTTGCACCGCAAGTTGCGAATCCGAGTGAGGACATAGATGCCGTGACTGTGATTGGCGGACGCGCCGCAAAAATGTCGCACATGTATGAACGATGGATTTTGCTGAAGGAGCAAACGAAAGTCAACACACCCGCGGAAGGGTTTGATGTGGATGAAATGTTGGGTATTGGTGTGGCCTTGTTTCCGGAGAGAACGCGCGGGTTTGACGTGGATGCTATGCTTTCTGCTGCGGATGATTTGGCAGGAGTAAGCCAGCAGTTCAACGATATCAAACGGCGGAGCTCATTTCCACCGCCTGGATACAAGGCGACGACCCTTACTGCGCTCTCCACAAATCATTCACTCAGAAGAAAGAAGGAAGAGATACGAAGCAAATCCAGGATGTCTCTTCACCGACTTGCTATTCGGCGGGGCGAGTCCGAGGAGTTGTTTCCTCAAGAGTTTTTGCTTCCAAGTGACGCCACAAAGGACATTGATGATATGCTTCTGAGTGCTCCTGCCGAAGACCTAATGAAAACGATCGATTCAGCAAAGACGCGTGAAAAAGTCAAAGAAGTTCTCCAAGACGTTGAAGATTATATTTCCAACGCCTCCAAGAAGCAAAACGCTCAATCTAACGCGTTTGTTAAAGTCGATGTAGACCAGTTGGTTGAAATTTCGACTCCTCAACCAACCGATGATTCAAAAGGGAAGACGACTTCAATCTTTCCTCTGAAGGGTCGTTCACGGAAAGGATCTTTATTCGCAGCGTTTGCGCCTAACCCACAGGTTTCTCAATCCAATCTGACCCAACGTCCCAAAATTACATCAGGCGCGACTACAGCCATAGTGGATGAAATTAACGCAGTTTATTATCCTGTAAGTTGTTTGTGATGATTTTTCAGAAATGTCAAGTTTAACCAATACATAATTCCATGCAGTGGACTGCAGAAGGCGCAAACGCAAACGATGTCAATGACTTGTTTGATTTCGGTGATAAAGTGCACATGGAAAGAAGTTTCGTTTCTACAATGCCAGTCAAGGCCATCCCACGACAAGACATTGATACGATTGTGCTTGCCGGCAGTCGAGATGACATTTCCGAAGCAGCATTTGCAGGGCCTCGTGCTCCAGTGCAGCAAGGTGCTTTTCATCGTGGCGCGAATCCGCGGATGCTGGAGGACCAGGTGCTGGCGGAAGAAACCTCGGGTCTGATGAAGACCACATCCAAAAGTCTGCATCGAAGCGCGCCTCAGATTCACAAAGTCGATTTTATTCTGCCTGAACGTAGTCACGAGGCGTTTCATCCAAGCAAGAGCAATGCAAGCTTGTCAGCAGGAAACGTTATAAAGCGAGATATCGATTTTCTTTTTGAAATGGCCAACAAGGAACCCTTGGTGAAGGTAGTTACGGATGTACCAGATCGGGCGGAGCAGCGAGATTTTGTGAGTATTTTTACGGCATGTTTGTTTGGTTGCTAAATTTTCCAATGGTGCAGAATGAAGTTCTGGACATGGCAGACAGTATTCTCAACATGAACGATCAGGCAGCAAGGTCACGAGATGCTCACCGACAGAGCATCAGTTTTGGAAATATTCGAGCCAGTATCAGCAATAGAGCTAGTGTCACTGGTCGAGCAAGTCTCAGTCGTCGCATCAGCGTGGCTCCGCGCGGAAGCATGAAGAACAATACCATCAGTAGACCTGGAAGTGGAGGTGGAAGCTTGCGCGATATTGTTGATAATAGTATGTTCAAAGCTTTCAGCGAGTCAAGCATTGCTGGACTGAACGGCGTTGCTAAATTTGAAATGTCCAAACACGCCGCACTCGTGAAGGATGTTGGCGTGAAGCTGACAGACTTTGATGGGTTGATGGACTACGGAACCTGACGCCTTTGTTTGTTTGCTTTTAGTTGTTCAACATTGTTCAAAATCAAGGCTTCATTTTTCCATCAGTTTTTACAACGCAACATCAACAATAATACAATAAAAAGGAGCGAATCCCCGTTTCTTTCTCAGCTACTTCTTCTTGTTCCTGTTCTTCTTCTTACTCCCGGCGGCGGCGGCGGCGGCTGAGGCTGGGTTCGAACCGGGAGCCTCGTTTTCAGGGACTGGGGGCATAGCTTGCGGAGGCAGGTTTGGCGGTACTTGCTTCTGAGACACGGCACAAGTACTGGCGGCAGCACAGCCTGGTTGTGGCGGGACAACTCTCTTTTGGGCAGCATGAGCGGCAGTATTCTCAGTCTTCAACTCACGCTCCATCGCCGGCATTTGAGCGGGCTGAGCAGCTTGAGGGGTGCGAACCAAATCAGACTCCGCGGCGGTTGCAACAGCTGGCATGTAGTTGTCGCTTGCGGTAGTTTGCGGTGGTTGTGGAGCGCCGGATGAGGCGATGAAAACATTGTTTTCGTTGCCAGACGCATCGTGCTCAGTTGGCTGACTTGGAGAGACTCTCCATTCACCGTCAACAATAAACTGTTTTAAAGAAGTTCCGCGTTTTGTAAATTCCCACACTTTAGCAACTTGGCCTCCTTTCCCACAAAAGAACAATACCTTGTATGTTATCTTGTCACCCTTCTTAAAAGAGGGTCCCAATGTCACGGTGGCCAGCTGGGGGAGATTCGTGCGTTTTGCGGTAAGTTCTTACGCGAATGTAACCCATATCAAGCAAGCCAAGCAGCGATAACAAAGCGACACAAAAACTCACATATCTCGCGTCGTTTGCAGCATCCTTTACCATAGTGACTGACTGGGACCAGTTGTCGAAGGAGCCGGTGACAATGACTGATTTGTGGTTGCCTTGGTGCGAGTCCCACACAAAGGAGACGGCACTGTTATCCTTGATGCCCTTGGGACCATTGTGCTTATCAAAAGCATGAAAAATAGGGGATGTAGCCATATGGACCGAGGTGGAAGTTGTTGGATGCGTTGTTTCTTGGGCCAGGGGTTCTGAAGAGTTGAGAGTCCGCCAAGAACTGGTTTTGGTGGGATTTTATGAGCGGGTCTTTTGAGGAAAAACAAAAAAAAAGGAAGATAAAAACCGCGTCATTTTCTCAGAGGCATTTACCCGATCCCGCCACCTCACCCTCACCCCCTCACGGTCCTCCCGAGGCTCGTGCTCGCTCGCTCAGCTCGTTTTCTCGAATCCGCTCGTCCAAATTCTTTGTTGTTGTGCATCACTCTTTGGCCAAGTTCTTCAGCTTTCTCAGCAACGAGCATTTCTCAAACAATAGCACCATGGATCCTGACGCCTTCTCATACCAACAGACGCTGGTTTGTAGTTGTTGATCGTCGATGCTTTATGCGTGCTAACCTCCGAGCTTAGCAGGACTCGCATGAGGAGATCACAACAATATTTGTGGTTGGCTTTCCTGAAGACATTCATGAGCGCGAATTCCGCGGAATGGTAAAGAGGTTTCTGGAATGCAATGCTCGGAACTAAATACATCATTGGCAGTTTGTGTTTGCCCCCGGCTTTGAGGCTGCCACCCTCAAATACCCGACTCTCCTGGAAGCTGACGACAGAATTCCCCCATGCAAGAAACCGATCGTGAGTTGCTTTCCTTCATACCTTCGACATAACCTGACTCGAACCGTTGATCATTTAGATTGGCTTTGCAAAGTTCCGCTCCCGCACCGAGGCCAACTATGCACGCGACCTTCTGAACGGCCGCAGAATCGACAGCGACGTTGTTGCAGCCGCATTCATCTTGAAGGCTGAGATTGCCAAAAAGAATCTTCACATCAAACGTTCAGGCCCGCAGCTTGCGTCATGCCCCAGCTTGTCGGAACAGTTTCATCAAACAAAAACCTTTATTCAGCCTACAAGCGCCGCGCTCACCCCAACATCAGCCACGCTCGTTCCATCCCTGTCTAATAGTCCAGTTCTGAATCAGAACAAGGTGCTGGCAAAGGGCGAATTATCCGCATTTGACGAAAACCCTGCCTCGAATCCTGTTGTGCCGTGGAGCATATTCAACTTGGACGCAACCGATTCTAATCCCAATGCTTCTACCTCGTCGTTCTCTGCGCGCCCAGTGAAATCAGTTTCAAGGCTTCGTATTGACACGTGTGATTCCGTACTAGACGGGCAGACCCATAAAACGGTGGACAATACAGAAAGCCGGAACCTGACTCTGTGCAGAAACTCACCCATCAGCATCGAAGGCGGAGAAGACATTGAAGTCCTTCAAACATCATTCACGTTCGCACAAAACTGCGCGGAAAGTCACTCTTCGAGCAATTTTGTGGCTGACGCTGATTCCCAAACTCGTACAAGCTCATTTTCTGCGAGATTTGCGGCGCGAATTAACAGCGTCAACAGCGATAGAGGCTTCAACAGCGCTCTTTTTACTAGCGACTCGTTGTGGTCGCATGCAGCACCTACTACTTCAAACGCTGGGGAGGGCATGTCCATGGGATCTCTGAGCATCAACACCACCGCAACAATGAATGACCCGTCTGTGAACAGCAATGCTTCAGGGTACGGCCGCTCATACTCGCACTCGTGGTTTCCTGCTGGGAATGGATTGTACTCACCCATGGGCAACTTTGCCTCAAGTATGACTGGAAATATGGTGGGCCCAACACCAGCAAGTATTGCGTCAGCCGGTTACCGATGTCCTGCCGACCACAATCCACCATGCAATACTTTGTACGTCGGGAACCTCCCTGTAAATACAAATGAAGTTGAGCTTCGAGACTTGTTTGGCCGCTGCGCTGGTTACAGACGTATGAGTTTCCGCATGAGAGTGAATGGCCCAATGGTCTTTGTTGAGGTTCGTGTCGCATCTTTTTTGAGGGTGTACCATGAAAGCTAAATCTTTTACTGCAGTTTGACAGCATACCATACGCGCAGCAAGCATTGAACGAACTCCACGGTACCCTCTTGTCAAATTCCGTCAAGGGCGGCATCCGCCTCAGTTTCTCCAAAAATCCGTTGGGAGTGCGGCCCATGGCGTCCCACCAGCAAATGAACGCGCAAATGAGCACAAGCAACTGGTCATCGCTGCCGTCCCCATCCTTGCTCACTCCTATATCTGGTCTCTTTGGAAGTGGAGAAATGATGGTCTGATGCTTCTTCCTTTGTTCTCCCCTCTCCCTCTCCTCTTTTGCGGTTCGAAAATCCACTGTTTTTTTTCAATAGCGCTGTCGCTTTCCCATTTTCGCTCATTCCATTTTTCTGTCCTTTTCATGCTGCACTGATCCTGTATCTTTGGCGCCTATTTCACCGCATAAAAACTACCACGCGCTCTGCACTGTGCATAGAGATGCATTTTATCTTGCCGCTCCTTTTAAATAAAACTACACTCAGCGAATCTTTAATTTTCGACAATGGTTTTCAATGGGCCGCTGACATGCGCGAAAGGCTCAAGATTCGCCGCTTAAAGTCGTTCTGAACCTCTCGCAGACTTTCTGAAAGCTCCTCTCTCACAAGCTTCAGCTCAGAGCGATAGTCATCCGACAGCCGCTTCTCCGACTGCCCCTTCCCCAGCTGCAGCATTGTATCCTTCACAGCCATCACGCCTTCCAGCAGCATTCTCAAATCAGCCTCGCTCTGAACTTGTCGAGAATTTGTTTCCCGCTCCAGCATGAATATCTTTTGCATGAGTGACTCGGAAAGACTTACAGACTTGGCGCGTTCCAATTCGAGCAGCTTTGTCAAAGTGTCCTCGTGCGAGTCCATCTCCAGTTTCAGTTTTGCGGTTGCTTCCGAAACGGCGTTTTGAATCATGAGGGCCGTTTGCTGCTCCGTCAAGTGCTGCATTTGTTGCTGCTGTTGTTGTTGCTGCATTTGCTGGATAGCTTGTTCGGTTGAGCGTTGGGATGTGGTTGCGGTGGCTTGGCTTGCAATTTGCGAAAGGAGCGTTTTTTGCTCGAGAAATAGCGACGTGGATGTGGTCTCGAGTTGGTTAAGACGCGTGTCTAGTGACTCTAGATGTATTGAAAGTGAGTCGAGTCGCGTTGTGAATGGGTGGATGATGGTCAGCACGTCTGACATGGTGAGGGATGGTGCGGGCTGTTGCTGTTGCGATTGTGCTTGGGTCGCTGTTTGCAGTTGAGAAGTTGTGTGCGTAAGCGAATTTAGTTGGATTTGGATTATGTTTTGGTCCTGCTGCATGTGTCTGGAAGTGTTTGGTTGGGTTGTCAACACAAAAAAAAATGTTGGTCAACAAAAACACGCAACTCCCTTCTCAGCGATTCCTCTTTCACCATTGCCTCAAAATGACGGATCGAATCCCGCACGCGCTCAAGTTCACCAGCCACAAAGCGCTCGATGCCGGCAACCTTCTCGCCCAGCCCCCTTGTCTCCATAATTCCCAACTGCGCAACAACGGCAGAATCAAATGACATTCCTCCCATAGGTTGATGGTGCGAAATATTGCGACTGACTGGCTCGTCCTCCCCCATGGATGCGTTCATCAACGCAGTATCAGGACGAGGTGGCGGCACCAGCAGATCTAGCGGTGGGTACTTTTGCAGCTGCGATTTTGATCGAGAAGCTTCTCGTTTGCGATTCGTTTCCTGCATTTCGAGCAAGGACTGGATCGGAGGCAGTGGGAGTTGTGAGACACTCTTTCGGACAAACGTGACTTGCTGGCAAGAGGGGCCTTCGTCATGGCGGATCAGGTTCCCGTGGTCGAAGGTGGCATATCCTGTCCGCATCGCTTTTTGTATTATTCGCGCTGTTGATGACGGTCTGTTGTACTGATATTGTTGTATTTACGCGGGGTTTGTGGGGGGCAAGCGACAAACAATGGGATCCTCCTTTGAAAAACCTGGAAAAAGAAAAAAAGAAACCAGTCATCATGTGGGCGCTTTACAATCGATATCATCACACGTATACCGAGAACCGGGCCAAGGAAGAAAGGAAATGGGTGTATCCAATGCAAGAACCAAACACCCACGAACGCGCAAAACTCTCCAAAAACAGGAACAACAGTGTGCATTCGCAGGTGCGCATCTCTCAATGCACAATCCTTTTCGCACTGGGCCGTATAAAGCACGCGTCTCATCTCGCGTTCTTGCGCAACAATTTCCAAAACAAAGGGCTCTGACAACTCAAATGGTTCGTCAAACTATACGGACGGACTGTCAAGCATCAGCAGCGGGGCGAGTTCACATCCTCATTCAGAGATATTTGAACAAGTTCGGGACCTCAACACCAAATTATGGCATCGATCCAAAATGGCGCCAGTTGGACCTAGTTCTCCCTCGCGCGATGAACACCTTCGACAACTTTTTGATGAATCGGTTGATTGCATGTTTAGGTAAAAATGGCCAGGCAATAGCCTTTATACCGAAGTCTGCTTTTGCTGGGATGCTTGAACTTTCACGTTTAAAATAGACATCATGTGTCCCACCACGCGTTGCCATCGAATGAGGCAGCTGAAGAAATAAATGCGCATTTGGACACCAACAATATGACGTTTCCGCATCCGAGACTGAGGAAAACGCGCGCGATAATGCAAAGGTGCAGAAGTTTCATGTCCCAAAACGACCGACCGTGGTCTCACCCTACCGCAGCCATATTGGCAAAACAGGAGTCTCTTTCGATGGAATGATTCCTTTTTTGAACCTGCAAGACCAAATGAACATTCTCAAGGCTAAGGTGGAGATAACTATGATTCTTTGTATTCGCGTAATCACTAATTAGCAAGGCGTTAACAAAAACAGGAAAAGCAACTACTGCTCAAAAGATGGCGGGAAACTTGGGAGGCCGTGAGACCGCCAAGACCAGGTTGGCACGAAATCCGTGGACTTGGGTAACTCGCACCTTTTAATATTTTCCAAAGCTTCACGTTTAAATCAAGACAAACTGTGGCAGGTTTGCGCACGAAGCGAGACGGGCACGAGAACTTTTGGAATCTCCAGGTGAAAAAAAAAATCTGCGTAACGTCTGGTTCATTGCCAACGTACAAACCATTCATTTTTTCAAATCCAGAATTACAACGCGCATCGCAGCAAACTCGCCTTGCAATTCTTGAACTGTGGAGAAACGAAGTGACTGACCGGCTTCTATTCCACGAACGTTCTGGTGGCGATAGAAATCCAGTGCAGCTTGAGCAGTTGCAGCGAATGGAGGCATCCATGCTGCGCGCGAATCTGCAACAAAGCGATGCTGCCGTGGCCCTTGCTCCGTGGGTCGGGAGTGACATGAGGCGGGTGACAAAGTCGGTGGTTCGTTAGTATAAAGTGTTCCACTCTTTATTTGCTGTGTTATTTGCTCGCTCTCATACGTGAGATATAAACTGTTTTATCATGGTAACATCGTGTGTGCGCATGTGCGCGTGTGAAATGGGTCGAAAGGATTACGCGTTGATTTTTATTGGGTTGCACAAACAAAAGCAAAGCGTTCCCCTTTTAAAATAAAATGAACGATACTGTGATGGATTTTAGTGTGTGTTGTGACTGAAAATGTTGTTTTTATTTCAATGAGAGTATTGTGCAGCAAATCAACTTTGAATGGTGGGGAGGATTGTTGTTCACTGGGAGTGAGTGGTGCACAGTGTGATGGATTTGAGTGGGGGTTCTCGCATAGAGTGTGAAAAAGTTCAGCTGGCCGGAGCTAGTTTTCATAAGTTTTGCGTTTTTCCATTTTTTTGATTTTTGGGGATGCCTGTTCCCTTGATCATCAATGACAAATCTGGCAAAAACCTGCTTGTTTCGAATGGGACGTCACCAGTATCCAGACGCACTGCTCTGGCGCATCATCTACTCTCAAATGAAAGGAGACTCTGTGGACCAAACTTGCCAGGCTATTCCTGAAGGCAGACCTTGTGAGGCGCACTTGGAACTACTTCCAAGAATACGGCACTCTTCGAAACCCTCTTCTATGTGTGACAGGTCATCTGTGTCTCATAGAAAGGAGAGTACTAATGGTTGCAACATTATTCATTTTTGCAGACATCACTGACTCATTTTCACAGCATATCAAAGTGCTTCTGACAATTCGAAAAGACTGGTACATTGACGAACTAGTTGAAGAGGTGCAAAAAGCAGCAAACTTGACAGTTTCAGTATCAACTCTCTGGAGATGTTTGCACTGTGCTGGATATTCTTGTAAACAGGTATTTCTGCTCACAAGTTTGAATGAATACCATGCATGATACTGACCATTATTACTACCAGCTAGCAGTCGCAGCAGTAGAGCGTAATGAAGTTGAATGGACAAGCTTTTGCTATCTTTTTGGGCAATGGTCAGCAGCTCAGCTTGTATTTGCAGATGAATCTGCAGTTAATCGAAAGACACTGGAGCAAAGATTTGGATATTCCCACATTGGGTTTCAGGCACACCATTCAGCACCATTTGTGCAGGGCACTGGTGATTCATTGCTTGCGGCACTCTGCCTGGATACCTGTCGTTTCTTATCAAAACTGGATCAATTAAAGCAGCAGACTTTTTGGGATGGCTGGTTGATGATTTGGTGTGTAAGTTTGTTTGTATCAATGATTGAGTGTTTTGTTAAAAGTATTCAGCGCCAAGCTGCTAAAGCTTGTTTTGAACATACAAATTATATTTGAGTCTGTCTTTATTGAATAAAAGAGTTTGAAAAAGAAGAATCAGAAATTGGATGAACTAATAATCAAAAACCGGTATATCAGCAGCCTTGATTATAATGTTTTCAGTTTCTTTTAATCAAGTTACACAGTAACACAGGTGTGGGGTTGAAAGATAGCAAAATCACTCAAAAACAGTTCAAAACAACTCCAAAAAAATCAGAAGTAAAGTGCGGAAATATTATGAAAACAGTTGGTCGGTAAGAGGAAATAAAGTACATATGGTCAGTTTGGGCTTGGCAGTTGATTATCCAGGCTCTGGGTTTTGCCAAGGTCGCCCAAACAGGGCTCCCCCAGGTTGAGGTATGCAATTTTGCGGTCTTCAAGGTGGCAGTGGTTGTGCAGGTGCGTCTGGCTTGGCCTAGTAGCCATTGGCTTGCTGTTGGAAGTGGCGACATTCAGTGTAGATGAGAGCTATGGCAGAAGAGACTTCGGTGAACATGTCAACTTCAGAGGGTGGTGTGTTCCGGACTTCGTTCAGGATTGTGTTGAGAGCCATGTCATGCAGCCAGCAGGGGGTGCAAGCGTTTCCCAGTTTATGCACAAGAGAGCAGTGGCACCAGAACAGTTGGCAGCATGGGATTGGCTCAGGATGTCATCGCACTTGAGGCACGGTTCGTGCCGGGTAACAGCACCAAGAGTCCAGCAAAGGATGTTGTTACGTGTTTTGCAGTCGATTCCCTTGCAGGCAGTCAGGTACAGCTGGACTGGGTCTTTGAGTTTGACTTGGATTGTGCCAGCAATGGTGTCCAGGTTGGCAATGGATTCTTTGTGCAGTTTCTTGCGAGCATTGTCAGACAGCGCTTGTTGTGGCTTTGGAGGGTACTGGAATGGGACTTTGGCTGGGGGTGGAGGAACCAGTGGTTGCTGTCGAAAATCAATCCATTTAGAATCCTCATGGGTCACAAGTGGGTTGGAGCGAGCAAGACGGGGAAGACATTCTTGAAATGGTTTGTCGACACCCAGCAGGGTGCCAGAAGCGAACAGCCGGAATGGAGCAATTGGTCAAGTTATGCAATTGGGAGGACCACATGAGATTGAGCTCAGTAGCATGGTGTTTAAAGGGTTCGACTTGCAGCAGCTTGTGGAGAGCAGCAGTGGACGTGTTGCAGGGTGTTGAAGTGAGAGTCTGTAGTGCAAGACATTGGACAGACTCATACAACTTGGGCGTAGACACAGATGGGAGCTTGAGAGCAATGCCATACTCGAGGACTGGCCAGATGAAGCTCCTGTAGATAGTAACATATGCTGCAGGAGCCCAGCCCATTGCATTCATACCAACTGACACCTGCTTTTGATGTTCGTTCCTTCGCCAGTAGAGCCCAGTTGATTCCATGTTGACCAAAGGAAATGCCAAGATACAGAGCACATTGCTGGGATGGGAGGTCTTAATTATAACCTCTCCATCTCCTTGTCTAAAAGCATGTGATACTTTGGATGTCAACAGAACCTGAACTCCTGCCTTATTCTTGTCCCATGCAATCAAAAATTTTCCTTCCTTCAATGCTGGCAAATGGGCACTCTGCATCATGTTGAAAAGTGTGTCATTGTTGTCATAGTGAATTTTCCCAGTGAGTGGAAAATGTGTGCTGTTGTGTTCACAGAAAAATTGAATTTTGTTCACAGAATAATTAAATTGTATTCAAGACTGATGGCTGTGAGGTTTTGGTTTCTTGGGCTTTGATGATATTTATTATCTTAAAGTGAATCACAACACATCAAAACAGCTCTCCTTATATACATTTTTGGCTCCTATAAAATCTCATTGGGCTTTTTTCAGTTTCACTTTTGAGCCACCCTTTTTTTCATTTCATTTGTCATTTCATTTGTCATTTCATTTGTCATTTCATTTCTACAAATGAGATTTGATGTGAAATCATCTGCAGTTTAAAATTGCTGAAAAAGTGAGTCAGTGCTGACAATTCAATTTTTAAAGCTGATAAGTCATTCATTACTGGCTGACAGTTAGGGCTTGTCAATTATAATTAATATCCCCACACTGGGCAAGGTTATTGGTTAATTGCTTGACTGGCTTGACATATTAATCATATAAAAGTAGTAATAGAATACTTTTCCAAGTTGATTTCTATTTCTTCTTCTTCTACTTATTTCTCTATAAAGATCAGAAGATAGCTGCATGAAGTTGGCAGCAGGGTGGGTTGAAGCAGTGACCTGTGGGGTCTTTGGTTGTCTTTTAATAAACGAGGCTTATGATCGATAGCCGCTATGGCCCATCTGTCGTTTCTTTTTCTACTACAACAGACATTCTAGCACTGTACTCTTTAAACAGACAAGATTAACTATCAGTTCTCTGAGATGTTTGTGTTTTGCCCAGTTGGATAATAATCAAAACCAGCCAAGCTCAACTGTCGTAATAATCAAAATACAGACGAGTGGTAGAACTGATCGTTGAAAGAAAACTGGTATCTGTTCAGTATCGTATAATGAATAGTACAAATGACTGGCGCAAGGAAACCCAAGACGTTGGGAATCAATGTTTCTAGTAGTTTGGATGAAGCATTAAGACCCTGATTGGATCCATGATTCACTTAGATGTTAGGATGTTCACTGTCAATACTGTATAGAATCTGCATACTAATCTTGTTCACTGTCTCTCTGAGATGACAAGAACATACTGTTCTTTTCTCTGTTGAAGGTTGTTGGCCATGCCAATCTCTTGACAACCTGTTACATTATCTGACACTGTAGCAGGACAAATAAAAACAAGAATCAGCATTCAGCTCCAGTAGTTGAAAGCTAATTGTCTCCTGACAACTCCCAAATTCCCATAGTACGCATATTTTAGTGGGATTTACAGTGGTAATACTCTGTGTATTACAACAGGTCGTGAAGTGAACCTTAGCAACTAGGCCAGAATCATATAAATTCCAAACAATTACTTTCAACCATATTTATGCTTGATCAGAGTAAGCATAGTTGAAGTAGTGGAATAAGCTATCATCATCTACAAGTCTGCACCCTTCATAGAACATAAGTATTCATGTATTCATTCCTTGTTATAGTATCAACTAGACGTTTACCCTACTCAATGTCATAATTCATGCCCATATGTATTGAGGTTGGTGGAATGGTGAGGCATGGGACTCTTCTTTATCTGCAGTAGAGAATAAGAGATGAATCAGGGAGAATTAACCTTTATTGAAGTAAACAGTGCTCCATCACTTGAGACTGATATTCAACAATGGCTGATTATGGACAGGCGGTGACAGCTGATAGGTACAAATTGAGAGACCCTGAGGAGCGTTACTTTCTAACAGCACCTGAATAAAATTGATCTGGTGTTGCACTGAATGGAACTTTGATTGCACACTTGAATTGATCCAACAGGCTTTTCGCATAAGAAGTCAATAGCATGGATGCTAATTTTTCATGTGTGAACCAACTCATGCAGTGTCTTGAAGTTACGTTCATCAAAATCAACCAAATTGGATGGAGAGGTTGTCAAGACTCCTTGCACCCCTGCATTGATTTGCTGAGCCCACAGAGCTATCATTTTCATTGTTACTTTCAAATGTTTTGTGACCCCATTGAAGTCCTTGTGATAGCAGCTTCCCACATTTATGGCACATTGTCCCATCAGTGATAGCTCCAGTTTTTCGAAATTTGACACAGATTCTTTGACTCTTGCATTGCAAACAGCAGAAAAAGATGCCCCTGTTCAAGATCCACCACTTGTGCCAGTTTCCAATGCTTTTTTTGCTGTTTAACGACCAAAATGGGGAGTCTTCTTTTGATGGATAATGGAGTACACAATGGATTGAAAGTGTGCAAAGTTCAGAATGTCCATCACTGCTTTCACTTTCTTTTGCGCTGGCTTCAAATTCTCCATATTAACACTGTCAGTACTGCTCTCAAATAATACTTGATCATATCATACCTTCATTTTCTCTTGTGTCTTCTTGAGTCTTCATCTCATCCTTACCTGCATGCGTCCAAATGGGCAAATGTAAGACTTGGTTGCCAACTGTTTTCTTCCAGTTGTTGAAGCCCTGGTAGCACAATAGTGGCATCTTGCATAGCATCACTGCCACACAGTCAACTAGAGACTGATTTCGAACTGCCTCAAATATGCAACCAGATGTAGGTTGGCTTTTGCTCTGGTCAGTGATTCTGTCATATTTGTTGCATGCAACACATTGAGCATATGGACTGCTGAGTTTTTGATCACAGGAACTGATGGCCAGTATGGAATGGGCTGCCTAGATGTGATCATCCTTATTTTCATCATCTCCTTCAGATTCATGGTCTGTGGCATTGTCACTGTAGTGGTCATAGTCGGCCGTGGTAGGCAGATTTATTATGAACATGGGAATCCTGGATCCTGGGCGTCCCAGGCATCCTGGATCAAAAATCAAAAAAATAGAAAACGCAAAACTTATGAAACTAGCTGTAAATGAAGAGACAGACAAGCATCTGCACACACTTCACCGCCCTGACTACAACAGGTGCTCAATCTACAGCATCCTCATCATCATCATCTTGTCCTGCGAAGAAGAGTAAGGCAGAAGAAGGTGTGTCTGTTTTTATTTTAAATCCAAAATTGCTTAGAATCGTGCATGTCTTCTTCTTTGTCGTTATCATCATTGTTGACTTCACCTCCTGCACTACATGGTATGGTATGATGGTGCTTTCTCTTGTTCGGACATATGGCATCAAGAGACCCTGGACAAAAGTGCTGCTTGCAGAATATAGTCCCTCAACCATTGCCATATCTGAGACTCTGATTTGCATTCAACAACCCAAGAGAGAGAAGGCGCCTCCTGCTTGGTTTTGATGCCTTGTGCATTAGAGTCAAAGTTGGTGTTTTGAGGTGTCGGCGATGACATGTATGAAGATGTGATGTGAACTGATACTGTCCATTTTCTGTATCATGAGTGCGAGTCACATCCTGGACTTATGGACATCTCAATAAGACAAAGCCTATTTTTATTTTATAGATATAAATAACACCTCACAGTGAGGGTTACTCGTAACACCGGGTCACACCACCAATAAAGTGACAACTCATAAATATTTTAAAAATGGTATAAAGCACACACACCAACAACACCTGCAGAACGCCGATGCGTGCGCAGTTCAAAACTGCTTCTCAGATGACGATGAACGGTGAGCAATATTGTTTATTCAGCTGATGAATGGCTTCTCAAGACCTCTGAAAAATAATCCAACCCACATTTCTTGTTTGACCCAACCAGCGCATCCATATCTGGTTGGAGTCTTGCCGCACTCTCAGTAACAGAGCACTTCTCTCGCTCCGCAACCTCTTTTACATGCTCATACACTCTCTTCCGCGAGCGGTAAGTCTTTGTCATTTTGTTCACTCGCTTTGCCCCTTCACGCCATTCATGCCACTTAATCCTGTGCTCCTTCTCTATTGAATTGATAGATGGCCATCCACTGAGCCCAAAATCGAATTCGTGGTAACACAAGAGGATCTCGTTCCCATGTGCATATTGAAAGAATGTGTACAGCTTCGGATCCCCACTTAGAGGTCCGTTGCTCGATCTACAAGCTCCTTCCAGTGACAAAATCATGGGTGCGCTTGGAGTGTCATGGATTGTCACGTTTGATTCCTGATCATGCAGTGGAATGATTGGCATAGGCGGCATGTCCAGATCATGTTGCAGGCCAGCTGCAGGACTAATGCTGTGGTTGCTGTTGATGTGGAGGAGGTGGTGGTGGGCTCAATGCTGCAATAGTTTGGATCTCAAGGACAGCCTGCTCAATCGCGTCTGCCTGACTCCTGTGCGCGTTTGCCTGAAAGATGTGGTTGCTGCGGAGGCTTTGAGCAGTAATTGTGTGGCTGCGCTGTAATATGGGCTTCATGTAAGTACACGCATCACATGAACTTGTTACATGCACTGTACAACTAACCAGAATGTCATTTCGAAGTTTAGCATTTTCATCTAGCAGCTTCCTGTTGTTACTGAGTACTCCAAATAAATTTGCATCCATTTGTAACAGTTGTTGTGGGACATGTGCAAGGGCTGAAACTTTCTTGTCCAGCGCCACAATTCCCTCCATCACAGTCACATGCTGTCCAAGCCCCTCATATTGAATCCCATCAAGTGCTGAAACGACCTCCAGGACTGCTCTCTCCAGTTCTTGAGAACACTTTTCACGTGCAGCTACCTGATACACTCGAAAATCATCATTATCAAACAGCGAGCAATTGAGGAAACTGTCATTGCTTCCAACTGCTGCCATGTAAGTTGCCTGTAGTCACAAGTGTCAGCAATTACTGGCCGAATAGTGCCAAACTCACATCATCCATTTTTTCTGCCATATCCTGAAATAGGATCTCTTGATTGCGTGTCATCACGGCAAGATAATCGCTCTCAGCTATAGCTGTTGCATAGTGCCCACATGCAAGAAGTTCTGCCACCTTTTGTTTCACATTTTTGAGAAATTCAAACGCACGCTTTTTCAATGCTTCTGGCACAATGCACTGCTCCCGCACGCAATTATAGTTCCCTGTTTCAATAAATCAGAAGACAGTAGTTCTTCAACTCAATCATCAAGTGCCCTACCTTGTTCTTTTTTCCATTTTGCCAGGATCCGAGCTGCTGGCAGTGACAAGCTAAACTTGTAGCAGGTTTCTTGGGAGTCCAGTTTGTTCTGTGCTGCAATTCTCATGTCCTCTGGATTCAGCAAGTGGTTAAACATTTCCGTATTTCCCTTCACTCGGCTGATGTGCACTTT